>JALMGJ010000001.1:118617866-119217866 GCA_023362775.1 Charina bottae
GATTGCCTATGGGAGTTGGGGATTGGAGGCACTGTTTTACTGTAATTCTGCTCCTTCTTTAGTGGGTGGTTTCAGTAAGGGTCTGGATGGGAGAAAACCGACTGAAGCTGAACCCAGGTAAGATGGACTTCCTGTTTGTACATCAGGGTTCTCTGTCAGTGTAGTCTCTGGATAGTCAGACACTAGCCATGAAAGAGCAGATTCACAATTTGGGGGTCCTTCTAGATTTGAACTACCTGCCAGAACAGCAAGTGAAGGCTGTGGCTAGAAGGCCTTTGCCCAACTGCAGCTGGTGCCCCACTTGTGACCCTACCTAGTGCAGGACAACCTGGTTACATTGACTCACACCCTTACCATCACATGATTGGACTACTGAAATGTGCTTTACATAGAGTTTCCCTGAAAGACTTCTCAGAAACTGCAACTGGTGCAGAATGCAGCAGCCTGCATACTTATTAGCTCCCAACATGAAGAGCATATATCACCAAACCTGTATACCCTGCACTGGTTGCCTTTGGGTAGTTGCTAAACACTGAACTATTCCAGAGGGCATTTTCTTGATTTAATGCATTGAACCATTTTTTATTATTTTGTTATTATTTATTAACTTTTATTATCACTTTGCTGATATTTTATGTTTTATATTTTATATTTTATATTTGATGTTTTAATTGTTATGTGTTGTCCACAGTCTAGACTGTGAAGTCCTCATTGGGACCGGTGGCAAGCTAGAAATAGGGATCTACAGGAAACCCACAGACACAGATCAATATCTGATGTTTGACTCCCACCATCCACTGCAGCACAAACTAGGAGTCATCAGGACATTGTCACACAGAGCAGAAACCATCCCCACCTCCATGGATTGCAAAAAGAATGAAAATCAGCACCTGAGAACAGCTCTGAAGGCCTGTGGATATCCAAATTGGGCCTTCACTAAATCTAAGTCTACCAGACCTAAAACAGCGACAGATAGGGCTGCGACTCAGAGTAAACGGAAGAACCTGGTCATTCCTTACATGGCTGGCGTGTCTGAAAAGATCTGAAAAAGGACACTCATTTGAGGACATTAATGTTCACATTTTAGACAGAGAAGATAGGTGGTTTGAGAGAGGGGTCAAGGAATCCATTTATGCCAACTTGGAAAATCCTTCCTTGAATAGAGGTGGGGGCCTCAGGCATAATCTTTCCCCTATTTTCCTTCCTGCTTTGTCTTCTGTGCCTAGGAAGATTAAGACCATTTCGCAAGCTCAACAGCAGCATGGTAATCTTAACGATCCTCCTTTGGATGATAAAGGGACTTAGAAATAAACATCTCAAATAAACATGACCTAGCCCCAGGTGCAAGGTCACACAGCCACCCTAGAAACATATTTAAGGATTCCCTTACTAACTTTGCTCAGACTGAAGAAGCTTCTTGGATAAGGAGCGAAACGTTTCCACTGAGAAAATAGAAATCCAGTTGACATGATTCAAGCTACAGACTATATTAGCATAAAATTTCCTGCCCTCACTGGTGGTCTGTATTCTGCATTCCATAAATGCAATGCTGGCAAATGGAGAGTTTATGGCATGGTACTGAGCCACTGAGATTAATCACTATGTTTCATGCTACCAATCTAGAGAGCTAAGGACATAGATTAGTGGAACCCCAACTTTTTTCCCTCCCCTCCCAAGAAATCTGATATCAGCTTTTAAATATGAGGACAATGCTACCCCAGAAGAGCTCCAAACTCACCAGGGGTGTCAGTGAAGGGTGGGGTGGGTGGGTAGAAAAAGTCAAGATGACAACGACAACCATGCAATTGAAGCCCCAGCCCTTTTTTATGTGCAGTAGGATTGCATGGTTATGGTCAACATCTTGACTTTTTTTTACCCCCTTCTCTTGTGGATATCCCTGAAACCCATATTCAAAAGCAGTATGAACAATTATTGACAAGCATAGGGAGAGTTTTCAGGAGACAGAAAGCCATCTCTCTCTCTCCCGTTTTACCTTCTATCACCTGTTCTCACTTCTGTTCAGCCAAGGATCAGCTTGGAGACATGGCAGGTATATAGGGAGAGCCTGGTTTGAAGGAACTGGTCTCCCCTTCTGGCCAAAGCAGAATAGAATACAGTGCTCAGGAACCAGAGATGAGAGGGTGTGCCCACATCAGCCTAAAGTGACCAATAGATGCCCATCTGATCCCACCTCCTAGTGATCATTGAACCATGGTATTAATCAAATGTTCAGAGAAGCCCATCAGGTTGTACCCATGGCAAAACTGTCTCTAATAATTATAGATGAAGAGAATTATCACCAAAGGTTTGCAATGCAATAGCCACTTTTCCAAATCATGCTGGGTGGCACTTTTTTTCATCAGAGTAAGACTTGAGGAAAGTCTGATGTCCAGGACAATTTTTTGGAACAAGTATAAAAGCTCCTAATCAGAACAGGACTAATATATCTATGAAGGTTCTCAGTCATCCAGGTGGAATTGTCTGTAGCTTGAATCATGTCAACTGGATTTCTATTTTCTCAGTGGAAACGTTTCACTCCTTATCCAAGGAGCTTCTTCAGTCTGAGCAAAGTTAGTAAGGGAATCCTTAAATATGTTTCTAGGTGGCTGTGTGACCTTGCACCTGGGGCTAGGTCATGGTTATTTTGAGATGTTATTTCTAAGTCCCTTTATCATCTAAAGGACTAATATACCACATTTTTAAGTAAATAGTATAGGACATGTAAATACATAAACATTAAAAACTCTTATGTTCAGAGTAAAACATTACCTAACCCTAACCAGATAACCAGCAATCAGATCATTATTTACTTGTATGAATTGGACCTTACAATCCTTCATCACTTTATTCTGTGGACCAGTTCACCCATTTCCTGCTTGAACAGACTGCCCATTGGAGCAATCAACAGAGCTGAGACCAAGACAGATCTGTATGGAGATCTCAGTTTGCATGCCATACAGTAGTTCCCGATAAGACAACACTCTTTTCTTCTACTTTGAATCTTGTGGTGGTGGGGTGTTTCTACTTTGAATTTTGTGGGTAGCTTCTATTTTGAATCTTGGGGGATGGGGTGTTTCAGTAGCACTGTAAAATGTGTTAGACATATTCCAGTGTCAGAGATGTGGCATCATCTCCAGTAATTTCATTACCTGCATTGGCATTTTGAGCAATAATAATTCTCTCTAGCTTTAACAAGTAAAGCTACTTTAGACAACTTAGCTCCATATCTATATGGAGTTTATCCATATCTAAATGTGTTTCAAGAAGTGGAGTTTAGCTACAAAAGATATCATTCATTTCAACCTAGCCTTATGAATGGGTTGGAATCTAGTGGCTAAAATTCTAAGCACACACAAGAGGCTTCCTAGTTTATTATATGAAAGGACTACTGCCACTTCCAGGATTTAATAGTAGTGCTGTAAGTATGCTTTATAGGGTTGCTCTTGAATATGGTTAGGAAATTGTACAGTAGTGCAGTTCACTTCTTCTATACTCTTTGTAATCTTCTCATTGCTTGAGAAGAGCCACAAAACAAACAAATACACAAAGATGTTACAAGAGCATTTCACCAGCCACATCAATTTGTTTGTTTGTTGGCTTTAAAATATGACTAACAAGATTTTTCAACCCAGTACTTAAAAATCCAAGATTGCTAATCTTATGGATTATGCATTCAATTTGAGATCACAACTTTTTGAGACTTCTGGAGATGCAGTCATACTTCAACTAAAATTTAGAGTAGTCAGGCCAAAAAAAAAAAGAGTAGTAGTCTGTGGTCCGCTAATGACTGTCTAAGAAACAAGAACCATAAGTCAAGAACTTGAAGTCAGTACTGAAAAATACGTCAGGCCTGAAGGGCAAAACCAGAGAAAAGAGTAAGTTAGAAATCAGTGCTGAAGGATAACTAAAGAATACAGGGATACCACAGAGTGCACACAGAGCTTGTTCCATAGCAAAATTTAACTAACAAGAGGTCCCCTTATAGTTCTTCCTCTCCAGAAGGATCTATTAACCTACATAAGTGGATACACAGATAACTGATTTACCATCCAGAGCAGACAACCCAGACTTAAAGGCCAGCCATCAGCAACCTGACTTTCTCCAGAAGAGTTAGATTTCCTTTACTCAGAACCAGTAATTAAGCAATCTAGGGAATTCTGGGAGTTTTAGCCTACCATATCTGAAGGGATGCCAAAAGACATTAAAAAAGTAAGAGCCCCAGCAGGTCCTGCCAGTTACCCAATGCATTCTCTGCAAACAGTTGAATGGTAAAAGATACATCCCAACGCGAAACGTTTCCACTGAGAAAATAGAAATCCAGTTGACATGATTCAAGCTACAGACAATTCCACCTGGATGACTGAGAACCTTCATAGACATATTGCCATACATTTTGGGGATGAAACCCTGAAGTTGGTAAGGAAATTCGAGAAGACAGCAAGAAACATATTTAGGATTCCCTTACTAACTTTGCTCAGACTGAAGAAGCTCCTTGGATAAGGAGCGAAACGTTTCCACTGAGAAAATAGAAATCCAGTTGACATGATTCAAGCTACAGACAATTCCACCTGGATGACTGAGAACCTTCATAGACAATGTAGCTGCAATTAAATTTTATGTTTAGAAAGGATAGAAGCCCTACTAAAGTACTTTTAGCTAAATATTGCTGGGTTTCCTTCCCAGCATGGTCTTCCTTGACAGTTTCTAGCTCAAGAACGACCAAGGCTTAACTAAGAGTCCATGATTATAACACAGAAGGAAATAAATTATGTTTACAGAAGTGTGATTTTGCTTTTCTAACACTTTGGAGTCAAAAACAAGCCTGGCCCCACAATACTATTAATTAGAAAGCTTTGCAATTCTTGTGAAAAATAACTAGCACAGTCCCACTGTGTTAGCATTTAGGCATTTATTATCATTTTTTCCTGTAGAATAATCTCTCATGACCTTCTCTCTAGAAAGATTACCACTTAAAATAGGTGGTAAGGAATGGTGCTTAGGAAATCATTATTTGATGCAATCCCCAATTATGTTGACAGTGTAATTTTTGCTCAGATTGTGGAATGAGAAAATTACTTCTTTCTGCAGCGTATATGATGTCTTTAGAAGACAATTGATAAATTGTCCTTTAAAATGTACACAAGTAGTTCAGGGCCACAGATCATTGGAAATTATGCCAGGGAGCAAAAAGCTTGTTCAATCAGGAAACTTTCCTAAGTTGAGAGCTATACAGCAATTTAGGTCTTGTCAATGTTCACGTTCTCAAAGATATTTAAGATCAAAGGATGGTGCAGATATAATTTTCTACATGTTAAACCTTTAAACAGCCTGATGTGCTTTCAGCAGCAACAGCAATTCTCCCACCCCCACCCCCATTGCACTTCCAGGACTCCTTGGAGCATCACACATATTAAAAATAAGTGCAACCACAGGTGCACTTTGACCAGCTTTTTCATGTTTTTTAATCCTTAGTAGGGGAAAGCACTAGACTAGACAACTGTTGTATGAAATATGTTTTTGAGGATACATACATCCCTTGTATACAAAGATAGTGTAGGCTAGAACTGTGTGAAAATATTGCTTGAATATTACCATATTTTCCGGCGTATAAGACGACTTTTTAACCCAGGAAAATCTTCTCAAAAGTCGGGGGTCGTCTTATACGCCGGGTGTCGTCTTATACGCCGGAAAATAGTACTCGCCGTATAAGACCTCTCCTGGCCAAGTGCAGCCGCTCGCCGGAACGCAGCCCCCAGGGAAGAGCAGGAGGACAAGCGTGGGAGAAACGCGGGGAGGGGGGAGCGAGCTCCGTTCCCTCGGAGCAGCCTTGGGAAGGGAGGGGGCAAAACGCAGTGGCTCCACGACGGGCTCCAAAGTCGCCCACAACGCTCAACGGGCGCCTCGCTTCGCCTCACCTCGCCTTCCCTTCCCCTCCCAGCTGCGCTTTAAATGGAGCGGAGGCCCAGAATTGGCCGCGTTTCGGGAAGCCTGGTAGGAAACGCGGCCAATTCTGGGGCCCCGCTCCATTGAAAGCGCGGCTGGGAGGGGAAGGGAAGGCGAGGCGAGGCAAGGCGAGGCGCCCGTTGAGCGTTGTGGGCGACTTTGGAGCCCGTCGTGGAGCCACTGCATTTTGCCCCCTCCCTTCCCAAGGCTGCTCCGAGGGAACGGAGCTCGTTCCCCCCTCCCCGCGTTTCTCCCGCGCTCGTCCTCCTGCTCTTCCCTGGGGGCTGCGTTCCGGCGAGCGGCTGCACTTGGCCAGGAGAGGTCTTATACGGCGAGTACCGTATTTTCCGGCGTATATCCCAAACTCTATATTTTAAATGGAAAAGTTGGGGGTCGTCTTATACGCCCAGTCATCTTATACGCTGAAAAATACGGTATGTATTGCAGATTTCTTCATAAACAGAAGAAAAAGATCTTTAAATAATTTAACAACGTGGAAAAAGAAGCAAACTAACACATCTATTCACTCAGATACTGAATCTATTCATTCAGTTTCTGAATGTGTTTAAACTATGGTTAGTTTGTAACCTGTCCAAGCCAACACTCTCTGAGATGAAATATTCAATACAGCTCAACTGCCATTTATCAATTTAAACAAATCTTGATACCTTAAGAAATAATTGTTGTGACATACAGTATAGTGAAAAAAGAAATATTGGGCACCATCACAGATATTATTTTAATGACAAATTTCAGAGATGTATTTAATTATTTATTTTGTTCAATTTGTTTTCCCCACCTTTTTTGTATAGGGCGATTCTAGGCACATTCCTGAAAGTACATCACTACTGGGGGGGGGGGGGGAGAGAAATAAGAGCTGTGCTGCACTTTGAATTCAATTCCATAAAAGCACTTTGGAGCACAGAGTGTGGTGACATCATCGTGCAAATGTTGCCATTACATACTTGCATCCTGATGTCTGACTCAAATATTTAAGAGACAGCAGTTGTACGATAACATCATATTTATTTTCTCATTTGCCCCCTCCCTTGTCCTGTCCTGCAGTCGCCAATGGCAGTCCTGTCTCATCTGGTGGTCATAAAGCTGCTCTCCATAACTGCCATGTGAACTTGGGGAAAGATTACTGACTTGAAAGATTCTATGATCATGTTCCTCACTTTTTTGGAATCAAATCTAAAGCATTACACAGCCGTAATAAAATGGCATTGGAATCGAAAGGGGTGTCCTATAAGATTAGATAAAAACAATTTGAAGTAACGGCCTGCATATTATTTAGGAATAAATAAAATAGATGAATATTTGAAACATCAACTGGCAATGGGTCTGATAATTGAGATGTAGGTAGCTAGTCTATTCATAAATATACATTCTTATCTTTATGAAGGAGCTCAGCCTATTGAGGATTCTATATAAATTGAAGAAATAAGAAGCCAAAAAAAGAGGAGGGGAGGTCTACTTTCATCTACTGGAAATCCAGTTTCCTTAATGGATCCAAAATTATTGTGATCAAAGAGCTGTACTTTCAGCCATGAAAAGGGATTTCTTCCATGGGAGATCGACAGGTCATTAAGGCTTCAGAGCAAATACCTACAGAGTCTCAAAAATCTGGCATTTAGATGAAAGTGGCGTTTAAAAACAAACTGAACCCAAAAGGTAGAAGGGAAAAATTCACATTGATAGAAGGAGTAATTTGTTCTTTTGTATATTTAACAGGTTCAGCATGAGGCCAGATCTCTGCAGATACAATGCTGTTTTATATTCGGGACATGCATAATAATGGAAAAGACAGTAACAAAGCTATTGGCACTCACCTCATCTAAATGCTAGTGAGAGTCTGCCTGGCCAATCATGGAGAATCAGTCATTGTGATATTTTTTCCTGCCATTCAATCCTGTCTGATTCTCGGTGACTACCTGGACTAGTCCCTGCAGTTTTCTTGGCAAGATTTCAGAAGTGGTTTGCCATTGCCTCCTTCCTAGGGCTGAGAGAGAGTGACTGGCCCAAGGTCACCCAGCTGGCTTTGTGCCTAAGGTGGGACTAGACTCTCCTGGTTTCTAGCCTGATGCCTTAACCACTACACCAAACTGGCTTTCTGTGAAATAATACCTTCCTGCAAAGAGGCAGTGTACAGAGGGCAGGATAACACTGGGGGTCACAATTTTATTGACATTACAACAACAAAATTTGTGAGGTGTTGCCAGTAATGGCATAGGGCTCTGCCACACTGCCTTCCAATGTAAAGTCAAATCACTTCCAGCATACCTTTATGCCACCTTTCCTTTCACTGACATTGTCCCCAACTGCTCAGGCATCCAAGATCTGTTTAGGGCTAGGTAGTATGAGGATATTTACTGGAAGACAATGTCACATGGAAATCAGGTAGTGAGCTAGATTGTGTCATTAGGATTAAAAGTTAGTTAGTTAGTTAGTTAGTTAGTTAGTTAGCTAGCTAGCTAGCTAGCTAGCTAGCTAGCTTAGTTTGTATGCCACCCATTCCCAAAGCTTACTTGGCAGTCAGCATGAATCCCTTGAGAAGGGAAATGGATGAATAGCCAAGAGAATTGGGGACAGACTATGGGGCTGTTCAAATAATGAGCCTAAACCACTGCACCAAACTGGCTCTCACATTTATAATTTACCAATAATAAATTATTATATGACCCACCTGTAGACAAAACAGGCTTGGGAAACATTTATGCAAAATATAAGGCTTATCTCTTGTTGGGCTGATCAATACAATTATCACCATTTTAACAGCCAAAATAATATAGTATTCCACCCTTATTTTGCAAAGCAGCAATTCAAGCACACCACTTGAACTTTAAGTGGTATGCTGGATGGGGGGAAGCAGTATTTCAGAAAGTGACCAAGAGAAAGACATTGGTTGGATAAAAACTAGATCTGAAGCAGTTTAATTTAAAATCTAAAGGTAATTAAATTAATCAAGACCAGATATTTTGACTATTTCCATGTATTATATAATAATATAATTGTTTGTTGCATTAAAAAATAACATTTCAGAGACCATTTTTGGAGGGACTTTTAGGGCCTCACGTAAGACTTTCGGGTGTACATGTGAACTTGAGACTTCAGGCTGTATAGAACACTGAACTAATTCCAAGTCTTAATATAGTCAAAACGGTTAAAAAGGAAAATGAAGTCAGAGTATGACTGTAGTCCATTTAGGCTGGATTCACACAAAATGTTTTCCTGGGTTATTGAATTAACCCATTTCTGGGCTTGCACAATATATTGAACTGTAACCTTACCAAATGAGCTGGCTTTGTGCATCATGCTAAACAGCAAAGCAAACATCCAAAGGTTAAAGGTTAAAGTTAACTTTTAGGTCTTTAACTGTGTTAGGGAGAAAGAACAAGAAGCTGGAAAGATGGCATGAAATTTCCTGGAAGAGGACATGGATGGTTAGATCACTAAACAGCTCCACTAGACTGAGCAAATAATAAATCACTTTGCACATTCTAGCATTCTAGCCCGCTTCAGGCATTCAACATTATACTCTTGGGGAAGCATGTGCTTGGTTGAAGAGTCTACATACAGGTATCTCCAGGCCAACATTCCGGAACTGGGATGATCAAGGTTCTTGATCACAGGAAGGACTGCAGCCACATTTAGCAGAACATAATGGCAAGACCTTTCTGTTGAGTGGGGAAAATGTCAGAGGGTACCAGTCTGGGCAGCCCCACCTTACAGTGGGGGATGCTTGTACACATTCTATGCACTGAAAAAAAAAATACACAGTGTGGCAACTAGATCGTCATTTTGCAAAACATGAAACCTTTACAACCTCCTTCCAATCACAGGTCATCAAAAATCCAAGATTCTGCAACAAGAATTATACCACCTGTAGAAAAAAAACGGGCTTTTTTATTATAAACAAAATCACTGCTAGGGTTCTTGGCAGTGAGTAGAAGCTGTCTTGAAAAAGAGTGAATGAAAACGTATACAAACGTGTTCTGAATATTTCATGCACTGTAGCCTAATGTGTTTTCACTTGAACTGATGTGTTGTAGAAAGCAACCTGGTAAATCAGAAACTGATACTATGGATGTCTGTTTTGTCCAAATAGGGCTCTTTCCTATACATTTAACACAGCTGTAAGAAACAGAGGTAATCTGCATTTTAACAATAGATGGCCTGTGCAGGTGATTATTTATCACCTACTCATTACAGAACAACTTGAGTTTGGCCAAGGGAAATCAACCTCTAGAAATCTCTCCGTGATCCTCAAGCCTTTTAACAGCTTCTCTCCTCCTCCCTCAGCCTTGATTTATAGGATTCTGTCTAACATGTAACGATACCAACACTCTCCAGCTTTAATAAAAAGCTATTTGCTCAGCTATAAACTTAATTTATTGTTATATAATTACTTTAGCAGAGCTATAAATATTAGCCATGCTTAGTGTCAGTGATTTTACTGCTGCAAACTTAATTTGTAATGAGTAAAATAAGGTGGCCAGGCTTCAGTACCCAGCCAGTATTCTTTCTTTCTTTCTTTCTTTCTTTCTTTCTTTCTTTCTTTCTTTCTTTCTTTCTTTCTTTCTTTCTTTCTTTCTTTCTTTCTTTTCCTTCCTTCCTTCCTTCCTTCCTTCCTTCCTTCCTTCCTTCCTTCCTTCCTTCCTTCCTTCCTTCCTCTATCTATCTATCTATCTATCTATCTGTTAATATATGAACAAAAGACAAGAAATGTCAATCAAATGCACAAAGAAATATTAAAAAAGTGAACAGAGGAAAAAGGGGGAAAAAGAACAAAACAGAACAGGACAAAATACATACTGTATTGAAACAGATAAATATAAAACAACAACAAAAAACTCATTCTGAATCACCAAATTAAACCTTGGCCCTATTAATCAGACTTTGCCCAGTAATATTAATCATTTAGGAGTTTCAAACTCTGCTAATGTTTCTGCCCATCTCATACAATTGGGCAGAGTAGGTATGCACCAAGTCCTATCAATTAAATAGTGTCACCTGATGGGACGCAGGAAGTGGGCATTTTCTGTCATAGCATCTGCTCTCTGAAAGAGAATCCTTTCAGAGATTCATACAGCCCCATCCTGATATTATTTAAATGAGTCCTTAAAACCTGGCTTTTCTCTAAGGCCTTGGATTAGAGTGGGTGGCAGGCCTCTTGTGCAATGACTGGTCTGCCTGCCTTCGGCCTAAATTTAAAGTCAAAATAAGTTTTAAGTAAATATATTGAAACAAGTATCTTAAAGTGTTAGATTGCTAGTCAGCCTTGTGTCATGCATTCCTTAATCTGGATTTCTATATGAACAGGTTTTCATTGTAAGCCGCCCAGAGTCCCCCGTTTGGGGGAGATGGGCGGTCATATAAATTTAAATAATAAATAATAAATAAATAAACAGGTAGTTAGACTTGGCAGTTTAAATGGGTTCTTCCAAATCTATACATTCATCATCATTTCCGTATATATGGCCCTTCTAGCAGGCCTTCAAAGCCTTGGGTTACTAGCCTGGAACTCTCTTTTATCTTGCATTCATGATTATTGTTTTACTTGTTTGAAATATTGATGCTTCATGTATCAAACACTGCACCTTATTGTAAGCATTCTTGAAAAATTGTCTGTACTATGCCTGATACAATGAAATCTTGCTATGAGCCACACATGAATCACCATGCAAAGAGGGAGATAAGGATTGGCCCACAGTGAGTGTTGTTGCCTCATCAGCCATTGTGTACCTGCACAAGTTTAATGTAATGGCCCCAGGGCATTTCCGCTACCCTGTGACTTTTAAATGTAATTATGACTGTCCTTCAACCTTTGAACTGTCTCACTAAGTGCTTGTAAAAAAAAGGTAAAGGTAAACTGTTCCCCCCGCACAGTTGTGCAGTTGTGTCCGACTCTAGGGGCCGGTGCTCATCTCCGTTTGTTAGCCGAAGAGCCAGCATTGTCCAAAGACACTTCCACATTCATGTGGCCGCATGACTTGCGCGGAACGCTGTTACCTACCCACCGAAGTGGTATCTATTCATCTACTTGCATTTGCATGCTTTCAAATTGCTAGGTTGGCAAGAGCTGGAGCTAGTGCGGGAGCTCACTCCACACGCAGGGCTAGGGATTCGAACCTCCGAACTTGTGATCTTCCGATCAACAAGTCTGGCATCTTACCTGCTGAGCCACCACACCCCCTAGTGCTTGTACCATCCAGCAAAGAGGAGAGCTGTAGCAAGCATAAACATTTGCAAGCCAGAGTTAGTTAATGATAATATGCTCTGAAAAACTTCACTTGCTGATTGCTGTAAATACTGTAAGTTGAGGTTCTAGGGAGAAGACCAATCCAGAGCTATTTCTGTGGCCTCTTGGCCTATAATAAATATAAAGATACAAATAGTATTGCCATCTTTCCTCCTGATTCTGTATGCTGTTAACCTTGGTGTGACATCCAAAAAAGATAGAGCTTTGAGAAATAAATATGGCAAGAACAAAGGAAAGGAAAGGATTTTTCCCCCCTGAATCTTTGGAATATGTGTGATCCCACTTGGAAAGGTTAACTAATATAAAACTAATGTTTATTGAATTAGCTGTAAAGACACATTCTGACCTCTCTTCTGCCTTCTTTTGAAGTGTTTACGACTTTTTCAACAACACTTACAGTGCCAATGTGAAGGCCATGGCATAAACACAGTCATCAATTATGCGGTGTTGAGAGGCTTCTGCCAGGAGGAGGAGAAAGGAAACAAGTAGCATTCTAGAAAGATCAGCCGGATTCCTTGCCTATTGTTAGGCATTTATTTTTCACATTTTTGTTGAAGGTCTTGGTGGTATGAGTATGTGTGTGGAAAGCAAGTTATGATCAAGTTATTTTGATTTTTTTGTATGTGGCTCACAGCACTTATACTCACTCTCAGCCCAACTCACCTCAAAGAGTTGTTGTTGTGGGGAAAATAGGATGAGGAAGGAGTATTAGGTATGTTCCCTGAAGACCATTAGTGGGCAGCTAGCACCACTGAATGGAGCAGACCATATATATATAACAGCAAAGAAATACGCACACACAGAAAGGAGTTTTTATCTTAATAGCATTAATGAGCATGCTAGAGAAATATAGGTTTTTGATCTTAAGCACATAGCCCACCCAAGCATAAAGAATTACATGCTTAGACAATGTAGGTTACAAAAAAGAGTTCTTACTGTTTATTTGGTCCAGTTCAGTTACATCTTTGTTCAGGAAAGATGACAACAAACAGCTTCCTCAGGAAGAAGCACATAGAGAGTTTGCCTCCTAGAGCAATCAACCATATGCTAATGAGGCATACTGATTTGCTGGAACCTCCAACACCCCTTCTCAAATCTAGTCATGCATCATGCCTACACAAGATTTAACTTACTTCGTAGGCCTTGATAGATACCCCTTGCGAGTGGCTTTGTCAGAATGTCTGTGATCATCCTTTCTGAGGGACAATACTCCAAATGTATTAGTCCTGTCTCCTGTGCCTCTCTAATCACGTGCTAACAGACATCCATGTGCTTTGTCCACCCTCCCACCTTCTTTGATAGAGAGAGTCTTATACAACCTTGGTTGTCCTCAAAGACTCTTATTGGAGCAGGATCACTAACCCCCAGATCCTCAAGTAAATACTTGAGCCATTGCAACTGATTGCATGTCTCAGCTGCTGAGACATTTTCTGCTTCAGTGGATGAGTGTGCCAATATAGTCTGCTTGTGACTAGCCCAGCTAGTATCCCACTAGTTCAGGAGAATCAGTTGCTGGCAGCTTAAGCTTCAGGTCTACAGTCCCCTTCAGGTATCTTGCCACCATCTTAATTAATTAATTAATTAATTAATTAATTAATTAATTAAATTTATCCCTGCCCATCTCCCCGAATAGGGGACTTAATGCCTGAATAGGGGACTTAATGCCTGTCCAGTCCCTTTGGGTGGGTGTGCTGGTCTTTCCGCAGAGGATCCCCACTGCAGTTGAAATATCTGGCCTCATTGTGGTTGATAGATATAACAGCTTCCCAATGGCTTCTCTGTATCCGTTGTTCTGAGGCAATAGTTCACTAGTGTTCTTTACTTTGTGAAAGTCTGTTTCCATTGGAGTTGGTACTGTGTTTGCATCTTCCAGCCCCAGGCTCTCCAATAACTCTAGAATCTTTTGCCTCTGACTAAGGAGAAAACTTCCACCCTCTTCTCTGTCAATTTGTATCCCCAAGTAGTAGCTTGCCTTCCCAAGATTTTTCACCTCTACTTCCTTGTTCAAGCTGGATACAATTTCATTAATGTCCCTTTGATCCTCATAACAGAGAATCAAATCGTTCACATATGTCAGAATGAGCATGTCTCTGCCATTCTTGTGTCCTGTGTAAAGACAGGGATCAGCTTTGCCCCGAGTGAAACCTTGCTTTTTTAGCATCTGGTTTAATTTCACATTCCAGGCCCTTGCTGCTTGTTTTGTCCCATAGATCCCCTTCTGAAGCTTACATACTAAATGCCTGATCTTTGGATCAGTAAACCCTTCAGGTTGTTGCATGTACAACTCCTCCTGAATAATATATGAAGCAATTTGAATAAGCTGGAAGTATGTTGATATGCTAAAAATTGTTATGATCCAACTCTGGAATTTGATTGACTCAGGAACAATTCTGTCTCTGAGAAAAGCTTGAACATTTGCATATGTGAAGATAAACATCTCTGCCAATCTGTCAGTTCTTTTCACACATATTTTTATGAGAAAATTAATGTGGGAGATGACCCTAATAAACCAGAATGTCTTGCTTAATTGTGGGACAGGGAATTTGTCAACAATCACCAATAGGAACAAAAGATTAGAAGATAAAAGCATACACCTGCCCAAGAACTGGGAGCATCAATGACTGAAACATCTGAGTTTTTGTATTAGATTATCAGTAGAAGTAAGCATATTTTAAAGGAAGAAGCCACACATGATAAAAGCATTTAGATATCAAGAAGGCTGTGATTATAGTAATTTTCCTATCAGAGTATTTCACTAGGCCACTTTAATATTTAACCAAATATTACCCAAACCTACCAATTTGAAAATACATGCTGGTCAGCAGAGTAAGAATAGCAATAATAGCAAAGGGAAAAAACTCAAAAAGATCATGCCATAGAAAACATTTTAGAACACACTTGTAGTAATTTCATATTAATATAAGCATGCAGAAGTAGTCACTTCAGACATAGGATGTCTGAAAAAAAGACATGAAAAGAACTGGAAGATAAATCAGACTCGGTTCTGAGTATGCCCTGCTTCAGCATACTTGAAAGACTGTGAAGAACATTCTTCCATTGTTCTATTATTTTCATTGTTTCATCACTCCCATACATTATTTCACCAATCTATTCCTTTTGTGGCTTGAGAAAGGAAATTGCTATTCTAGGACTTGCAATACATTTAAGTTCACATTACTCAGTGTCTCAGAAGGGGGAAAAAATCAGAAAATACCATCCCATAAGAAGCTACTTATTTTAATAATGCAATAGGTAAAAACTATGGAATGATCAACTGAAGTACTTTGGCCACATAATGAGAAGACAGGATACCCTGGAGAAGAAGCTGATGCTAGGGAAAGTGGAAGGCAAAAGGAAGAGGGGCCGACCAAGGGCAAGATGGATGGATGATATTCTGGAGGTGACAGACTCAACCATGGGGGAGCTGGGGATGGTGACGGCCAACAGGAAGCTCTGGCGTGGGCTGGTCCATGAAGTCACGAAGAGTCGGAAGCGACTGAACGAATAAACAACAATGGAATGATCAAGTAACATGTTTGTTACTTTCATATTCATATTTAGGTTATATACTGGTGGGGTGTCTGGAGTGTCCAGGGAGGGGTAGCACCTCTGGTGGAGGGGCCTGTTGTGCCCTTTTTAGGGCTGCTTGTCCCCACCTGGCACTCAGCTCTCACCGGTGGCTCCAAGTATCTGTAACATGCACAGCAGCCACACCCCGTATACTGTCTTGGCAGACGGGCCAAACCAGGGGACGGTAGCCAATGGGTTTTCAACTCTCAGAGAGATAGGAGATTTGTCTATCCAGGTGTGTGAAGTCTGGCCCTGGCAGATTGAGCAAAGGAGACTGGTCCACAGTCCAACAGTCAAGAAGGTGCTGAGTAGCACTAAGAGCATGACAAGACTCAGTGTCTTGTCCCCCATTCAAAATAACATGATGATTGCTACCTTAGAAGTCTGCTCTGAATGGATGGCTCATCCTTTTTAATATTTCTGATACAAAAGTACATATTTTAGGAATGTTGATACATGAAATTAGAGAGAGTGCATTTGCAGGCTTCCTGTGTAAAGTTAATGATAACAAATAATCAGTTAAGTACTGGTTTCTACTGTTGTTTCAAAAGTGAGAAATGAATTTGAGGACAATTTTATGAGTGGTGGTTTTGTATCATTCCACTCATCCTCTAACTTACTCAACTTATAGCTTGTATATTCAGAGTATTTAATTCCCCCCTCCTAATGTTTTATATGAGCATTGAATGTCCTTGATACAGGGAAAGATCAAAGCATATGTAATGTCTTTCAGAGCTGAAAAGGCCACAGAAAGCTGTAAATTGAAAGGTCATATGTGATGGGACACAAAGATTGAGAATGGGTCAGCACTCTAATTAAACATTTCCTGTTTCAAGATTACCAGGCAAAGTATGCTTCACTTAGGTATTCAGTTGTTTGCTGATCATATTATCATGACTGGTGGAAGCAGAAGGAGGTCGAGTTGGTATGTTTATTTGATTACTTGTATTATACAAGATAGGAAAATGTTAAATACCATCCATTTTCAGGGTTCAGAAGAAACAATCAAAGCAAATATTCCTGATATGAGTGATATAGAAACTTTAGTTCCATTTGAGATGGAACTAAAGCCTCATCAGATGGTAACACCTAGTTGACATTGACTGATTTAGAAAGCTAAGTAAAGTCAGCCTTGGTCAATACTTGAATGAGGACATCCCAGAGCTGTAGGCTAGGCTGGGAAGGTAAAAAAGAAGAAAGAAAATCCTGGAAGAAGGCAATGGCAAAATACTTTGGTATTGTGCTGAAAAAGCATAGCCATGTACATTCAAGTCACCAGAGCTTACATTATGTAAACCTTAGAAATATCTGATATAAATGACAATCTTTACTAATCTTTACTATAAAATTTGTACCAAATAAATGATTCTGATGGGGCTAAATTTGGAGCTCTGGGAATGGCCTGATTCACTCTACATCAAATTGCATATTTATTTCAGTCTGATTGGATATCTACATCCAAAATAAGAGCCAGTTTGGTCTAGTGGTTAAGGTGCTGGACTAGAAACTAGGAGACTGAGAGTTCTAGTCCCGCCTTAGGCATGAAAGCCAGCTGGGTGACCTTGGGCCAGTCGCTCTCTCTCAGCCCAACTCACCTCACAGGGTTATTGTTGTGGGGAAAATAGGAGGAGGAAGGAGTAATAGGCATGTTCCCTGCCTTGAGTTATTTATAAAAAATAATAAAGGCGGGATAAAAATAAAATAAATAAATAAATTCATCTTGAGTTTTGCTGGTCCAATTGTCTAGCATGGGAGAAACACAAAAAGTTGTGATTTTGTTGTTATACAGTGGAGGTTCTAAAGCTGCTTCCTGACATCTGAGAACACACCACGACAGTATCATTCTGCTGCTATCTTATTTCAACCAGAAAACAAATTAAAGGGCAAGGGCAAGGGTCTCTTGTTCCCTTGAACTTGAAAGAGAGAGAGAAAAAAAACCTCACTCTATGAGTGAGATATGTGCAAAGATGGCAAACATCAGTTCCCACTCTAAAAGTTGTCCATGTTTTCCTCCTTCTCAGGACAGACCGACACACTCACCTTCCTTTCTAGTGTCTGACATAAAGCAATCTGTTCTTTGTGACTGCAGTTATTTTAAAATTGTGTGTAGGTGAGAGACCTCAAATACAAGCTGGGACAAGTGATGAAGGATAGCTTTTCTAAATCCAATCTCCATTTGACAAGCATGTTTGCCAAAGAAGTATTTACAGCAGAGATACACAACAGACTCTTGTCTTTATGAAATTGGAAGAGCCCATCAATCAAGACATCATTTGTTGTATGTCAATCATCTGCCCAAAGCCCACCAAATGGAATAATTGAAGCAAAAGAGCAGCATTCAAAAAAAAAAGAAAGAAGGAAACTAGACATCATAAGACAAAGAAGAATTTGCAAGTCGTGGTTCCCCTGGCTTTTTACAGCCTTTGCAATGGAGATTGACATAAGCAATCATACTTCAACTATATATGTGATTTTATGGATTTATATGGATTTTGCACTTGGTTTTCTGTTTTAATCTGAGTTATGGAGCACAGACCTTGTAGATAATCCCCCATATATATCCAAGGCTGAATGCTAAATCTTTATGAAGCTTTAGCTGTTGAAATGAAAAACATTTCTAGTCAAAGCAGCAGCGAGCCCCGGCAGAGGGACTCACTTGTTGGAGAAGCAGAACCAGGAGGAGAAGCAGAAGCTGCTGCGGGCAGTGGGTTACAGTGGGACTTTTGCTGAAGTGGGGCAGGCCCACCAGGAGCCCAGCAGCAGGGGCAGCAAGGGTGGAGGTTAGCCCAGTGGACAGGAGGGGAGGCGAAGACAATTATGTAGGTCAGCTGGGGGCAGTGGAAGCAAGGGGTTTCGGTGGCTTCTTTATCTTGGCCATGCTATGCAGGGCAGCCAAAAGGGCAGAGATGGAGGAGAGATAGGCAGGTGGGGGGAGTTGAAGTGGAGGCAGTTCATACAGAGCATGAAATCATGACCGTGGGACACTGCGATGGTCATAAATGCGGGCCAGTCGCCAAGCACTCTAATTTTGATCATGTGACCATGGAGACGCTGTGATGGCCACAACCTTGAGGACTCTGAACAGTCGCTGAACAAATGGGCATAACCCAAAGACTACCTGTAAATCATTAAGCCATCGTTCAGTGATTAGCTACTGTGTTATTGAAATATTAATATTATTAACATTTGTTCAATTGGATTGACAGAAATCTAAGAAGGATATACTGTAATAATATCTGCAACCGTTATACATCAAACTTGTTTCACCACATTAAATATGCTGACAAATGAACCATCTTCATACAAATAATTTGCAGTGCTTAAATTTGGCATGTACATTAACTGTTGAATCACATCACTTACTTTTAAAATGCATTTTAAAATTTTTTAGAGGTTAAGCACCTCTATTTATATTTATTTGGGTAGAGGCAATAAAGTTCTCCAATGAGAGACAACCCATGCTTTATCATGTTACTAAAGCTAAATTTTGGCATATCATAATATTGAACAAAGAGAAGCAAGCATTAGTTGTGACATATCTGGCAAAAGGATATCCTTCTTTAAAAAGGATTTTAGTAGAAGAGCTAGGAAAACTCTCTCCAAAATTTTGGAGGGATGCTGGGATAACTGGCCAATGGTGAGGTACCAAAGAGTGAGTGAATTAACAACAACTACAGCAACATCATCATCAACAACAAAACTCACTTGCTGGATCGTCACCTTGTTGTGGTGAGTGGGCTTTTGTGTTCCCAATGGACCCTGTGAGCGAAGCCGTTGGGAGTCATGTACTCCTGGTAGGGTCACCCATGGTGGTAAGGTCCAGGGGGAGGAACCAGACAAAGAACGATCCAAGAAAGTCCTCAATGGCAGAACAGGCGGAAGATAACAAGGTGTATTGTTACAACAGCTGCAAAGGCGGATGAAGGTTGCAGCAGACAAAAGATCACCAATCGTCATGGTATCCATGCCATTGGATTAGAGCCTTTTTATGTGAAGGTTGTGTGCTGATCGTTGTGCACCGATCTCCACACATAAAACAAATTCACGCACAGGCATCTTCCAACCACACCAAACCCAAAACAACCAAAAGTCCCATGGCGATTGACGAATGGCAATGGGGGCAGGACTGTGAAATCCGGAAGCTCCTAGTCATGGACCAGCACATGGGCGGTGGATACGGATTCAGTCGCCCTAACTCAAGGATCAAGGCAGTTGAGTAGTTTGGCAGCTGTATCCACGACTGAGCAGCCCTGTTTAGGATCCACTCTGCTCACCCCATATGGGGAGGGGGCTAGAAAAGGTGCCCTAAACATAGTCTGCCTCATTTTCTCCCTGACTGGATTACCGCGACTAGTGGTGTCACCATCTAGCGGTCATAAAAAACACATGAATTTTGGAACATGGAATATACGGACTCTGCAAGACAATATGGATAGTGAACGACCTGAACGTAGGACTGCCATTATTGCAAGGGAGCTGAGACATTTTAATATCGATATAGCAGCACTCCAAGAAACTTGAAGAGCAGGAGAAGGACAGTTGAAGGAAGAAAAAGGAGGTTATACCTTCTTTTGGAAAGGACTGCCTGAACAAGAACGCCGAATACATGGGGTAGGCTTTGCTATCAAAAACGACATTGTGAAGCTCTTGTCAGAAGTTCCCACTGGGATTAACGAACGACTCTCAACTCTGCGAATAAAACTCGCCAAAAACCAACAGGCAACTATCCTAAGTGCTTACGCACCAACACTAGATGCAGATGAGGATATCAAGGAAAAATTTTATACCCAGCTGGACACCATCTTATCAGAGATACCAAAGGAGGATAAAATTATCCTCCTGGGCAATTTCAATGCAAGAGTTGGGCGTCACTTTGATTTGTGGCCAGGGATCATTGGGAAAGAAGGAGTTGACAACAGCAACATGAATGGAATCTTACTTCTGACTAAATGTGCAGAGCATAACCTTGTCATTACTAACACACTCTTTCGCCAAAAAAATAAATTTAAAACATCATGGTAGCACCCACGGTCGAAGCACTGGCATCTTTTAGATTATATAATTGTCCATGCTAGAGATCGCCGTGATGTACTTCTCACCAGAGCCATGACGAGTGGCGATGACTGCTGGACAGACCATCGCTTAATTCGATCCACAATGGACATAAAGATTGTCCCTCATCGTAGGCTCCAAGGAAGAAAACCAAGGCGTAAAATGAATACACTGGCCCTTCAAGATTCTATTAAATGAGCTTGCTTTCAATCAACTCTCAAGGAACTATGATGCCTATGGAACTTCCTGAAAATTTTGAGGAACACTGGGTTAAATTGAAGACTTCTATTATTTCAGCCTGAGAACAAACTATCGGATACCAAACTAAGAGACATCAGGACTGGTTTGATGAGAACGATAGTGAGATTGAACATATTATTGACAAGAAAAGGAAAGCCTTCCGGATATGGCAAAAAGATATTAACTGTACCGTTAAGAAAAAAATCTATGCCAGTGCAAAGGCAGAAGTCCAAAGAAGAACTAGAGAACTTAAGAACATATGGTGGATAAAAAAAGCCCAAGAAACCCAACATTTTGCAGATGCTCATGATGCACGGGGCTTTTTTAATGCCATAAAGGCCATCTATGGACCAACAAACCATGGTACAAATCCCTTACGCTCAGTAGATGGTGCTAAACTTCTAAAGGACAAAGAATCTATTGCACTGCACTGGAAAGAGCATTACTACAATCTCCTTAATCGTCACTCTACTGTGGCTGATGAAGTCTTCTTGCAAATCCCGCAAAAACAAATAAGAGATGAGCTTGCAGTACCCCCTAGTTTGGAGGAAGTCAGTAAAGCCACTAAACAAATGAAAAATAACAAAGCTAGTGGACCTGATGGGATTCCTGCTGAAGTCTTTAAAGAAGGTGGGCCTGAACTTACACAACAACGTCATAAGATCATCGAAAAAATCTGGATGAGGGAGGAGATTCCAGCAGACTTTAGGGATGCCATAATTATCACTCTCTTTAAAAAGGGTGATAGAACAGACTGTGGAAACTATCGAGGCATCTCCCTTCTAGCTACAGCAGGCAAGATCCTCGCAAGGATCCTCGCAAACTGTCTCCTATCTGTATCAGAAGACATCCTCCCTGAAACCCAAAATGGCTTCTGCCCTTCCAGGGGAACAGTGGATATGATCTTCACTGCACGACAGCTTCAAGAAAAATGCAAGGAGCAAAACCGCCCTCTGTACATGGCGTTTATTGATCTGACTAAAGCTTTTGATACTGTAAATCGTACTGCTCTCTGGACCATCCTTCTGAAAATCGGATGCCCTGGTAAATTTGTGAACATCTTCTGGCTACTCCATGACGACATGATGGCAACAATCCTGAATAACAATGGCTCTCAAAGCGATCCATTTAAAGTGGAATCCGGCGTTAAACAGGGATGTGTTATTGCTCCAACCTTATTCGCTATCTTCATCACTATGATTATACACCTTTTTGAAGAGAAACTTCCTACTGGTGTAGAAATTATATATCGAACAGATGGAAAGCTTTTTAATCTTAGTAGGTTGAAAGCAAAAAATAAGGTAATTACAACTTCTGTTATAGAACTTCAATATGCTGATGATAACGTAGTCTGTGCACACTCCGAGGAAGATCTTCAAACTATCCTAAACATCTTTGCAGAAGCATATGAAAAGCTCGGCCTCTCGATTAACATTAAAAAAACCAAAGTGCTTTACCAGCAAGTTTGAACCAATCCCTCCACAGCGCCATCAATCCAGCTTAAAGGTGTGTCACTAGAAAATGTTGTCCACTTTTCTTATCTCGGCAGCCATCTATCTACAGAAGCTGACATCGACGCTGAAATTCAGCATCGCCTGAGCTCTGCGAGTGTAGCTTTCTCCCGAATGAAGCGTAGAGTGTTTGAGGATCGGGACATTCGCAGGGAGACCAAAATGCTTGTTTACAAAGCCATTGTACTACCAACCCTTCTGTACGCCTGTGAAACATGGACCCTCTACAATCGCCACCTCCAACTTCTTGAAAGATTCCATCAACGCTGCCTCTGAAAAATTCTGCAAATTACTTGGGAAGATAGGCGGACTAATGTTAGTGTACTAGAAGAAGCGAAAACCACCAGCATTGAAACAATGATCATCCAACATCAACTTCGCTGGACCGGCCATGTTGTTCGAATGCCTGACCATCGTCTTCCAAAGCAGCTACTTTACTCCCAACTTAAGAATGGAAAACGGAATATTGGTGGACAACAAAAGAGATTCAAAGACACTCTCAAAGCTAATTTTAAAAAATGTAATATCAGCATTGAGAACTGGGAAGCCCTAACTCATGAGCGTTTCAATTGGAGGTCAGCCTTTATTAATGGTGCTATGGACTTTGAAGAAGCACGAGTACAGGGTGAAAGGGAGAAAAGAGCTAAAAGGAAGGCACATCAGGCAAACCCTCATCATGACCGTCTCCCACCCGGAAACCTATGCCCTCACTGTGGGAGGTTGTGCTGATCCAGAATTGGCCTTTATAGCCACTTACGGATCCACTGTTAAAATTTTACCTTTGAAAGACAATCTTACTCGGCTACGAGTGATCGCCAATGAATGCATCAACAACAACAACTAACTGGAGTTTAACAGTGAAGTTCAACAGGAACAGATGAAAATCCACCATCTACTAAGGAAGTTGCTTTAAACAAATGAAAGAGGATCAATCAGACAAAGCTTGTTCTTGGCAAAGCCATACTAATGTCTAAAAATCCCTGTATTGAAGAGTGGAACTGAAACAAATGCTATAAATGGAAGTGTATAAGGGAAAAAAGGGAAAAAAGTAAATGTAATGTTGAAAAATGATAAGGCTGTTCATATAGACAGTGGAAATGTGTCACAATATACAGTAACAGTGTTCTTTTTTAAACTGGAGATGTATTGTTTTGCAAGGGTGGCAACTGACACAGAACAACAAGACAGTGGAGGCTTTTATGCTTTTTACTATATACAGTGACATTATTTACAGCAGGTATTTACAACAGGTACATACAACACATTACTGGTGTTCACCCAGTGTCAGGTTTCCTCCTAAGTCTTCTCCCAGAGGCCATCCCCCTCTAGTCTCTTCTGATTCTCCCCCTTTCTCTCCATCTCCCTCCCCAATTTCTGAGTTTGACAAGTGAGAGAGTGAAAAGATAGGAATGGGCTGGAAATTTACCATAGTGTGCTCAGCGTGGTTTGACCTCCTCCTGGGACCACTCCTGGGAACACCTACTGCTTCTTCATTGGGGGAAGAACCTCTCTCAAGGTCTTCTGCCCAGAGACCAGGGCTTTTCCACAGACAGCTGATCCCCTCCTTCCCCTCTGGGTTTTGGGTGACGCCACCACCTGCACCAGCGGGGTCGCTCCTTCCTGGACTTGGGTCATGGGCAGAGCTCTCATCCCTCTGGGTCTTCCCTTCCCTTCTTCCAGGGAAGCCAACACTGGACCTTTCTTCTCCCTTCCTGACCATGAATGGACAACTATTCTGCACGCTTGATTTCTCTCTCCAACCTCTCTCTCCAGCCACTCCATTCACTCTGTGCACAGATTTTTTCTTTCTTCTCCTTCTTTCCTCCCCTTCTCTCTTTTTTAGGTTAGACTGGCAGCATGTCCCCAGCAACTGAGGAGGTGGGTGTCCCCCCAGGGCTCTAGTCCCCCAAACCTATATACCAGGCTGGACCAATGGGACTACTGTTTCAATACCTCACAACAGTCCTGGCTAGCAGCCTGGTCAGGTCATCAGCACAGCTGCCATTCAAGGCCAAAACTGAGCTGCTTTTTCTCTTTTTACTCACTCCAATGGCTCGCTCACACCAGCAGAACAGCAGCCAGACCAGGCCACTAAAACCCATATGCCACAAACTGGAGAAATATTAAAGAAAATAGATTCAGTTTGTTATGGAGTAGCTGTGTAACCTGTTTAATGTGGGTCAAGACTGCATCTCTACCCAATAATTGAAAGAATGTAGTTATTGTTTTCCTCTACAAAGGGAAGAATGGTAAGAGTGAATGGAGAACTACAGGAAGATTAAATGGTTCTGTGTGCCTGGAAAGATGTTTGGCAGAATTCTGATGGTAGTATGCATTGTACTTCTGCATGCTGACAAACCCATGTTGTTGACTGAGAACACAAACAATTTGCAGCAAAAGTTACTTAGTTGGTATGATGCAATGAGAAACATGACACTGAAAATTAATTAATCAAAGATCAAACTAGTTGTGTCTACCATTAAAAGTGGAATGGATTATTGCATTTTGTATTAATAGTGAAAAACAGGTACAAGTAATTGAATTTGTATACTTTGGTAGAATGTTTACTAAAGATGGAAACGTGGAGAAAAGATTTGAAGATACACGAATGCTGGTACAATGGTAGAAGATAGTATGTGACCTGTTGCAAAGAATGAATGTTTGTCAAAGGAAATGAAAATGGGTGTATATAAGTGAGTACTTCAGTTCAATTCATTACATGGAAGTGTTGGGTATGTTAGGAAAAAATAAAAGTGGAATGCAGTCGGAATGGAGTTTTGTATTTAAGAAAAGTGTGTGATGAACAAGAAGCTACAGGGTCAAGAAAGAACAAGAACTTTATGAATGAGGACTGAATACAAAAGTTATAACCAGTGTGAAAGAAGAAATAAAGAATGATAATCAAATCACTAAACAAATATACAAAGAAAGAGTTAATGTGTCAAGAGGAAGAAGAATACCAAGGAAGTTGTGACTCGAGGAAGAAAGAGAGAGCTGAGAAGTTTGAAGAACAAAAAGCAATATATGAAGCGTGGGTAAACGTGGTGGAAACAAGAATGTTTTCTAAGGGTACAAATCTCTTGAGAGGCATAGTGAGTAGGGTTGCTGTAAATAAAAGTGGCTATAGTTCCTTCTCTCTCTCTTTTTTAAATCATGTCTTAATTCCTTTGGCTCAAGTATAACATTGTTAACCACGAAGGGGAACAGCATGACATACATACATATATACATACATACATACATACATACATACATGCACATGCCATTATTTTTGACAACAACAAAATATTATGAATATTACATTATAAAATTGTCAGAGTGTGCACCGTGGGGTGGCCTGCTCCTTAGGGAAACCACCTCCAACTGTAGACTGCATTTTCACCGTGCTTATCCTCAGCCCCTCCTGGGCAGACACCGATGAATAAATAGCACAGACTTTATCAGACTTTATCCTTCAGCTGCAAACAGGCCTAGGAAAAATACACGGCCAGGCACGGAACCTTCAAAAGCTCCAAATCGCCCCAGATATCCAAACGACTCCTGGATAGGCTTCCAATGTCCTCACAGCCGTGCCAGCATCCAAGCTGCACACGTTCCACTGCTGGGCCCGAAACCTGTCAGAGTGCGCACTGTGGGGTGGCCTGCTCCTTTTTCCAAGACACCAGTGATCCACGTTCTATGCAGTAAATAGACACTAAAGCAGAGATTAGATAAAATATCCTATTTACTATATATACATACGTATTACAGAATACATCCACACGGGTAACAAATGATACAGCGATGAGTAGTTACAGCAAACGAGAAGAAAGAATACCAGATATTCTCTGTTTATATACATAAACTGACCAATCACATTATAGGTCACTCTCATCATCTGCCACACCCAACTAAATGATTAGCACCTGTAGTATGAGTCATACACTGCCACATCACCCCTACAACAATGGCTGCTAATTGGGTGACTTGCAGAATAATTCCCTCTCTCACCTAGATATCAAGCCTCTCCAGTATAATTTATCTAACTGTAAATTCCTGGGTATATACAAACCCCAACAAAAATGCCATCTGCTTCTAGTGAATTTTTCTTCGGAAAGTTAACAAATAATTTTTCACAAGGAGCTTTTCCCTGCTTGGGAAATAGGAGACTGTGTGACATTATATCATATCACAGATTGCAACCTGTTGCTCTAGGACCAAGTGCACCCTAAGACACTTTGTGCAGCCCCTCATGCTCCCTAGGACCACAAGTATTGAATACTGAATGCACAGTTTTGAAGGAGCATTTTGGCGGCTGGCTTCCCATTGGTGAGAACTCAGGACTTGTCCCAGCTCCTCATCTCCTTTGGAGTACAGGTGCCATGACACCCACTGGACATTGTGCTCAGTTAGGGATGGGCAATCTTTGGTGACTGGAAGCTACATATACATATTTGATGGGTGTGAGGCAGCAAAAAAGAAAAAGAAAGAAATAGTTGCAGCCACATCATGCACTTGGGTGGAGCTGGACTGTCTGCTTCTATGTTTTAAACAGAGTTACTTTATTTTTTAAGTGTTTCCTGCCTCAGAAGGGTTTATGAGGTAAAATACAAATTCAACAGGAATGCAAGGAGAAACTATTGTTGGAGGGTTTTTTTTCACATTATAAGGCTTATATGGGCACAGGTAAGAGCCAGTTTGGTGTATTAATTAAAGGCACCAAGCTAGAAACCGTGACCCATGAGTTTTAGTCCCACCTTAGGCACAAAGCCAGCTGGGTGACCTTGGGCCAGTCACTCTCTCTCAGCCCTGGGAAGAAGGCAAGGGCAAACCACTTCTGAAAACCTTGCCAAGAAAACTGCACGGACTTGTCCAGGCAGTCACCAGGAGTCAACATTGACTCAAAGACACAAAAGAAAAAAAATGGCATGGATAGGTTTGTGTGTATTTATGATTTGGGTGCATAACCAGCATTATTACAAAGAAAACACATTAATGGATGCTGTTCAAATATTCTTAATGGCTGTGCTACTCCAATGCCCTTGGAACTAAAAAGTAATGCCCAGTATCATCTGTTTAGCTGCCAACAACTACCAAGAATTCTGTTCCTATTTTATACATCATCACCCTTCAACTTGGGCACAATTTGAAGCAGTGTCAAGACAAAAATAACATACCTCATAAATAACAGCATCATGGAGTCTTCAATCCTAGCTGTTGATAGGTGAAGCAGAAGCAAAAGCAACAGTGCCAGCAAATTCCCCTGACATTTCAGTCTTGTAAAACAAAATTTTCCATCAAACTTCATTCTTCAATTGCTTTTTGATGATGATGATGATGATGATGATGATGATGATGATGATGAAAAAAGTGGATGAGAAAATAGAGCAAAGCATGGTTCAAAGTCAAACTATAGGTAGCATTTACATTTTGCATTTATTCAAATATTTCTAACCAATCAATCTTATTTATTTATTTATTTATTTATTTATTTATTAATTAAATTTCTATGACCGCCCATCTCCCCCTCATGGAGGGACTCTGGGCGGTTCACAGCCACAACAACATCATTAAAATACAATAAAAACACAATAAAAATATAAATGCAATAAATATAATTAAAAAATCTTGGGGTATCTATGAGCTGGTGGCCAAAAAAGTAAAGCTAATGGCCATGCAATTGAACCCCACGCTAAAAGAAAAGGGTTTCAATTGCTTGGGCATGGCCACCATTTTTTTGACCATCACCCCACAGATGCCCCTAAATTAGTCTAATTTCTCTTTCTGGCAAACACACAGCAGCTTGATAAATTTATTCCTATTAATATAGTCATTCATGAATTACTTGTAAATAACAAAATAATTTGTTTTTAATGTCAGAGTGATTGAATCTAATAGTTCCAAAGTTTTAGATTCGACTTCCGGGTGTTGAGGTGGCTGGTGTGCTGAGCAGAAAGCTCCATGTTTTTTTCCGTTTGCGGCAATTTAAAAAGAAAAAAATCGCTGAAAAATCGCCCTCGAAGAGTGGGCGAGCAGAAGATTGCTCACAGAAGGGTCGTCGGATCGCCACACTCTCCCAACCCCCGTTTTTCCACCACGGGAGAAGGGAGATTGAAGCGGTGAAAGACGGCTGGAACTGACAACCGAAGCTCTGCGGAAACCGCGATTCTTCAATATAAGTAGCACAGCACCCAACCTTTTAGACACATATTTTTATTTTTAAATATTATTTGCCTATTAGCCTCTAAGATTTGTCTCTGGACTTGATTTATAAATGCTGGTGTTTTATTTCTTTCCTGTCAAAGGATTACTTAAACAGTGGAACCGGGAAGCTAATTGACTTTGCCAGAAACGGATTAAGTGACTTTCTCTTTTACTCTTATTGTGGCTTGCTTTTACTCTTATGGTAATTGGAACTATTCTTTTTTTCTTTGGACTAAGGTGCTTGGACTTGAATTTTTTATGGATTAATATGGAATAATGAATTAATGATTTAATACCTTTTCTTATCAATTTGTGATTTTTATTATGAAAGAATCTTTTTGAATATTTCTTGAATTCTATAAGTGGCTCTATAGAATTGTTATGATTTTTCGGGATCCCTTTTGTACAGAAAATTGGATTGCTGTATGCCTATTTTCATGGTAGCTGTATTTTTTTTATTCTTCTGAACACAAGTTGGCGTGAGAAACCTTGGGATTGTTTAGTTTTTTTTTTTGTTATTATTTTGTCTACAATAGAGAAGGGGAAAAAAAAGAAGAAGCCTCTTTGTTCCTTTTTATTTTTCATTCTTATACTTATATGGATATATAATTTTAATGGACTATATTTTAGCTATTTTGACAATTGCATTTAAAGGATTATTTTTACTTTTTGTAATTTTTACTTCCTTTTTTCCCTAAAAGAATTATTAGCTCTTTTCTTTTGTTTTTGGTCCTCCCCTTTCCCTCTCTTCTCTTTCTCTTACAGGAAATTATTTACATTAAGACATCTACGGCATTGAGGAGGAAAGAGAAAAAAAAGGAACTGGAAGGACATTTATTGTTTTTTCAATACCTGGAGCATCAATGGAGCCCCCCCCCCCCCCCCCGCTAGAGATGAAAAAACTTCTGGAAGCAATGGCATCATTAAGTAAGAAAATGGAAGATTCAACAGCACAGAATAAACAGATGGAAGAACAAATTGCATTCTTAGATTAAAAAAATTGATATAAAGATGGAAGAAATAAAGAAAGAGATAATTCATGAGATTAAACAAGATTTTATAAATGAAGTGCAGACAGTAAAGGAGGTAGTGAATACTTTGTCAGGGGAGTTTAAAGATGTGCAAGGCCAGATGCAAAAATTAGAGATTAAATTAGAAGATGTTATTAAGGAACTGGATGCTACTAAAGAAATGGAATACAATTTGGATATTATAGAATTAGCAGAAATGAGAGAGAAGGAATATATTTTGAATGTGAGAGCAGCTTTAGAACAACCAAATGAAGAAGAAGAATTAAATGAGAATGCAAGAGAATGTATGGTTTTTGAATTACTTAAATTTCTAGAAATGAGAGAACAAGATTTGGATTTTGAAATAGATAACGTTGCTAGAGTTAATTCATGGTATGCTAGAGAACAGAAGGTGTTTAAAGGACAAAAGCTAAGGATAACTTCTACTTTAAAAGTTAAAACATTTTTAGAGAAATATAAGATGGATATGAGGGAGGCACCAGGAGAACGCAAGAAGCATTTTATAGAATAGAACAGAAATATGGAGTAGAGATAAATGGTTGATTTATTTGGACTTTTTATTGCTAAAATTGATGGATCGATAGAAAATGGATATGGTAGAAAAGGATAAATTGATATGTTTATTAAAAGAAAATTTAAATTGTTATAACTGTTACTTTCTCAAAGAGTAGAAATTATTGATGGACTATTTGGGAAATGCAAGAGGGGCAAACCTTGTATGGGGATTTGAAGATTAAAGTATAGGTGGATTGATGTATTAGACAGGAAATGTTTCTTAATGTCATAGGTAGACCTAGCATGTACGATAAATTCTGTAAATTACTATGACCGGGGACAAATCGGAAGTGGATTACTTTCTATGTATCATCTTTTTTCTCTATTTCTTTGCTTTACTTCACTTTTTCTTTTCTTTTTCTTTTTGATTTGTATTTCTATTTCTTTCTCTGTTTCTAACTTTTAACTATGTATATTCAAAATCCAATAAAATATATATATAAAAAAAATAATAGTTCCAAAGTTTTAGAAGTGATTGATTTCTGATGAAAAAGACGTAAATAACAAAATCAGTACTTCATTTATTCCTTTTTCCTCTTGCGCAGAGGCATCCTGAGGCTTCTGGGAGGCTGCATGAGGGCCTCAGGAAGGGTCAGCAGCTGCCTCAGCTGGGTGCGCGTCATCAGCAGCGGGAGGAAGAAGATGGCGAAGGTCAGCTGGGGGCGGTGGGGGGAAGCAGGGGTAGGCAGTGGACTGCAGGGCAGCCAAAAGGGCAGGTGGGGGGATTTGAAGTGCATACTGCGGTTGTAAATGTGGGCGGGCTGCCAAGCACCCAAATTTTGATCATATTACAGTGGTGGCACTGCAAGAGCCTTATCTTCGAGGACTGTCCATAACTATCATTTGTTCAGTGCCATCATAACTTTGAATGGTCGCTGAATGGATGATTGTTAAGCAAGGGCTACCTGTAAAATTAAATACAGGTAGTCCTTGGTTAATGATCACTCATTCTTCTAGCACCGTTGGGCCCAGAGAGACTGGATGTATTTATGAATGACTGATCCTGGAAGGTCAGCTATCTAATGCTATCAATAATTAAAGAACAGCAAGACTTCAAATTAGCATCATTAATTTTGTTGCAACGTTTAACTTTTCCTGGGAGTTCTCTCTTTTGTTTTCCAGAAGGTGTATGGCCCTGCAAGAAACAGGAAATCTGCTCACTGTTAATTAGTTAGCAAGAGAAAATGGCTCTCCAAGGCTGCCTTGTATAAAACCACTTCTGTGAATACATGCTCAACATAGTATCTGGCAAGCCATACCTGCTTCATATTTTATTCTATTGAATATTTTCATTTTTGCTCCCTTCCTTCATCTAATCCCTGGAATGTTTGGGGGGAAATTATTTGCTGTAACTCCCGAAACAAAAATCCTGCAACCTGTGACTTTTATTACCAATCTGGACAGAGTTAGTGATTCCTCTTGGGTTAAGAACTGCAGGAACAAAGCACAGCTGGCTTGTACTTCATAGAGAAAACCAGTCTGCTGACCAGGTTGTGTAGGCGGTAACAACACAATCCACCACAAAACAAGAGATATAGCAATGCTAATGCTCCTCCCCCTACTGAGCCAGGATTTTTCTCTAGACAAAGAAGCAAAAAAGAAAAGAAAAACCCCAATCCAGAGAAATGCTAAATGGGTTTGTGGCTGTAGCATTACCAAAGAACCATTTTAAAACATTCACCCACAATATTTTCCCAATCTAACAGCCATTTCCAACACTGCTGTTTGATCTCTGGGGAAAAAGCAAAAGTAGAAGCTTAGAGCTAAGCAAGAACTGGAAAAAGCGAAGTGTAGTATGAAATATAAAACTGGGAGTGGTCAATTTATAAAGTGGGAGAATGAGGAGCATTAGTAGCTGTCTTCCAATAATTGAAAGCTACCATTATTTCCTCATAGGAATGAAGCATGACTTTATCCAGTGATCCTGGAACTATGTTAATTGCAAAAAAAAATTAAAAGCCCAAAGATCCTACATCTAATACATACTAAGCATAATACTAATGTAGCCTGTCAGAGTTCGGCAGACCTCTGCCATTCAAACAAGTACGTGATAACCGACATGCGGAAATAGACTCGCAACTGACAAGCAGCCGGAGCCACCGTAACGAGCTGCGAAACGGCACGCATCAACTCAGGAAGGACTGTCTGGCGAAGCCGGAGCCGAGTACCTCACACATCAACTTCAAAAGGACAGTGGGAGGGGGGGAAATGCTTAAATGTAATATACCATGCCATGCCAGTTTATTCACGTCTTTGTTCCTGCACCTATGTACTTCAATAAATCTCTTTTCTTTTAAGAAGCCTGCGTTCGGGCTTTCTTTAGACAAGGGAATTTGACAGACATCGTTGGGAGCAGTCATTACATAAAGACGTGAATCAATCCTGACCACGTATCCTGAGGACTTTCCCGAAAAATTCAGTGAGCTCCCCAGTTGAAAGCAGTCACACCACCGGGAAATTTTTTTTCTCCACCCACGGAAAGGAATGGAATCAGTAGAAGCAGTGGTGACTCTCGAGGTAGCCGGAACCAGCGCAGCAACTGCCCTGGCGATGGAGGCAACCCAGCGAGCGGAGTCGTCCCCTACAGAGACTACTGAACAGTGACAAAAGAAGAAATCGCAGAAGAAGGAGGTAAACCTCATGGCCCTCAGCAATCCCAAGCCTACCCCGGGATGGTCTATCGCAGTCGGGGAAGGGCTGGAAGGAAAAGGAGGGAAAGTCAAGAAAAGGGTCACCCCGACCCATCGAATCGAAGTCCTGGAGAACCAGATGGGGCACCTGAGCCTAGAGGTAGGGACGATGAACAAAAAATTGGAATCCATGGGGGAGGCCATCGAAAAGCTGTTAAGAACCCTAAAGGACCCTAGAGGGACCTAGGGAGGCAGAAAGGAGCCCGACAGGCTCCGACGAAGAGGAAGAAATCGTAGAGTCAAGTGGGGAAAACGAGGAGGGGGAGGAAGAAACACTATTCTATGGGCATCTTCCATACAGCCGAACTCCCGTAACCCCAAGCTACGATCATCGCAGAACCCCATTGAGAGCCCTGGCCCCAAGCAGCGTAAACGAACTAAAAATGAACTTCGATGGGGATCCAAAGAAACTAGCATGCTTCCTAACCCACGTCCAGGGGTTTATGGAGGAGTTCGAGCACACCTTCCAAACGGAGGTGAGCAAGGTGCGTTACATCTCCAGTTTTCTAAAAGGAGAGGCGGGCGACTGGCTGGTGGGTCTTCACGACAGCGGAGCCAGCGAGCTGAGGAACTTTCAGAAGTTCATGTACGCACTTAGGCAGAGTTTTGAGGATACGTTATCCAAAATCTCAGCGAAGACTCGAATTCAAAACCTAAGACAAGGCAACAGAACAGTAGCAGAATACGCTGTGGACTTTAAAAAACTCCTATCGAAATTACCTGACTGGCCGGAATCCTTCAAAGTCCAACATTTTCAATATGGACTACGACAGGAAATAATAGAACTGGCCATAACGAGAGATGACCCGGGGACATTAGAAGGATGGATTCAACTGGCCGGGAAAGTGGAAAGCAGCACAATGCAGCTCCAGAACATAAAAAGTTTCAACTCTATGCGCAAGAAATCAGGGACCTTTTTCACTCAAGCCCGCAAATCCACCAAGCAACGGAACTGGGAGGAGGAGAAAGAACGCCGTACGAAAGATGGGCTATGCTTTCGCTGCGGTAAAGAGGGTCACCAGATAAGCAATTGCCCACAGACCAAGACGAACGCCAAAGAGAACCCCCCCCCCCCGAAAAAGGCACCTGACACCAAAGAAAGCAAGACTGCAACGGTGAAGTACAAAGGAGCGGCGGCAGCAACCGTGGGGAGACGGGACTGGCAACAGGGGAGCAGCGATTCCGACACCTCAAATGATGACTTCAAGCCGGCGGAAAACTACAACGGCCTGTGCTAAAATGCGCCGCAGGACAGGCCTTCACCACTGGGCGCAACGGGGGGGCAGGCGTTCCTAAATGCCCCACGATGAACGTTAAGGTAAAGTTGCAAACATTGGATGGGATGGGACAATTGTGGGGGGTGGCCATGCTGGACTCCGGGTGTTCAAGACGCTTGATGCACCCAAAAATAGCAACCAAACTGAAACTCAGGTTGGTTAAAATGCAGACACCCATCACGTTCTGCCAATTGGATGGGTCTGAAATGAAGGGGGCCCCAATTGAATACACCACAGAAGACATACAAATGTCTGTGGGGACTCATGTAGAGACACTACGTTTCATAGTAGCACCCATTGCGGCGCGGCACATCGTGCTGGGACTTAAATGGTTTAGGAAAAGGAACCCCCGAGTGGACTGGGCATCTGGGGAAATTAACTTTTTTGATGGGTCTTACAAGGCGGTCGAGGAGACGACTGGAAATAATGACTTTGACTGGGGGGTGGCCGGCATGTTACAAGAAGGGATGGAACAATGGGAGGAGGATCAAGACCAGGAAGGGGGCATGCCTCTGGAGACAATCCCGGAGACTTATCTCTCCATAACTGAGGTGTTCAGCCAAGAAGAATGCGAACAGGAACCCCCCCACAGGCAATCAGACGCAACGATTGACCTCATCCCCGGGGCCCCCTTCCCAAAACCCAAAATGTATGCGATGACCCAGAAAGAATTAGGGGAGTTACACAAATTTATAGACAAAAACCTGTCAAGGGGCTTTATAGAACCCTCAAACTCACCCTTAGCAGCCCCTGTCCTCTTTAGGAAAAAGAAAGACGGGTCTTTACGATTGTGCACAGACTACAGGGGGCTAAATGCCATCTCTGTAACCAACCAGTACCCGCTCCCACTCCTCAAAGACATGCTAGCGCAATTTGCAAAGGGCAAAATTTTCACCAAGCTAGATGTCCGGGAGGCATATTACCGAGTACGCATACGGGAAGGGGACGAATGGAAAATGGCCTTTAACTGCCCATTGGGTCAATATCAGTATCGGGTTCTCCCGTTTGGGATTGCGGGAGGACCGGGTATCTTCATGCGATTGATCAATGAGGTTTTGTATGAATTTCTCTATCAAAGGGTAATTGTGTATTTGGATGATATCTTGATTTTCTCTGACAATCTGGAAGAACACACCCTTTTAGTCAAGAAAGTGTTAGAGAAATTACTTGAGGCTAAATTATTTGTGAAATTGGAAAAGTGCGAATTCCATAAGGACAGCTTGGACTTCCTAGGGTACAGGATCTCACACAAAGGCATTGCAATGGACCCGGGGAAAGTTAAGGCAGTGTTAGAGTGGGAACCCCCCCGAACCCGCAGACACCTCCAAGCTTTCTTGGACTTTGCGGCGTTTTATCGCCAGTTCATTCACGGGTTTGCCCAGATTGCACTACCCTTGACAGACCTATTGAAAACAAAAGGAAAGGGGGCCAAAGGGAAATCACCCAGCACTAAACTAATTTGGACCACGGAATGCCAGGAAGCATTCGACAAACTCAAGGCTCTATTCACAGAGGAACCCATCCTCAAAGACCCAGAAGTGGAGAAGCAATTCATAATTCACACGGACGCTTCCCACAATGACATTGGCTCAATCCTGCTTCAATTCGATGAGGCAAAGAGACTGAGACCATGCGCCTACATTTCCAAAAAATTCAGCGAAACGCAAAAAAGATGGCACGTGTGGGAGAAGGAAGCGTTCGCTGTCAAACATGCATTAGACACTTGGCGCCACCTTTTGGAGGGGGCGACCATCCCTTTCCAAGTCTGGACAGACCACAAAAACCTAGAGGCACTCAAATCCCCCAGGAAACTGAATCATAAACAATTGCGGTGGGCTGAATTTTTCAGCAAATTTAACTTCACTCTGCAATACTTTCCAGGGGGAAAGAACCTCCTAGCAGATGCGCTATCACGACTACCTCAACACGATGGCAAAGTCGAGGGGCTGGTGGAAACGCTCTTCCTCAGGCAAGCGCACACACCTCCACAGACAAGCGAACCTTCTGAACGGGGATGTCAGGTGAACAGGCTAGACGGGATAGCAGAGACGCTCACCCCCACGCACGCACACACACCCGCCCCCACGCAGACACACACACCAACACAGGCAGGTGAGCCGGCAGAACGAAGTGGGCAAACGAACAGGCTAGACGGGAATCTAGCTCTCACTCGCAGCAAAGCCAAGGAGGCAGAGGCAAACCCCTTTGAAGCTAAGCTACAGACAGAAACACTGTCTGACGACTGGTGGAGGGAGAACAAACATACGCTCACTGAAAGCAATGGGTTATGGTGGAAGGAAGGAAAGGTGTACGTCCCCAAAGGGCTTAGGAAGGGGGCATTGGAGAAAACACACGACCACAAAATGGCTGGCCACTTCGGATTTGTTAAAACACTACATTTAATCAGGAACAAATTTTGGTGGCCAACTCTGCGCAAGGACGTAAAGGAATATGTAGCCTCCTGCCCAGTATGCGCCACAGCAAAGCGGGTGATGGGAAAGCCCACAGGGCTACTGCAACTGGTGGCCAACCCTACACAGCCATGGAAACAAATCGCCATGGATTTTATCGTGGATTTACCCATGAGCAGCAAAAAAACGGCAATCTGGGTGGTCACAGACCTATTTTCCAAGCAAGCACATTTTATTGCATGCAATGGGATCCCAAACGCACACAAATTGGCTAAATTGTTCATCCAACAGATCTACAGAGCCCATGGTATGCCCGAACGCATAATAAGCGACCGCGGAAGTACCTTTACTTGCAAATTCTGGCGGGCATTTTTAAAATTGATTGGTTCTAGCCAGGGGCTAAGCTCTGCATTCCACACATGTACTGACGGATCGTCTGAACGCCTTAACTCTATACTAGAGCAGTACCTGAGATGCTACATTAGCTATCAACAGAACGATTGGGCGGAATTATTACCTTTTGCTGAAGTAGCATACAATAATTCCATCCATCAAAACACAGGGTTTTCACCGTTTCAAATTGCAACGGGGCAGGAATTTGTCACCATCCCCGAACTCACGCTGACCCAAGTAACGGAGGGGACCACCCCACTACAGGCAGACGAGTGGATCGTAAAAATAAAGAGCAATTGGCCGGTAATGATGAAAACCCTCGAGGACGCAAAATCAAATTACAAAAAGTACGCTGACAGGAAAAGAGCGGCTGAATGGGAGCTCAAAGTGGGAGATAAAGTGTATCTCTCCACAAAGAATTTGCGCTCCACACAGCCATCCAAGAAACTCGCACCCAAATTCATTGGACCGTTCACTATTGTAAATGTGATCAACCCAGTGACGGTCAAGCTGCAACTCCCCAAAGCATTAAAACGTGTCCACCCAGTTTTCCACATCAGGTTATTAAAACGTTATAGAACATCGGACTGGCACCCCGAAGTGGCCGAGCCAACACCGACAATAGTCAATGGGGAACCACATTTCGAAATTGACAAAATCCTAGACAGTAGGAGACACAAAGGACAGCTGCAGTACTTAGTGAAATGGCAACACCTCCCGATCGGGGACAAAGAATGGGTAGCTCAGAAACACATGCAAGCCCCAGAGATGATCAGAAACTTTCACAAAGAATTTCCGGACAAACCACGGTAAACAACTAAACGACTTTATTGTGCCCACATTTGAGCTGAAGGTACAAAGTGTAAATATGTATAAACATTCCAGGGGGAGGGGGACTCTCTTAGCCGGGCGGCATGTCAGAGTTCGGCAGACCTCTGCCATTCAAACAAGTATGTGATAACCAACATGCGGAAATAGACTTGCAACTGACAAGCAGCCGGAGCCACCGTAACGAGCTGCGAAACGGCACGCATCAACTCAGGAAGGACTGTCTGGCGAAGCTGGAGCCGAGTACCTCACACATCAACTTCAAAAGGACAGTGGTGGGGGGGAAATGCTTAAATGTAATATACCATGCCATGCCAGTTCATTCACGTCTTTGTTCCTGCACCTATGTACTTCAATAAATCTCTTTGCTTTTAAGAAGCCTGCGTTCGGGCTTTCTTTAGACAAGGGAATTTGACAGACATCGTTGGGAGCAGTCATTACATAGCCCTACTTCTGGGCTTCTCTACTAAGAGGTTATGAAACGAAGTATGGATTACCAAACTATACAGTATAAGGTTCAATTCTCCATAAATGCAGAGAATAGTTAAAGTATATAATGATATTAAAGGAAAAATCAGCAAGAGAAAGAGAAAATGGATACAAAAGAAGAGGGATGTTGACTTCTGCTACTTGAGAGAAAGAAACTGTGAGACAATAGAACTATGCTATACTTTGTGGTAACAAAAAACCATGAACATTTAACAGAACACAATATCCAATTGTCTGATATTGTATTATTTGAAAATGTGGTTATGTCAATGAAAATCAAATCATGCTAAAGTTTATAATTTCTATGTAATTTTATTATTGGACTTTTAAAATTCATACATCAAAAAGTTGGATTACTCTGCCACTATTGAGGAGCCCATTAATTTATACAATTGGAGTTACATAGCCCTAGATATATATTCATGTAATGTTATTAAATGTAATGCTATATTCATGTAATGTCATTAAATGGTCTGAAGACCTTAACTCACTCTCTATACTTGAACAAGCATTTTTTTCTCTTGCAAGTCTCCTTTGGAGAACTGCATACATTGGTTTATAGTGCTGTGTGAATATTTTGTTTGAAGACTGAATTCCAAGGAAATTTGACTAAATCACCCTTTGAATAAAGTTGGACACTCTTAAATTGATTTGATGATTCAGTGTACACAAACCTTTCCTTTTCCCAAACAAATTGATGAATCATATCAAGGTAATTCATGTACCCATCTAATTTATATGCTTAATTTGCTTTATGTATCTGTTAATAAATTAATTTAGTCCCCTTAAATATTAGCAAATGAGCATTGGGCTTCTTCAGATTAAACAGGTAAGATTATTTTATAGTGGTGCAATGATGAATATACTCTAATGTGCAGCGAAGGGTGCCACATATGTCTTGCTTTTAAAAATGTGTGGAAGAAGGAAAAGAAGGATCATGAGGAAGTTAGACTTAGATGATTTCAAATATATTTAGAAATATACAGTATTTCAAAGGACAGACACAGATACGTAAGTACAAATCACAGATCACTAATGTCTGTGCAGGCCATACATTAAATTGGTGACTTACAATAAATATATAAGTTGTATTGAGGAATCCTTTTTTTCCCCTTTTTTTTTCTTCATTAGAAAAGCTTATTTCTAATGAATACTGTTTATTATATAGAAATAAGTACATGCTGTGATGTTATGCTCTCCCTCTCTCAAAAGAAAAGCTTTAACTTAGCCTTAAGCAGCAGTCCATGCTGCATAACCACAGGCTCACCGGTATTGGCTAGTACAAGGGTCGGCAAACTTTTTGAGCCGAGAGCCATTTTGGTATGCTCGTGCACATTTTAAAGTGCTTGAGAGCCAGGGGGCGGGGTTTGTGGGCAGGGGCCAATCTCGTGGAAGGGGGCGAGGTTTGCGGGCAGGAGCCAATCGCGTGGAAGGGGGCGGGGTTTGGGGGCGGGATCCAATCGCGTGGAAGGGGCGGGGTTTGGGGGCGGGATCCAATCGCGTGGAAGGGGGCGGGGTTTGGGGGCGGGATCCAATCGCGTGGAAGGGGCGGGGTTTGGGGGCGGGATCCAATCGCGTGGAAGGGCTGCGCTGCGCTTGGCCGGCCACCCCGGTCCTCGCTCACCTTCCATGGCCGGTCCTCGCGGGCTGCCAGCGATGCTCCCGTCCCCCTGCACCCCAGCTCTCCAAGGCCGGGGCCACCCTCTCTGCCGCTCCCTTCGACGGAGGAGGGACCGGCGTGCCTTGGGAGCTGCTGCTGGCGGCATGTCTGGGCGAGGCGCGCGGGCGAAGCTGCCCGTCTGGCACTTGGGCGCTCCCGAGCCTCTTCCCTTCTCCCTCGCCACGTTCGGGCGTTGAGGCCAGGCAAAGCCGGGCGGTCGCGCAGGGGCGAGGCGAGGAGTCCCGCTCCTGCGCCTACCGCCACATCCGTCCGTTCCCGGCCTCTCTCCCCATATCCGGCGGGTGCCCATGCCAGAATCCCCGCGACCCGGAGGCAGCGACTGCTCGGAGGGCCCCAGCGAGAAGAGGCGCGTGATCCCCGGTGGATCCCTTCGAGGGGCCGCGGGGCTTCCCCGCTTTCCTCCCAAGGAGGCCTCGACGGCGCACCCTCCCGCCCCATCAATCCCCCCACCCCACCGTTGGGCGTCAGAGGCTGAAAGGATGTGGCAGGAACGGCCCTGGAAAGCGGGGCCTGCGGAGCGCCACCTTTGGGGAGGAGGGTCCAGCCGGCGAGCAATGGCGGCACCGGAGTTTTCGCCGGAGCGCTGTCTGTCGGGAGAGAAAAGCAGCCACCGCACAGGCCCGCTTAAAAAACCACCACCCCGAAACCGCTTTCGAGCCGCCTCTCCGGAGGGTCCCTGCGGTCCCGCCGGGTGCACCCCCCCACCCCGCCGTTCGGCGTCCTCTCCCCCCGCTAACCCGAGCCCTGCGGCGGCCGGGGGAAGCCGAGCCAGGCGGGGGTGCAGCGGGCCCAGCGGCGCGCTGAGGGCGAAGAGCCGCCTGCTCTCCCCTTGGCCGCCTCCGGTTGCTACAGTCGCCCCGCCGGAACGGAGCCTGGCTTGGCTCCCCCGGCCACCGCAGGGCTCGGGTTAGCGGGGGGAGAGGACACCGAACGGCGGGGTGGGGGGGTGCACCCGGCGGGACCGCAGGGACCCTCCGGAGAGGCGGCTCGAAAGCGGTTTCGGGGTGGTTGTTTTTTAAGCGGGCCTGTGCGGTGGCTGCTTTTCTCTCCCCACAGACAGCGCGGGCGGGCGGGTCCTCTGGAAGGAGGCCGGCCGGAGTTCTGCTTGCAGCGGACGAGTTGCTGCTGGGCCGAGCAGATGCTTTTGAGACCTAACGGCGGGGTTACATCGGGACCGAGTCCGGCCTATCCCCGGTCTGTGTCGCGTTAATGCCGCCCCCTTTCCCACCTGGGAGGCCAGCTTGCAACGCAAACGGCAGTCGCTTACTGAGCGAGTGCATTTTAAAATCTGCTTAACCACCCCCCCTGTGCGGTGGCTGCTTTTCTCTACCGACAGACAGAGCGGGGTTTCCAGGGGAGGAGCGCCTGGCAATTAAGCCATAGGGAAGGAGGAACGAAATGGGGCATGTGGCTTGTGTAGCGATTCCGCCCATCCCGCGAGGTTTCTCCAACTTGAATGGCCTTGTCATTAAGGGCAGCTTCTCCCTTTAACGCAAGACTGAAACTGCGCTTTTCCGGCCTTCCTTTTTCAAAGAGGGAGAAGTGCGGGGGGGGGTGGTTAAGCAGATTTTAAAATGCACTCTCTCAGTAAGCGACTGCCGTTTGCGCTGCAAGCTGCACCCCCGCCTGGCTCGGCTTCCCCCGGCTGCCGCAGGGCTCGGGTTAGCAGGGGGAGAGGACGCCGAACGGCGGGGTGGGGGGGTGCACCCGGCGGGACCGCAGGGACCCTCCGGAGAGGCGGCTCGAAAGCGGTTTCGGGGTGGTGGTTTTTTAAGCGGGCCTGTGGGGGGATTGATGGGGCGGGAGGGTGCGCCGTCGAGGCCTCCTTGGGAGGAAAGCGGGGAAGCCCCGCGGCCCCTCGAAGGGATCCACCGGGGATCACGCGCCTCTTCTCGCTGGGGCCCTCCGAGCAGTCGCTGCCTCCGGGTCGCGGGGATTCTGGCATGGGCACCCGCCGGATATGGGGAGAGAGGCCGGGAATGGACGGATGTGGCGGTAGGCGCAGGAGCGGGACTCCTCGCCTCACCCCTGCGCAACCGCCCAGCTTTGCCTGGCCTCAACGCCCGAACGTGGCGAGGGAGAAGGGAAGAGGCTCGGGAGCGCCCAAATGCCAGACGGGCAGCTCCGCCCGCGCGCCTCGCCCAGACATGCCGCCAGCAGCAGCTCCCAAGGCACGCCGGTACCTCCTCTGTCGAAGGGAGCGGCAGAGAGCCCCGCGGGCTGTGCGCGAGGTGTGGGCGGCTGTGGGTGGCCCCGGCCTTGGAGAGCGAGAGCGCGTAAGAGCGTAAGAGTTTGGGGGCGGGATCCAATCACGTGGAAGGGGCGGGGGTGAGTTCAGCTGCGGAAGAGCCACACTCAAGGGGCCAAAGAGCCACATGTGGCTCGCGAGCCGCCATTTCCGACCCTTGGGCTAGTAGGTCTGTGCAAGACAATTAAGAACCTTTCTGCATTATTGAGTTAAAGTGCTATCCACCCTTGGCCAATCTCTATCCTGCCTTGCCTCTGTTACTTCTGTTTCAAGTTGTTTTACTCACCTGACTTGCCTCCAAGATGTTCTTGTTGTTTATTCGTTCAGTCACTTCTGAGTCTTCACGACTTCATGGACCAGCCCACGCCAGAGCTTCCTGCCGGCCATCACCATCCCCAGCTCCCCCACAGTCGAGTCCGTCACCTCCAGAATATCATCCATCCATCTTGCCCTTGGTCAGCCCCTCTTCCTTTTGCCTTCCACTTTCCCTAGCATCAGCATCTTCTCCAAGGTATCCTGTCTTCTCATTATGTGGCCAAAGTACTTCAGTTTTGCCTTTAATATAATTCCCTCAAGTGAGCAGTCTGGCTTTGTTTCCTGGAGTATTGACTGGTTTGATCTTCTTACAGTCCAAGGCACTCTCAGAATTTTCCTCCAACACCACAGTTCAAAAGCATCTATCTTCCTTCACTCAGCCTTCCTTAAGGTCCAGCTCTCGCAGCTATAGGTTACTACGGGGGAAAACCATTGCTTTAACTATGCGGACCTTTGTTGTCAGTGTGATGTCTCTGCTCTTAACTATTTTATTGAGATTTGTCATTGCTCTCCTCCCAAGAAGTAAACGTCTTCTGATTTCCTGGCTGCAGTCAGCATCTGCAGTAATCTTTGCTCCTAGAAATATAAAGTCTGTCACTGCCTCCACGTTTTCTCCCTGTATTTGCCAGTTATCAATCAAGCTGGTTGCCATAATCTTGGTTTCTTTGAGGTTTAACTGCAACCCAGCTTTTGCACTTTCTTCTTTCACCTTCATCATAAGGCTCCTCAGATCCTCATATCTGAGATTGTTAATGTTTCTTCCAGCGATTTTAACTCCAGCCTTGGATTCATCAAGCCCAGCACGTCTGGGCCTCCAAGGTAGAGGTTGACAAAGCCTAACAGATTTTATACATCTTGAGACTGACCTTGGACAGTGTTGGAATAAGAAGGGAAACACTACTTTAACACCAGTATAGCTAAGAATGAGTTAAGCCTCTAACATATGGCATGTTTTACTCATCAACTGGAGATGAGGTGAAGGCAATATCATGGGATATTGCTTTGAGCCATGGTTATGTAATGGAATGTGAGAATGACCTTTGAAGACAGGGGGGAAGAGATGCTGCCTAGAGAACGATCAGATAAAAGTGAGGAAGAGCCTGCAACTATGTAATGGGAAGAGAAATAAACTTAGAAAGGATGTGCCTTAACTTAGCAGGTGATAAAAAGAGACGGGAGAGATTTGTACTTTCAGACTTGCAAGATTTTGTTAAAGTAGCCTTACAATAAAGTAGAATTAATTCATCTTGTTGTGTTTTCTGTCTGGTCTACTTGGGAGGCTGATAGGTTAGGTACAAATAGGGGCAAGGCCTTTGATTTGCCTCCATGAAGAGCTTGGGTCTGCAATGGAGAATATTCTCTTCATCAAGACAGAGAGGTGCTGTGATTTGCCTCAAAAAACACTTTGCTTCATCTTCAAGCTTCCTTACTATCTCTTACCTGTGTCATTTGCAAAAGCTTTTGTGAGTGCTACATGATGCTAATAGAACAACATTGTCTTGCAGTCTCCTTTTAGAGCTCTCTTGCACAGACAAATGCTGAAAGATGTTTCTGCAGTAAAACTACACATATGCAATATCTTTCCTACTTTTTTGCAAGTGCTAAAGTATGCTGAAAAGCAGAGCAAAGAAAAGCAACATGTTTGTTTCTCTTTACCCTTAGAAGCAAAGGAAACACATTGCTTCATGAGGCAGCTTTGTTCAACCTTTAATTAAAACAATGCATCCCTTTGAAGATTTGCCCAGGCTTACAGGCTAGTTGTGCATATATACCCTACTCATAGTTGAAATTAAAACTTGGGTCAGTGTTGTACCAAACTACAGATGGGAACTTACATGACTAGATCCTTCTTTCTAGAAATATTTCCATCCAAATGGGAGAAGAAAACAAAACCAAAAACCCTCAGATGTAACTGAGGGATTTGCAGTGTTAATATTTAAAATAGAAGGGATAGATTGTTATTTGCATGATATATTTAATCATCTGAACCTTAAAGAAAAACTAAGCTAAAATGAAAGGACATGGATCCAGCAAATCACATTTTGTGTTCTCAGTGATTTGGGGTCTGTTCTCAGGGGAATAAATTGTTAGCTCTCATTTGTCTCCATAGCCACTGTTTCAAAAAAATAAAGTAAAAGTATCAATTCTGAAATACACAGTAGTTGGCTTACCTTCACCATACAGCAGGTTTCGGAAAGGTACTCCACTTTCTCTTTACGGAACAAACAGCCCTACAATGCATAAAGTATTTTGATTAATTAGAAAAAAATATGATACAAGTATTATATAGTATCTAACTAAACTAAAACCAAATTCAGTTGAAAAAACAGCTTGACCTCTTAACAGGCATTACACTCACAAAATTAGGATGCCCAGACAGCACATACAGTATTTTAGTTTTTTTTTCTTTAATTTTATGCTCTTTTTTAACCAACTTTAAGAAATCTGGATTAACATTGCCATTTTCTTTCGAAGCAGTTCTTTTTTTCACCTTCCGTTGCCTCTTCTCTCCAGAGTTGACTGCTTCCTATCTTTGTAATTCAAATGAAAATATGAAAATGCTTTTGCTTATCTGTCTAAAAGAGAAGATAAAAGTAGTGATATAAAGAGAGAACTCAGTGAAAATCCTTCTCACATATCATCAGAATGACTGGTACATGTTCTGATTTTGTGGAACCAAGTTATTCCATGTTAGTTTCAGTTAACACATGGCAAATCATTTTTATAAAATAAAAATTCTAGGGCAGGGCTTTCCAAAGTTTTTCCCGCGGTGACACACCAACCGGCGTTGGTGTGTCGCCGCGGGAAATCCCGGAAGTGCCATCCTTGCGGCAGCGCGCAAAAACCCGGAAGCGCTGCTGCCGCTTTCGGGTTTTGTGCGCTGCAGTTGGTGTGTCGCCGCGGGAAAACCTGGAAGCGCTGATGATGATCAGCGCTTCCGGGTTTTGTGGCGACACACCAGACTGTGTGTGGCGACATACTTTTGTGTCGCGACACACAGTTTGGAAAGCTCTGTTCTAGGGACTGTAAGGACTGTAACAGCCACTATGTAGGACAGACAGGCAGAAGACTAGCAGAGCACTGTGTTGCCAAGAGTCCAAGCCTTGATCAGGGGCCCGAACAATTGGTTCTTTTAGATCCAGAGATAATAGCACACCAGTGGATAAAGAAACTTAAAGCTTTATTATAAACTTAAGCAAACAAAGTCAAACAGAAACACAGTTTACACAGATTACACAAAGCATAACAAGAATAGCATACAGAAAGGAATACATACATACCAAACAAGGTGATACCTTTATTCTCTTGTTGCTACCAGGAACTTGGCTAAGATAGCAGAGAATAACCCCAAAAGGAATGGCTGTTGAGTCCCACACCACCCAGCATCCTGAGCCTGTATCAAAGTTCCCAAACTCCAAAGACAATCCCAAGGTTTTTATCAAAGCCTGGCTCCCAAACCCCGTGACCAAGTTTCTATGGCACTGAAGCTTCATAGCCTGACCTTGACTGGGATTCTTACTGGGGCCTGGCACCTGTCCATGACATCATTCCGAGAGCCTGGGAAACTATCAGATAAGCCAGTGCCTAAGCATAAACAATTTCTTATCATCCCACCTCCCAATCCAAGCCGCTAGAGCGGTGGCTGGAGGAGTGAACTTATGCTTAAACTTAACAAGCTGGGGGTTTTCTCTCCCCCCACTTCCAACAAAGATATGTTCTGGAGGGCTGTTGGAGGAGTGGGTATATTCTTCTTCTCTCCCCCCTCCCATGCCAAGCAGAAATAAAAACAAGCCAGTTAAACATCAGTATAATTCAAAATAAACTCTAATCTCCTAGGTGTGGGGAAGGAAAATCAAAACATGCCACCTAACTCCTCAAAATACAAAGGTCTTCCACAGGTTGCCACTACAAGCACATCCATGAATACCAACTAGCAGTCAGAAGACACGATGAAAACTCTTTAATCTCACAACACATGGAGAGACTCAACCATAGTTTTATCTGGGAAACAGAGAATCCTAGACCAAGCTAAATCCAAAAATGCTAAGGAATTCCAGGAAGCTTGGCATTCAGACAAATCAGCCATCAATAGACACATAGAAATAAACCACATTTACATACCATTCAAAAGAGACAATAAAAAAACTAAAAAGGAAACAAAAAGACCAGAACACATCCTTTCCAGCAACCAACACCTGGGTAAGGAGGGATTAACACCAGACAAACAATCAAGCAGAAAACAATACTCTAATCAAGGAACTACCTGTTGGAGGTTTAGTCAAATCAACATGCCTCATAAGTGTGCATGTAAGCTCCGCTCTAGGAAGTGAATTCTCTACTCCTCCCAGAGGAAGCTGTTTCATTGTGCTCCTCCCCTTCCTCCTTCTTCATTCTTCCTCTCTCTCTCCTTCTTCAGCCGGGAGCAAAGCACATGGCTGTGTGCTTCTCCATCTTCAGCCATAGATGGGCCTAGGAGATTTTCCCTCCTTTCTACATGCATCTCTTGCCAGCAATGAGGGGCAAGAGTTAATTAAGTTTAGGGAACAGAAAGAAGAAATGGAACATCATTTATCTACGGGACTCCAAGCCTGGCTGGCAGCTCGACAAGTCAGAGTTTCTCAGAGCTCTGAGCTCTGAGACCTGGCTAACTTTCTATCTTGTTTGCAGGGGTCTACGGACCACTGAAGTTTCCCCCTGGAGAAGGGGGAACCAGAAGATTGCTCACAGAGCCATTGGAATTGCCCACTCCTGTTTTTCTTTGTTGTTTCCACCGCGGAGAAGAACGGGGGGTGCAATGAAATGGCCGAAAGAGGATTCTAGCTCTGCGGAGAACAGTAAGTCTCTTGGGAGACACAAGAGTGACAGCCAGCTTTTAGATCACCTTATATTAGTTTTCTTTTTAGATTAGTACATTTTTATTATTCTAAAATTTATCTTTGGACTTCGTTCAAAATGTTGGCTAATTTTGTGTTTTCTTTGCTATAATTAATTTTGGTGGAAGTTTGATAGATTTTATTTTGGCAACATAGTGAACAAGTTTTGTATTTTTCTGCCTTTCTTTTGTATCAGAGAAATTGGGACTTAAGAGACTTCGTTGGTATTTCTCACTCGACAAACTTACTGACTTTTGAGAAATTGTTTGTTTGGGTTAAGCAGCTTGCAGCCTGAAGAATAAAGAAGAATAAAGAATAAAGTATAGAGAATGTGTGCCTCTCTACCTTTTTTTTTCTCCTTTTCTATTTTTTTTTAGAAAGGACTATTTTTCATTTGGAATATATTTTCATCTTTCCCTTTACAAACTGTTTGAAATACTGCTCTGTGGAATTTTTTCATCTCTTACTTTAAAAGCTTTTCTCACTTAAAGAAATAGACATTATTGATAAATAATAGAACAGCTGTTCCTTGCTCCCTGAGAAATTTTTTTGTTTTGTCTACGGCAGTTGATTACGCTTTGAACAATAAATAATGGCCTTTCTCACAGTACTTCAGGATTTTAAGGAAGAAACCAGCAAAAATTTTTTGCAAATTAAGAAATCCATAGAACGTATATTAATAGTTTTGGTGGCTCAGGAACAGAAGGTACAAGGGACAGATTTAGAAACAGAGGAAAGATCTTTCGAACCAGTAGAGAAACAGGGAAAGAGGACTTTGAATGTATTGGTACAGAAGAAGATTATGATATCTTACAGGAAGTGGTCTATTAAATGTTTGGGCATAAATACATTGTGGCAGCTGAGACAGGAAGATTTTAATATGCAAATTGATAGATATGGCAAAATAAACATTTTGATATCCCACATGAGTTACAGAAATAAACAAGTTGCATATTGTGATATTGGCATAACCTAAACAGGAGATTTATTGATATTGATTTGGAATGCAAGGTGAATGAAAATGTGGATTTGGTATTGTACACAGAGTAAGCACAGATATGAGAAATTTACAGATGCATAAAAACATGATATTTTAAGTGTAAGATACAAGATTATAAATAAATATGTCGATATTATATATTACTCTTTCTGGAGACACATTTATGAGAAGACAATGAGATGATGAGATGGAATTAGAATGTAGGTTATTACAAGAATATGTTGTATGTATTAGGTTATATGTTATGTTAGGTTTTGTATTTTTGCTATATTATGTATTATGTTATGTAATATGTTAGATTATGTATTAATGGAATATATAGTCATAACATGAACAGAATATACTGTATTTTATTAGACGTAGATAAGGCCTTTATTTGTTATACTAATTGGACTTTATTGAAGATATAAATATAGATGTAAAAATGGAAAGAGCAAATGGAAAACATTTAATTGATGCAACAACGAACATTTGATTACTATTCTAAGGAGTAGAAACCAGAGATGGATTGTTGGAAGATATCAAGAAAGGCGAAACCTATATGAAGAACAGAAGATTGGATTATAGAAATCAAAGGGTATATGACAAAGAAAAGTTTCTGTGTATTGTATTAAGGACTAACATTTAAAGTTAATTGTTGTACTTAAAGTTCAAGGATAAATTGGAGGACATCTATTTTCTATATTTTTTCTTGTTTGTTATTTTTTGACTTCACTTTTTCTTTTCCCTTTTCTTACTTTGTATTTCTATTTCTTTTCTTTTGTATTAGCTTTTAATGTGTATTTTAAAATTAATAAAACTTATGGAAAAAAAAAAAAGAACATCATTTATCTACTGAAAATGCTGTACCTGCAATGAATAAACATAAGGACTCTTTTGTACTTACTTTTCATACCTGCCATGTCTAAGCACGTGTTTCTTTATGCTAAAGTGGGCTAAAGGTATAAGATTAACCTGGATCTCTCTAATATGCTCATGGGCTCTGTTTCTAAACAATATTCTTTTTCTGTACACGAGCTTAGCAGCTCTGCTCCATTTCAGTAGTTCTAACAGACTGCTAAATGGGCTTCACTACCAAGGAGAATACCACATCCCCACCAAAACTGGCATGGCAAGCTACTGTATATAAACAGGGAGCAAATCTCACACTCACTCGCACTGATGATGTTACCTAGTTGGATAATGAAAGGTCTTCAAGCAAACAACCAAGCTTAGAGAGCACCAAGGGCTCCACTGTAAAGTCTAGTTCTGAAGACCTTAAAAGGAAGAAAAGGCAAGACCTTATTCCTGAGAATTTCCTTTCACCCTGTTCAAGTCATACAAGTATGAATTAACTTAAGATGGTTCCTAACATGATAAATGTGTTTTATTCCCACTTTAGGCATTAAGCCAGCTTGGACCAATCAGCCTTTCTCAGCCCTAGGAGGAAGGCAACAGCAAACCATTTCCAAAAAATATTGCCAATAAATTGCAGGGACTTGTTCGTGTGGTTGCCAGTAGTAAAGACAGATTCAAAGTCTGTGTGTGAAGGACATTGCAATCAGCTAGATATTCTAATGCAATTCTCTCAAAAGCCATTATGAAATACTATTAGCTGTCCCTTGCCCTTATCTGTGCTATTTTATTACTTTCAATTGCTCTCTTAGTAGTCTAATATGCAGTGTCCTCCAATTATGTATTTAAACTTTTCTTTCCTTCTCTGAGTCATTTACCTGAAGTGTCATATGTTATTTATTGCCCTTGCTGATTGCCTTGCTAATTGCTCTCTATACTTGGTTTACATCACTAAATGCAGACATGTTTGTAATACTGATAATATCAGTCACTCTTGGATGACCTTAACAAGCCTCACACTTCCATTTTCAAAGCAGTGTGAGGCTTTGTTTCCTAAATTCTCACTCATTAAATTCATTAAGACATCTCATCCCTCTCCAAAAATTCTAATTTATTGATAGACACTATGGCAAGCCAAAAAATATACCTTAAGATATGGTATTATTTATTTGTTGTTTTCTTTACATTTAACCTCAAACAATTAGTTTTATCAGAAAGAGAGAAAGTTACGTTCACATGCATAAACAGTACCATTATGTACAGATAAATATGGATTATTTTTTATTTATTTTATTTATTTATCAAATTTTTATCACTGCCATCCCTCACCCACAAGAAACGTTATATGAAGTTCAGGCATGGAATATGTTATATAAGGGCATACAACATATGATCATAACATGTATCATAGTAGTACCATAGAGCTGGACAGTTCCTTGTAATCTATCTAATGCAACTTCTTACTCAGCTAGGAAATCTAGAGACAGAGACTTTTCAACCTATTTCAATATCATTTTAAGGATGTTGTGATCCCAATTAATCTCAAAGCATTTATTGCTTCTTTTAATTTGGGATCCATCTAATCCAGCACTATGTTCTCACAGGGGCCAACGAGATACCTCTGAGCTCTCAAGCAGATATATTTCTAAATATAGTGATCCCATACAGCCAGCTTGACTAACAGCCAATAACTAACTGCCATTCCTCAGTATCATCTTTGTGAACTTTAATTAAAGGCTGAATTAAAAGATGATGGGAAAGACCACTCCAACTCAGAAAAGGCTACATGGATCAAATGTTATTCTCCATTGAAGACTTTGGAAGACATAATTCAACAGGGCAGATATTTTCCATTAATTTGTAGAACATAAAGTATTTTCTTAATTCCTTCAGACCAGAAGTTCTAGGCTCTTAAAGTCTAAGATATTTATTTATCTATCTATCTATCTATCTATCTATCTATCTATCTATCTATCAAATTTCTATCATCGTCCATCTCCCTCCACAGGAGGGACTCTGGGTGGTTTACAATAAGATAATTTCTTAAAACAAGAAGGATAAAATATAAATACAATATACAATTATTAATAATTATAAAATCAGAATAAAATCCAAGTGGCAAAAGTGGCAAAAAGGTCTAACACAGTCCATGTATGAGAGGAGCACTCTAAGGCACTAGCCATCCCCAAGAGTAACTTCCCTTCCCGGTCCCAAGCAAGGTGGCAGAGCCAAGTTTTCAAGTTCCTCCAGAAGGTCAGGAGTGATGGGGTTAACCTCACCTCCAGGAGCACAATGTTCCAGAAGGCGGGAGCTACTGCAGGGAAGGCTCGTCTCCTGGACCCCACCAGATGGAATTATCTTACACATGTGGTCCGCAGAATGCCCTCTCTGCATGAACGGGTGGGATGGGTTGATGTATTGGGGATGAGGCAGTTCCTCAGGTAACCTGGCCCTATGCCATGTAGGGCTTTAAAGGTGATAACCAACACCTTGAATTGGACCTGAAAGCAGACTGGCACCCAATGAAGCTTGCATAATAGAGGTGTTATGTATGCTGGTCTAGGGGCACCAATGATAGCTCACGCGGCCATGTTCTGGACCAGCTGTAGATTCCAGATACACTTCAAGGGTAGCCCCATGTAGAGCACATTGCAGTAGTCTATGCAGGAGATGACCAGGGCATGAGTGACTATTTGGAGGGACTCCCGATCCAGGAAAGGGCATAGCTGGCACACAACACAAAGTTGAGCAAAGGCCCTTCTGGCCACGACTGCCACCTGCTCTTTGAGCAGGAGTCATGAGTCCAGGAGGACCCCCAGATTCCACACCGGGTCTGTCTGGGGCAGTGCAACCCCATCCAGAACCAAAGATGATAATGTCCCGGATACAGAAGAGCCATTAACCCACAGCCACTCCGTCTTACCAGGGTTCAGCTGAAGTCTGTTGGACCCCATACAGGCCCCTACAGCCCACAGACACCACGAGAGGACAGTCACAGCATCACTTACCTCACCCAGGACGGAGATGTATAATTGAGTATCATTAGCATATTGATGATAACTCATCCCATGGTGATGGATGATCTCGCCCAGTGGTTTCATGTAGATATTAATAAGGAGTGGAGAGAGAACCGAACCTTGTGGCACCCAACAAAGGTGTCCTGGTACAGCCTCTGCCTCAAGGCTCCAGTGAGGAGTCAGAGGAGTCAGAAGATGAGCTGCCCCTGGCAAACCTCCAGGGGACTGAGCCAGGCGAGGCCCCAGACACAGGAATGGCTCCAGATGGAGATCCAGCACTGCAGGAGTTGGCAATACTCGAGGCTACAGGGGAGCAAGCTGGGGATTGTGGTTTGTCCCCACCCTCTGGCCAGCAGCCAATAACTGAGGCTACAGGGGAGCAAGCCGGGGATGGTGGTTTGTCCCCACCCTCTAGCCAGCAGCCAGCTGGAGCCCATCAACCTCCCAGCTCACCTGAATCTCCCAAAGGGCAGAGGCGGAGGCGTGTGTACCTCGCCTTAAAGGATAGAAGGAGGAGTGCTCGGCTTGCTGCTAGAGATTTACGCAGAGGTCAGGGAGAGTCTTTGCAGGACCCAGATAACAGCTCCTGAGCTCCTGATAAATTACCAGGAGAGCGATGAGGGAGTTGTGGGAGCAACGTTGCATATTGGCTTCGCGACCACTCTGGTATCCTGTCTTGTTTCCTGTGTTCCTGACCCTGTTTGGACTATTGTTACCCTGACTTCTGGACTCCTTGACCCGGCTTTGGATTACCGATACCTCCTCGCTCCACTCCTTTGACCATTGGCACACGGATTTCTGGTTTGTCTCTCTCTTGGCTATTCTTGCACCGTGACTTTGGGTGGTATTCCTTGCCTCTGCCTGACTGCCAAGACTCTTTGTAATCTGATACTGAGACGAGCCAGGATAGTAGGTGGGGTTGAGGGTTGGATCTCTTGCTCCCTATCACCATCAATTGGGACTGGCCCTGGAGGAAGGAGGTGAACCAACGTAAAACCATGCTGCCCACCCCCAACTCCCGGAGCTGACGCAAAAGGATACCATGGTCGATGGTATTGAAAGCCGCTGAGATGACAAGAAGAGCAAGGATGGATGCACTGCCCCCATCCCACTCCCGCCAGAGATCATCCAGAAGTGTGACCAATGCCAGTTCTGTCCCATATCCGGGTCTGAAACCCGGGTTTAGGGTTCTAGTTAATCCATTTCATCCAGAATCCTCTGGAGATGCAACGCCACCACTTTCTCAACCACCTTCCCCAAAAAGGGGAGGTGGGAGACTGGACAAAAATTGTCCAGTACAATAGGGTCCAGCAATGGTTTCTAGAGGAGGGGGTGCACCAATGCCTCCTTAAAAGCAGTTGGAAACACACCCTCTCTCAAGGATGCATTCACCGTCACCTAGACCCAGCCATTCCCAGATAACTGGGTAAGTATGCTTCCCCGGTATCTCCTCAGATGCTATCTCATGCTTGGAGTCTAACTTGGAATGGATCCGAGCGATTTTATCCTGCAGATGCGCAGCAATATGAATGTATGTTATTGAATGGCTTTTATAAATATAGTACATAGGTGAAAAAATCAGTGTTTGCTTTTTAAAAACGAACATGCATATTATTTTATTATTTATTATTATTAAATTTCTATGACCGCCCATCTCCCCCTCAAGGAGGGACTCCGGGCGGTTCACAACCAAACAACATCACTAAAATACAAGAAATACGACAATAAAAATAAAAATACAATATAAATACAATAAAATCCAAGTGGCAGATGGTTCTTACAGTGACACTAAAAATATTTAAAATATTTAAGGTGGCTCTAAGAAATCAGCCATCCCGAAGCGTGACCACTTTCCTACGTGCCCCAGGTGAGATCACAGAGCCAAGTTTTTAATTTTTTCCTGAAGTCCAGGAGTGAAGGGGCCTGTCTTATCTCTGGGGGAAGGATGTTCCATAGGGCAGGCGCCGCTGCAGAGAAGGCTCACCTCCGAGACCCCACTAGATGGAATTCTTTCATAGAGGGGGTCTGCAGCATGCCCCCTCTGCAAGATCAGGTAGGATGGGACGATGTAACGGGGATGAGGTGGACATTATTATTTCAATAATGTTCTGGAAAAAACAGCAGTACTGTCTCTTATTTTGAGTCCCTTGAAAGTAAAAAATATATAAATAGTGAAGACTTATTTTTAAGGCTAGATGCCTGTCATGGACAGGAGAGTGAAAAACATTTTTAAAGATCCAGGGTTTAATACATTTGTGACATCAAGGGAGTTTAATTCTTTTCTAGTACCCTGCCATTTCTCACTATGACCTGTTTTGTTAGAAGATTTTTGAGAAAAGAGAGATAACAAAGAGTTTCTGAGGTTCCAGCTACTACTAAGATTTGTCTGGGTGAGCACTGTGCCAAAGTAGTCTAATCTTCTGGAATCTGACATATTTTATCCCAATTATGGAAGTTTGTACAACAATGTAGGGTTTGCTGAAACATGCACAGGCTTTCTACATCAGCATCTCACAGTACAAGAAAAAAAAATCAGATGTAAGCCCAAACTTTTTTGAAAATTGTCCAATTCATGCCCTTTGCTGCCCATCTTATCATATGCATCTGTGGCTGATAGAACTTAACAGCTTGTTCAGGCTTAGAACAACAAGCAGGTCTGAGAACCAAGAAGAAAACAAAAACATTAAGAGAGTTCATTTAGTTTAGAGATTTTATACATGGTTATCCATTTGTACTGCCGAAAGAAGGTACAACAAATGTATTCACTGAAATCCACATTTTTCAAAATTTTATGATGCTGCTTACTGCTCAGCAAAATGCACATAGTGGGTATATTAACGGGAAGTACATAAAATATGTGCAAATTAGGGGGAAATATGCACAGGCACAGTATGTAAGTACTTACAAAAGTGTGCATAAAGATTTGTATTAGAAATACACATGAAAATGAGTACATGAAAATATGCATGTTGATGAGGACCTCTTCTTTTCCCCTGAACTTTACAAACAGATACACAAACCAAACTGAAACAAACCTATTTTTTTTGGAAATTGAAAAATTTGCCCTAACTAAAATCGATATGTGCTTTCTCTTAACTCAGGAATTCAAACTGGTTCTCAAAGATTCTAATGTACCCTTCATTAGAAAAGGCTGTAAATTCTCAATAAAGTAGTACAGAACTTATACATGTAAATATTTTAGCAAGTTTAATTAGGTGTTGTTAAACTTCAATTTTTCTTCCTAAAAAGAAAAAAAAGTTCTTCTAACAGATACAATACAAAACAATTTCCATTAGAATAACCCAAAGATTGCTACCAAGCTGTGAATGAGGGGGAAGGGGAGGAGGATAAAAGAAGGATAAAACAATACCTGTAGTTTCATTAAAAATAATAGAATTTTTAGTGAGTTCTAGGCCTCCCTTAGGCATGAAAGCCGGCTGGGTGTCTCTGCGCCTGTCACACTATCTCAGCCCAACCCACCTCACAGGGTTGTTGTTGTGTGGAAAATAGGAGGCAGGAGTATTAGGTGTGTTCACTGCCTTGAGTTGACCGAATATATATATAAAAAAGGCAGGATAAATATATGATAATAATTTGTTTGCTTTCTTGGCTATCCATGGTATTGTCAAGAATCTTCTTCAATACCAAACTTCAAAAGCATCAATATTTTTTCAATCCTGGTTCTTCAAAGTCCAACTTTAACATCTACTTGAAGCGACTTCCTGAGTCCACATTCCCAAAGGAAGGATATCCATATAGAAATGGGTCTGTGTTGTTGTAACCCAATCCCGTTTGAAGACATGAGATGAAGATGAAGATTTTTTCCATTACTTTTTCCATGGCTGGTTTTCTTTAGCTGCTTTTCTGTTTCATATTCTCACCTATGATGCCATCTACTATGTTTGAAAAAAGAATCTTGGTTTACAAGGGGTGTAGTGGTGTTACAGAAGGCAACTGTAATGGCAAGGTGGTTTAGATGGTGTACACCTTCCTCTCTCCAGCATTTTTGTGCATAACACACTTGATAAGGCCTTAGATTTCTACAGAGTAAGTGTGGCTCTATACTCCCTCCCCTCTCTGTTGGGTACCATTATTAACTGTTTTCTCATGCAATCTGGGTCAAGAGTGCTATTTCTTTTAAAAGTGCTTTGCCAAAGTCAGCCACCTGTGACATGGAGGACTTCGCTGGTATTGTCTTACATAAATCTTGGCTAGCTGATAGGCAAGAAACATAAGTGTGTAAGTGTAAGTATAAATAATTACAATAGAGTACTATATGAATTCTGAAACTCCTCTTAGGACTAAGCTTCAGTATAAGTGTGGCTGGGAAAATGCTATTCATAAGCATGAATATTCTGAGGAATGTCTGCTAGTGCCTGTGACGAGAAGGCACTCCCAGCAATGGGATGGATGTCAGATTCTATACTTGTTCCTCTACTGAACATTGCCATTTCTTGTTTTGTTGCCTCATCTGTGAGTATAAACTGTTGCTGTTTTTCTTTGTTTTGTTCAATAGCCAAGACAGATACTGCAGCCAGATTGCCCTCACATCCAGTTCAATAAATCCGTTTGGTTTCTACTTTATGTACTTTATGTGTTCATTGCCTTCAAAATTTTGAACCTCCTGCCTAAATTTTGCACAAGGGGTACTGTAACTTTTAGTCTCATTTTTTAATTTTCTCTAAATGATTTAAATGTTTTTAGTAGAAAGAATGGGATAAAATATTTTATTTTATTAAAAGAACTTGGAGACTGGGTGAAATGGAGCTATACTGAGTTTAGTCAAACTTCCATGTAAGTGCATTATGCAGACAATGAACTGAATTTGTGTCCTTCGAGGATAAATGTGAAGGGAAGAACAAGACTTACTCCAAGCTCGGTTAATCTCGGTTAACCTCTAAAACTGAATTATATGTGCAAACCGATTGTTAAGGTTTGAAAACTAGCCTTATTTTGTTCCATCAGTGCTCTAAGGAAAGGAGAACCTCATTCAAAGGAAAACCTTTTCATAGTTTGCGCTCACATAATGTGTGGGTCACAAGCTAATGTTAGTGTGGCTATAAATATGGGCTGCAAAAATCCAGATGACCTCTAGACAGCAGCAAAGAGATAAAGAAAAAGTGAACCCTATGGTACCATGTATTAGTCCTCAGGATATTTGCAGCTCTGATCTGGTAGCTCCAAATACTAGTGAAGAGATTAATGTATTTAGAAAATGTAGATCCATGACTTTGAAAAGAAAGCTTTCACAATTCTGACAGCATTAACCTAATCAATTGTAGACAAGAAACAGAGACATTTTCTAAAAAGCCCATTTTCTAAAAAGGGAATTACACCACCATTTTGATAATTGTTTTAACTCCTTTTAGCTTATAGTGTAATGTTCAATATCCTGGTTTTAATCTATAAAAGCCACAATGTTTTAACAGTGAACCTTAAAAAAAACTAGTTTTATTATTTTCCAGGGTAGTAAAACTAAAGTCTGGGAGAGGTTGTGGATGAAGAACATGCTGTACCTGCACAAGATCACCAGTTCCATTCCCATTATTCTCCAAGATGTCTGGGAAAGACTCCTATCTGAAATCTTGGAGAATTACCAGCCTGCAAAGTATAGTCTATACCGAGCACGATGGATTTGATTCTTTTTATAGCAGCTTCCTATGCTCCTAACATAATAAGGGTGTAGCAAGCATGGTCTGCCTTGGCATCTGTAACTGTCTTACTCTTCAGCATTGGAAGCATTTATTTCAAGCAGAATTGGCCAAGACATTTTGCAGCCGATGCCAATCTGTACAGATCAAAGTGCATAATAATCTTAAACACATGTTTTTTCTTGACCTTAAAGGATTGGCGTACTTCAGTTCACTTTGCAGACTTCCTTCTTTCTGAAGATTTTATTATGGATCTTTACAAAATATTGGACTTAAGTGTGAGGCATGGATTTTAGAAGTAAATTCTCCCCAACATTTATTTATTTTATTTATTAGTTAAATTTATATGACCGCCCAACTCCCCCAAGGGGAGAGGGCAACTGAAACTGAAAAGGCCACCACTCTGACTGTATTTAACTGTTAAGATATGTGCTTTGTCGCCTTGCTAATCTTGATATTTAAAGATATGTTAAAATGTTATTTCTGGGAGTGAAAGGAATGAACCTAGACATAAATTGATTAATGGGTATGACAAAAATACTCCAATGGCAGGCAATCAAGATTATGTCCTCATGGACCAGTTTAAAAGACTTTCAGAGAAGCAGAGATATAGCAATAATGGGAAATGTTAGTTACGTGAACATCTGTTGGAAAATCTTGCAGATGTGGAGTCCTTGGTGTTCTTTGAGCCTTGTTTTCTTGCAGATGTTGCATTGCCAGACTAGGCAACATCTTCAGTGCGAAAAGGGAGTGGGACTTCCTCTCTGTTTATATATCGTGACTTGTTCTGCTTGTATTGGTGGAGGTGTTGTTCACTCCTTGGGAGTTCCTTGATTGGGCTTTTCTTTGCTATTTGGTTGATTGACTAGGTTAATAGTTCCTTGATTAATGTATAAACTACTGTTTGATTGTTCATCTGGTGTTAATCTTGGTGTTAATCTTTGCATATCTGGGTGTTGATTGCTGGCGAGGAAGTGTTCTGGTCTTTTGGCTTTTTTATTGTCTCTTTTGAATGATATGTAAATGTTGTTTACCTCTATGTGTCTGTTGATGGCTGCTTTGTCTGAGTGCCAAGCTTCCAGGAATTCCCTAGCATTTTTGGATTTGGCTTGGTTTAGGATGCTCACAGTTTCCTAGTTGAACGTATGGTTGAGTTTGTTCATGTGTTGTGAGATTAAGGAGTTTTCATCATGTCTTCTGAATGCTAGTTGGTGTTCGTGGATGCGGTCTGCTAGACTTCTGCCTGTCTGTCCTACACAGTTGCTGTTGCAATCCTTACACTGTATGTTGTAGATAACTCCTGTTTTTTCTTCTTGGGCTACTGGGTCTTTTGGGTTACTTAAGATGTTTTGAAGGGTTTTGGTTGGTTTATGTGCTATGGTGATGCCATGTGGTTGTAACACTCTGTTGGTAGTTTCTGAGATGTTTCTGATATATGGTAGTGTTATCCTTTTTATAGTTACTGTTGGTTGTGTTGTAGTGGGTTGAGTAGTCAGGCACTTTTTGATAAAGTTGAGTGGGTATCCATATTGTTGGAAGATGCTGTATAGATGATCTGTTTCCTTTTTCTGGTGTTCTGGGTTGCTGCAGTGCGTTAGTGCTCATCTGAATAATGTGTTTACACAGCTCCTCTTGTGGGAGGTTGGGTTGTTGCTTTGGTAATGGAGCACTTGGTTAGTGTGGGTACGTTTCCAGTAGACTTGTGTTTCTAGCTTGCCATCTTTTCCTCTACTGATGAGGATGTCAAAGAAGGGTAGTGTTGTTGTTTTCTTCTTCTCTTGTGATTTTTATTCCATTGAAGATGTTTTTGATGGTTTCATGTGTTTCCTCTAGTTGTTTCTTTTTTATTATGATGAAGGTGTCATCTACATACCGGATCTATACTTTGGGTTGTATATGTGGGAGTGCTATCCTTTCTAGACACTGCATTACAATCTCTGCTATGAGTCCTGAGATTGGTGATCCCATGGGTGTTCCTTTGATTTGTTGGTATATTTGTCCATCGAACTGAAATTATGTATTGAGGCAGAGGTCGATGAGGTCCATGATTCTGGGTATTTCTATCTTGGTGTATTTGACTAGGTCGGGTGTGTTGCATAGAACTGCTGCTATGGATTCTTTCGCTAGTACTGAGTCTATGGATGTAAAGAGTGCTGTGACATTGAATGACACCATAATTTCATCTTCTTCTATTTTTACGTCTTTGATTTTCTGGAGGCAATGTAGTGGGGAGTTGATAGAGTATTCACTGTCCTCTGCAAGATGTCAAAATTTATTTGTAAGCTCTTTAGCTAGGTTGTATGTGGGAGTCCCTGGTATCAATACAATTGGTCAAAGCAGTATGCCAGGCTTGTGTATTTTGGGGCGTCCATAGAAGTGTGGGAGGATAGGTCCACTGCTTCTCATCTTCCTGTTTTTCTTTTGTGATTTGACCTTTCTTGGTAAGGTTGTTAAGAGTTCTTTTGACCTGGTTGTCCAGTTTCTGTATAGGATTGATGTTTATTGGGGTGTATGTTTCTTTGTCCTCAAGTAATTCTTTGGCCTTTTGTATACAGTATATTGCAATCTGTCCATAATGACAGTGGTGCAGCCTTTGACTGCTGGGAGGATGATGATAGTTTGGTCCATCTTTAGGTTTCTGAGGGCTGCTCTGTCTTCTGCTTTCAGTTGGTTCTGTTTCCAAGTTCTTCTGGTTTGTGGTATGATTATTTGTCTTACGTCCTCTTGGGTTTCTGTGGTAAGTCCTGTAGTTTTAAATGCTGCTTCTAAAGCTGCAAAAAATTCTAATTTGTTTGCATTTCTGTCTTGCAGATGTCATTTTGGAGTCCCTTTTTATGACCTTTGAGAAATAAATGAAGGGTAGTCATAGTGCCAAAGGACTCAGAAAGGGCAACTGATATTCCTATCTTGAAAAAGAGGGAAAAGGGGACCTGAGTAGCCATAGACTGGTCAGACTGATGTCAATACTGTTGGAGGTTCCAGCAAATCAGCATGCCTCATTAGGATATGGGTGATTGCTCTAGGAGGCAAACTCTCTATGTGCTTCTAGAGGAAGCTGCTTGTTGCCCCTCCCACTTCCTCTTTCTCTCTTTCTGCCTCCATCCACCAGAGAAGGACCATGTGGCTGCTGGTCCTTCCATGGAGAGGCCATGTGCTAGGCCTCAACTCCAGAACCTTTCCCTTTTCTCCATGCAGCTCTTGGCAGCAATGAGGGCCAAGAGTTTCAGTTTAGGGAACAGAAAGAAGTACAATAATCCTTCATGTAACTGGACCAAATAAACAGTAAGAACTGCTTTGTAATTACTTTTGAACCTACATTGTCTAAGCATGTAATTCTTTATGCTTGGGTGGGCTATGTGCTTAAGATCAATAACATGTCTCTCTAGTGTGTTCATTAATGCTATTTTGATAAAAACTCTTTCTGTGTGTGCTTATTGCATATCTGCATTAAGCTCTGCTCCATTCAGTGGTTCCTAGCAGTCCACTAATAGCCATCAAATACCAGGGAAAACTCTGGAACATTTTATTTATTTATTTAAAACATTTAAATTAATTATTTGGCATGTGAGCTTTTATAAAATAATGTATGGCTTGGCAAGAATCAGCATGAGTTTATCAAGAATAAATAACTCCAAACCAATTTGATCTCCCTTTTTGATAGAGTTACTATTTTAGCTGACCATAAGAATGTGGACATGATCTATCCTGACTTCAGCAAAGCATTTCTGAAAGTCTCTTATGAGATTCTAATAGAATGAATGGTAAAATATGGCTCAACTATGCTACCATTATTCTGACATAGAGCTGATTGAACAATGATACCCAGCAAGATCAATGGCTCTCATGAAGCTTGATGGAAGTGTTGGGTGGCATACTACAGGGTACTTTCAGACCATATACTGTTCTATACATTTATAAATGTCTTGGTTGAGGGGCTAAAATAAATGACTATTAAATTACAATTATCAAATCTGTAGAAGACACAGTTATAGGGGGGAATAGCAAACACCTTAGAGGGCACTGTCAAGATTTAGGAGCATACTGACAAGCTGGAACACTGAGTGGAAAGTTGCAAAATGAATTTTAACAGGGGCAAATGCAAGATCCTACAGTTGGGTACAAAAAAACCAAAGACATGCATATAGGATGGGCAGTGGGGACCAGGCAAGCAACAGTATGTGAAAAGAGAGAGATTTTGATTGGAAATTAGAAAAAAAAAAGTGGAGTCCTTGGTGTTCTCTGAAGTTGTTTGTTTGTTTGCTCATTGTTTGCTTAGATAGCACCAAGGACTCCACAGTTCAACCCTGAGCTACATGTATTCTCTGGGTAGAAATATACAATAAAGGTTTTGACCACCCTGGACTTCCCTTCACTGAAGGTATTTAAACAGAGCCTGGAGGGCCATATGTAACAGATGCTATGCGAGGGGATTCCTGCACATGGCAGAGGGTGGGGTGGGATTGAATGATCTCCAAGGTCCCTTCCAACGTACATTCTATTATTCGGTGATTCCACTGAAAACAGCAAGTACCTGAACACACTGATACAGTTTAGAAGGGCCTGTCTAAAGAAAGGCTTAATAGAATGATCAATGTCATAATCACTTTGGCTCTCTATAATCTGCCCTTTAGAGGTCACAGGGAGCATGGTAAGTGTTCTGCTGGATCCCATGGACATTTTCTTTCAGGTATTAACCTCCTTGCAAAATATCATGCTGAATAAGTTGTTGATTATGAAAGACAGAATAATATAATTTTAGATTAATAATACCATAATAAATAAATAAATAATAACAATAAAATACCTGAATCCTAATATACACAATGAACAGATTAGTATTCTTTCGAACTCTGTCAGGAATGGAATCGTGTGTGTATATATAAAACAAAAGTTCCATTATTGTATTAATTAATTAATTAATTGAATTTATATGGCTGCCCATCTCAAACATATAACTCTGGGTGGCTAACAGAGAATAAAAACAAGATAAAAACATCATAGCAAAGTAATAAATAACCAATATAGGAGCTGAGATAAAATTATGCATATGATTCAAGATATTGGTAAGAAAAATCAGTTCAGCCAGGTTGTTTGCTATATATAAAATATATAGGGCAATGTGGGTGAATGCCTGAGATACAAAGAAGATGAAGGTAGAAGAATCTGATTTGAGCTTTTGGGAAGTAAAAGATCAATTAGTACCTTATTTGATGCATAATGTTTTAAGCACTATTGAAAGTAACAGTCTTGAAATGTTAAAATTGTAAGGCTAAGGATATGATATTTGAATATTTTAATTCTGTGTGCTTTATGTGTCAATATTTTTTTTCTCCAATAGGAAAAGAGTATTGTATGTGGAGTCCTTGGTGCTCTCTGAGCTTTGTTGTTTTCTTGCAGATGTTTCATTGCCAGACTAGGCAACATTGCCTAGTCTGGCAATGAAACATCTGCAAGAAAACAACAAGGCTCAGAGATCACCAAGGACTCCACAGTTCAACCCTGAGCTACAAATATTCTCTTCGATTAGTATTGTATGTGTAGTAATGGGTTTATTTTGCCATGGTGAACTCTTGGTAATTAAAGATCCTGTACAGGACATATCTTAGGAAGTAATTAAAAGTGTGAATTATGCTTCTGAACATATCTGATACAATCATAAATAGACGAACCATAGCCTATACATCAAGATTGCTTACTTGCTCTTCTCATAAAACTGAAATATAGGCTTCCAAATTCCAAAAAGATGTAGTCAGAAACATTTTTTTTTTCTACAGAGTACTGTCCTGTTTCAGGTTTCAAACTCTCTCTCACACACAGTTTCTAGGTGAGAATAGTAATTTGCTCAAAGCTGAGCAGATAACGGCAGACAAGGGAAGGAATGTAAATCAACAAAGTCTCTTGGAAAGAAAGCTTGCCTGAGTGGTTTCGCTTTCACCAGGAGTGCACAGAAGAGATGTCAAAATCCAGTCCAAAGTTCAGAGGGCCAAGTCAAGTTTGTCAGCCAGTCCAAGGTCAGAGTTTCATGAGCAGGATTCACAAGAATGACACACCGGAGCAGGAATGGTTGTTTCCAATGGGGAAACATGGGTCAGGGCTGCCTCTAAAATCAGGCTTTTTTGCGGGATTTGCAAGAAGACTTCATCAGCCACAGTAGAGTGACGATTAAGGAGATTGTAGTAATGCTCTTTCCAAAAAACAAATAAAAAATAAAATATTTTTTAATATTTAATAAAAAAATAAAAAAATAATAATAATAAAAAAAAAAAAAATAAAAAAAAAAAAAACAAATAAGAAATGAGCTTGCAGTACCCCCTAGTTTGGAGGAAGTCAGTAAAGCCACTAAACAAATGAAAAATAACAAAGCTAGTGGACCTGATGGGATTCCTGCTGAAGTCTTTAAAGAAGGTGGGCCTGAACTTACACAACAACTTCATAAGCTCATTGAAAAAATCTGGATGAGGGAGGAGATTCCAGCAGACTTTAGGGATGCCATAATTATCACTCTCTTTAAAAAGGGTGATAGAACAGACTGTGGAAACTATCGAGGCATCTCCCTTCTAGCCACAGCAGGCAAAATCCTGGCAAAGATAATTGCAAACCGTCTCCTATCTGTATCAGAAGACATCCTCCCTGAAACGCAAAATGGTTTCCGCCCTTCCAGGGGAACAGTGGATATGATCTTCACTGCACGACAGCTTCAAGAAAAATGCAAGGAGCAAAACCGCCCTCTATACATGGCATTTATTGATCTGACTAAAGCCTTTGATACTGTAAATCGTACTGCTCTCTGGACCATCCTTCTGAAAATCGGATGCCCTGATAAATTTGTGAACATCTTGCGGTTACTCCATGACGACATGATGGCAACAATCCTGAATAACAATGGCTCTCAAAGGGATCCATTTAAAGTGGAATCCGGCGTTAAACAGGGATGTGTTATTGCTCCAACCTTATTCGCTATCTTCATCGCTATGATTATGCACCTTGTTGAAGAGAAACTTCCTACTGGTGTAGAAATTATATATCGAACAGATGGAAAGCTTTTTAATCTTAGTAGGCTGAAAGCAAAAAATAAGGTAATTGCAACTTCTGTTATAGAACTTCAATATGCTGATGATAACGTAGTCTGTGCACACTCCGAGGAAGATCTTCAAACTATCCTAAACATCTTTGCAGAAGCATATGAAAAACTCGGCCTCTCGATTAACATTAAAAAAACCAAAGTGCTTTACCAGCAAGTTCGAACCAATCCCTCTGCAGTGCCATCAATCCAGCTTAAAGGTGTGTCACTAGAAAATGTCGATCACTTTTCTTATCTCGGCAGCCATATATCTACAAAAGCCGACATCGACGCTGAAATTCAGCATCGCCTGAGCTCTGCGAGTGTAGCTTTCTCCCGAATGAAGCGTAGAGTGTTTGAGGATCGGGACATTCGCAGGGAGACCAAAATGCTTGTTTACAAAGCCATTGTACTACCAACCCTTCTGTACGCCTGTGAAACATGGACCCTCTACAAACGCCACCTCCAACTTCTTGAAAGATTCCATCAACGCTGCCTCCGAAAAATTCTGCAAATTACTTGGGAAGATAGGCGGACTAACGTTAGCGTATTAGAAGAAGCGAAAACCACCAGCATTGAAACAATGATCATCCAACATCAACTTCGCTGGACCGGTCATGTTGTTCGAATGCCTGACCATCGTCTTCCAAAGCAGCTACTTTACTCCCAACTTAAGAATGGAAAACGGAATATTGGTGGACAGCAAAAGAGATTCAAAGATACTCTCAAAGCTAATTTAAAAAAATGTAATATCAGCACTGAGAATTGGGAAGCCCTAACTCATGAGCGTTTCAATTGGAGGTCATCCTTTATTAATGGCGCTATGGACTTTGAAGAAGCACGAGTACAGGGCGAAAAGGAGAAAAGAGCTAAAAGGAAGGCACATCAGGCAAACCCTCATCATGACCGTCTCCCACCCGGAAACCTATGCCCTCATTGTGGGAGGTTGTGCGGATCCAGAATTGGCCTTTATAGCCACTTACGGATCCACCGTTAAAATTTTACCTTTGGAAGACAATCTTACTCGGCTACGAGTGATCACCAATGACATGAAAATCAGGCTGCAGCCAGCTATCTTCAATTAAGATAGTTTCTCCCTTTGCTTGGGAAAGAGCCTCATTGAGCATCTTTGTTCTGCTCTCTGCTCACCGAGTCCAAGGGCTTGAGGGCCATGCCTCATCAAACACTAGTACATAAAAGAAGGCAACAATTTTGTCCCTAGTTGCTCCACTGGAACTTAAGAACTTAAGAAAGTTCATCAATGTTCTCTAATCTTAAAAATAATGCTAGAATATTGTATTTCTTGCCATACTGGGTTGAATGGGCTCTAATTTAAAACTATTAGTAGAAAACAGTGAAAGCAGTAGAAAGGTAGGTGCTGATATAAGAGTTCAGTAAACAAGCTGCCTTCAGTATTCATATTTTAGGGCCTACAGAAAGATTAAATGCTAAATAATTGTAAAGATACAGCTCTGTTTGCCATCTACTTTTTAAAAATATAATTTTACTGAAGAAATTTTTAACAAAAATACAAATATTAGAAAAGAAACAAAGAAAATAAGGAAGAATAGTGAATAAGGAAGAAAGAAAATAGGATTAGGAATAAGAAAAGGAAAAGGAAAGTTTATAAAGAAGCAGCTTCCAATCTTTTTGACAGTGGTTATAAATGCATTTATGTTTTACCCTTTCTCTCTAAGGTTACATCATCTGTTTGCCAGCTACTACAGCTGCAAAATAGGCTTCTTAGTTTTGTATCTCGAATTTTGGATCTCTTTTCTTCTTTTAATTCTGAAAAGCCCAATTACTCCATTTACAATGTAAGACAATTGTGTTCATCTGCTACAAAGGGGTATTATCAAGAGTAATTTATTAATGTCTTTAAAATGCTTCCTTAATGAGGATGGCTGCATAATTGCAAGCTATTATTGTAATTATTTATTGTTTCAGGCAGGAATATGGCAAGAAAGGCTCTTTATGCAGCAAAGTTCCTAAGAATTAATTTGACAAAATGGATGGAGAGAGATCACACTAGTTTTCCTCCTTGCACCTTTTGCTTTTGAACTTCAGCTTGCTCATTTTTTTAATGTGCACAATGATAAATAAGGAATCCATGAAATGTTTTAAAAAGTGGTGGAGTCAGATGAAAAGACTGAGACTTTATTTATTTATTTATTTATTTATTTACTTACTTACTTACTTACTTACTTACTAAATTTCTCTACAGCCCATCTTGCGTACAATGACTCTAGGCGGCTTACAGTAATAAATATGGCAGATCGCTAAAAACAATTCAATATAACTATACATACAAAATACAAAATACAAAATACAAAATACAAAATACAAAATACAAAATACAAAATACAAAATACAAAATACAAAATACAAAATACAAAATACAAAATACAAAATACAAAATACAAAATACAAAATAAATACAAAATACAAAATACAAAATAAATACAAAATACAAAATTCAAGATGGGAAGTAAGATCTTATCCTGGGACCCACACGGGGCCAACCAGCCCCATGAATAGCTGTCTCCCCTCCCATCCCAGGCCAGGTGGCATAACCATGTCTTTACTCTCTTCCGAAAGGCTGGGAGAGTGGGGGCCTGTCTTACCCCAGGGGGTAGCTTGTTCCAGAGGGCGGGTGCCATGGCAGAGAAGACCATTCTCCTGGACACTGCCAATCGGCAATCCCTAATGGACAGGGTCTGTAACATGCCGTCTCTGCCTGACCGGGTGGGATGGGTCAATGTAGCAGGGGTGAGGTGGTTCCTCAGGTAACCTGGACCCATGCCATGTAGGGCTTTAAAGGTGATAACCAACACCTTGAATTGGACCTGGAAGCAAACTGGCACCTAGCGCAGCTCGCGCAGCAATGGTGATATATGTGCCCTTCTAGGGTTTCCTAAGACTGCTCGGGTGGCCGCATTTTGCACCAGCTGTAGCTTCCGAATACTCTTAAAGGGTAGCCCCATGTAGAGCGCATTGCAGTAGTCTATGCAGGAGATGACCAGGGCATGAGTGACCATTCAGAGGGACTCCCGATCCAGGAAAGGGCATAGCTGGCGCATAACACAAAGTTGTGCAAAGGGTCCCCTGGCCACAACTACCACCTGCTCTTTGAGCAGGAGTCATGAGTCCAGGAGAACCCCCAGGTTCCTCACCAGGTCTGTCTGGGGCAGTGCAACCCCATCTAGAGGCAAAGATGGCAAATTCCCGGATACTAGGGAGCCCTGAACCCACCGCCACTCTGTCTTACCAGGGTTCAGCTGAATCCTGCTGTTCCCCATCCAGACCCCTATACCCTCCAGGCACCGAGAAAGGGTGGTCACAGCATCACTTATATCACCTGGGATGGAGATGTATAATTGAGTATCATCAGCATATTGATGATACCTCAGCCCGTGGCAATGGATGATCTCACCCAGCGGTTTCATGTAGATGTTAAAAAGGAGCGGAGAGAGCACCGAACCCTGTGGCACCCAACAATGGAGGGGCCGTGGGCCAGATCTCTCACTCCCTATCAACACTGATTGGGATCGGGCCCAGAGGAAGGAGATGAACTAGCGCAAAACCACGCCACCCACCCCCAACTCCCTGAGCCGACCCAAAAAGATAACATGGTCAATGGTATCAAAAGCCACTGAGAGGTCAAGAAGAGCCAGGATGGATGCACTGCCCCCATCCTGCTCTCACCAGAGATCATCCATAAGTGCAACCAAAGCTGTTTCCATTTCATATCCAGGCCTGAAACTCGACTGAAAGGGATCCATATAATCCATTTCATCCAGGATCCTCTGGAGCTGCAACACCACCACTTTCTCAACCACCTTCTGTAAAAAGGGAAGGTGGGAGACTGGACGAAAATTGTTCTGATTGGTGGGATCCAGTGATGGTTTCTTGAGGAGGGGGCACAACAGCGCCTCTTTAAAGGCTGCTGGAAACACAGTATAATGGATTGTTTTACCAAAAAAGAGTCCAATAATCATGATCCAATTAAGGACCACCTTTATGTCAGATGTCTGTTATTTCCAAAAAATAATATTATTGATTTGCAACTGTAACCAAATGTACCTTAAATCTGAAATAAACATGCACCAAATGTCTATCAACTGGACATTTTCAAACTCCACGAGTTCTGGTAACTGAATGATTAGTGATTATTATGAGACTGAGCTTTCAAACAGAATGTTATTGTTGAATATCTCATCATTGTCATGATTTCAAGTGGGTAGCATGAAGTAAGATAATACAGGCTTTGAAGTTGCAGTGTTTTGATCATGATACTGTCCCATTTAACATGCTGTAGTATTTATCAAGTCTATGTCTCATGAATTGGGACGGAGTCAATGTAGTTTATAAAGTCAGGGTGAGGTCAGCATGTACGCATGGAGAAAGTTTCAAATGGTATTTTGTTTCTACTTAAAACATCAGCTGCAGTATGTAAGGTGTGAAAATTGTCTTTCCTCCACGGTTCTTCAGCCTTACCAAGCTGCTATGTCCTTCTCCTGATACTTCACTTGCTTTTCCTTGAAATACCAACCTCAAGTGGGCCTTTCTAAGCTCTCATTTTTGCTTTCATATAGAAATAAAGATACCCTTTCCAAAGTACAAGGATGCTTACTGTGAGTCAAAAAAAACGAAATAACGTCCCTTTTTCTAGCCACATTTGATGCTGTTAAATTGCAGACATTCCTTTGATCTCTACTACATATTTGTATTTTAAATACCTCATTCTAGTTTTATGAGATTAGTAATAGGTTTCAATCAAATGGAGACTTTGGCTGTATGTGCGATAAAGTCACCTAAGTTTTTCAAAAGCTGTACTTCACAGAAATCATTGACAAAAACAGAGGTCATTGCTTCAGCTTTCTCTCCTATCACAGTATGTAAATAAGTCTTCAGACTTTACAGTATGCATAACAGCTGTCCAGAAGCAATCTTTTTCCCCCTGCTTACAAAGTAATATTTTAATTAATCATATAAAAAGAACATTTCTGAACTATCACTTGCAAGTTGGAAAAGAGTGACGTTCATCAGTAGCACTGGTAAAAATCTGGGGAAATATATTCTGGTGTAGATGAATCAGCTGATAGGGCTGAAGAGAAAGAAGAATTTATATTTGTACTGTGAAAGTGTAATAGTCAGGACATATCATGGCCCCAATCTTGGGACTGGGATTGGGTTTTTCAAGGGATCAAATGGGTGATAAGCCCTGAAGCCCTGTAAAGCTTCAGGCACCCATTTTACCCCCTAGAATCCTACTCAACTGCTCTAAAACAAACAAAAAATGAACTATCATCAAATCTTCATTAGGGTCAAAGACCAGCATAAGAAGGATGGGTACAGTCAGTAAAAAGCATAGAAAATACTTTAAAATCTAAAGAATAATATAAAAGATACACACACACACACACACACACACACACACACACATATATATAAGGTAAAGGTTCCCCCACACAGTTGTGTCCGACTCTAGGGGCCAGTGCTCATCTCTGTTTGTTATCCGAAGAGCCAGCATTGTCCAAAGATGCTTCCGCGGTCATGTGGCCGGCATGACGCACATGGAACACTGTTACCTTCCCACCAAAGTGGTACCTATTTATCTACTTGCATTTGCATGCTTTCGAATTCCTAGGTTGGCAAGAGCTGGGGCGAGTGCAGGAGTTCACTCTGTCACGCAGGGCTAGGGTCTTGAACCTCTAAACTTGTGACCTTCCGATTGACAAGCCTGGTGTCTTATCCACTGAGATCGTGCCCCCTCTACCTACCTACCTACCTACCTACCTACATACATACATACACACATACACATACACATACACATACACATACACATACACATACACATACACATACACATACACACACACACACACACACAGAGAGAGAGAGAGAGAGAGAGAGAGAGAGAGAGAACCCCAACTACACATTATATCCCAGACTCAAGAAGACCCGGAAGAACAACTGGAGGTTCAGCCAACACCTAAAGCTGGAACATCATTGCCACCCCCTCCATTACAGAGCACAGCAGCTGATATGAGGCAAAAGATCATGGATAAACTGCCTACAGTCAATTCTCAAGACTGATTACCAAGGCTCAGTGGAGAAGTACAATCAGATAGTATGCTACAAGATGCCAACAGAGCCCTCACGACAATCCCTACTACCACTATAACTCAAACCAATGAACTGGTATACAATACAGCCACTGTAATCCTGGAGACGCTTGGCTACATGTTCAAGAAGAAAAGCAGTACATACCCGCCCTGGAAAATGATGTTGGAGGCTAAGATCAAGGCAACTCAAAGAGAAGTTAGTCAGCTGGTAGAACTACAGAAGGGTGTGGAGATTAAGGATAAGACTCGCCTACTTAAAAAATACAAGGGCCTGACTCCATCTGAAGCCCTAGACACTGCTAAACAAAGGTTCACAGCACTGGCTACCAGGCTAAGGAGATACACTAGAGAAGCAGAGGCCAAGAAGATAAATGCCCTGTTCACCAAAGAACCATCCAAGGTGTACTCCCATCTGCAGTGCAACAGCACAGTAACAACAGAGCCACCAACAGCAGAAATGGAACAGTACTGGAAGAACATATGGGAGAAAGAGAAGACACATAACACCAGCGCAAAGTGGCTGCAGGACCTGAGTGCAGACCACAGAAATCTCCCAGAGCAGGAACCAGTCACCATCACAGTAGCAGACATCCAACAGCATGTCAAGAACATGAAGAGCTGGACAGCACCTGGCCCGGACATGATCCGCACCTACTGGCTAAAGAAACTAACAGCAGTGCATGAACACCTAGCAGCACAGATGAACCAGCTGCTAGCAGCAGGCTCCCACCCAGACTGGCTAACACAAGGTAGGACAGTGCTGATCATGAAAGACCCCAGAAAGGGAACAACACCATCCAACTACTGGCCAATAACCTGCCTCCCCACAATATGGAAAGTCCTATCAGGCATCATAGCTGCCAAGCTGCAGGACCATATAGGCCAGTACATAAGCACAGCTCAGAAGGGCATTGGGAACAACACCAGAGGCTCCAAACACCAGTTGTTCATAGATAGAGCAGTCGCCCAAGACTCAAGGTCTAGACAGACCAATCTGAGCACAGCTTGGATTGACTGCAGGAAAGCCTATGACTCAATGCCACATACATGGATCTGCGAATGCCTGGCACTGTACAAAGTCAACAGGAAAATCAGGACCTTCCTCAAGAACTCAATGGGATTGTGGAAGACAACACTGGAAGTCAACTCAAGGCAGCTTGCACAAGTGGCCATCAAGTGCAGCATATGCCAAGGTGATGCACTGTCCCCACTGCTGTTCTGCATGGGCTTGAACCCCCTCAGCCAGATTATCACAGGAACTGGATACAGGTACAAGTTCAAGAGTGGAACTACCACCAGCCACCTTTATTGTTCTACCTTACACAGAATCTTGCCAAACTAAGCCACGCTAACCAGTTTTCTGGGGAAAAACCCCTGGTGCTCTAAGGCGGATCCGGCCTGACTTTCTTGGATGGGCGCCCAAGTTCCTTGATGCTGTGAACACACTTCTCTCCCTGGAAGGCGCCCCCTCCTCCTCCGCCCGCAATCTCCATAACATCACCTTCTCCCTCAGAGACACATTACATCACACATACAGACCAACTACAAGTACCTTGGTATCCCACAGACACATGGGAACCATGATGAGGAGGCAAGGAAGACAACAAGGAAAAGACAGGTCCTGAAGAACCAGCTCAATGGGACAAACAAGATCCACACCATTAACATGTATGCCCTGCCAGTTATCAGATACCCTGCTGGTATAGTGAGCTGGCCAAAGGAGGACGTGGAGGCTGCTGATGTGAAGACCCAGAAGCTCCTCACAACATACGGCGGCTTTCACCCCAAGTCCAACACCCAGAGACTGTACACCAGCCAGAAAGAGGGCGGGTGGGGTCTTGTGAGTGTCAAAGCCACTGACCTGGATGAGACCCAGAGCATCCAGGAGTACATCAGTAAGATGGCACCTAAAGATGAACTGTTGAGAGAATCCCTGAGGCAGCAGCAGACATGGAAAGAAGATCAAGCAGCAGAAGTGCCATGGCAAGACAAGACCCTGCATGGGATGTACCATCAACAGATAGCTGAGGTGGCTGACTTTGGGAAATCCTACCAGTGACTGGAAAGGGCTGGACTAAAAGACAGCACTGAGGCACTGATCATAGCAGCACAAGAACAGGCACTAAGCACCAGATCCATAGAAGCAGGGGTCTACCACACTAGACAGGACCCAAGGTGCAGACTGTGCAGAGAGGACAGTCCAACATATAGTGGCAGGGAGTAAGATGCAGGCAGGAACAGGATACACTGAACGGCACAACCAAGTACCTGGCATTGTGTACAGGAACATCTGCAAAATTAATGGGATACACTCTCCCAAGTCCAGATGGGAGATTCCACAGAAGGTTGTGGAGAATGACAGGGCTAATATCCTGTGGGACTTCCAGTTCCAGACAGGCAGGCAGGTACTGGACAATCAACCAGACATTGTGGTAGTAGACAAGGACCAGAAGACAGCAGTGGTGATAGATGTATCAGTGCCAAATGACAGCAACATCAGGAAGAAGGAGTATGAGAAGCTGGAGAAGTACCAGGGCCTGAAGGAGGAACTAGAGAGGATGTGGAAATTGAAGGCCAAAGTGGTCCCAGTGGTGGTTGGGGCACTTGGGGCTGTGACACCCAAGCTGGGAGAGTGGCTCCACCAGATCCCAGATTCTCTGTCCAGAAGAGTGCAGTGCTAGGAACAGCTAAGATACTGCGCAGAACCCTCAAACTCCCAGGCCTCTGGTAAAGGACCCAAAGTTGAGGAAGACCCATACCACCCACAGGGGTAAGAAGGGTATTTGTTGTTGTTCAGTCGTTTAGTCGTGTCCGACTCTTTGTGACCTCATGGACCATAGCACACCAGGCCTTCCTGTCCTCCGCTGTCTCTCGGAGTTTACTCAAATTCATGTTCATTACATCGGTGATGCTATCTAACCATCTCATCCTCTGCCGTCCCCTTCTCCTTTTGCCTTCAGTCTTTCCCAGCATCAGGGTCTTTTCCAGTGAGTCCTCTCTTCGCATTAGGTGGCCAAAGTATTTGAGCTTCAGCTTCAGCATCTGTCCTTCCAATGAGCAGTCAGGGTTGATTTCCTTTAGGATTGACTGGTTTGACCTCCTTGCAGTCCAAGGGACTCTCAAGAGTCTTCTCCAGCACCACAGCTCGAAAGCATCAATTCTTCGGCGCTCAGCCTTCCTTATGGTCCAACTCTCACAGCCATACATTACTACTGGAAAAACCATAGCTTTAACTATACGGACCATTGTCGGCAAGGTGATGTCTCTGCTTTTTAATATACTGTCTAGGTTTGCCATAGCTTTCCTCCCAAGGAGCATTTCATGGCTGCAGTCACCATTTGCGGTGATCTTGGAGCCCAAGAAAATTAAATCTGTCACTGCTTCCATTTCTTCCCCTTCTATTTGCCAGGAAGTGATGGGACCAGATGCCATGATCTGGGTTTTTTTAATGTTGAGTTTCAAACCAGCTTTTGCACTCTCCTCTTTCACCCTCATCAAGAGGCTCTTTAGTTCCTCTTCACTTTCTGCCTTTAGGGTGGTATCGTCTGCATATCTGAGGTTGTTGATATTTCTCCCGGCAATCTTAACTCCGGCTTGTGATTCATCCAGCCCGGCCTTTCTCATGATGTACTCTGCATATAAGTTAAATAACCAGGGTGATAATATACAGCCTTGTCGTACTCCTTTCCCAATTTTGAACCAGTCGGTTGTTCCATGTCCGGTTCTAACTGTTGCTTCTTGACCCGCATACAGGTTTCTCAGGAGACAGGTAAGGTGGTCTGGTACTCCCATCTCTTTAAGACTTTGCCACAGTTTGTTGTGATCCACACAATCAAAGGCTTTAGCGTAGTCAATGAAGCAGAAGTAGATGTTTTTCTGGAACTCTCTTGCTTTTTCCATGATCCAGCAAATGTTGGCAATCTGATCTCTAGTTCCTCTGCCTCTTCGAAACCCAGCTTGCACTTCTGGTAGTTCTCGGTTCACATACTGCTGAAGCCTAGCTTGTAGGATTTTGAGCATAACCTTGCTAGCATGTGAAATGAGCGCAATTGTACGGTAGTTTGAACATTCTTTGGCATTGCCTTTCTTCGGAATTGGAACGTAAACTGACCTTTTCCAATCCTGTGGCCACTGTTGAGTTTTCCAAATTTGTTGGCATATTGAGTGCAGCACTTTAACAGCATCATCTTTTAGGATTTTAAATAGCTCAGCTGGGATACTGTCTTCTCCGCTAGCTTTGTTGTTAGTAATGCTTCCTAAGGCCCACTTGACTTCACTCTCTAGGATGTCCGGCTCACAGTCAGTGAACACACCATCGTATTTATCAGGGATATTAAGATCTTTCTTGTATAGTTCTTCTGTGTATTCTTGCCACCTCTTCTTAATCTCTTCTGCTTCTGTTAGGTCCCTGCCTTTTTTGTCCTTTATCATGCCCATCTTTGCACAAAACGATCCCTTGATATCTCCGATTTTCTTGAAGAGATTTCTAGTCTTCCCCATTCTATTGTTTTCCTCGATTTCTTTGCATTGTTCATTTAAGAAGGCCTTCTTATCTCTCCTTGCTATTCTCTGGAATTCTGCATTCAGTTGTTTATATCTTTCCCTTTCTCCCTTGCCTTTTGCTTCCCTTCTTTCCTCAGCTATTTGTAAAGCCTCATCAGTCAGCCACTTTGCTTTCTTGCATTTCTTTTTCTTTGGGATGGTTTTAGTTGCTGCCTCCTGTACAATGTTACGAACCTCCATCCATAGTTCTTCAGGCACTCTGTCTACCAGATCTAATCCTTTAAATCTATTCCTCACCTCCACTGTATATTCATAAGGGATATGATTTAGGTCATACCTGATTGGTTTAGTGGTTTTCCCTACGTTCTTCAATTTAAGCCTAAATTTTGCGATAAGAAGCTCATGATCTGAGCCACAGTCAGCTCCAGGTCTTGTTTTTGCTGATTGTATAGAGCTTCTCCATCTTTGGCTGCAAAGTATATAATCAATCTGATTTCAGTATTGACCATCTGGTGATGTCCATGTGTAGAGTCGTCTCTTGTGTTGTTGGAAAAGAGTGTTTGCTATGACCAGCGTGTTCTCTTGACAAAACTCTATTAGCCTTCGCCCTGCTTCATTTTGTACTCCGAGGCCGAACTTGCCTGTTATTCCGGTTATTTTTTGACTTCCTACTTTAGCATTCCAGTCCCCTATGATGAAAAGGACATCTTTTTTTGGTGTTAGTTCTAGAAGGTGTTGTAGGTCTTCAGAGAACCGGTCAACTTCAGCTTCTTCGGCATCAGTGGTTGGGGCATAGACTTGGATCACTGTGATGTTGAATGGTTTGCCTTGGATTCGAACTGAAAGCATTCTGTCGTTTTTGAGGTTGTACCCCAGTACTGCCTTTCCCACCCTTTTATTGACTATGAGAGCTACTCCATTCCTTCTAAGGGATTCTTGCCCACAGTAGTATATACAATGGTCTCCTGAATTAAATTCGCCCATTCCTGTCTATTTTAGTTCGCTGATTCCCAAGATGTCAATGTTCAATCTTGTCATCTCATGTTTGACCACATCCAGCTTACCTTGATTCATAGATCTTACATTCCAGGTTCCTATGCAATATTGTTCTTTACAGCATCGGACTTTCCTTCCACTTCCAGACACATCCACCACTAAGCGTCCTTTCGGCTTTGGCCCAGCCATTTCACTCTTTCTGGAGCTACTCGGAATTGCCCTCCGCTCTTCCCCAGTAGCATTTTGGACACCTTCTGACCTGAGGGGCTCATCTTCCGGCGTCATATCTTTTAGCCTTTTGATACTGTCCATGGGTTTTCTTGGCAAGGATACTGGAGCGGTTTGCCATTCCCTCCTCCAGTTTTGGACCACGTTTTGTCAGAACTCTCCATCATGACCTGTTCTTCTTGACCTGACTTCATTGAGTTACGCAAGCCCCTTCGCCACGACAAGGCAGTGATCCATGAAGGGGAAGAAGGGTATTATATATCTAATCTAATCTAATCTAATCTAATCTAATCTAATCTAATCTAAATATATAATAAATATAATAATATAATATAATATAATATAATATAATATAATATAATATAATAATATACTGTAATATAATATAATATAATATAATAATATAATATAATAATAATATAAATTAAATATATAAATAAATATAAGGTAAAGGTAAAGGTTCCCCCTGCACGTTTGTGCAGTCGTGTCCGACTCTAGGGGTTGGTGCTCATTTCCGTTTGTTAGCCAAAGAGCCAGCGTTGTCCGAAGATGCTTCCACGATCATGTGGCCGGCATGATGCACACAGAACGCTGTTACCTACCCACCAAAGTGGCACCTATTCATCTACTTGCATTTGCATGCTTTTGAATTGCTAGGTTGGCAAGAGCTGGGCGAGAATGGGAGCTCACTCTGTCATACAGGGCTAGGGATTCGAACCTCCGAACTTGCGATCTTCCAATCGACAAGCCTGGTGTCTTACCCGCTGAGCCACCACGCCCCTCTATAATATATAATAATATATATAATTATGTTATATTATAAAATAAATATAAATAATATAAATATAAATATAAATATAAATATAAATATAAATATAAATATAAATATAAATATAAATATAAATATAAATATAAATATTATAAATAAACAGAAAAGTCTATAAGGAAAGAATCTAAAAGGAGGGGTAGGAATATTACATGGGTGTAGGGGAGCATAAAGGTTAGTATGTCTATCAATATAGAACACTCTAGTGTGATGAATTAGATGCTGATTAAAACTAGTTTATGGAATCTGATGAATTTTAAGCACTACTGAGCAGAACCTGGCAACATTGTATGTTGTAGCAGGGTTGGAATGTGACAGCAGAATGGAGGTGTAAAATTGTCTTGAGCGGCCTTACAATAATGGTAAGATGAGGCTAGTACATATATCTCAAAATTTCAGGAATCCTATGGTTCCTGAAGTGATATCCCTGTAGCCATAGGATTGAAGTTACAATGTCTGCAAAGTATTTTCTGTTCAAAGCCTACTTTGCATTTGCCATTGCTGCTATGATTTGGTGACATATACATTTAGATAGATAAAGAGAGAGAGAGAGAGAGAGAGAGAGAGAGAGAGAGAGAGAGAGAGATAATAGATAATATTGCCACAGTATTGTTGTTTTAAGCAGTGTATTATTGCTATGAATGAATATAACAATATATTGCACTAGAACATAGATTCAAGCAATTTTTAAGAAACAGTTTACATTAATCACCTACTATAGGAGATCAGGACCAAATTCAGCCCATCAGCCAGCTCTTGAGTCATCAATCCAGAAATAAAACGAATATCCATGTATCAAATGAAAGCTATCTGCAAAGGTGCAAAACTAGGTTTACCACTGTGTACCCTTCTCAAAATGACCATCCAATGAATGTTTTCATTAATCAAATTATCAGACAATTCTAGTTGTGAGTATAGTGCCCATGATCTTTGAAGATAAAGATAAAATAAAAATAAAAATCCATTATTGTCAATCTTGCTATCTTAACATGAAGTCTTGACCCCATGGAATAAGAAACTCAGTAAAGTGCATGTTTGTTCCTTATTAGAAGCATGTGTAATGCAGAGAACTGCAGTAGATCTGTGAAATGAATGAATCTGGTGCAGATTGGTAGAAGTTTGACATGAGAAACAAGAAAATTATTTTCGGTGCCAAAACTCTAGTTCCGCAGTTTGTAATGAGAAGAAGTTAAAAAGGATAGGAGATATTTGGATTTAAGATCATTAGTAGGAAATAGAAGAAACAGATCACACAAAGAAATAAGGAGCTTCTTAGCAAACTGTGTGGAATCTGCAAGGAAATCAGATTTGGGGGCCTTCAAAAAGGAAATGTGTAATTGTCCTGAGACGCTGAGACGAAAGAAACAAAACATAAAGTTTGGAAAATAGTATAAAAGCTATGAAAGTTCAGTTGTAAATGGCTTAACTGGAGACCAATAGCCTAGACATGGTCAGGTTTATGGGGGAGAAAGGAGAGAACGATAGAGGGTCATATCACCCTTTAGACTCCCCTGCTGGTGGAAAGTTGACCACAGACACATTTATATGGAATTGGATAGAGCTGGATAGAAGTTTAAAGGGACCCTGCTGGGAGGTCCCCAGGGAAAAAAAGTGAATGTAATTAAATTTTCCTACTTAGTGCTCTCGTGAGAGGTTCAACATGGACATCCAAGTCAGACAGAACAGGAGCCCCAGACTTCTTCAGTATCCAGTCTAAGCACATGAATTAAACTACTATACAAAGCATTCCAGCTAACTGTACTAACCATCCCTGTGTGTGGTGGAAGAATGAGAGCACTCTTATTACATTACCTCCAGTGCCTTCATCCTCTCAGTAGGCAGCATGAGTCAATCCAGTTGCCTTTGACAGCAACCTTTAAAGTAGTGATTCTATGGGAATTAACTTAAAAAGAAAACAATTCCATTACCTAGATATCACAGCATCCTGCATCTATCATCATTTAGAAAAGGGCTGCAATGTTACCTGGAGGGAAGGTACCATAAGGAGCTGAATAAATGCTAAATTGGTTCTGAAGGCCCTCTGCTCAAGGTTGGCAGTAGATGGTTGTAGATTTTTTCCCCTTAGCCTCCCCAGCTATATTCAACATTTATCCATTATTATAGAAGCAACTCAATTAGTGACTCCACTGGGACTATGGCATAGGCCTGCTATCTACAATTTAATAGCTACCATATATCAAAGAAATCCAATTCCCAGGTATGATTGGATGTAAATGACAGCAGCCTGTAGATAAAATAAAAATCTTTAAATCATTGAATGCCACCATAACTCTTGTAATCTGTTCATGTTTTTCTTCATAATTTACATCACACATTTGGCCAATTAATAGTGTTGGCCACATTCAAATGGGACTCCTTAATTTTCTGGTGCAGCATTCATTTAAAATAAATTGTTTGTGATTGCCAATATGGACTTGTTACTATTATGAATGCGTGATTATCCTATCAATGGGATACAGTCAGTGTGATGACTAATGCTAGTGGGTATATATACATATTTTATATATTTATTTATTTATTTAAGAAATTTATATGGCCACCCAACTCACGGTGACTTTGGGTGGCTTACAGAAATAAAACCCAAATACAAAACCAACTATGTCCCTACACCCCTGGCGAAAACAATACATTCAAACAAACCACTTGATGGTTTCCATATCAATCTGGGATCCTCAGGCCTGCTGGCAAAAGGGCCTTTCTTCAGGGCCTTTCAGAAGTGTATTAAGGTGGAGGCCAATCTTATCTCTGCAAGGATGATGTTCCACAGGGAGGGAGCCAACACGGAGAAGACCCTTCTTCTCGGTCACATTAGATGAACCTCCTTAATGGGGGAAGGGACTCGTAACATACCCTGCCTCCCCAATTTGGTGGGTCAGGTAGATGTAACTGGGAAAAGGCAGTCCTTCAAATTACCTAGCCCCAAGCCATGTAGGACTTTAAAGGTGATAACCAGCACCTTGAATTGGACCCAGAAGCAAATTGGCAACCAATGCAGCTCCCGCAAGAGAGGTGACACATGTGCAAATCTAGACTTGCACAAAACCATGTGGGCCACCACATTTTGCACCAACTGAAGCTTCCAGATACTTTTCAAGGGCAGCCCCATGTACTGTAGAGTGCATTACAGCAGTCAAGTCGGGAGATGACTAGGGTGTGGGTAAATGTGAGAAGGGCCTATTGGTCCAGGGAAGGGCATTCTCAGCGGAGAAAGTACCAGACCCTGCAGAACCTGGCAAAGCAGGAGCTAGGGCCGGACCTCTCGCTCCCTATCAACATTGATTGGGAATGGCCGCAGAGGAAGGAAATGAACCAAGACAACACATTGCCCCCACTGCCAACCCCCGAAGCCAGTCCAGAAGGATACCATGGTCGATGGTATTGAAGGCCGCTGAGAGGTCAAGTAGAGAAAGGATGGCCACACTACCCCCCATCCCGCTCCTGCCAGAGATCATCAAAAAGTGTGACCAATGCTGTTTCCATCCCATAGCCAGGCCTGAACCCTCACTGAAAATGGTCCAGATAATCCATTTCATCTAGGAACCTTGGGAGCTGCAGCGCAACCACTTTCTCAACCACTTTCCTCAAAAAAGGAAGTTTGGAGACAGGTCATAAGTTATCCAACAGGGTTGAATCTAGTGATGGCCCCTTAAGAAGAGGGCAGACCAAAGCCTCCTTAAAAGGTTGGGACACCACCCCCTCCCCCAGAGAAGCATTAATCACTGCCAGAATCTACCCACATGTCACCTCCCAGGAGGCTTTCACAAGCCAAGAGGGACATGGATCTAAAATACAGATGGTAGCGCTCACACTCCCTTGGATCCTGTCCACTCCCTCAGGAGCAATAGGGCCAAACCGTCCCCAGATAACTGGGCAAGAACCTGTCCCGGGCATCTCCACCAGACCAACCACCATGCCAACATCTAAATGGGAAAGAATCTGAGTGACTTTGTCTTCCAGAAAATCAGCAAATGCCTCAGCGCACCCCTCCAGGTAGACCTCTGTATCTTCCTTCCCCAGAAGGAAATGGCTCACCCTAAAGAGGGTCGCTGGTCAATTATCTGCAGATGCAATTAGTGTGGAGAAGTATTTATGCTTTGCCACCTGAATTGCTACAAGGTAGGCTTTAATAGCAGCTTTTACCCATGTTTGGTTGAGTTCGTTCTTCATCTTCTGCCAGCGGTACTCTAGATGTCTCTTCATCCATTTCATCCCTCTCAATTCCTCTGTTTATGGGGGGTGATGAGGTCCATGAGTCAAGAGAGGTCGCATGGGCGCAATCCTGTCCAAAGCCCCAGTCACCTTCCTGTTCCAGGTGGTGACTAGGGACTCGGCCAGATTACGCAGCAGATCTTCAGTTATAACTCCCAGTTCCTTCTGAAACCCATCCAGGTCCATCAGTTGCTGGGGGCAGACCAATCTAATAGGTCCTGCCTCCCTGCAGAGTGGTACTTCCCTAGAGAAGCTCATAGCCACCAAGGCATGATCTGACCATGACAAGGAGACCAAGGATAGGTCCACCAATTCCAGATCACATAAGCACTGCTCTGACAAGAACACCAAATTGGGTGTGTAAGCACTATTCCTAGTTGGGCTCTAGATGACCTGGGACAGGCCCATGGAAGTCATGGTTTCCATGAACTCCCGAGCTACCTCCGCCCCAGGGATGGCAGTTTGTATATACATATACATATATTTAAGGGAGGGGATTGTATCAGTTATTTCAATGGGAAATTTATTCAGTCCTTACCCATTTCTGAATTTGCAAGTGAAGCAAAAAGCATGTACATGTTGCAATCCATTCTTTAAGAATTTTGGGAATGGCTCACAATTCACAAAATGTACACAAAATGAATATATTAAGGAAAGATCCTTAAAGAGCCCATTTTATTGAGAGAAAAATTCAAAATGTACAAGCAGTGTGCACATTTTCAAAATGGCAGGCAAAACTTCAGATAACTGTTAACTTTATTTAACAAACCAATGCAGAAATGTGACAGAACAAACCTATTTTTGGAAAATTAAACACTGAACCTGAAATGACAGAGTCACACTTGCTTTACCAAAGTTTCTGCATGTGATTCACGGTCTAGAAAAAATATATTATGCCTTATAAAGTTGAGGGATGTAAAAGGGAAGGCAAGGGATAAGTGGGGACAAATGGCTGGCTATAAAGCATACAATTTTACATTCAGTAAATTACAGATACTTTAGTTTGGTATAAGGAAGTATTGTTTCCAAGACATCTAAGAAATAACTTTACACATTTTTTTGTGTGCCATTGAGTCATTGTTACTCATGGTGACTGCCTGGGCTAGTCCCTGCAGTGGTTTTTTTTTTTTTTGGGGCAAGATTTTGGAACTGGTGTGCCATTGCCTCCTTCCTAGGGCTGAGAGAGAGTGACTGGCCCAAGGTCATCCTGCTGGCTTTGTGCCTAAGCTGGGACTAGAACTCATGGTCTCCCAGTTTCTAGCCTGATGGCTTAACCACCACACCAAACTGGCTCTCATAACTTTCCACATAGGAACGTCTTTCTGCACCATGAGTATGCACCATGTGTGTGTGTGTGCAGGTGTGGGTATGATTGTGGATGTCTGTTTCCATTCTCAAAAACATGATTAGGTACCCATAGCCCCAGGATTCATAATTCTGGAATAAATTATTAAATCGTGGAATCATAGAGTTGAAAGGAGTCTTAGAGGTCATCTAGTCCAATCCCCTGCTTAGTTTTTCAAGGTTCACTACATCTCTGATAGATGGCCATCCAGCCTCTGTATGAAGACCACTAGTGAAGGAGAACTCACCACTTCATGTGGCAGCCTGTTCCACTGACTCATAGCTTGTACAGCCACGATGTTCCTCAAGAATGTAACTAAGCCTGCACATTTAGAAGAGACCCATTGACAACAATGCGATTTAAATGAGTCGTACTGATTTCACAGGAGCTACTCTAAAAATGATTTATTTTGCATCCAACTCATTGCATAACTTCAAACAGAATGCTGTGGCCCAAGATGTGGGCAGCTTTGTCAGGAAATCAATTTGCAATAGTACCACTTCCTACTAGGAGTGGGATGATATTTATTTGGATCACCTTTAAAGGCAACCTTTCCTAACTGACATTTCCTAAACTAAGACATGAGGTAAATTATGACTACCCTTGGAGGCATAGGAATAGGTAAAAAGGGGCTGTTCACATTGACAAGGAGTTTTTCCTTGGCCATCTCAGGTGCTCCATCTTAACAAAGCACTGAAGTGGGCCATGCAAACAAAAGTCCCATTTATTTGTCAACAGGAATCAGTGCAGCCCCTCTTATCTAGCATATGGAGACAAAGGACCACTTTGTTTCTTCAAAGCACTTCAAAGGGTAACTTTGATCGAAGCTTTGTTGTGGTCAGGTGGTTGCTTGAACTCTCCCCCACTCCCAGAGCCGCAGTCTCCAGTGTGGAGTTCTCTAATTGTTTTTGAGACTGCAGTTTTTAGAATTTCCCAAGCATTGGCAGTACTGGCTGGGGTTTTTGAAAGTGGTCTTTGGGGCTTCCAATCCTGGAAACACAACATCACAAAATTGATGCTTGGCCTACCCAGCGTATAATCTTTGCTCACATGCTGTTGTAAATATTGTTGTTCAATAACTCCCAAGGTCAATTTTTGGTGAGAATGGAAGGTGAACCAAGCACAGTAGCCAAGGGAAGAAATGGAACAAGGAATTGAGGTTTAGTCATAGGATCTAGTTGGAATCCTTGATATATATTTATCATTTTCTTTGAAATACCAGAAATTTTAACAGTCTTTATTCATTCTTTTCTACTTGTTATACCAAAAGACCATTTGACCTCCTAGTCTTTGTCAACTAATACATGTTGAGGGAAAGGACGTTAATTCTATCAATACCTGACCTTTTATTTATTTTTTATATATATACACACACATACATACTGAAATGTGGATAAGATTCACACATAATAAAATGGCCCATCCTTGATTTTATTTATCATTTCAGTATTATAAGGAGTATTTATCATTTTTGCTGCCTAATCAAAAGTTGCAGACATAATTTTCCCAAGGGAGAGGTCACGTAAGATAAAGCTGTGGTCATATATCTCTTTTCTAAGATGTTCAGGATACAGCATTTAAAAAAGAAGCAGCTTGTATTACATTTTTATAAATAATAACTCAGTAAATTAAAGCCGGCCCAGCAGCCTGCACGGTGTCTTGTGTCAGATTAATTTAATATCAGCATACTCACATTATAGAGATCAAATGCAAGGAAGAAAGACATAAACTTAAGATGTACTCAATGTATCTCCAACTCAGCCACTGCTAGTCATATGTAAATATATATGTATATAAATGTATATGTAAACAGATACACTTTTGAATGGCAACAACATTTTGAATAGGGAGGGACAAGTGGACTTACCATTGGTATAGAGAAGAGGCCATTTTCTTGATGGTGCTGAGTGAATCACAAACAGATCAAAAAACAAAAGAGATGAGAACAGGAGCTATCTACTACTGCAACAAAGATTTTTAGTTAGCACCATGGTATCTTCAAAGTCCTTATGTCTTTCCTGCTAAACCTTGACATTTTCACACAGAACTAATTTTTGAATATCTATTGTGTGTAATGGAGCTTGGGAAGAGTAGATTAAGAGTAAGAAGGAGCAGCAGTTAACTGCAGGAACTGATGCTGGACACCTCATAGGACATAGGGCTTGAATGCTGCCTGTCAAAACACATCCTATGCCTGTCCTGTTTAGAAGAGCTTTAATCCTGAAGGTTCAAAATGTGTGAGTGAGAACAATATTACTTACCACAGTAATGCAATACTTGAGACCAAAAATGACCCCAACTCCTATCTGGCCAAAAGAAAAATCCAATTTGTCCATGAGCTGGCAATGTGACTTGTACCCACAAAGAGGATTTATCCTGATTCTATTAATCTTTTCAGTCATAACAAAAGTGAGAACAGTTTATACTGTATGTGTTCATGGTAAAGAGACAGATCTTCCCATTTCCTTGAATCATTCTGCAATTGTAGAAGATTATGTTCCACTGTAGACGCATAATTAGAAACAGATGGTCAACCTTCACGCATAGGGACTATGCAAGGGCTGAAGCTAGCAGGTTCTTCCATCCCTCTCAAGGTAGATAAGCTGGTTTGCATGAGATTTGAAAAAGGGTTTTGTGATCAGGGTAGGATCTGGTTTCCTGACAGGTTTCCTAACCTGGTTTCCTTACAGGTTTTATTATATTAAAATTATATTTATAATATGTTTATATTAAGATATAAACAAATTATTTTCCTCTCTCTTTTAACTTATGAGACTGTTCTCATGCTTATTTTAGGCTTGTTTTAATACCTTGTTTATGGGCACCTCAAAAAGAAACATGTGGTTTCCCTACCTCTGCAACTGCCCTTTGGACAACGTCCAGCAAACCTGTCTATGAAGGTTCTCAGTCATCCAGGTGGAATTGTCTGTAGCTTGAATCATATATTGGATAAGGAGCGAAACGTTTCCACTGAGAAAATAGAAATCCAGTTGACATGATTCAAGCTACAGTCCAGCAAACCTCTATCAATAAAACAGTACATTATACCTTAATCAAGGAACTATTAACTTAGTCAATCAATCAAACAGCAAACAACAGCCCAATCAAGGAACTCCCAAGGAGAGAACAACACCCCCACCAACACAAGCAGGAGAAGCCACGATATATAAACAGAGAGCAAGTCCCACTCCCTTTTTGCACTGAAGATGTTGCCTAGTCTGGCAATGAAACATCTGCAGGAAAACAACAAGGCTCAGAGAGCACCAAGGTCTCCACATTTCAACCCTGAGCTACAAATATTCTCTTTGACTGAAACCTCTATCAATAAGATTGACATGAAATTTTAAATAAACTGTGATAACATACTTGCTTCCAGGATTTATTCGTACCTGTTTAAAGTGGGCCTATGTCAAAACTCATCCAAACATGTATCACTCGCTGCATTTGTTGAACAGGAAATCCATTTTTCAAGTAGCAAAATGACAATATGCCAACAAAGAGAATTTCTCTTATGAGTATGAAATAAAAAGTGAGTAAAAGTGAAATTAAACTATCCATTCCCACTTATTTCTGTTCTTCTCGTCATTCATATTCTTTAAATCTTGATGCTAGAAAAAGGCCAAATATCCAATATTTCCGGCAATTACACACAAATATCAAGTGGTGAGCATTGATTTCAGCCATACTGAGTTTACATTGAATTGTGAATCTATGGTCTCTTTTCAGGTTAAAATGATTCATGAATTAACAGAAAAAAGTGAGTATAATTTATAATCTCCCTTCTGTCTACACAGATGGAAAAGAGTAGTTCCTGATCAGAAAAAAGGGAAGCAAGCTTAAATGAGTTTTAAAAACATTATTCAGTCCATGGATACCCACATGGGGCAGAGAATACAAGCCCAGGAGGGCACCATGAAAATCCATATAGTCACCCAGCCCAAGAATTAGAGATTTCAGAAGATTTTGCTGTCTGTTTCATCTAAACTAAGATTTGTTTATTTATTATATTTGTACTCTGCAGCAATCAAAAAGACTCTCAGCAGTTTACATACAGCTACAGAAATACAACAAAGCTTCCAAGGTTTTGGACTAAAAAAACAATAAAAAACAACACTACCATCAAAAAGTTAGTTTGATGGTATCAGCTAATTCCCCCAACAATTTTCTGAAATGCCTCAGTTTTTAATAAATATGGGGAGGTGGTTCTGACATCTTGATGCACTCACAGAAAAGGCACACCTCCAGTGCCCACCTTCCTTAGGACATAAAAGGTTTTCCTGAACTGCCAAATCAGGAGGATCAAAATTGGGTGGAGAAGACATTCTTTAAAGCAGGGGTCCCCAACCTGTGGGCTGCGCCCTGTTAGGAAGTGGGCCGCGGGGCTCCCGCCTGCAAACCCCACCCCCCAGTGTGCACGATTGGCTTCCACCTGCAAACCCCACCCCCCGGTGTGCGCAATTGGCTTCCACCTGCAAACCCCGCCCCCCAGTGTGCACGATTGTCTCCCACCTGCAAACCCCACCCCACCCCAATGCGCACAATTGGCTCCTGCCTGCAACCCCCCCGGTGCACGTGATTGGCTCCTGCCTGCAAACCCTGCCCCCCTGGTCCATGGAAAAATTGTCTTCCACGACCGGTCCCTGGTGCCAAAAAGGTTGGGGACCGCTGCTTTAAAGTACTTGGATGTCAAGTCACGTACAGGTGTAATATGTTCACGTCAGCAAGTACTTGCCAATAACAAGGTCCTTGCATGCTGGACCAATTGAAACTTCCAAATAATCTTGAAAAGCAACCACTTCTAAAGTCTAGGTGAGTAGTGATAAGGGCATGAGTAACTGTCACAAGATCTTTGCTGTCCAGGAAGGGCCACAACTTCTACACCAGCTGAATCTGGGTAAGGATGCTCCTCTGTCTATTTAGAAGTATCTGTGAGTCCAGGAGGATCCACACACTGTGAGTCTGCTCCTTCAGGCACAGTGCCACCCCATCCAGAGGCAACATTGGAGACTACATCAGAGAAGAATGAACAAACACCATGAACAAACAGCAGCTCTGTCTTGCTTGGTTCAACTTCATCCTGTTTTGTCCCATCCAGACCCTAACAGCTGCCAGACATTATAGTAACTTAATGACTATTATCAAAAATATATGATGGTATAAGCTTTTATGAATTGGACTCCACTTCATTAGATGCAATTTATATATACCAGTTTATATTGTATTGGCATGTAGGGTAAGAAAATGAAAACCTCCTTATAAAATGTCAAGGCACAAAAGAAGAGAAAGATTCTCATGCTATATTAAAAATTACTGTATTAAAAATGCTATATTAAAAAATCCAGAGAAAAGCATAGCCTATCACTATGAAAGCTGCAGCAGCCACTTCTTGGAACATTTGGAGTAGAGCTCTAATATGAAATCTTAATAAAAAGTACATCCTAAAAGGATTGTAGCAAAAAGCTTCTTAAGGAGTTGCATATCTCTGGGACCATATGACCCTTATCACCTCTGGCATTCATTGGGGACAAGTCAAGCCACAGAAGTTATGGTACATTTCAGTAGAACCACCTTCCATGCAAGGGGAAATGCTAATTGGTTTATTGTACTCCTTTGGTGAAAGTAAATTGTCGCCTTTGATCTGTGGTATGAGATTTATTTTGAAACATCAAAGTGCGCTCCAAAAACTGAACAAGGAGATGAGAAGCTACATAAGCACTGTATTTTCCTGTCCTTTGAGGAATAGGGGTGGATAATCAGTATTCCAAGTGCTGAGAGAATGGAAATTTGTTAAAGAGTTAGAAATGTGGAATAACAGTTCCATAAGGATTTGTTTTTGCCATCTGTAGTGTGTCAAAGCTATTCAAAAAGTTTTCAAATAGATCTTTTCAGTGTGATATCAGAGTGAACAATAATTTAGATGGATACACATTGACAGATTTATTTAAAATTTTAGTATAAAGCAGACTCAATATAATCTCCAAGACTCATATTAACTCTTTATGAATGTTGCTATTTGCCTTTCAGGTCTACCTCAAAAGGCTCTGACTGGTATGTAAAGCCTTATATTGCTTAGACCCAAACTTACAGGATCATCTACTTCTGTATAGTTCACCTCATTCTCTTAGATACTGTATATCTTACCCCATTAGTAGGGGATTAATGTCAACAATTATTTTTGTTTTCTCTCTGGTGGGGCCCATGTCATGGAATAAATAAGCAATTCATTTTGATGATTAAGGAGGGGGATTCACAACGTATCTGTCTGTCTTCTGTCTGTCTTAATGTTCTGATGTTTTAACATTTATAGTACTAGTTTTTAATGAGCTATAATTTATTTTAACAATGTTTTGTATGGTGATTTTGTAAGAGAGAGCCAGTTTGGTCTAGTGGTTAAGGTGCTGGGCTAGAAACCAGGAGACTGAGAGTTCTAGTCCCACCTTAGGCATGAAAGCTGGCTGGGTGACCTTGGGCCAGTCACTCTCTCTCAGCCCAACTCACCTCACAGTGTTGTTGTTGTGGGGAAAATAGGAGGAGGAAGGAGTATTAGGTATGTTCACCACCTTGAGTTATTTATAAAAGTAATAAAGGCGGGATAAAAATAAAATAAATTATAAAATAAATAAGAGCTATTAAAGGAGTGGGTGGAAAATAGCTTTTCTAAATAAATAAATCAGGAGTGAGAACTTCAACTCTTCCTTAACCCTTTCTCCTCCCTTGGATTATGGGTGTTTATGGGCCGTAATCAACAGCCAGTACTTATAGCCAGTTATTCTGCTTGTAAATACTAACCCCATATCTGATCAAGCAAACGAGAAAATAAATAAACAACAGTCTATATTCAGTGCATTCACAATGAAAATATGGAACCAGTGGGCAAAAGAATTAAACCTAAACCTAGATCTCAAGAGGAAAAAAAATATGGGGTTATCTCATAGACACGCAGTCTTTTATTTTATTTTAGTAAATATCCCTATGGAAAATTAGAGGGCATTTGGAAAAATATATCAGAGCATTTATCGGTATAAAATTGGTAACACTAAATAAAATGTCTTAGGATTCCTGTTCCATTAAGCTTTATATATCAACCCAACTAAAATCTTCCTCCCTCCCCTTGTATAAAATGAAAATGTTGCTACTTGGAGCATGTCTCGGCTGTACATGTCAAACCGGACATTTCAAATTCTATCTTTCCTGCCAAGATAAAGATGTCCTCCTATGCTAATATCTGCAAATTATATTTGGCAGAGAGCTGCTGTAATAGAAACATAATCATAATTGAGACATTTAAGCTGCCCCTGTACAAGAAACCCTCTCCTGTACATCTGGTGCTTCTTGGAAACTTAAACACCAGGGACTTCATTTTAATTTGCCTAATGCCATGTTCCTGTCTATAATGATGGCTATGAACTATCCCACTAATTTCTCCAATGTCAATTTCACACACAGTGATCATAGTTTGAGATTAGATTTCTTCAGGAAAATTCACTTTGCACTGGCAGGTCCTAGAACAAACCAACATTACTGCAGCAGGACCCCCACATACATAATATGGAAGCTCTTCTCCTCTGCAAACACCAAGGCATTGCCTACAGATTGTTTCCTTGTTTCCTACAAACAAGGACCTATGAAACATAGAAAGCTAAACATTTTCCTAGCTGAACATTTTTCAGTCCAGAAGAAATTGCCCAGCATATGCACCCTAAATCCCTTAAGGCTGGTTTGTGATAAAGTGTATAATATACCTGCATTGTTTGTTTGTTTGTTTTTACTGCATTGGACAAAAGAATTTCTGGCATAAAGTTGGAATAAGATCTCTATCAAATACAGTTAGAAGGTTAGTATACCACCTTGGCTCCAAGGAGTTAAAAGTAAGAGTTAACAAATACAAGAGTGCAAATAAAGTATTCCTTCCTAGATGAGATCAAGAGTCAATTAAGGCTTATACCCAGTTTCCTACGGTAGCCAGTATGACGCCTTCAACACTACAGGTTCCATATGACCAACATAATAACTATTATCCACATTTCATGAACCCAATGGTCTCCAGATGTACCAGCAATGCAAATTTCAGAATTTTCAACCAACACAGCCAAGAAGCATTCTGTAAATTCATCTTAATACGTTTAGGGAAAGTTGATCTATGTCAATGTTTCCTAGACTGAGCAAGTTCCAAATGTATGATCCAGCTCCCAGAATTCCCCAGTCATGGTCTTAATTGCTGAACATTTTGGGTGGTATAATCCAGATGAATTACTGGTTGAGTCCATTGAGTAAATTGACCTATAAATCTGAGAAAGTTTTCTACAATCTGATGCCTCCAGTTATATTGCACTGCAAGTTCAATAATCCTCAGCCAGTGTGGCTAATGGCTATGCTGACCAATTACCATGGGAGTTCTAGTCCAAAGCTTTCACAGCCCAAAAGGATAAGAAGGTTAATTTAAATCAGGAAAAAAAATCTGGAAAGTTGTGGACAACAGGAAATAAGTCAATAGAAAATTTATAGGAAATAACAACTTCTCCTAATGTGACAAACATACTCAGTGATCTTCATTGCAATAGACCAATCCCCATATCACCAGAAGGAAAAATGAAACATATAAAGTATCATTACACTTTTTTATGCATACATACAGACACACATTTGGGTTAGAGGAACACACACACAAACACACACACACACACACACACAAGCAGTCAAAAAGAAAAAAAGAAAAATCCTCATGTAATGATAAATGCAATAATTTGTGATATATAATTGAAAATTAATTCACAACCTAATCCATATTGAACTTTAAAACAGTATTTTAGAACAAATTTATGGATCAAGTATTAAAAATAATCTGAGAACAAACCTAAGGTAGAATTGGAAAAAAAAGACTTGTGAAGGATTTAGAAATCACCAAATATCCACCAAATTAAACTCCAATATGTAATCTTACAATATATTGCATGTATGAACATTAAATTTAGATGAAGCAATATTATGATCTAATAAGAACTCTAAACTATTAAAATCTCCAGCCATAATGATCTGATTCACAGCCAAAATAAACAGATGTTCAAAACACCTGTGTAATATATCTAGATAATCATTAGTAGGATCGTGATAATTAATAAATGAACAAGTTTATTACAACATTTAATTAACAATACATATTAAAAATCCTTCTGGATCCCTTATTCCTTGTTCCAGCACAACTTTTGAACACTTGTTAATAAAAATTGCTTCACCTCTAGGAGGCCTTGAATTTCCATTAATATATTCTTTACCAACTTGTCTCCTAGGTAGAAGATCTTTCTTTTGTAGAAAAATAAGTTTCATATAAGAAAACTACTTCAGGTTTTAAATTGCCTAACTTCTATAGAACCAGCTTCTATATAAAGTTTGATTTCCAGACGCATTGACCAAAATAACAACAACAACAACAACAACAACATAAAAATAACATTTTCCCCCAAAAATAACTTTGGAAACTGCCTAAACTGTTTTTAATAGATGTCAGATGACATTTCCATGACTTCTGAGATCTCTCTCCTAGTCAAATCTTTCCTTTTTGAATTTCTTGCCAATCCTTTCCCCCTCTGTCCTGAATAATTTGACATTACCTACAAACTTAATTCTAGCTCCATATAATTTAAGAACAAGCTAAAATGTACCAGCCTCAATTCCTGCAGCTTTTTCTCAAGTGAACCAAAATAGCATTGCTTTAATCAGACTTCTTATATATGTTAGACAATAACTGAGGTGCTGAGATGTTGATTGGTAGCATCTGCCTAGAGATATAGATAGTAGTGTTCCCTAGCCTTACCTGGAGATGCCAGATAATCTAAACAATACAACCTTGTCTCCCTGCTCATGGAATTGTCCAAAAAGTATGCTAATACTGTTCCTATTTCTAAGGACTGAGAAACAGACTTCTGAGAAGGGAGTTAAGGAGTCTTCAGTTGGTGCTTTGCTTTGTACCACCAATGAATCACTAAGCCTTCATTGATTGGTGCCCTTTGAAATATCCTCAATTTCAACTATGGCATCTTGAAAAACCAATTACAAATTCACTGGCTGTCTTGTATAAAGTTAGTATAGAATGTATGAAGTGTATCAGGTGAGATTATGGGCTTTGATCTGCCAAGGCAACTAACTTCCCAAGTCAGTTCTGACCTTTAGGACTGTTTAGAGCTCTAGGCAATTTTAAAGTTCTTCCATGAGATATTTCACCAATTATATTTATTTTAATTTGAGGTCCCTGTAGGTCTTGTGTTATGGGCCAATGGAAAGGTACTAAAAGTGAGCAAAGAATAAGTAGTGCATAGTGTAATTATCAGTAACAACTGTCCTCTAATTAGTATAGCAGCTAAGAGGACGGATGAGAAAAGGGTTAAATTGTTCTGCACGTGTTGCTTGATAGTATTCTCTCTGCCCCTCTCTGTTACACACATCACAGCTACTGTTTGTTTTTGTATTCCTTTTTTAAATATGCAAATCACAGGCAAATGCAAAGTAATTTTAACATCATGCCTAGTTTAACCTTCAGCTACAAATTCAAATTGAAGATACTTTCTTTTTATCCATTTGTTCAATTGCTTATAAAAAAGCATACTTCATTAGAAAATAAATTCTAACAATGGTGTTTTGGAATGCAGAGATAAAAAAAATAGGAAGGCTTGAAATAACTTGGGAATGAACTGCAACAATGCATGTAGCATTTAATCTGATTCAATTGGACCTTGTTCTTTGTAGTTGTAATAAAATAAATTAAATAATTCTGCACATGTACTAGCATGGGGCACTTCTGCAGAGTGCATATCCGTGACTTGTGAAGCAGTTTCAAAATGATCAAATTCAATAGGGCATCTGAATATGGTTGATATAGGTCATATCTTACAGAGAGTAACAGGCTAAAACCTTAGCATATATTTTCTCTTTGGGTATCTTTGGAAATGCCCTTGTTAGAATGCCCTTGTTGAAATTATTAAAGAGTCTTCTCTGCTCCTAGAAACAGCTTAATTGCCTCTCCCAAATGTGACATTTTGTAAAGCTGGTCTATTACTGCATACAGAATTGGAAGTGTGTGGTTTTTGTTTTCTAATTAGAAAATGGAAAACAGGAGCAGTTTCAAGTTTAGCAATGAGGCAATGGCTATGGACACTATATACTTTGTATTTATAATTTGATAGATAGGTTGATTAGTGAGACAGGTAAATAGAGCATAGATGGAGGCAAAAAGACAGGTAAAAGATCCTACAGATAATAAAGATCAGCAAATCAGCATATATCATTCGGGGAACAGGTTCCCAATCTTACAACACTTCTATTTTTTGCATTTAGGTCATAAACATTTGTGGTCACATAGCCAATCCCAAAAGTGCTGAAAGTCTCTTAATCATTGAGTCACATTTTGTGGTTCGGTGACCATACAGGTTGTTTAAATAAGTAAATAAACAAATCTTCTAAAGATACAAAGAAACACAATCCCTCCATGCTCCCATGCTGCAGTTTCTTTCTTCCTGAGGAAGGACAGTGCCTAGATTTTGTTTCATCTAGCCTGTATCTGTATGGATCCACTGCAGTGAAATTCCCAATTCACTCTCACCATGAGTGGCAAAAGTCCCAGACAACTCTAGCTTCTTCATTCTCTCCATAGCTTTCTGCAAAATTTGCTTTCATATTCACAACACATAACTGTTCCCCAAACTCCACTGGTTGCCTCATTCCGATAGACAGAGGGATTCCCTGGCTATCAGGAAACAACATTAGTTCACACCAGGTGATCTTTCTGAGATATTTAATCCAACAAAAGAACCAGCTAGCAGCTTTAACGATGTGAGGGTTTGGGAAAAACATGGCTTTGCTATAACCTGTAACTTCTTAGATTTTATTATAAACTAGGCTCTAATGAACAAGATAGACACTGTGAAACCTTGTAAGATTCAATGGATTCTTAAAAATGATTTTATGAAAGGCTTTGTGCCTTGTAAGTCTAGACAACCATTTTCAATCTTACAATTTAAAAAGCAAATCATAGAAATGACCTTTTCCCCCCAGTCTAGTTGTTCCTAGTTGTTTCTTGCAGTAGATGCATTTCTTTAAAACATTTATTTCCAGCCTCTTCAACTGTGCAGATATTCTTGCAATCGTTATTGAAATCACTTCTAATTTTAGGGGGAGGGAAGGAGAGATTTTGAGATGGGACAGAAAAGTAAAGTTTTACAGAAAGTTTAAGAGGCCTAATCTTGGTTCAAATATAATATTTAAACACTGAATAGTTGTCATTATCATTTATTAAAAGCTTTCAAGCCAGAACTGTTGTAGACTAATTGGGAATCCTGCAAAATTTAAATTTAGCTAAAATGCATCTCCTATTAAATAATAGAAGTTATATTAGGCTGAGTTCAATTGTGAGATTGGACAAGTGTATTCCCCCAACTCTCTGTGTCCTGCCCAGCTCTCTATAGCCTCCTTCTCCAACATGAATGCTCTTCATGTGTGAACATATCCATTGCTGAGGAAAAAAAGATCCATAATCTGGAAAGTGTACGTTGAGAAAGCCTCATTCTTTCCACACTGGCCCATTCAATTGCTCATAAGAAATTATATTATTCAACCAGTTTGGTCTAGTGGTTAAGGCAATGGGCTAGAAACCAGGAGGCTGTGAGTTCTAGTCCTGCCTTAGGCATGAAAGCCAGCTGGGTGACCTTGGGCCAGTCACTCTCTCTCAGCCCAGCTCACCTCACAGGGTTGTTGTTGTGGAGAAAATAGGAGGATGAAGGAGTATTTGGTATGTTCGCCGCCTTGAGTTATTTATAAAAATAATAAAGGCGGGATATAAAATAAATAAATAAATAAATAAAAATATACAGTCAGTGAGTTATCAGTGAAGGAGACATCAGCAATCCCCAGCCAGCCCTATGGCTTCTCTACATCATCCCCAATAGGATTACCATTAGTAGGACAGAAAAGTTAAATGGATGTCTTCATTCTCTTCCCACAAACCAGTTCTCTCCTTTGTTGATTAATTAATATGATTACTGAACAGCAATGTAGAACATACTGTTCAGATTGCTGCTTTGGTTTTTTTTTTTTTTTTTGGCTAACAATAGCATTAGGGATACAACATTAGTCATGTTCTATATGTTGTAGGATAATTCACAGTTATATTGTGAACTTTAAAAGATGTGCACTACAAATGAAATGGAATTTTATATTCTCCCTATTAATAGTTACATTAACTGCTGTACTTTAATTGCCGATTTTGAAGAACACTGACAAAAATGAATTATAATTTTATGTTCCTATAGTAATGGTTTCCTTGCTCTGTTTTAATTCTAGATTATTACTGTATATTAGATTGTACACGTGCCTTTGACTGTGTTAACTTCTATCAGGGCTGTGTACTCTTCAAAAATTATTCAGAAGAAGCGCTTCCAACTTGTACGAGTTACTCTTTGCTATTTATTAAAGGAACTTGAATTTAATCAAAGAGAATATTTGTAGCTCAGGGTTGAACTGGGGAGTCTTTAATGCTCTCTGAGCCTTGTTGTTTTCATGCAGATGTTTCATTGCCCGGCTAGGCAACATCTTTAGTGCGAAAAGGGAGTGGAACTTGCTGTCTGTTTATATACCCTGGCTTGTCCTGCCTGTGTTGGTGGGGGTCTTGTACTCTCCTTGGTAGTTCCTTGATTGGGCTGTTGTGTGCTGTTTGGGTGATTGACTGAGTTCATAGTTCCTTGATTAAGGTCTATTGTGTTGTTAGATTGCTCCTCTGCTGCTAATCTTGCTGTTAATCTATGCATATCTTGTTGTTGATTGCTGGCCCAGGGGTGTTCTGGTCTTCTGGCTATTCTATTGTCTCTTATGAATGGTATGTAAATGTTGTTAACCTCTATGTGTCTGTTGATGGCTGCTTTGTCTGAGTGCCAAGCTTCTAGGAATTCTCTAGCATTTTTGGATTTGGCCTGGTCTAATATGCTCACAGTTTCCCAGTTGAAAGTATGGTTAAGTCTGTCCATGTGTTGTGAGATTAAGGAGTTTTCATCATGTCTTCTGACTGCTAGTTGGTGTTCATGGATGCGTTCTGCTAGTCTTCTGCCAGTCTGTCCTACATAGTGGCTGTTACAGTCCTTGCACTTGAATTTTTTGCTGGCTGTTATGTGAGCCTGAAAATAAGGTGATGCTGCTTTAAGAGTCCCCTTCACTCTAGTGCAGTGTTTCTCAACCTTGGCAAGTTTAAGATTTGTGGACTTCAACTCCCAGAATTCCCCAGCCAGCAAGGTTGGCTGGGGAATTCTCGGAGTTGAAGTCCACACATCTTAAACTTGCCAAGGTTGAGAAACACTGCTCTAGTGAGTGGATTCTTTAAAAGCAGTAGCCTCTGAGCCCAAACTAACTCTCATGTTTCCAATGTTCCATAATCATTAGGCCCTTGTTTCTCAGAGTGATTCACCATTTTCACTGTTTATCTTTTTCTTCAATTTCCTGAAAAACAATATGCAAAAATATTTTGTAAGTATTCTAGTCACATAGATCAGAACACATACCATGTGTGTACGCCAGCCAAGCTTCTGCCACTGTGGCTCCTAAAAGATTGTTAGAGCAGTTAAAAGATTAGAAATTATCATTATGCACTTATATTTCTTTTTATTGATCCTTTAGGGGAGACTAACTTAATAACTTAGCTAGAGTACTTTTTGCATTTCTTAAGAAGACTTGCTCACGGTTATGAAAATGACTATCAAATGGCTTCATTGGACCACTGCCAATAAGTTTCCTGACAAGCAGTTCTGGCAAGAAAAACAAGAGCTTAGTACTGTTCTAAAAAAACAGGGCTTGTAAAAGTTACATTTATCTCCAATCTCAAAACTGCGAATCTTTTCTCATTATTACCTTTCAATAGGGCAGATCTTCAATAGTCCCTATTTTTTCAAAATGCATCCTCTGAACATGCTTGCAACTGGTACTGAAAAATACTCTGTTTTGGTTACTGTAATTAATAGCCATTAATAGCCTTATCCATTAACTTCTCTAATTCTCATATAAAGATGCCCAGGTTGGTTGCTACTACGTTATTTGGTGATATCAAATCCCACAATTTAAGAATTGACTGGTTGTACAAAACTTCCTTTTATGCACCATTATAACAGTTAATGGTGCATAAAAGTTAGCCACCATTTAGTTTGACCCTGAGTTCTATACATATGAGATGGGGGGAGGAAGGGGACTCCGTATCTACATTTTCTGCACCAAGCATAATTTGAAACATGTGACACCACTCTCTTCATTTTCTTTTCTAACAGCTCTGTCCTTTTTTATATAGTAATTTTATTGAGCATTACAATTAAAAAGATAAGAATACAATCTAAAAAATAATAAAGAAAAAAGAGTAAAAATAGAAAGTGCAGAAAAGGAAGCGAAAAAGAAAAAAGAAAAGAAATATAAAGGAGTGACTTCCCCCTTCATAACAACAAGAATAAACAATTTTAGTAACTTATCACCTCCTCTTAAAATACAACAAATGATCTCTTCTTCCCATATCTCATCTCTTATCTGTAAACAAATCTTTAAAGCCTGTCATTCAGTGTGATGGAATGTGAGGGTGACCTTGGAGGAGGGGGGGGGAAGAGGTGCCGCCTATCAGATCAGATAAAAGAGAAAGGCGCCTGCAACAGAGTAGTGATCAGAGGAAGAAACTTGGGAAGGACCTGCCATAATTACTCAGGCAGTAAATAGGGAGGGTGGGAGGTTTGAACTTTAAGACTTGCTAGATTCTGTTAATGTAGCCTTACAATAAAGTAGAATCAGCTCATCTCGTCCTGTTTCCTGTCTGGTTTACCTGGGAGGGCTGACATCCAATCCTGGTCAGCAAAATTCCATTAAGGATTACCAGAGATAACAACATATCTACTTTAGCCTTGAACCAACTTTATATTCCTTCCCTTTTCTTTTAACAATCTTGACCCTTAATCCCTTCAAATAAAGTCCTGGAACTTGATTTCTTCTCATTTTTTCTTTGTCCCTTCTCACAAAATTCTTCACAATTTTAACAGGTCTTTTTTGTAAATCCAGTATAAGAAACTTATCCAGGTTACTCTTTTGGTCTGGTAAAACATCAACTAGTTTCATTTGTATATTCAGTGTAGCATTTCATTCCACATCATTCAGTAGCCTGTCATTTTTAGATCTACTTTCAAATCAGACTCAGTCTTATCCAGTAAATCTTGCTCCTTTTCCATATCATCTTCCAAACACAGTCTGTCTATAATAGCAGACATTTTTAAAATTATGCACCAATTGTTCACAAATATCCTTCAATATGTCCAATGTTAAAGTATTTTGCTCCAGTCTGTATTAGTAAGTTTAAGTGCTTTCCTCCTTTAATTGTAATATTTAACTCCTTCTGGTTCCCTCTAGTGTCCAACCTTCAAAAGCCCATAATTTCTGAAATTATTCTGCAGAGTCATTCAAGTCAGTCTCTGGATTCAAAGCCAAGAATCACCAAGAATCTTATATTGCTGATATAAGAGATATCAGGCTAGAAGAAAGTTGTGATCCAGATAAAGAGCAATATAGTCTAGGAAACAGATTGTGGTAACAGATTCCAAATATGGAGTGAAAGGGAGGTTGAAAAGAATGGGGTTTACAGCAACAGACTTCCCCTTTGACATGGTCTTACAAGGTTTCCAGCAATTAACTCCTGAGGCTCAGCTGACAACCATAATGGTTTTGACTCTCAAGGAGGCCATTTCTCCCAGGAAGCCTGACATGCAATTTGATGCTTTTCCACAGTATTTTTCCCTGTTCCTCCACTTCTCAGCAGCAGTGCTGTCTAGGACTGAAAGGCTGTAGATCAGCGAAAAGAGAAGCTAGAGACTAAAAACTAGAGGAAACATTCATTTGCACTGCCCAGAGCTCCAGGTAAAGTGGGATATAAATGGAATAGCAAATAAAATAAAGATGCAGGCCCTTTTTAACATCACATTTTAAGGAGTATAGCTTAAAATCCTTCCAACGGCATTGGTAAAAGTTACATTCTGTAATAAAATAAAATTTCTTGCAAATTTTTTCTATTTTGATTTTTTAAAAATGCTGCTATTTGGGACGTCCAACATGATTTTTGTTTAATTCAAACCATACTCTGGATTTGGAACTCATTTGGTTTGGTCCAAAAACATGTAAGCTATTCCCAAAGCTATAACTTCAATTTTAAAGCATTTTCATCCATTTATAGCCATTTCTGATCTGCTATACAGTACGCTGTCAGACTTTCTTCTGATTTATTAGGTGCTATCACTGGCCAGGTACAGTCAGATTGTTTTGCTGATTTATCAAGACCTATTAGACATATTCATTCTGACCACTATCATAAGGTCTAAATCTCAAAAGTACTGGCATTCTTATGTTTATAGCTCGGTGATTCAAAGATAGTAATGAACAAAATGCCTTAACCTTGATCCTGCCAAGTTTTGGGAAGGGTGGAAGTTAGCAGCATTTTCATTGGTTTCTTCAACTAAGAGGATCTCTGTATTCACAGGTCATCCACTGACAGCTTTACGATTCATTTGGATTTGGTCAATTTGTTGGACTTGTCTACTTAAGTTTGCTTATAAACATATAGGGCTGGAGAAAATAGAATTAAGAAAATTATGAAAAGTATTTTTCCCAGTGTGAATATTCAAGTTTTTTGCATATTCAATTTTCTTATTTAGCTCCCAGGTTTACAATTTTGTCATTATTTCCTTTTGTCTCTTGTCTTGATATTAAGAATAAGAGAGAATTACATTTCACAAAATATATCACTACCATATGAAGCAGTAAATCACTGTAGTTTTCTTCCTATTGCTATCTAAGTTCTTGTTATGAACCACATTTAAAGTGGCAAAGATCACAATGCAGCTCGTCAGTGCTCAGTTCACAGCTGACAACTTATGAATACTTCCAAGGATATTGTGATTCGGATTGTGAAAATATTTTCTATAACATAAATTAGGATATAAAGATAACAGTTTTGTAAAAGGATGGGCAGAATGGGAATTTAAATGTAGAGAAGTGTTCTAGAAGTTCATGTTTTATTTATTATATTTCATTATTCAGAAAAAAATATTTTGTGTTGCTATAGCACAGAAAAATAAGCAAAACAAAATATTTAGACTACTGATGGAAAAATGCTGTTGAGCAGCTTCAGCAAATCCTATGGAGGTTAAGGAAATAATTCAGTCCCTCTGGCCTAATAGAAAATATGATGGGCTTTGAGTTGGGTTTAGAATTTACTTCACTCTTTTCCTTTTTAATATAAAGAGCCTCCTCTAATAAGGAAATCTTGCAGAAGTACCAAAACAAAACATGTGCACAAGACATCAAGTAGAATGAGATATTTTCCCATGTTTGTATGGATTAGCCAACCTCTGAAGATTAATATGGAAAGAAGAATGTTATTTAGGCATTAAAATCTATGGACATTCCTCCCCATCCCCATGGCAATGGAAACAAGTTCCTGCCCTTGTGACGTAGGTTAGAATGTTTGCAAGGGCGGTGCACACTTACATCTGCATAGAGGAGCTTTGCAGCTCAGAGGGAGATGCTTCTTCAGCACAGAGATCCACACTATAGATTCAGGTACCCCAAGAGAGATAAAGCAGGTCTTGTCTCTGCTACTCACCTGGTGATGGTAGCTAATTTTCTACTACTTGAAAACAGCAAAGGTAGAACAGAGTTCCTGTGAACGCATAGCTATAGGTTATTTCAAATTAATTCCATCCTGGAGACAAATCTATTGAGCATATTGTGATAGGGGGAAAAGTAAACGGCATATGTTCTTGCCCATAAGACCTCTTTCCTTTGCTGAATAGCTGGGATTCAGCTATGAAAGTACAGTACTAATCTCTGCTACATGTTGATGCAATAAAGATCTGAGACCAGATGCTGAAGATCCTGTTTAAATTGCTGAGAAACCCAGCAATTCAAAAGGAGAAAGCAGCTGCTTTGGGCCTACAGAGATGCTGGTACTTAAATATTTCATACTGCGTAAGTAATATACCCTATCAGTCCAGCTGATTCATATTTACAAGCAGAGTTTTTATTTCCTTTTCTTTGTATACTTTGTATACTAAGGATTGTTTTAAATGCATGTTGTAAAAACTGGAGGAAAGGAAACTGAATTTGCATGATATGAAAACCATGCCTACAGATGTATTGCTTTCTTCTTCATATAGCAGTGGTATATGTTGAACTATCTGCTTATTTTAATAAGGAGATCAGAGTGTCCACATACTGGAACAAGACAGCTGTTAAATGTTAATTTCACCCTGTACTCTCATGGAAGAATTTAGAAGGAGGATTTTACATTTGTTTACTTGAGCGAAATACAAAACTGCGGCCTGGATTTATAGCTAAGTCAATAAAATTCAAATTATGAATCATAGCAGAACACTCTAAAAGTGATTTCTTGATCTCAGCTTGAAACCAAAAGTATAATAATGAAAATCCTTTGCTAATATTGTTAGCAGTATCACATCATGCTGCAACTGATAAGGTACAATTGTATTACTTTTCATTTTACATCAAACTAGAGAGATAATACATTCGATTAAAATTATAAATGATCCACTTTACCAAAACACGCACATACACCTGCCACTTTATAATAAGATGTTAAGACATTGCTAAGTCATTAAAAATTATTTAATGCCTGTTTATTATAGATTTCTAGGGCAAATAAAACAATCAAATTTTAATCTTATGTGAGTTAGCAGAAAAAATTAACCAAACCCTACAAATTACATATTCTTTAATTAAACTGATACGTATGAGTTAGTTCCAGGACTGGGCTAGAAAATTAAGTGACTGATTATAAGGTATATAAATAAAATAGGAAAAATATAAAATACTGTAATTTGGGATGTGTTAAAAACAACAATGAAAAATGTGTTCTAGACTACACATATAAAAGTGGGCTATAGAATACATGTACAATTGTGCTCCAGTCTACAGGTATGAGTTCTTTTTAAAATAAAGCTTTATTAATTTTTTTAACATATACATAAAATACATAAAAACTAAAAAGAATGAAACATAGAATACAAGAAAAAAGAAAAAAGAAAACTAAAAAAGTGCAAAAATACAGAAAAGACTATTACATGGTGGCTAAAGGAGGATCGTTAAGATTACCATGCTGCTGTTGAGAGGGGTCAAGGAATCCATTTATGCCAACTTGGAAAATCCTTCCTTGAATAGAGGTGGGGGCCTCAGGCACAATCTTTCCCCTATTTTCCTTCCTGCTTTGTCTTCTGTGCCTAGGAAGATTAAGACCATTTCGCAAGCTCAACAGCAGCATCTTAATGATCCTCCTTTAGATGATAAAGGGACTTAGAAATAACATCTCAAAATAACCATGACCTAGCCCCAGGTGCAAGGTCACACAGCCACCTAGAAACATATTTAAGGATTCCCTTACTAACTTTGCTCAAACTGAAGAAGCTCCTTGAATAAGGAGCGAAACGTTTCCTCTGAGAAAATAGAAATCCAGTTGACATGATTCAAGCTACAGTCACAATGCAAGAGTTAGTGTATTAAATCAGCTCTTACCTATCAGCAAGCAGGCCACTTCATTCTGAACCAATTATCACTTCTAATTACTCCTCAAAAGCATGTTACAGTAATCCAAAGACAAGGTGATGAGAGCATGACTGGATCATATGAGTCAAAGAGCCCTCAAATTTCTTACAATACCAGCACACACAAAAAGCTGATATCTATTCTTTGGGGAGCTCAATAAGCACAAAACAAGATTTTCTGGTGAATTAACTTCATCCATAAGTCATAAGTGTATTTAACACTGCTTAACACTTGGACTCATTGATTTTCCAGTTCTTTATTCCACAAATCATATATTGTGCTAGCATTATTTACTTCCGATTTATTGAGAAAACAGCAATCATAGAACATCATCTTATTTTGTGTGTGTGTTAGAATCAAGTTACACTGTATTTGTATTTTCCTTAGATATAAAGTTCATATATGGAAATTTCCTGTTAGAGCATTTATTGGATCCTCCAGTATCTCAGCCAATCAAAGATCACATAACGAGCATACTGACATCCTGATCCTATGGGAATCAATCAGATTGGCTCAAGTGGCAAAAAAATGGACAAATGAAGTCTCATTATTTTCTTCTGCTGAGGAAGAAACACATCCCTGCTCTTGAATCAAGTTGACATTTGATTTCTTGTGATCAGTCATTACAGTGAAATTGAGACAGTGCAACAGGTCTGCACTTTTATAAGAAATGTTATGCCCCTTACCTTTTTTAAAAAAAAAACAGAAAAGTAAGCACACATGGGCATGGTGGCTCAGCAGGTAAGACGCCAGGCTTGTCGATCAGAAGATTGAAAGTTTATTCAGTTCCATAGAAGATTGCGAGAGGATTATAAATGAGGTATTTAAAAAAAGCATAACTTCTTAAATGAATTACATCTAGAACAAAGAAAAGATTATTTAACATAATGTTCATGTAAAACCAGAAAATTCTACATTTGGTATGGAACTATTATAACAAGTAACCATGATGTTAGAAATTTGTATTAATTTAAAAACATTATTTTTACTATATTCAAAGTACTTGCAAAAAGGAACAGCTTGTAATTTATTTAATAACACTGAAGACACATTCAATTGTTCTCATTATAACTATTTGCTCTAGGTAATCCATGCCAAGCAACAGGTCAGGACTCATATTCGTGGGTTCTGAAGTCTGAATGAAAGTAATTGGAAAATAAACCTTTAGGCAACTTTGACACCAGGAAAGAAAAGCTTAAACCACAAGACCATTCCATGGGGAATGAATTGAAATAATATTTAAAGGGAAGAAAATATCCTGTTTCTACCTTTTCACATTAATTGATTTTGCAGAAAAAGTTTTAGGTAGGCTGCAAACACAGCATGAAGTGAGACGTGTAATATTGGTATTTTTATTTTGACAGTAGTCCAATTCAAACCTCTGAAATCTTCTGGTGAAACCATGAAGTCTGACCACATTGACAGATGCTATAATTCATGGAAAAGGTGTGGGTAACAAATGGGCCAGTGCATTGGTGCACAGATTTCAACACTTTAAGATATATATTTAATATTATATTACATTATTTTAATATTTCATTTTACTTTATTCAGTTGCATATTTTTATCTAATGATTTTCATCTATCTATTTTAGAAAAACATGTTGCTGACTAGATGTCAGTAATTTCTATGAAGTATATATGACAAAGATTAGGAAATAAAGATAGTTTAGAGGGGACCCAGCAAACTGCCATCAGATATGACCCTCCTCATTAATACTGGTATCCTACTGAGGTGAAGATATAATTATGTACTTTACTTACAACAGCAGGGCATTAAACTCCAAAAGCACTGATGTCACCTGAACTGGGCACTTGCATACAGCCAACCACTTTGATGTCCTACAAACAAAATCCCTATATAAGAAACAAATGTTCCAGTACAAATGTGACCCCTCCACAACCCCCCAAATTGCTGGGCTGTGCCAACAGCATTCAAAGGGATATACTGTAGATCTCAACCAAAATCCATTAAAGTTTGCATCAGACTTCTTTAAAGGCAATTTTAGATTTTACCATTCAAGATGTATCTAAAGAGTTTACAGAGAAGCAGTAACATTACTTGCTACTAAATCGAATTGAATTATCCATTCAGTCATATCCGACCCTTGGCGATTCCATAAGCCAGCTCTCTCCATGATTTCCAATCTTGTACAGCTTCTGTCAGCTGCTTTAAATTTTGGCCTGTTTCTGTTTGATTACATCCAACCAGGAGGTTCTTTGGCGTCCTCGTCGTCTTTGGCACTGACCGTTCCAAGCATAACATCTTTCTCCAATGATGTTGATCTCATGACATGACCAAAGTAACTAAGTCTAAGTTTTGTTATTTTTCCTTCTTGTGACATCTCCGGTTTTATGCACTTCTTTATTCATTATCTTTGCAGTCCAAGGGATTCGCAAGAGCCTCCTCCAACACCATAGTTCAAAAGAATCAATTTTCCTTCTATCCAACTTTTTCATCGTCCAACTTTTACAGCCATCAGTAGTTATGGGGAACACGATAGTGCGGACTAGTCTACACTGAGTCATCAAACTGACATCCTTGCTTTTCAAAATTTGATTCATACTCATCATTGCTGTACGACCCAGCATGATTCAGCGTTTAATTTTTTGGCTACAATCACCATTTTGATTGACCACTGATCCTAAAAAGGTGAATTCTTCCATGCATTCCACCTCATCTCCATCAATTACTATTTTGATGTTTCCATTCTTTGCAGTTGTCATGAGTTTGGTATTTTTGATATTCAGAAAGAGGCCAAACTTCTCTCTTTCTTCTTTGAGTCTCATGATTAGGTGCTTTAGGCCTTCCTGGGTTTCTGAGATGAGGGTTGTATCATCTGCGTATCTAAGGTTATTGATATTTCTTCCGCCAATTTTTACCCCAATTTCTGATTCGTCTAGCTCAGAGCTTTCCAAACTTTTTTTTTCATGTTTTTTTTTTCATGTTGGTGACACACTTTTTAGACATGCATCATTTCGTGACACACTTTTACAGCAGGGCATCATTTTGCGACACACTCTTACAGCAGGGCACAAGGCAGGCACTAGGACCTGCGCGGAATCACAGAAGGTTTGGAGGCAGCAAGGCACAAGGCAGGCACTAGGACCTGCGCGGAATCCTGGCAGGGCAGGTTTGGAGGCAGCAAGGCAGGCACTAGGACCTTTGTGGAATCCTGGCAGGGTTCAGAGGCAGCAGCAGCCGCAACACACCCAGACACTGCAGCCGACACACCAACGTGTCCCGACACACAGTTTGGAAAGCTCTGGTCTAACTCTAGTTTCCTGATGATCACTTCAGCATACAAGTTGAATAAGAAAGGTGACAAAATGCAACCTTGTCGCATACCTTTCTCGATCTTGAACCAATCAGTGCCACTGTATTGAGTACGTACAGTGGCTTCCTGATTTACATACAGTGATTTTATCAACTTCACTAAATGTAGTGGCACCCCAAGGTCTGCTAGGGCTCTCCATAGATTGTCATCGTCAACATAATCAAAAGCTTTCCTGTAGTCGATGAAGCACATATAAATATTCTTTTGATATTCACAACATTTTTCCATTATTCATTGAATGTTTGTAATGTGATCACGCGTGCCACGGCCCCACTGGAAAAAAGCTTGGACATCTGGCAGTTCCCTTTCGATGATTTGAGCCAGGAGTTGTATGATTTTCAGAAGAATCTTGCTAGCGTGAGATATGAGAGCAACAGTGCAGTAATTAGAACACTCCTTTGAATCCCCCTTTTTTGGCAATGGAATAAACACTGATTGTTTCCAGTTATGTGCGCCATGTGTTGGTTTCCCAAATTTTCTAGCACAAAGCTCTGATAATCGCAGTTGGTACTGGCCTTAACAATTCAGCAGGGATGTTGTCAACTCCTGGGGCCTTGTTGTTTTGCAGTTGGTTCATTGCCCACTTGACTTCTTCATCAACGTTGGCTGGTTCTAGTTCTGTTTCCTTATCCTCCTCTCTTTGATGTTGCTCCTCTGTACTAGTAGCATACAGCTCTTCCGCATATTCTTGCCCTCTATTCATGACACCTTGTTGGTCGGACAATTCTTTCCCTTGCTTATCCTTGATGATACCTTTGCGAGCCTTGAACGGTGCCCAAATCTTTTTGATTTGTGCAAAAGCATTTCTAGTGTGTCCTTTTGTATAGTCTTCCTCTAATTGTTTGCACCGTTTCTCCCAGTAAACTTCGCTATCTTTCCTTGCTGCCTTTTGGAAAACAGCATTCAATCTTCTTACTTCTACACGATTGCCTGCAGCTTTATCTGCCTTTCTCCTCTTGGCTGTTTGGGTGGTGTTCTCTGAGAGCCGTCTTCACCTTTTCTCTGCCTTCTTGCGTGGTATGGAATCATCTGCTGTGCCAATGATAAGTGATTGAACTTCTTGCCATAGTTCATCAGGCATTTTCTCAGCAGTGTTCAAAACTTCAAACCTATTTTTATCTTCAGTTGCTTATGTAGAAGGAATTTTGGTGATGTTAAATCTTTTTGGTGGCATTGTCCTCTTGATGTTACAGAGTTTGATTTTGATCTTGGCCACCAGCAGTTCATGGTCTGAGCCACAGTCTGCACCTGGATAAGTTTTGACTGCCAGAACTGAGCCGGTCCAACATTAATTGCATAGGACATAGTCTATTTCAGTGCTTTCCAAAGTCCTGCCATTGGCGACACACCGGCGGCGGCACAGCTGCATGCACAGCAGTGGTGGCAGCGGCCTCGTTTGTCGCGCTAAAACCTGGAAGCGCTGATGGTGCACCGTCACTGCGGATGCCACCACCGGTGGCAGCGACACGCCATCAGCACTTCTGGGTTTTGTCGCAACACACTAATGTGTTGCGACACACAGTTTGGAAAGCTATGGTCTATTTCATTGCAATGAAGTCTATTAGGCGAGGTCCATGTGTATAGATGACGATTATGCTGTTGAAAACATGTATTCATGATTCAAAACTGGTTTTCTTGGCAAAATTGTACCAATCGATCACCTGCCTCATTTCTTTCTCCCAGCCTAAAACTTCCGATGATTACTACCTCTGTTTGGGTGCCGATTTTTGCATTAAAATCACCAAGTAAGTAAATAATGTATTTTCTTGCAATTGTCCTCAGCATAACTTCAATAGTGGCATAAAAATCCTCAATTTCTGGTTCATTTGCATCAATTGTGGGAGCATAAACTTGGACAACGGTGATGTTGATGGGTTTAGCATGAATTCTGATTGTCATTATGCAATCGTTTACTGTGGAAAAGCCTTCTACTGCTCGGGCCAATCATTTGCTTGCAATGAATGCCACTCCGTTCCTATGTGTGTTGTCATGTCCTGAGTAATAGATGATAAATTCCTTGGACTGAAAATAGCCATTGTCTGGGATCGCTTCCGGGTGCTGAAGACGCCGGTGCGCTGAACCGAGCGCTCCTGGCTCGGCTCAGCTGTTTGCCTGCTTGCAGCGGTTTTTAAAGAAATAAAACTGCTGAAATCTCCCCTTTGAAGAAAAGGGGATCAGAAGATAAACCACAAGGGTCGCCGGAATCGTCGCTCTTTCCCAATTCCCGTTTTTCCACCACGGGAAAAAGGAAATTGAAGCGACGAAAGCGACTGGAAGGACCATCGTTATTGCTCTACAGGAAACAGCGAAATCTTTTCAGATAAGTAGCACCTAAATTCAGCACTTTTAGTCACTGTTTTATATTTGTGTTTATTTTAATTTTACATATTATCTGCTAAGATCCTTCTATGGACATGATCAATGCTGCTGGTGCATGTGTAACTTTCTTGCTAAAGAAGACTTGAGAAATGGTGGGAGCTTAAAGAATAATGACTTTACTTGGAAGTGAAATGGAATGACATTGACTATTGACGAATGGCTTATTTACTGAAGTGGGACTAATCTATTTTCCTCTCTGGATTTTGAATTCAAATGGGTTAACGGTCTGCCTTTTATCTTATTTCTTTGCTTTTCTGCTTTTCATCTTGAGATGGTATTTTTTTTTTCCTTTTTTTTTCTGTAATGCGTTTGGAAATTATTTGGATTATAATGGGTATTTTTGGAACATTTTTGTTTTGAACAGTTTTGCGAATTTTCTTATTATATGGGATTTTAGTGGACTTTCTTGTTGCTTTTGTTTTGGAGAGTGAAGATATTTGGAGTTGGGGCTTTCTTCCCCCCCCCCCTTCTCTTTTTTTTTTTCTTCTCTCTCTCTTCTTTGGGACTTGTGATTATAAGCTTGCCTGAGAACTGGATTGTTATTACATTTTCAAGGATATTTTGACTACAGCTAAAGGACTTACCCGTTGTACTCTTATCTTTTATTTTATTTTTTATGTGAGAATTGTTGACTTTACCAAAGTACATTTTGCCCTTTTTCTTATGCAACATCTATTAAGAAAAAGCAGTATTATTTTTACTTTTTTACTTTTTTATTGTATCTGGATTTTTTTTGCCTCTCTTCCCCCTTTTTTTCTTTTGAATTTTTAATAATTTTTTATCCCTCTTCTTCCCTTTTTCTTGTTTTTTATTGTCTATTGTGGTTCTCCTTTGTCTTTTGTTATTTTTCTTTTCTCTTTACAGGAATATTATATACAGCCTGGTTACTGTGGTTGCAAGAGTGAAGAGGGATATTGATAAGGAAATGGAGTCCATGGCTGCATCTTCAGAAGTACCAACATCAGATATGGAAAAAATATTGGATGCGATTACAGCACTGAATCAAAAAATAGATGATTCAACTACTGCCTTGGAGGAAAGGATGGATATTTTAACTGTTACCTTGGAGAAGAAGATGGATGACTTATTTACTTCTTTAGATATAAAAATAGACAAAAAAATGGACAATCTTCTAGATCAACAAGTAGAAGAGAAAATGGAAGTGATGAAGGAAGACTCAAAAAAAGAATTTAGAAATGAAATACAGATTGTCAAAGAAATTGCAAATATTTTTCCAGGGGATTTTAAAGAGACACAAGGCCAGGTTAAGAAATTGGAGACTAAATCAGATTCTATTACTATGGAATATAATTTAGATGCTATTGTATTAGCAGAAATGAGAGAAGAAGAATTTATTTTGAGTCTGAGAGGAGCCCTTGAAAAATTAGATGAGAATATGAGAAAATATATAGTTGATACTTTAGTTCAATATTTAGAGATAGAAGAAGAAGACATGGACTCTGAGATAGATAAAATTCTCAGAGTTGACTCACGTTACGTTAGAGATAAGAAATTGTCAAGATATTTTGTGAGAAAAGTTACAAAAGAGCAAAATCTGAAGAAATATTATAGTGAGAGATCCAAAACAGTAGGGTTGGGTATAACTTAAAAGAATTAAATCAGAATTTCTTCTTTTTTGTTTGGAATCTGGGTTGTATAAATAGAAAAATTCTTTTCTTTTTATTTCTATATGCATAGTATAATAGTATGGTTGGGTATAAATTAAAAGACTTAAACTAGAATTTTTTCTTTTTATCTGGAATTTGGGATGCACAAATAGAAAGAAATTTTTTTTTCTTTACTTACATATGTATAGTTTTGGGAAAATTAAAGTGTACCAACAATACAGGAATGGATGTTGAAACTACTAGAAATGGCAGAAAATGACAAATTGATTTGCCTACTAAAAGAAAAATTTAATTATTATTCTTTAATGATTGGAAATTTTTGATGGACTATTTGCAAAAAGTAGGAGGAGTAAAGCCAAATATGGGGTTTTGATGATTAGATTATAGATGAATAGTATATAATAGACAAGGAAAAATATATGAATGTTATATGAATAGCCAGCATGTTAAAACAAACTATATACTTTATTCTTATGACCATAGACGGATCGGAGGTTATCTAATTTCTATGTATGTCTTTTTCTTTATTTTTTTTTCTTTTTCTTTACTGCACTTTTCTTTTTCTTTTCTCTTAATTTGTATTTCTTTTTCCGTTTCATCTTTAACTTTTAGCTTTGTATATTTAAAAACCTAATAAAACTTAATAAAAAAAAAAGAAAATAGCCATTGTCTGTCCAGTGTAATTCATTAATGCCAAGGAGGTCAATTTTTATCCTGACCATTTCTCATTTTACAATATCTAATTTACCTTGGCTCATTCCTCTGACATTCCAAGTTGCTATTAGTTGTATTTTCATGCAGCACAGACCCTTGCTTTCACTATTGGTAGCATCAGCACCTCAGGTTCCAACTGGATTTACCCCAGGTACATCATAAAATCCAGAGCTACTTGCTGTAGGTCCTTGCCCTTCCCCAGTCATTTGTTGGGTACCTTCTGGCCTGAGAGTCTCACCATTGGGCACCATATCGAAATCATTTGAGAGCCTTTTCATGGAATTTTCTTGGCAATTTTTTTTACAAGGTAGGTTGCCAGGTCTTTCCTTAACCCTCCCCATTTACCCGGGCTTGGGACCGGCATGTACACCTGGATGAACAAGTGGACATGGCTGGGTTACTAAATAATAGGGTTGTAATGCTTCAGAAGAAGTCCTTCCTCTCTCAGGAAAACTTCTCTGCTATTCTCTACTGATAACTTATTGAAGTTAATGTGACACTTAAAACAATCACATCTCTCTTTCAGGTTCATGCTAAAGCCTAAAAAATGTTGAGCTGCTTTAATTATTAGCATTACATTCCTACCAATGTACGAATGGAAACTCATCATTGCTACCCATCTAGTAGTAATCCCATGCATCAGAGAAGAGACAAAGTGGTCTCTTCCACTCTGCTCAACGTTTAAAGTATCTAGGCAATAATCTGCTTATGGTACTGAGGTGTAAGATGGACTAGTGTCACTTCACTTCCGAGGGCCTAAAGGTATCTTGGTTGCCAATTTATCTTTCTGAGTATCTACTCGTACCAATTATCCCAAGAGGAAGCCAGCTTAAGTGTGACTTACCTCCTCTTATCTGCTGACTGTCAAGATAGCAAGCCCTGTTGCAGATCCTTGAGATACATGTTTGCATAATGCAACTTCTGGTGTAAAAACACTTTTCCCTGTTGCTCTGCTGCATCATTCATCATTAGGAAATGAAATCAGTTCAGGGCTGAAATGAATGTCAGCTGCATCCAATCCTTTGCCAGACCAGCACTCATAATTAACTACACTGGTATATTAAAAAAAAATCAATGGAAAACCAAAACAGTATGGCATTGTTAGCAGTACCAGTGGAACTGGCTTTGCAAGGTACTTGCAGAGGCAAATGTAGAACATTGTGATGATCCCGGTCCTCAGTTGTTAATTCAGAATCCCTCAAATCACAAGCCATCAGAGGATGTGGTCGAATTCTTTATTAATAAAGGTGATCAGTCTTGGTGGCCCTGCTGGCCCCCTTCTGTAAATAGGGTGGGCTGCTCCATCCAGCATCCTCCATCTCGGTGTCGCTGTCCTCCTCCTCTCTAGGCTGTGGGGTGTCAGCTCTGGAATCTACTGCTTCAGCACTGTCAGCCTTGCCCAGGCTCATGTTTTGAAGCAGCTGCTCGAGGGTCTCCTGCATACCCGCGATCTGGCCTCTCAGAGAACTCACCTACATTTCAACTTTTGCCACTCGCCATCCTGGCTCCGACAAGGAGGGGAAGGAGTCACTTTTTCATGCTCCCCACTGGGCAGGGTCCTTCTCCATGCTGTACCCCACATCAATGGCCCATGCACGCTTGGGCTCCCCCAGCACTCTGGGTAAGGATACGTCCTACTCGGGGTTGGGAAGAATCTTCCTCCTAGCCCCCAGGGCTTTCAACTGTTCTTTAGCAGTCTGTTTGGAGGCTCTCTTTAGTTGTCGCACTCCACTCTCTTCCTCCCCCCATCTGGGAGAGGCACCTTTGTGCTCTGGGTATTCTTGCTGACCTTCATCGGTAGACATTGTGACTCTGTGTAAGGTAGCTGTTCAGAGTCTGATCTTTCTTTGATGATCCCGGTTCTCAGTTATTAATTCAGAATCCCTCAAATCACAAACCATCAGAGGATGTGGTCAAATTCTTTATTAATACAGGTGATCAGTCCAAGGCAAAGATCAGACTGAGGAAAGCCTGCACAATTGCTGTTACAAAAATCCCAGTACCAGCCCCTCCCTAAATACTAATTTTCCCACTAACAACTCTCCTAACACCCAGCTGCAAATACTTTAGCTAACAAGTGCAGATAGCGCCAGCCGAACTGACCTTGGAGCTATTCAGGCCATCTTAGCAAAGGGAATGTTGCACTAGATTTAATGTGAGGTTGTGATCTGGTATAAGATGCACATGTGGTGGAACCAATAGGAAACAGTGACTATAATGAATTACATTTTCTGCAAGTGACAAAAAAAACTTCCCCATGACTGCCACAGTGCTACCATTTGCAGTATACCACATGCAAGAGTTAGTTCTCAGGCTGATAGAGACTAAAGAAGCTTGATATATATATATTTTAAAAAAGCTAACAATTTCCCTGTCATTAATAAAGAGACTCAGATCCTCACCAATTCATTGGAAGGCTCAGAATGCCCTAATGCACATACAGTATTAGTACTAAACCAAAAGTAATTCAGCTGCTGGAATTTTTGTAACTCTACCCCATCCAGCTCAATATATCTTGCTAAAGTGAAGTCTGAGAGAATTTTGTTTGGAAAAGAATCACTTTCATTTGAGGCAGCTGCCAAAGAGCATGACCTTAATTCCAAAAACTCCTTACTTACTCTACAAGGGAGGCAACCTGGCCTTGAATTTTAAGAGCTATACCACGGCAACCAACCCTCCTAGACCCTCTGAGGAGTTTATGAGTGCCTTGCTCCAGTACAAGATCCAGTGGGCCTGCATCAGAATCAAGTCAAGGTGCAGATAAATCCATTAGCTCAAGCAATTGCCCAGATGATGCAGCTATTAGGACAGGCACAAAACTCAGCTGTTGCTATCACCTCCAGCTGTTGCTGCTTCTCCAGCCATCAGGCTCTTTGTCTGATAAGTATGATGGGACTTCATAGACATTCGAAACTTTCATCAGTCTGTGTGAGTTACACATTTCCTTGAGAGTGGCAGGGTTTCTCCAGATCATGCTCAGGTGGTATTTATCCTTGGACTCATGACAGATGGAGCTGCCTAAATCAGAAGAGGGAAACTGTTTTATATTAAGTCAGACCTCCAATCCATTATTACCTATAATAGTTACTCCCCAGGGTTTTAAACTGAGTTTTTTCCCAGCCCTACTTAACAAAGGTAATAATTAATTGTTGGCCCTTCTCTGTGCAAGTAATGTTTTCTAAATGCAGTATGGAGATGTGAGCTGAGAGAACCATAGGTACTAGAGTTGCACAAAAGCCAATACTGGAGCCATGCTTCCATTTTGTATATTATTTTGAAATAGGGATGAAAACATCTACTTACCTCTGAGTTTATTTCTCTTGGAATATTTTATTAATTAGTTAATGTTTGCATTGTATGTGTTAAGTATTATTCATAGGCATTTACAGGTGTAATCTACTAGAAGAACTGGCTGGCGGTGCAGGAGGGCTTTTTTTTTTATAAATAGTGAAAACCTTCTTGGTTCTTTTTTAGCTGATAATTGAGACAAAGGATAGGCATACTGTAAATACTTTTGTCATCTGGTTGTTATTAGCACCTTAACTAGAAAACCTGACAATTTCACCCCAACACTACACTGTTTATGAACAAGTTTAAAAAGCACCTGTTTTAACACATATTTAGCCCCTGCTATAACCAAAATTAAATTTTCATCCTTGAGATCTTAGTTTGATAAAGCATGTATAAATGCAAAAAAAAAAAGTTCTTCTGAAACATTTTAGACTTTACAGAAAAACCTGAACATTACAATAGAAATATCAATGTACTTTAGATATCAGTATAAGGCCCTCTTAAAAAGCAAGAAGGGGTGTGATGGTGAAGATCTGAAGAAAGGCAACCGAAGGGGGGGGGAATTCAAAGTGAGGATCATGTGAACCTTCCTATAATGTTGTAGGTTAAATACAGTATTTAAATCTTCTAAATTAAAATCTTTTATGTGACAATATTTTAATTTGGTGTGAAATTCCAGTTGCTGATTAATGTAAGCAAAACACTTAAGTTGTTTGGAACCCTTCTATTATATTATCTAGAAGGATAATATAATTTTATCAGTCAATAGAAACGAAACACATCGTTGGCTGTTGTGGGTCTTCCGGGCTGTGTGGCCGTGTTCTGGAAGTTGTGGTTCCGAACGTTTCGCCAGCATCTGTGGCCAGCATCTTCAGAGGGCAGGAGCACAGATAGAAGCAAAATCTCTGTGCCCAGGTAGAGTGGCAATGTTCTATTTATAGAGCTAAATTATAGGAGATTAGGTGGGGTTTTTTGTTGTGTTGAAATGTTAACGAGTGGCTGATGAGCGTGATTAGCATGTTCATTGTGAGAAGTATTCCCATGACCTGGTGGTTGGACTGAGTTCGTTGACCTTTTGCAGGCTGTGTTTTTCAGGACTGGTAGCCAGGTTTTGCTAATTTTTAGACTTTCTTCTTTTTTATTGTAACTGTGCTAGTGTTTGTGAATTTCAATGGCTTCTCTGTATAATCTGGTGTAGTGGCTTTTGGTGTTGTCCAGTATTTCTGTGTTTTCAAATAGGATTTTGTGTCCTGTTTTGAAATCCTATTTGAAGAATTTTTTAAACAAAGATCAGGACTTTTTTCATCTGAGCTTCAGTTTTTAATTATAGTAGCCAAATATTCATAGATTATTATTATCTATATATTTTATAGAAATATTGAATGTTGATATTTAAAATTATAAATATCTTTTTAAAATTATAAATATACTTTTATATGCTGAAACCTTTTTTCCCCTTTTGTATAGTTCATGTTGAATTTTCTTATTTTCTTATTTTCAATATTGTCTTAAACATTGTATTGGAATGGAGAACAGAACAGAACTATCAGTATTTTTAATATCCTAGATTTCAACCTGAGCTTCCAGTTAACTCCAGAGGAATTTTATAATGTTAAATCTCACCTTTAGTGAAGGTCCCAGACATTTTTCATTTGCAGTCTTCAGTGAATATTACAAATTAAATACTTTTTTTTTCATTTTAGATCTAGAGATGGTTGTATTTATGCATGGGCTCCATCGACATTTCCTACAAAAAAGTGCTATTCTGTGATTTACTATACTCTCTTCCCTTTAAGTTCCTAAATACCTTTCCTTCTGTGTTCCTATTTTTCCTTTTTAAAATTTTATACTTAAACTTTCTTCTCTGGTACCTTAAAGAAAACTGCATAATGTTTCAAACCAATTGTTTACACATGTATATTTCATTGCTGGGGAGAAACTCCTAAAATATAAGGCAAGATTAAAATGAAATTTAGTGTTATAAGTCTGATACTAGCACTCAGTAAGAAAATATATTGCAGTAATGAATGTCACATCATTCTACTGGTACTCCATACCTATGTTGTAAAATTTTATTTCCTCCGTCAGAAATACAAATTTCAGTAGCTCATAATGCTCACCTCATCATTTTCCTCTGAGTTGAATTTTAATCCAGACTAGCTACGGCATAAATTTCTAATTGCTGGATTTTTTTTTTACTTCTACCCATTTACCTAGCTGTTGGTTAGAGGAACGAAGAAGGAACTTTTACTCCTCAACCCACTTTGGCATCAATATTAATGCCTGTAAATTCATGTTCCAGATGGCAAAAGGAAGGGGGAGAAAGAGCTGATGTTCATCGGTAGCAATAAAAATCTGCTCATTTTCCATTTTTCAGATGTCAGTCTATCATCACAATGGAAATAATGATGAAGATTATGTTGTATGGTCAAGATTTATTCAAAATTTCAGCTGCATAATAATTGTGAAACTTTTTCTTTCTTTTCCGTAATATGTTTTCTTTCCATTTGGTTTGTCTTTTTTCCTCTTTTTTTCTTTTGTATACAAAGAAAAATGTGTACCTCTCAGAAGACATTTCTAGCATTGCTCTATAAATGTACTTTATTGATTCTTTTTTGTAATGAAATATTTCACTTGGAAAAAACATGGATAAAATGTCAGCTGCATTGATCTCCAGCTTGTTGGAGAAAAGAGGTTTGGGAAGCTTACAAAAGCTATGGAAAGAGAGAAGGCTCGTGATCTGAGTAGTTCAGAAGCTCACAATGAGATCCCAGGAAAGGATTCTCCTGATGGTATTAATTATTTATTATTTTATTTTATTTTATTTTATTTTATTTTATTTTTTTATTATTTTATTTTATTTTATTTTATTTTATTTTATTTTATTTTATTTTATTTTATTTTATTTTATTATTTTATTTTATTTATTCCCCGCCCATCTCCCATGCAAGGGACTCTGGGCGGGTTACAATAATTAAAATTTAAAACTTAAAAAATTTAAAAAACAATACAAAAAGAAGATATATAAAAATATATCCAATATAAAATAAAATAAATAAAATCCAAGATGGCTTGAGGACCGTAGCACAGATCACCTACGGGGCCAGCCAACCCCAGGAGGCACTACCGCCTCTGTCATCCCAGGCCAGGTGGCAGAGCCAGGTCTTAAGGGCCTTCCGAAAGGCCAGGAGTGAAGGGGCCAGTCTCACCTCCGGGGGCAAGATGTTCCATAAAGCGGGCGCTGTCGCAGAGAAGGCACGCCTCCTGGACCCCGCTAGATGGAATTCTCTTGTCGAGGGGGTCCGAAGCATGCCCTCTCTGCATGCACGGGTGGGGTGGGCCGACGTCATTGGGACGAGACGGTCCCTCAGTTACCCTGGCCCTATGCCATATAGGGCTTTAAAGGTAATCACCAACACCTTGAATTGGACCTGGAAGCAATCTGGCAACCAATGCAGTTATAAACAATGCAATTATACAGATTTTCTATATCTGCATTCTGTATAACGCAAAATTTATTTGTTTGTTTGCTTGATTCTGTCTTTATTCACAAAACTCTGAGGGTTCACAATCCATTAAAAAAGATAGATAAAAGCAATAAAATTAGTTCCCACCCAACTCCAAAATACCATTTCATGGGATTTTAATGAAAAATAAAACAAAATAAAAAGCATGTCAACTCCAATAGTAAGTTAGCCCAATGAACAATTGTTTAACTCCCAAATGCCTGGTGGAACAAAATCATATTCACCTCATTCCTAAAAATTAAAAGTGTGGAGGCTGTCCTGATCATTGATGGAAAACTGTTTCATAATGATGGGGGAGCCACCAAAAAGGTGTTTCTGAGTTCCACCCTCCTCACCTCTTATGGGAGATTACCCAAAGCATCTCCCAGAGTGAACGTGCAGGGCAGTCAGATTCTGTTTGGAGAAGACAGCTTCAGTAAAAGGTCAAGCCATGCAGCACCTCATAGGTTAATATCAGCACTTTGAACTGACCTCAGAAACATATTGTGATACAATAAGAAATATATTCTTTGCTATATATTTATTATTCAATTTTGAGGTCCTCAGCAATTCTGGCTGGCTTACAGTTAAATTAAAAACAGCAAAATGTATATCAGAGAAAAAGAATACAGCTGACTGAAAGACAGAACCAAAAACTAAAGAGGCTCAACCACCATCCTAACCACCTTCTTAATCTGGGAATACAATCAGGCTTTTAACAACATTATAATAGTCCAGTTGAGAGGTGAACAAGGCATGAGTGACTGTATGAAGGGCCTCCTGATCCAAGAACCACACAATTGGCATGCCACATGAACCTGTGCAAAAGCCCTCTTGGCTACAACTGCCATTTGCTTTTCAAGCAGGAGCTGTCTGTCCAAATATAGTTCTAGCATTTTTTTTGTTCCATCCTGCCTTCCAAACACCTGAAAAAGACCTCCACTACATTTCCAGCTAAGCCTAGGGCACAGAAGTATAAACCAACAGATGACATCACCCAACAGTTTCATAAAAATGTTAAATAGTATTGGAGAGAAACCCATATTACATATAGACATGGCATCCATCAACAGCACTCTGAGGTCAAAATGCCCTGCAATCCAGCCTGCCAGACTGGATGAGGCAATTGGGCCAAAAGACAGGACCAGCAATAAATTCTCAACCCCCTTCTCCTGGAATGGCCAGCCGGGTGACACCCATTATTTGGGTGTCACCCAAATTTATTTGTGATAAAATATCACAATGATATTTTTCCATCTTGTAGTCACCACCTCCTTGTAACATTTTGAATTCTAGGGAAGCTAGCAACACCAGAAGACAATATATCCTCAAGAGGGAAAAACCATACATGAGCAAACCAAAAGTCCTAGGCCTGAGAATATAACCAACTAATTCATTTTTTTTACTTTGCTGGCTTTATAACACTTGACAGTATGTGTGTGAACCAGCTCAGTGCACCTGTTTGCAAAGTGCAAACTTTGAGTGGATCCTGTAACTTTTCTTTCTGATCATCCATCAGAGTTATTCAAATCTTATCTCTGGGTTTGCTAAGAATTCCCACTTCCTATCTTCAGTGACCGAACCCATACCAAGCCCAACTCCCATTAGGATTGTTGGGTTGAAGATGGACACTACCCTGGTATTCTTATTTTAGGAGAGATCCTTGACAGCCCCTCCCTTTCCCTCACCCAGAGTGTGATAACCACCATCTAACCACCAGAAACAGTAACAAGCAAAGATAACTTCATATGCCTATGGCCTCCAGGCACAGCAGCAACAATCATGGCAGTGGCAGTGATAGCTATGACACTTGACAAACTCCCAACCCCAATGAGCAATGCTGGGACCAATTCCCACTGCATTCAACTTGCTTTTATGTTTCTCCTAACATACCCAACTCTCACTTCCATAAAGTAGCATACATAGAAACAGATTCTTATACAGAAACATTTTTGTTTCCTTCAACAAACACTCATTCCTGGCAATGGATCATATACTACTCACTATCTTTCTACTGGCATTTGCACATTTTAAAATTTCATCATCAATTTTGCCCTCCTTAATAAACATTCAATTAAGGTACACAATTTCATCTACTTGCTCTAATTGTTCATCACTGATGCATGACTTGCAGTCAGTTACTGCATTTTCTCTATCAAACCCAACTACCAGGAACTCTCAGTAGTGCCCTTACTGTTAGCAGGGAATGCTGCATGTGATACAGGGACTAAGGTCTGCAACTGGTATTTCCAAAAGTGTGGATCAGGGTAGATTTTTGATCCTTTGGATAAAAGGGAAAAAATATCTGCAGATGCACAGGGGAGTTATTACTTTAATTAGGCTGCTGTTCCTCAGAATTTATTTCTATGGGTTTTTTTTAATGGGCAGCAATTATTTTTCTCTACAAGGGAATATAAAAGCAAAATAAAAGAATGGAGTGATTCAAAAAGAATCTGGAAGTATTTTCTGAAGATAATGGGTATGCTGTTCTATTTTTTTTAAATCATTAAGAATCCTTGCATTTCACATTGATCATTATATTCAATAATGCAGTCGAACACTCTGAAAAATAGATGCAAGGTTTTCTACAGAAGCCAGAGCAAAATGCTACCTACATATTTTTCCTTACATCTCTGGTTCTATAAGACTTAAGGCCTTGTTTTGTTTGTTCTTAAATAAAAGTGATGAGATGTTTAAACAACACAGAAATAGTGATTCTTGGTGAAGTTTGTATCAAACTTTGTAAGATAATCTTTTTTTATTTAACTTTGCCAGACATATATCAATTCAGTTCAATGAATGAGTCCCAATGTTTATCTTATTCCTCTATATTTTATAGGACAACAAATAGGTAACTCACCAACAAATTAAATTTAATTACTGAAGTTTATTTATTATCAATTTACTTGATTTGCTGTTCTATATTCCTTGAGGTGATTGTAACTATCCACCCCTTTTGTCTTTCTTGAATTATTTCATCTTGTCTGTTTTTAGTATTGAATGTTTTGCTTCAAATCTTTGCCTTCAGTCCCAAACCAAGATTATAATATGAATTTAATTTCAGTGTTCTTCAGCATTAGGAGCCTAATAAGAAACCTGAGTTACCTTGTAATTAAGGAATCTGAGAATTCTTTAGACAGCATTGTATCTTCTTATTTTACATGGAATTTTTGTAAAAAAAAGTTTACATGGAAGTTGTTAAATATTATATATTAACTATATTTATTTGATTTTTATCTTGCCTTTATTGTTACAAGTCAAGGCAGCATACATAATACTTTCTCCTCCTATTTTCTCCACAACAACAAATCTTTGAGGTAGGTTGGGCTGTGAGAGGCTGGGTGACTAGCCCAAATCACCCAGCCCTCTTCCATGCTTAAAGGAGGACTAGACCTCATGGTCTCTAGGTTTCTAGTTCAGCACCTTTACTGCTATACTATCCCCCCTTTTGGGGGGGGGGTTGTCATATTTTACAGCAAAAGTCAGGATCTGCAAAATTCCTCAATTGAGGAATGGAATACTTTAGATAATTCCAAAATGTTGACTTCCCTCCCATGCCATACCTCCCAGTTGTCATTTCTTGACTTCCTACCTCCCACTAGACCAGGCCTTTCTAAGGGCACTTTGGCAGTTTCAAGAAGGAAATCAGAAGCAGTTCAAAGTGTTCTGGATACTATTCTTGGAACACTCAGTTTGGAGGATTTATTTCTGGACACCACTGAACCCCTCCTAGAATGCTATGATCCAGGGGTAATTTTGACATGGTTATGGAGTTCTCTGAAATGTTCCATTCCCAGATTTAAATTTTTTGTATGTCCCTACTTCAATGTGAAGAGACTGAGCATAGTGTAGTGATTAAGGCATTGGACCAGGACAGGGAAGATCCATATTTTAGTCTACCCTTGGCCATGAAAATTCACTGGGCAATGGAGTCAACCTACATCACAGGGTTGTTATGGGGATAACATGAAGGGAGAGACCCTCACCTTCCATGTACACTGCCTTGAACTCTTGGAGAAAAGCTGGGATATCATCATAATCATCTGAATGAATATAATTACTTTCTTATACTGTTGCTTCCTGAAACAAACTGCAATTGAGCACCTCATGGAAACCAGTAGAATCTCTTTGAGCAGAAAAAGAAAAGAACGACATATGGGAAAATAGCAGCTGGGACCCAGGAAATTATCTGGAGATGCTGCATATTAACTCCTAGCCTCACATGACATGCTGCTGTTGATACAACAGCTAAATCCACGAAGAGGTTTTCATTGTTGATTGTAAAATGGATTTAGCTACAATACAGGTATGCAGTTCTGAAGAAGCTGAATACAGAAGCTGAACAATCCTCTTTTTTTCAAGTGTATTTATTATCAGACACTCAAAATTTATCATAAATTAAGCTGCCATGGAGATGAAGAAAGCTATGGTTGTGTTTCCTTGGCTAATTCCATTTTTTACCATACTTCTTCCAGTATATGTTTGCTACTCCTCAGACTGGAATTCAATATATAAAAATGCCTCTTCAGAATTTATTCAACCCATAATGTCAAATTCAATAAACCCAGGCTCCACATTATTCACAGGAGGGAAGGAAAAGATGCCCCAAATCTAAAGTATTTCAATGCTGCTCTGAATAAGAAATTGAGGATGCATTATTAAAGTGTTTAGAAAGCAAATTGCTATTAAGAAAATAGAACCAACATAATGATTTTTTCATCTAGTGGATTTGTTCTAAATCCAATGGTCATTAATAACTTTAAACTCAGGAGAATGGAAGGTGTACATGGAAAGTAAACTGGTCTATGTTGTTTGAAATTGTGATAGTCAAAATATATTGTAAGTTAAAATAATTTTATATTCTTTAGTGCTAAATTAATGCACATTAAGGAAAAAGAATACAAGACAAACATTAGTAAATGTAATGTTTTGTTTGGAAATCTTCTTGTTTTGTATTTTGCACTTATAATCTGTCTTCTTGACATTCATTTTTTTTCTTTTTCAACACATTAAACAAGTGAACAAAAACAATGCACCCTTTCCTCTAATATAGAAAAGTATGAAAAAATGCATATGATTGGAGAAGAGTGCATAAAAAACATACATTACAGAAACTGAGGCAGAACTAGATAAAATCATAGGGTTGGAAGGGACTTTGGATGTCCTCTAGCCCTACCCTCTACTCAGTGCAGGAATTCTCATACTACTCCAGACAAATGACTGTCTAAGCTTTTCTGGAAAATCTCAAATAATGGAGCAACCAAGACTTCAGAAGGCAAGCTGTTCCAGTGCTTAACTGATCTCACGGTCAGACAGACGGAAAGAAAAGTAGATGCAGAACAGTATGCATGTATGCGTGTTTCTCAGAATGAACTTAAAATGGAAAAATGAGAACTGAGTTAAATCAGTTGAGACTATTTTATCCATCTCCTCCTCGTCACCCTCCAAGATGCATTGGCATCTGGAGATGGAAAGATCACCTTTGTGAAGTTTTGTAATGATTTTGCAGAAAACAGAATGGAGACAATTTATTCAGCCAAAACCAGAGTTGCCTAGAAAAGCTAGAATGTATTTAACCTTTTGGGGTACTCATAATGGCTTCTGATGATTAGACTGTCACTAGCCTTGTGTAACAGCTTCCTAACACAGAGCAAGGACATCTCTGGGCCTACTAGGAGTGCATGTCTTATACTGTATACCCCTTGGCTTCTGAAGCTGAGCAGCAGAAGCAATAACCATTCCAAAGAAAGATGGAAAAGAACAACCAATAGATAGAAAAAGCAAACTTAGATAAGTTATGTACATAAAAAGAACAAATATATATGAATATTTTACACCCCCTGAATATTAACAGTAAAGAAGCTTCCAAGAAGATGGCCTTGAAGGAGGCAGCATGTTTTTGAGTTTGATAACAGCTTTTTGTTTAACCTTGGTTTGTTTATTTTGTCTATATTCCAAGTATATTAAATATTTAGAAAGTCTTAAGCATGGTCTCTGAGCCTTCTTCTCCAAAGACTCAAAATTCTATTTTCATGACTGCTATTTATCCCTTTCTCCAAATAAATGCCATTTACTGCAGGGAAAAAGGATATGGAGATGGATCCCAGGGAAGACTGGTAGGTAATAATGGAACTTATCATCTACTCCTGTCATCCTCTTGGAAAGATCCTTCTGAACACATCATTTCCTGACAGTCTGTTATTCAAGTTATAATCTGGCAGATAGCCTATCCCCCGTTCCCAACCATAAATGTAAAATGTCTAGAGAAGATGGAATAGTATACCAGCCAGTGAAAATCTGGGTGTCCTACAGAATCAACGTAAGGGACCTGTTCAGCCTGGGAGTTGCTTGCTTTGGAGTTTTTCCCTGAAAAGTTCAAGCAGAAATAATCAAGACATTTATGCAGATGCCCATCCTCCATCCTGTCTTTTAACAAATCACTTCCTGTGATTTGAGAAAAAACAGACACATCAAATACTTTTGTGTGGTAGGTGGAATTTATCTAAAATATATGTGCCAAGTTAAGAAAATTTCTGGAAGAGAGGCATGTTAATCTATGATATTCAAAAATCAGGAGGAGTCTGGTTTTTGCAGGTTACATGTGAGACAGGTTACAAGTAGTTATCACTTAACACTTATCTTATCCATTAACAATTGTAATGGGTTTAAAAACCCATTGGGCCTTCAAAGATAGCCTGAAACCTTTTGATATATATGAATTCAGCAATCTCTCACTCAATTGTGCTGTCTTCAAAGATAGGTACTTTGAGATCTGTAAGGTTGAAATGCTCTGATATTACTTCATCCTCATTTTGAGTCCTGATGTCAAACTTGTGTCCGTTAATATTTGTGCACAAAGACTGGCCTGTTTGTCCTATATAGAATCCAGAATTCATTGCTGGCAGATGATGGAAGAGCATGTGAAGGCACCTCTGTAAAACCTGCATCTGCATAATCACCCTGTCTTCCCCTCCCTTCCCCCCTGCCTCGTTTGCAGTTTAAATCCTACATCAGTTTAGCCACTCCATTGCATCTGGTGAAATAAACTGCAGCTTGCCTTTTAATAAAATTTGCTACTCTGAAAAGGAGCTACCACACTCCTGATGCTAAAGAAAAGCATATTTTAAATGAACATAGATACCTCAGCCTTTACAGAGACAGTGTGCTTTTTTGGTTTTTGGGGGTGGGTGGGTTGTGTTGTTTTGTTTTTAAGTTTTGAACAATTTACACAAATGAACTTCAGCAAGTGATGAATAAACTGGAAGGTGCATGCCAAGATAGATGGCATACAGTTTGTTCAATAGAGTTCCTTACATGCTTAAGCTAACTTGTTACAGCCAAGCAAGTCCTCTTGAATGAATGAATGAATGAATCTACCTACCCACCCACCCACCCCAATGCAGGGAATATTCTATATGTATGTAGATCTATGTGCTCTTCCATTAAGATGAGCAGGAAACAAAAATGAAGACAAGGGACTCACCATCAAGGAAGGGACAGCTAAGCCAGGATTCTAAAGTTAAACATTACTTACAACAAGGATGAGGAATCCTTGTCCACACTCTACTCTTTGTGTTCCTTATATGGGTTATTACGTCTTATTCATCTTGAGGCCCTGATGCAGCTTTCCCTAGATCAAGAAAGAGAAAGAGGTCTTTCATTCTGTATTCTCTAATTTTCCTCTTTATCTTGGGAAAAGTTTATAAAGTCCTATATATGTTACACCTCTTTATTGGTGGCATACAGTTTTCCATTGTGGACATCTTCAAAAAATAATGCATCAACAATCCTTTCATCATACAAGTCAGGTTTTGTGTCATTGTATTAATGAGGCCACATTGAAGGAGTTGGCAAATGCATAGAGTCCACAGGTTGCTCACATCATTGTCCTGTAAGCATCGACTTGAAGGCTATTACAATTGCTTATAAAATTCCATTGCTTCATGGGGTGAATGTTTTGTATTAACTCAGAAAAGTCAGCTTGTCCATTTTATATCTTGTTCTCTCTAAGCCTTGCTGTGTCTTGTTCTGTTTGGTGTAAGAGTCTATGGTAGTATTTTTCAAACTTGGCAATATTAAGATGTGTGGACTTCAACTCCCAGAATTTATGCTGTCTGGGGAATTCTAGGAGATGAAGTCCACACATCTTAAAGATGCCAAGTTTGAAAAACACTGGTCTATGGCTATGTGGTTCATCAATATAGCTTGGTGAAATAAAACTGTCATATTGTAATTGATAAGATGATTCTGTTGTAAATATATGCACCAGCAATATTTAGCAGAAGTTGTTCATGGCAAGATATGTCAAGATATGCTTTAATCAAAGGAAGAGAAATAGTATTTTGATTGCTTCAAGAAAGCCAAGAAAAAGTCTTAATAATTGTACCAAAGGGGTAGGGAGAGATAAATCATCTCAGTCATATAATTAACTCAAAATTACAATGGCAATAAAGGTACAGTTAAATTCTTATTGACACATTAAAATTGTAGGGAAATGTTAATATATTTAATTGGCATTTAACAAGATAGCTGCAGCTAGTTAATTAGATATCAATTTACATTCTTAATAAATGCCAGCACATTTAATGATTGTGTCCACACACACACACACAGCAAAAGGCTTATCTATGAATGGATCTCACTGCTCTTTTTTCATTTAAAGTACTGTCGCCAGTGTGGTTGCCAAATTGTAGTCTGTGCAGGCTTCTAAAACAAAAACTGCAGTTTCTTGTGTGCTGATATAGTCTTATTCTAAATGCAGGCATGATACACATGCATTTTGATACAGCAATGAAATTATCTAGATCATGCTTTATGTATTCAATTAAGAATTTAAAACGAGCATTGTAGCACTTTCACTTGTTCTTTATTATCTGGGTATGAAAATGTACTTATTATTCCAACTCACAGAGTGTTCCTAGTGGTATTGTTGGAAACCTCTGGCTGTAGGAATGTGAATTCACTTTTTAATAAGCATGACAATGTTTGTTTGCTTGCCTCAGCCTTGGCTTTTCCTTATGAAACATTACAAAGACATTGCAGTCTTTGAAACCAAGGAAGCCCCTGGACCAGAAGGATTTCCTGTTGAATGGTATAGAACTTTTATTGACTTCATGGTACTTATATTGTTGGAGGTCTATAATCAATAATTTAATCTTTATATATTTCCTTTAACATTTTTATGACACTTATATCACAGTAATATTAAAAGCCAAGAAAGGTCCCACAAGATGTGCAAGCTATAGACTGATATCTTTGCTTAATATGGATACTAAAATATCAACACCATCACTAGCTAGAAAGCTACAGAAAATAATACAATCTATAATACATCTATCTTAATCTGGATTTATAACAAACAGACAAGCATCTGACAATATTTGCCTAATGGTTGATATTATGGATATAGCTGCAGATAAACTGTTAGAAATTGGCTGTTCTAATTTTGTTGGATGCTGAAAAGGCCTTTGATATAATACAGACTGAATTTATGAAGTGTGTTTTAAGAAGTTACAGGTTTCCATTATCTTTTGTTTGGTGGATTACAATTTGATATCTTCATCTTATGACTAGATTTATCACAAATGGCTTTCTCTCAACCCATTAAATTATACTGTGGAACTTAACAAGGATATCCCTTGTCTCCCTCAATCTTCAATTTTGTTCTTGAACCATTGGCTTCTTCTATTAGACAGTCTCAATATATTAAAGGCAGGTGATACTCAAAATTGAATATAAATTGTTTTATATGCGAATGATATTATGTCCACTATTGATAATTATGCAATGTCATTATCACAGCTTGTTGAAGTTATATAGCAATATGGTTTATATTCTGGTTATGCTATTAATTGGAATAAATTTAATTTGTTGAAATCTCTACATCTATAGATTATTGTGGAAATAGGATTTACAATTTGTACAGATTGTATAAAATGCCTGGGTGTACATCCTTCTCAAAGTACATCACAATAAGTTGAATTAAATATATTCAAATGTATAGATGCAATTTCAGTAAATATAACTCAATATAACCGCCCAGAGTCCCCTTCGGGGGAGATTAAGCAGTAATAGAAATTGAAAGAATAAAATTAAAATTAAAATTAAAAGTTCCATTAAATCTTTGGGGTAAGATTAATGTTATTAAAATGAATATTACATCAAGATTAATTATATCTTAAAAGGAATTCCAATGTTAAATCCTATTAGATATTTCATATAGATAGATAAGTTAATGAGACAATTTCTATGGCAGGCAACTAGAATATCTTTGGCTAAATTAGGAGGAAGGAGTATTAGGTATGTCCATTGCCTTGAGTTATTTATAAAAATAATAAAGGTGGGATAGTGAATAAATAAATTAAATAAATAAAAAATCTTATGAAGACAACAGCTTTAACCTACCAGGTTTTCAACCATATCATTGGGCTTTTATGTTAACACACATATACACACACAGGCATATGGAGGACAAAGAAACTTGGGGACAAGATATAGTTCTATATCATCTCACTGAAAAATAGACTGTCCTTCCCCTTCTTATTCACAATGTTCATCGATATGGAAGAGAACTCTGAATAAAAAGTTCCACCTCTATAGTACTCCTACCATATAATCTGAGGGCTAGGTGCAGAAACAAATGTGAAAGAATGCTGATCCACCACACAGCAGGCAATAACAGAACAACAAAAATGCTATTTATTTATTTCCAACTTCTATCACTGCCCATCTCCCCCGAAAAGGGGGACTCTAGGTGGTTTACAATGAAATCAACAATTAAAAGAATAAAGCACATCAAATACAATACAAATAGCCAAATAAATAAAGAATAAATTAAATTAAAAATCCAAGAGGCGATAAGATCATATTTAAAAAAGAGGGTCGTATGGCGCCAGCCACCCCCAGGAGGAACTATTACCCTTCCCATCCCAGGCAAGGCAGCAGAACCAGGTCTTCAAGTTCTTCTGGAAGGTTGGGAGTGAGGGGGCCCACCTCACCTCCAGGGGCAGAATGTTCCAGAGGGCAGGCGCCACTGCAGAGAAGGCTCCCTTCCTGGACCCCACCAAGTGAAATTCCTTTACCGATGGGGTCCATAGCACGCCCTCTCTGCATAACTGGATGGGACGGTCTGATGTTAAGGGGATGAGACAGTCCCTCAGGTAACCTGGCCCCATGCCATGTAGGGCTTTAAAGGTGACAACCAACACCTTGAATTGGACCCAGAAGCAGATTGGCACCCAGTGCAGCTTGTGCAGATGTGTCACATGTGCCGATCTTGGGGCACCAATAACTGCCCACGCAGCCGCATTCTGGACCAGTTGAAGCTTCCGGATACTCTTCAAGGGTAGCCCCATGTAGAGCGCATTGCAATAGTCTATATGGGAGATGACCAAGGCATAAGTGAATGTTCGGAGGGTGTCCTGATCCAGAAAACTGGCGCACAACACGGAGTTGCACAAAGGCCCTTCTGGCCACAACTGCCACCTGCTCTTTGAGCAGGAGCCATGAGTCCAGAAGGACCCCCAGATTCCAGACAGAGTCTGAATGGGGCAGTGCAACCCCATCCAGAACTAAAGATGACAATTTCCCAGATCCAGAGGAGCCATCAACCCACGGCCACTCTGTCTTACCAGGGTTCACCTGAAGCCTGTTTATTATTTATTTATTTATTTATTTATTATTCAAATTTATCACCGCCCATCTCCCCCACAGCTGTTGTTCCTCATCCAGACCCCCACAGCCCCCAGGCACTGATAAAGGGCAGTCACTGCATCACGTTACAAGAAACTTTAAGTCATTACAGAAAAATAAAATCATAGAGCCTTAAAATCAATCTTATTCTTAATTTTAACAATCAAATTGTAAAAACATTTAAAAAACATTTAAATTAATTACTTTTATGCTTAGTACTATTATTTTAATCTTACCCCTAATGAGCCTTAAAACTTTAAATCATTACAAGAAACTTTAAATCATTACAGGAAAATAAAATCATAAAGCATTAAAATCAATCCACATACTTATTCTTAATTTTTATCCCACCTCAAAATAAACCAAAGCAATTATTTGTCTCCATATTATACACAAGAGTTTTTTTAAAGACAGATCAAAAAAACCAGCTATCTCCCCTACAAAGTCAACAAAAAATTTCCCACATGACCAAGCCATCTCATTTTCAGAACAGACCCTGTAATAAACAAGCCATTTTTCTTCTTGAAAGCCGAATTGTAACTCCTTCATGTCTGTCGTTTCTTCACCATCTGGATTCTCGCAGTCAGGAGAGATACTTCTTCCTTGATGAATCTCTTCCTCTCCCTTCAGAAAATCCTCACTTGATTAATACATTTTAAAAGCAATATCCTGTACTTCTTGCAAAGTAGCTTGAACAATTTCATGGAAAATCTTGTTAAAGTCAGTGGATTCCTTGGCATGGAGCTCTAAGGATGTTTTCTTAAGGTCGTCCATAGTTCAAACAGTGAAATCTGGCACCTTCTGCTGATGTGTATAAACTAGTGAGTTAATAAAAGGCTTCCAGAGGCTAAAATACAGCATCCAAGGCAAGTGAACAGAAAACGAAAAGCTAAGAACATCAAATTAAATCTGTAGGAAAAATATTAAGTCCTTCAAACTAAATAGAAAAATAATAATGGAGAGATGGTTATTTATTCTCAGTCCTCCTTAAATTTGAATGAAAAGCAAGCTAGCAGCTAGAAAAATTTTTTTTAAACCTCCTCTAGAAACAACAGTTATTCAGCACCAAGAGATTCATATCTTCTTGTTCTTAAAAACCTCTCTTGGGGTCCAAGAACTTAAAAATATACAAACTAGGTGATTTAGAAATGAAAAAGGGTCGACCTAGTATCCCAAAGGGGCTGCAGCGTGATCTGAAAATGATGGCACCCCCGACTCCTGTCTCCTCTTACCGGAATAGTGCCAACGCTATTGATGATCTTCAGGCTACAAGGTGATGTTGTGAAGTGCAAATGGGATGATTTCGAGTGTTTTCTGTCCATGAAAACACTCTACGGCAACAGGAAAAGCCTGCCTGTGCCTCTAAAAAGAATCCACGCTGTTAGGTCTGCCTGCTGATCTTGCGAGCAGAGTGTTCAGTTGGCCATCTTTTCACTGGAAGCCCACCCTCTGTGTTGTAATTGTGGCCTCTCTGTAGGCTATTGTGTTTTGTAGTGGATAATGGGTGGCTGGACATGACCACCCATTCTGGTTCCAGTCCTTCTTTGTTTCTGGTGTTTAACTTAAGTAGTTTAGTTTGGAGTTTACCTTTCCTTTTTTTCTGCTTGTCTCAGTGATGTGGACTTGATGGTAGTAGTCAGCATGTTGATGTGATCAGGAGTCATAGTCTTCTCTAGTTGTTCCATGAGGCTGTCTATAGTGTGTTCATATTTGTTTAATTTGAGGTGGACATCCATGATCATTAGCCATATCATTTTTCACCCACTTTATTGTGCTATCTTCCATCCAGCTGTGCATTTTATTGGAGGTTTATATCTGACACTGGCAGGCAGTGCATGCTGTCGTAGGCATTCATGCAGAAAGAACAACTGTTCTTTGGTGGAAGTTTGCCTACCTGCAAATTTCTCCCATTTGCATGCTATCTGGAGGTTTGATGCTCATATGTGGATCAAGGAACTATCAACTCAGTCAATCAACCAAGCAGCAAACAACAGCCCAATCAAGGAACTACCAAGGAGAGTACAACACCCCCACCAACACAAGCAGGGCAAGCCATGGGATATAAACAGAGAGCAAGTCCCACTCCCTTTTCAAACTGAAGATGTTGCCTAGTCTGGCAATGAAACATCTGCAAGAAAACAAAAAGGCTCAGAGAGCACCAAGGACTCCACAGTTTAACCCTGAGCTACAAATATTCTCTTCGATTGGTACCACACTGGTTTATTATTGCACTTGCATAATCAATAGCAGCCTGAGGCCAAGTAGCCTGTGATCTGACTTCCTGAACTCAGGAAAGAGGCAAATAGGTTAGAATTTCTGATCCTCTTTCCCTCCAAGAGCCTCCTTCTTTGGATATTTGCTTCACTGAGATTGCCAGCTTCCACTCTACTGCTGTTACCAGCCAATCCCCAACAGGCTTGAGACTCCGGCATGGGACTGGACGCGGTGGCTACAAGACGAGGTTCTGGCTCGAAGTGTGCGTGTGCAGCGGGACTGGGTTCTGGTGCATCGCGTCATGAGGTGAGGCGACAAGGCAGGGCTCCTGCACAAGGCTTGGTGGGGCTGCACGACAAGGCTCTGGCGTGAAAACAAGGCGAGGTCTGAGCAGGGATTCTGGCGTGGCGACAAGATCACGATTCACTTCAGGAAGCTGTACGAAATGTGAACGGTTGTCTCTGGCAATGGGTGCATGCTGCGCTCGCCTTTTATCTCTTTGATTTTCATGCCATTTGTGAGTGGGAGCCAATTGTGCCTCGCATTGCTCTGCCTGCCTTTTCCACCACCGTTCTCGCGCGCTAATAGGTGGAGGCGAGTCTCCTTCTGGGTTGCCTCCAATCAGCTGTTCTGATTCTAGTTCAAATTTCATGCCAATTTTGTCTTTTCCTGTTTCTATTGTTATTGGTCCTTCTATTTCTAAATTGAACTCATCTGACTCATTGGACTCAGCCTCCATCCTGACACATTCCAAGGAGGGAGGCTTTTTCTCCCTCCCTGTTTCTCACCCAAACAGGATCCTTGAGCATGGCCAAAGCAGGTAGAGGATTATAACAGCTAGTGTCAGTTCTTTGAAAGCACATCCTTTCTCATTCTCTCTCTCTCTCTCTCTCTCTCTCTCTCTCTCTCTCTCTCTCTGGTCTCTGTAATGGTGTGACCTATCCCAACAACAGTGGTGATGGTAGCCATAGGGCCCTTCATTTCTGTTACTCTCCAAAGCCTCACTTCAATCCCACCTCATGTCCTCCTCCCAACCTCTAATTTCCCTTCAAACCTTTATTCTCACAATCCTCTATCCACTCTTTTCCTCAGATTTTCATGGCCTCTTTTCCACATTCTTCACTTCTTCTCCTTCAGCCTTACCTCAGCATAGCCTCTGGCTCTTTCCTTTAGACTCTAAGAAGTCACTGCAACCCTGCACACCTCCTTCCTGATTGGTGACAATGCCTTTCATGTTTTTTTACTTATTTAGCCTACCCATGTGTTCCTTGTCCAGGACACACTTTTGTTTGTCTTTGACTTTGTGTGATATGCTAAGCAGGCTGTATGATCAGGCTTAGTATTATGTGTGAATGCAACCATTAAATGAATATGTGCAACTTGAATTATCAAATCCATACATGGGGATCCAATGTAAATAGCCTCAGTCAGAAAGTCTATGGGGAAACTTTCAATAGTAGACAAAGGGCAAGGACAAAGATATGGGGCATTCCCTTACTATAATCTAAGAATTTTGGTAAGTCAGTGGATAGGAATTCTGAAATCCTAATAGCTTTGTCTTCCCAATTTGGTGCCTCTAGGGCTGTGGATGTACAGTTCTCATCATTGATAGGCAACACAGTGATGCTGGAGGTCTTGAGTTTAGGGAAGACTGCTGTAGATACATAATAGGATGGCAGAAGCAGTGAAAAAATAGTAGAAAGGCAACAATCTTGTAATGTTTCAGCAACCTTGGAAAGGATCAGTTTTTGATATGGAAGACCCATAGTTAGAAGAAATATTTTATCATAAAACCACACCATGGAGAAGAAATAAGAAATTAATCCCCTAAATTGCAATGGATCCCCCAATGTCTAGTTTGCATCCCCCCGGAGCCCTGAGATTGCACTGCAGAACCTGGGTGAAAAGTAGATAACTTGAAGAGAATGGAAGTGGGAGGCTTCTGGCTGATAAGCTGCTTAACTCAACTGTGTTAATTACACAGTGCTCACCAGAACAGAAAGAAAGAAAGAAAGAAAGAAAGAAAGAAAGAAAGAAAGAAAGAAAGAAAGAAAGAAAGAAAGAAAGAAACCCAAAGTTGCACCACTGAATTTCAGTCAGTTTGCAACCAAATGTAACAGCACAATTTAGGGCTGGGGTTTTTTTTTGGGGGGGGGGTGTTTGGAGAAGATGCTAAAGGGAGAAATGGGGGGTGGTCTATCTCTGAGAAATCTCTTGTTCCCATTTTTAACATTGCTCCAAACAAGCTCTCAACATGCAAATGAAATTGATGCCCCAAAAATGTGGTGGCAAAAGATCAGGACAGTTTTGCAAGTTTCCAGAAAGTCCTTCTAGGACTTTCTGGGGGAAATTGTGGCTCACAACCACTCAGCTCCCTCCAGCTCTGATATCCAAGAAACAAAAGTAAGCAAACCCTCCCCTCAACCCTGACATAAATTAACTACAGTAAAAAATTAAGCCAAAAAAGCCACTTCTACTTTATAAACTTTGAGAATATTTGTATTTTATGCCAGAAGTTTAATAAAGTTAATATTTTTTCCTTGCACATACATGTTGGGAGAACATTGATGAAAAACCGAAGATCGGGGGACCACTGGAGAATGACATAGTTGCTCTTAGAAACGAGACTTTCAATGGCCTTTTGAGCACCCCCATGCCAAAAAATTAATAAGTAAGAATTCATTTTGAAAGAGTTCCAGTGAGAGAGCTATTCTAATGGAAATAAAGAATTTGAGAAGCACTGAAGGTTAATTGTCAATTATCCGGAGAATAATGTAGAAATGAGAATAAAAATACAGTTTAAAATATAATTGTCATTTCCTCATTTGTGCCTGAGTGTTTGATTGTACACTGCTAAATTGGTTTAGTTGCTGTCACTAACGTTTAATTTTAGGAAGATTTTTTTTTAGGAAACAATTATAATGGCATTGGAGTATGTTCAAGGGTCAAAAGAAATGTCACTGCAATGGGTATAGAGAGAAAATAATAATAATTAACCTTGTAACTAACTCTGCCATCAGAGAATCAAACTATTGGATTTTTTAAATTAATCAACAAATTATAATGATATGTGATAGTCATTGTAGATAAAAGGATAAAACAAATAAAATGGAAACAAGGATTAAAGCATATTCTGAGCATGAAAATGAGCAGTTTATACCAAAGTGAAGTTGAGTACACATTGCTTATGTCAGAGCTAAGATGTATTTTCCACCCACACATATTTAAAAAAGCCAGTCATAACATTTCATATTGAAAATTACCCTTAAGGAGCAAAGAACAGAATGGGTTAAGGAAAGTTCTTTTTTTCCCAGCATGCAAGTGATCCATTTTAATTCTTTGGTCTCTTCTTTTCTTCTGCAGGAGATAGTCACTAGGACTGTGCAACATTTCAGAGAGCATGGAGCCATGAATGTAGCATTGGTCTGCAGCACCATGAAACAGCTGCGTTATATCTCAGGAAAGGGCCTGCTAGTTTATACAGCTGCAGACAGGTGCTACATTTATGCTCACACACTTTTGGGAAATAGAATTTGAAGCCCTGCACAGCCCTAGGAGTCACCTACCATCAGCAATTGATGTAAGGCAGAAATTCTCAGATGTAAGCTGGCAATTGAGCATGATGACTCAAGCCAAGATTCTAAGGTTTCAAATGCTTGTATTCTTTTAAAATAATGTTTATTAGCCAGTTGCCTCCTGAAAAATTAAAACAGGAGAAACAAAATTATCAGTGAATGATTAAGATAGCGTGGCTACCACTGGATGAACAGAATAATACAGTGAAAAATAGAATGATTAGAAATGTCCAAGATGAGCAGGGATACAGCTAGTGGTATTACTGTATTTAACCTCTTGAGTTTCAAAAGGTTACATAGCTAAGGCACCTTCAGTCTGGTTCATCAGCTTCCACCTTTCCTAGATAAAATTTATGATGAAAAAATTGGGGGACATATATGATAATTCAAAGTGAACGTTCTGAATAGTGAGAATCTATAGGGAGAGGAGGTAAAACATACTCAGGCTTGCAATGTTCAGCCCTTCAGAGTAGACCAGATTAAGAAACAGACTCAACAGGAAGACGAAAACTACATTTTATTGAGATAGGCTATAATGACATAATGGCTGTTGTGGGTCTTCCGGGCTGTGTGGCCGTGTTCTGGAAGTTGTGGTTCCTAACGTTTCGCCAGCATCTGTGGCCAGCATCTTCAGAGGGCAGGAGCACAGAGATTAGGTGGGGTTTTTTTGTTGTGTTGAACCTAATCTCCTATAATTTAGCTCTATAAATAGAACATTGCCACTCTACCTGGGCACAGAGATTTTGCTTCTATCTGTGCTCCTGCCCTCTGAAGATGCTGGCCACAGATGCTGGCGAAACGTTAGGAACCACAACTTCCAGAACACGGCCACACAGCCCGGAAGACCCACAACAGCCATTGAACTCCGGCCGTGAAAGCCTTCAACAATATAATGACATAATTTGGCAAACCTGATTATTTTTTAACTTCCTCTTATATCCCAGTGAATCAGGGAGGAGCCTGCCTGAGACTGTTCGGATTATTATTATTATTATTATTATTATTATTATTATTATTATTATTTAAATTTATATGACCACCCAACTCCCCCAACAGGAGACTCTGGGCAGAATACTATGTTGTTTCCCAGAACTTAAGGAATGTTTCAGTCCTCTTTGCTTGTCTAACAGTTCTTGCCTATTGCCCTCAAGGTCATCTTCCTGATTCTCTACCTTAATATTCTTCAGGTATTTTGGTGAATGCACAGAGACTTACCATGTAAAGAATAGGACATGTATGCCGGAACTACTCCTTTCTCTTCCCAACCACTATGCATTCAGCCAGAGGTCCCATTCTGAATGCAAGAGGACCTTTTAAGGGTGCTGGATTGTATAGAGATCTATATTTGAGTTAGAGCAAGTGAGGGTATAGCTGTCCTTCAGACTTCCATGTGAATGGAGGTCAGTGAGGGTATGGAGCTGGGCTACAGGAGTGCTTTTTATCTATTCAGTTTGAAGCCCTCCCCTAGAAGGTTCATATAAATGGTATTCATGTTTGTTGTTGTGGGGAAGAAACACAGAGACAGGCATTTAATCTTTCTATGACTGGCTTGTTTCCTCTTCCCCAAATCTTTTCCTGAGGCTGAGACATGTTTACTGCTGTTTTAAGGGAAAGTGACTGGGGGAAGAGGAAATGCTGTTCCCCAGTGAGACCTAGCATATCACAATCTATAGGATTTACAAGCCAAAAGACAAAAGAAAAAAAATAGCCAGTCTTGGGGTTGGCTGGTCTCTTAGATCTGCCTTGACCAGCCTTACTGGCCCATGGGATAAGTAAGATCTACCATTGATTGGATCGGACTGTAATTAGGTATTTTTACTGATTATTAGTGTTATTTATGGTTTTTTATTGATTTTAAACTTTTTATTGTGAACCGCCCAGGGTCCCTCCTTGTGAGGGAGATGGGCGGGATATAAATGTGATAAATAAATAAGTAAGTAAGTAAGTAAGTAAGTAAGTGGGGGGAAAAGGTGATCGGCAGACATGCATGCAAATGTGTATTCTTCCTAAAGGAGAGATGTGGCAGTGTTCAAATTCTAGGTCTACTACATGCAGTGAAAACCTTTCATCTGCTCCTGGAGATATCCATAAACCCCATGTATACCAAATGGGGAAGCATACTTTACCATACCATCTGCAAAATGGAGGAATAGTTCCTTGTAAAGTGCCCAAACCTCTGTGCTGGAGGACTGGGCCTTCTTCTTGTTTTTCACTTAAAATTGTATGTATGTGTGAATCCTAAACAAAAGCTTACAGTAGAATTTTTCTTCATTTTTATTCCACCAAGAAATGGCAGGCAATTACACTAATATTGCCCTGTGGTTTACTACTATGCATACATTTTGGAAGATCACACAGTCCTGACCTAGATGCACCAGTGGCCTTAGGCTGCACACGACAGTAATCTATGTTCACAGTTCAAAATATTTCCCACATTATTGATTACAATAAAGTTGAAAACCTGATATTTATTTTCAGATATGTACTTAATTGACAATCAGCCACAATGTCTGCCCACACAAGTTCAGGTATATTAATTACTATTAATATTACAAATAAGGAAAAGGAAGGAGATAAATTATTAACTTTCTTGGATATATTTTATTAATCAGGCTACATGTTCAATGTCAGTTGTATCCCTCTAGTGTTCTTTGTGTGATTCTATTGTGCCTGTCAGGTTTTCCTTTCACAACTAAGCATGCCCAGAGGAAGTTTAAGTTATCTTTGTTAATAAATCAATGTCTCTTCCTTTCGCTTTTCACTTGTCAATCTCTCTGTATAAAAACATGGAGTAAGCCTTGAAAATACTTGTTCAGATGTGGTTTTTGCTCTCTGAAGTTTCATACACAGTTTGATAAATTATAGCTTTCTAATTCTTTTTTCTTTTACTGAAATGATTCCATAATAAGATCTAATATCTTATGCATAGTTTATTAATTTATTATAGTTTATTAGACTGAACAACAACAACAAAAATTAGTTAATTATTTAGTATAGACACAGTTTATTATTGCACTCATGTCCTGCTTGATGGATTCCCAAAATAATGGAAAATAGGCCTTCAGACAGATCCACCATGATCCACCATGATCTTCTGTTCTTAAAGAGAATACTGTTAGACCCAGTATATATTAACTTAATTGCATATAGTGAATGCAGTGGCTACAGTTGCTTTACAACTATTATCTTCTTACATTATTGTCATCTCAGTGCACAATAAAAGTCATTAAGTTGAAAGAATAAATCACAAATAAATCATGTAGCTGGTCTTAAGAAGATATGGATATACCTGAAAATCAATGCAATGCTATTGTAGATTCTCAGTAATTGCTAAGAAAGTCCATTCTTGAGACACATGCCATCTGTACATTGTTTACAAGACCTGAAATAGAAACTATGTTATGTATGAAAGAAACTATGACTAGGATTCTATATTCTTTGGAGACATATATGCAAATAACGGAAGGAAGGAAGGAAGGAAGGAAGGAAGGAAGGAAGGAAGGAAGGAAGGAAGGAAGGAAGGAAGGAAGGAAGGAAATTCTTAAACATCACTGTGACCAAGCGATCATGGAAATTGAAACTTAAGATAGTTTGATTGGCAGAAACAGAGAGGACGTCATAGACACAATATAGTCCTCTTGTTTCTTAGCAAGTATGAAGCATTTCACACATAGGCTAGGTAGTCAGGACACTTAATAATTAGAACTCTAGTGCAAGATGGGCAACCTTCTGGGGATGGGGGCACATTTGGAATTATGAAAGCATGGGATAGATAAATTAACAAAATGGCTACCATGGGAGTCTTGCCTGTCCCGTTCACAAAATATTTGGCATAGGGGGAATTGGCATTTTTAACAGAAAGCAAACTAGACCCACAGGATCCTTTTTATCAACCTAGTGGGATTTATTTGATTATTGTACACCACCCAGAGTCACTTCCTGTGAGATGGGTGGCTATATAAATTTGACTAATGAATAAATAAATAATAAGAGGGAGCATAGCCCACAGCTGCATAGTGAGAAGAAAAAGAGGCTCAGGAGGGACCCTCCCTAAGTTATCGGGCCGTAAAGGTGACGGCGGGAGAATTGTACTTTCAGAATTGCAAGGCTCTGCTCTGCTTTACAGTGAAGTAGAATTAGCTTATCTGGCCATACTTCCTGTCTGGTCTACCTGGTAAAGCTGACAGGCAGACACCATGGGAGGTAGACGGTCCCTCAAATAACTAGACCCTTTAAAAATGCATTCAAAGTCAGCACTATGGGAAGTATATGGTGACATCACATTGCTTAATCTTATATATTTTATATCTGCTGCGGCAGAAAAAGATGGGTCCTGCCACTAATGGTTGAGAACAGTATCAATTATTTCATTTTCTTCATTGATATCAGATTTTTTAATAGTTTTTAAAAGACAGCAAAAAACAACGTGAGCAGTGAAGACTACAGGGTATCATTAGAGAAGCAAAATATAATCAGCTATGTGGTAAACTCAGCGTTAACCTTCTTACCATTGGGAAAATAAGCATCAGATTTCAACAAGTCAAGGTTAGAACCTGTGCTCTCCTCATAAAGCATGTAGCAATTTATCTGGGCAACATGCCCAGTATTAATTCTGTGGGGATCAGTGTATTATTATCTACTGAAACAGTAGCATTATTATCTATAGCAACTTTAGATTTTAAGGGTGGAATTCCACATGAAATATTGACGGTTTCTTCCACATTCTTAGACTGTCAGGTTAAAATAAGAGCTGAGTACTACTAGTATTTGGTATTTTTAAAAAGAAATATCTGGTCTCTCCGTCTCTCTCTCTCTTTTTTTTTTTTTGTTTCTCCTTGGGTAGAATATTAAAGTGCACATACAGTACAGCATATACATATGTGTAGGATTATTTTTAATTGCAAAAAAATTGCAAAAAACTATACAAGTGTAACTTGTATAGCTAGTCAAAAACAAGTCTAAATAAGTTTATTGGAACATAAACTCATAAATGTATAATTCATAAATGTTCCCCTTTCTGGATTGTTTCATTCTAGTGATGAAGGGGCTTGTGCATACCAATGAAGCTATGAGCTATATTATAAGAAAAGTCCACTCCCAGAAGGGTCACTCAGTACAGGAAGGCCATAGAAGAGAGGTCAGACTAAATATGATTCACTGGAAAAGGAAATGGCAATCCAGTATCTGTATCTATCAGACCCAGTATCTGCCAAGAAGGTCAAATTGACATTGACAACCAGGACAATATCAACATGATTCTAGAAGATGGTCAGAAGGTATCCTATGAGCTATTGGGGAAGAGTGGAAGTCACAGCAAGTAGCACAGCAAGAACAATACCTGGTGCTGAGTGCAACTCAGATCACAAACTCCTTAACTAAAACAAAACAAAACAATCAGAGCAACAAGATATGACCTCAGCAATATTCCATATGATTATGTGGTGAGGATAAATAAGAGATTAAATGGACTGGATTTGCTAACAACACAGCTGCAGGAGTGAAGGAAGCACCTGCCAAACAGTTTAAAATCTTACAAGATGATACCATTAAAATAATACATACAAGTTGTAAGTGGATATTGTGGCATAAGGATTCCACATCCAACGGATAGAGGAGTCAACAGGGAAAGCGAAAAGTTCATGAATGATAATGGGATCCATCCCACAGGAGCAGATACCAGCACTGGGATGATTACAGTGGTTATAAACCTGCAGAGAACAATGTGTACATTTCTTATTGATTTAGTTTTTGTTTTTGCTTTATATGGTTAAACGTTACATTTATTGCACATACAAAGGCACTTTGTTCTTTTAAAACACTGATTGGGTACTATGTCCTCCTGGAATATCCTGACATGCATATTAATTTATTACCTTGGTTTCCTCATATGTGAGTTGTACATTTAGAGATAACGGGTAAGGGCCTTTTATTTTAATCTACACAGATATGGAAAACACAATAGCCAATGTGTGGTAATACATCCTATACATAATGATTAAGATTTTGCAGTTCAGACTTCAACAGTACATGGAACAAGAATTGCTGGATTCAGAAGAGGTAGAGACACTAGAGATCATATTGCTAACATCTGATGGACAAGGCAAGGGAGTTCCAAAATACATAAATACATACCTCTCTCACACACACTCTCTCACTCTCTCTCACTCTCTCTCTCTCCTTTTTCCCCCTGCTTTATTGATTATACAAAGGCTTGTGACTATATAAACCAGGTAGCTTTTAACATGAATTTACCAGGCCACCACATTTCCTTAATGGAGTACTTATTGTATATCATGACCAAAAAGCACAGTTAGAATGGAATATGGAGCAAATAACTGCTCAAAATTAGAAAGGAATATGCCATGTTTGTATACTGTCTCCTTATTTATTTAACTTATATGCAGAATATATTATGAGAAGTAATAAAAGGCAAAATTAAAATTGCAGAGAGAACCAAAAACTTCAGATATGCTGATGATATTGTTTTGATAAGGAAGCAAGGAAGACTTAAGAAATCTCTTGTTGAAGTTGAAAGAAGAGAGTGCAAAACTGGTCTGCTGTTCAGTATTTTAAAAAAGATTATTTCAACAAGTAATGCTAACCAAATTAAATTAGTAGACTTTATCTACCAAAACTCTAAAATTCACAGGGATTGTGACTATGAATTAAAGAGGCATCTAATACTTGGGAACAAGATTATAACAGATCAAGACAAACATTAAAGTGCAGCAACTTCAAGTTGATAACAATTGTAATGGGCTCCCAGTTCTAACACATGGCTGTGAAAGCTGGACTATCAGAAAAGGAAATGAAGGAAAATAGGTGCCTTTGAATCAACATGCTGAAGATAATTGTTGAGAATACCTTGGACTGGAAGAAGAAAGGCTTGTTCAATACTAGTTGAAGTTAAGCCAGATTGCCTACTGGGAGCACCAATAATGAAGTAAAAGCTAAATACTTTGGACACATAATACAAAAGCAAGAAGATAAAATGGCTAGATACCATCACTGATGATGCAAGCATGAGCTTACTAGAATTCAGAGAAGCAGTTACTGACAGACAGTTCTGGAAAAAAGATGTTCATCAAGTCACAAAAACTCAACAGTGACTGAATGGCCAAAAACAATTACATTTAGGATAGCAAACTCAATGTTCTTCAATTCTTAGGAACCATTAATGCTCACTGCAGGATTTTGTGGATCTATAACAAACTTATGTCCCTTCTCTGCTTCATCTTTGCCCAGTGATGGCAACCTTGGATGCTAGGCCAGCCAAACTTAAAAAAAAATATGTTCCTTAATGTACGGGTCACAAAAGGGTTTTACTTCAAATTGTTAATGTATTTTATTTTATTTATTCTCATTAATAACATTTCCATATTTGTATAGTTATAATTAAAGTGCAATTTATTGGGGGGGAGGAGTGTTAAAGCTATGTATCAGTAATCTTCAACTGGGAAACCAGCACCACCTTTCAACTTATTCTATCCAAATGAGAGCTGGACACAAGTGGCCTTTTAAATTTTTCTACCAGATTTGTGAACAGAAAACTTGGGGAAACACTTTTTTTCTCCTGATTTTCTCTGGGGGGTGGGAGGAGGATTCCAACAGTTTCTCAATGGCAGGATTCCTTCTTATTAGCAGTGACAGTAACACTGCTACTGAAAAAGCCCAATGGGAGGATTTCCTACACGATCAAAAATCATAGAATTGTATTGCTGGAAGAAGCCACTTAGACCATTTATTCCAACCTTCTGCTCCAGGCAACAATCCAAATTAAAGCATTCATGACAGATGACTGTCCAGCCTCTGTTTGAACATCTGCAATGAAGGGGAGCCCACCATCTCTTTGGTTCTCTGGCCTTTCTTCTTAGGATTCCCCCCCCCCCCTAACGTTATTGGAATCTGCCTTTCTGTAACTTAAGACCATTATTCAGTGTCTTGCCATCATGGATGATAAAAGAACTTGTCACAGTTTTTCATGTACCAGGAGAATTCTATCATAACTGCCCGTCCTCAGTCCTATCTGCTCCAGATTAAATCTTTTGGGTCTTTTAGTCTCTCTTCAAAGGCTTAAACCAACGCAGAATAAAGTAAACTATTACTTCTCATGATTTTAAAAAATAAACTTTTATTGATGCAGTTTGCAATCAATTACTGTTCCAAGATCTTTTCATAAATAATACTGCCAAGCCAGAATTTTCCCATTATTTACCTATGTACTTGATATCCTAGGTGCATAATTTTAAATTTGACTCTGTTAATTCCTCTATTTCTCTAACCAATCAAGTTTGTTTCAGTTTTATTTCTAGGATATTGATTATCCACCAAATGTTATGTCATCTGCAAATTTGATCAGCATTCCTTCTATCTCTTTAACCAAGTCATTAGCAAAATGTTGAAAAGCCTTTCCTTGGAATTTAATCAAAGTATGGGAAACCAAGGAGGCTTCAGATTTATGGAGAGATGACTGAAAAATGGGATAATTACACATTCATTTTGGCTGTTTCACAGAAGCATCTGCAGGGAAGTAAACGTTGGTCAGACTGATGAAAGTAGTATTGTGGCATCATGACACAAGTCCCACTGCTTTTATACAGGTGTTGCAACATTGGATGCAAATCCCAAAGAGGCAGAGCTTGCAGTGAGATGCTATGATCCTGCTTTAGTCATTGTGACAAAAGTACCAAGACCCTGTAGAGGCCATTGCCATCTCATAATTAAGTAAGTGCAAGGACACCACATTATATCCATAAGAATTGCACTCAAACATTCTTCTCATTTGAAAGAAATATTGACAGCAAATTCTCATTCAGGAAATTAAATCAGAATGAATGGGAGGAAAAGTGGGATAATTTACTTTGTCCCACAGTAATACAAACAAACAAACAAACAAACAAACAAGAAGCTGGCTTCATTTTGTTTTTACAAGGTTATTACAAAAACTGTAGCAAGTAATTCAATCCAAGACCCACATATTTTTAAATAATTCCTAGTCTATGTTGTTTCTCATCCCAAGAGCTCCAGTCCTTTTATTCTGTAAGACATCAGCTTTAATGCACCTAAATAACTTATCTCTTTAAACAGTGACAGTCAAAATAAACTCACATGGCACCGAAAAGAAAGTCCTGGTTGATACCACCAGATTGTAAATGAAGTATTCAGTCATCTTAATTGTTAACTAGATTGTGGAAAAAATGGTGATCCACTATAATATAAACCAAAGCAATGGAGATCTGAAATAAAATTCCTTTATTAAAATACCCTATAACAGTGATCACTGGAGTCCCAACCAAAGTGATCAAGAACCCCAACAAAAAGATGGACAAAGGATTACAGTATATAGGAGACAGAAGAGGCACATGAGTAACCATGAATAACTAATTATATTACATAGACAGGAAAAGCTCCCAACTCTATATCAGCAATAAGGTAATCAGCCAGATTAGCCTTGAGGCTGGCACCTTGGTCTTGTCATCAACCCTGATCTACATTCCTTTCTATTTTATGATAAGGCAGCCCTTTTTACATCTCCCCAAAATGCAAGTCCTCACTTTATTATCTGCCTCCTGCCTCATTACTCAGGTTCACTTTAAACTGAATTACAGTATCAAAAAGCATTCTGAATCCCAGCAACTTTCTTAGCTCTATGCAATTTCCTACTGACACAGGAAACATGATTTAAACATAAAAAACAATGTCTTAACTGAGAAAATCTAAAGTAGTTTAACTTTTAAACTCCAAAAAGTAAACTACATGTATGTAGAAAAGACTATCTTCTCCTGATTTGGGACCTTGATATAGGATATGTCTTTTGAATTTGTAAGTTTGGACCTAGCAGTTTTGTTTTGTTTTGTTTTCATATTTCATAAATGATTCTGTATAAAACCAAATTATACTGGTCCAAATTAATGGGATTTAAACATGAAAATAGAAATGGCAGGATTTAATGAACTTACAATTCTTACAATTCACTCTTGTTCTTTTAACATTAGTTAAAAATATATAATTGCCAATTAACCTCTAGACCTCTTTCCAGACTTTTTTTTTTCTAAAGAAGAAGTTAGAATTAATTGCACCATTGGCATGTCTGGGGAAAACTTACTCTGTATGGGACTCTTAAAGTCATTTCTGGTATAAGTAATTAGAGCTGAGCTGCGAGTAGCAAATCAGGCTAAGGACAAGGTCAACAGAGGGTCTTCAAGAGCCAGCAGGGTGCATAGCATTTGGCTTGAAATGGAATTATCACTGTTTCTCTTAGGTATTTACAGAAGGGCTGTGTGTGAGAGAGAAAGAGAATGAATGATGCCACCAGACCTTGATTATGTTTTATGATCAGTCTGGGGACAGACAATTTTATGGTGAGGGACAATCTGTCACAATGGAAACATGTATAAAGTGGATTGTTAAAGATATTTAATAACTGAAAAACAAAATGGAAAAAGTGATCCACCTTTAAAAATCTAATTTGCATTTGCCAGTCAACTGAATGAAAAAATACTCTTGAAAAAAACTTCTCTTAATAATAAAGTATAAGTAGTCATGAATTGTGAGGCAGTTGTAAATAGATGCTAAAGGAAGAGTTATACTATTATAATAATAGAGCTCTTTATTATTAATTCAACTAGAAAAAGCTTCTTGAACTGGGATAAGAATTATAGGAATGGATGTTCTGCTGGCTACAATGAATGAAAGGAAAGGAGATGGGGCACATGTGACCCTGATCAAAATAACTTAAATGTTAATATTAATATAAAGGGACAAAATGGCTATTTGCTGGGCCTGTCTGCTTTACTTGCCCAAGTGACCCTCAGGATCTGCTTCTGTCCATTGAAATAAATAGCTCATTAATGGAAAATGTAGTACTGAAACAATTATTTAACTGATTGGTTTGCTATCTGGAATGAAAAACAGTGGTCAGCTGATCATTTCAAATACTAAATAATATGGGTCTGCTCTATGTGGAAGACCTGGTTTCTCTTTTGTCCCCTTGTTTCCATCTAAAAAGGCCCTGAGTTTAAGGTTCCTTAACTATCAAGAAGAGAACCTGTTTGATATTATCTGAGACTAGAGGACATGGAGTACTGTAAGAGCTTTAAGTTACAGAAAGGGAGATTCCAATTGAACGTTAGGCAAAAAAAAAATGATCAGAGCAAATATATAGTAGAACCAGGTACTGGGATGGTAAGTTCCCTTTCATCAAGTGTATTCAAGTAGAGTCCCATCTATCAGGGATGCTTTAATTTGGATTGTCAAACTGAACAGAGGGTGGACTTGTTGGCTTAAATTTCCCCTTCCAATTCTATCATTCTAATATTCTACCTAGATATAAATTACAGGGACCATACATATTTCATGAATCTAGTCTGGGTGTATTATAATAAAGCTTTTATGATGTGAGCAGTTTTTGGCAGGGCCTTGATGTCTAAAAGGAACTATGAGCTTCTACAGTTCATGACCTCCTCCAAACTGTTCCAAAGGGATGAATAAGATGGTTGCTGTCTATAGCAACTATTTCAAATGGATCCATAGGCAAGAGAGATCAAATTGCTTGCTCTGCATGATTCCTTTCAGATTTAATTTGAGACTATTTCTGTGGAGGTCTGACCCTTCACCAACAATCTAAGAAGTTGTTTTAAGAGCTCAGTCCAAGACAGGCAAGGCCATAAAAAGCCTGGCAATAAAAGACAAAAACCTAACAAGAGTGTCTAATCTAATAAACAGTTAATGTGAAAGAGTCTTTCTTCCTTTTAAACCCTTATCCCATTAAAGCAAATACTAGGATTCTCATGATAGACATGCCTGTATATTTAGACTTTTATTACTTATGTGGCATCCACATGCCAAACATAAGAACTCTGAAATAGTTATGGATTGCATATTGTTAAGAACAAGCAAGTTCAAGCTGAGAAGATTCTTAGGCCCATGTAAGTTGTCATTACTGAATGTCATTCTCTCCTTGGCTATTCATTAGGAACATTCATAGAGAATTTTGATTTACATAAATTTCCCTACCCTAATGGTCAATGGAAAAAATGTCAGATTTCTCATGTGAAATAGCAAATCGCTTTCTGCAAAGCTTTCTCATAGCGTTGAGTGTTCTTCTCCATATCTACAGAGATATGAAGCCAGGTGGCTAGCAAAGGCACCACGTGATGCAAATGTTATGTCTCCCTCTAAACCTTCTCATGGGAACGTTGCCCTAGCAGTTGGAAGGGGGAAGACAGCATGCTTGCTTAGACGCAGCACTGCCACCTCATGGCAGGTTATAGTATGTGCTATGTGTTAGACGTGGTGTTTTCACACCTAACTTTCAGCCAATCAGAAGATGGTAAGAAGTGTATATCCTAGCTGTGCACAATGGTTCCTTGCTTCTTGGCTTCTGCTTGTCTATTAGCCATCTTCCTGCTCCTGAGGACCCTAAAGTGTGTAGCTATTCTTTGCTGTGAGTATAACCAAAGAATTGAGCTCCTTTACTGTCTTGTCAGTGGAAGCAACACATGGAAGATTATTATCTGCTTTGTCTTTACATTTTTACAACGCTGTAACATGTACAGTATATCCAACTTTGCTTTTATCACAAGTAAAGATTTCATAGCTTTTACAAGCTGCACTTTGTGTCTGTTTACTCTGCGCCTCTTTCCCTATAAGCCAGCGTTTTTCCAACAAAAAATAGAATGTAATTAGATATGTCTCAGGAGGAAGAATGCATCCTGTTGAAAGCAATGGTTTAAATGTTGAAAGCAATGAAAGCTCCAAGACCCGAGCATCTGATGGTATGTTGATTACTGTCGGAGCCTTGTACTGTCGACGATGTACAGCAAGCTAATGACAAAGCTGTGGCGGTGGCTACATTTTGGCAGAGTAAAGTTTGATCTGGACATGAAATAAATAAATAAATAAATAAGCAAGCAAGCAAGCAAGCAAGCAAGCAAGCAAGCAAGCAAGCTTGGTATTAGTGGCTAATCATAACCACAAAATGTTCATAGCTCCACAACCTGGTGCAGATCAACAGTACCAATTTATCCAGCAGAAAAACAAGCCAATGCACTTGACCTTATAGCTCCATGTGTAGCATCTCCTTCTTCTGGTTGCAGTTGCTTTACATAGTCTAATCCAGAGTAAAATGCCATTAGTTCTATCTCTTTGCTAAAATGGATTAGTAGCTATGATTACACATTGCTCTGGCACCTTGGCACCTATGCATATTAATCCTCTAGCAAATATTTACTGAGTCTGTAAAATGTGTTTCAGAAACAGTTGTCAGCTTTCCACTGGAAAGGTAACTTCTTTTACATGAAGGTAGGATCTCTAAAATATATTTATTTTATTTTTATTTATTTATTATTTAAATTTGTATCACCACCCATCTCCCCCAACTGGGGGACTCTGGGCGGTTCACAATAAAAGCGAAGTTAAAAATATAAATGTAAGATTACAATATTGATAAAATAAATATAAAATCCAAGTGCAATAGATGTTAATAATAGGGGGGGCATCATGGCACCAGCCACCCCCAGGAGGAACAGTTGGCATTCCCATCCCAAGCAAGGGATGGGAATCTAAAATATATATTTATTTATTTTTTAAACCCAACATTATTAATTAAGCAAATCTATTATAATGTCATATTCCTGCAAATTTTTACTCTTGTGAAGAAAAGTGGCTAGCCCAGAGGCTTCACTTTGAGTGGAGTTCCCATTACCACTGCTATTTGCTAATTGCTACTCATGGAAAGTTCAGAGTAATGATTCCTCATACTGCATACATCTGCCAAGTAACAATTATATTTCCCAGTAGAGAACCCAAAAGATTCCAAAAATAGCAAAACTAGCAGATACATATAAATGTGTGCATGCACATACGCATACACACACAATCAGATAAATACAACTTCTGAAATAAATACACTCAGAAATATCTCTAAAATAAAATGAATTACTTTAGTTCAATAATAATAAGAGCATTCATTTTTATTCCTTGTGAAAAGTCTTAATGTGAAAAGTCTTAAGATGGCAGATGATGTGAAAAACTAAAATCAGTGAACCTCACACTCTGGGGTCATCTGTACTACAAAATCTACTGGTTTCTTGAAACTCCCTTTGATTTCCTTTAAATTCTTAAGAAGTCCCTAATGGGTAGAAATGGAACAGACAGTAGATTATGAAATACAAATCCTGAGATCTATCACCAACTAGTATCAGTAAAGATGTATTTGGCTAGAATAGAATATGATAGCTAAATTCATATCTATATATCCTGGCATGTGGAACATCTCTAGATCACTAGTATTGTTCCTAAGTCTGGTACTTGAGATCAACTCAAAATGCTAATATTGACATTCCATAAGGAAAACATTAAATACATCCTCTTAAGAGACCAAGCAAAACCAGAAATTACCTACTTCCAACAATGAAAAAGATCTTCAAGAACAGAATCCCTGAAACTCACCTAAAAGTGCTTCCTGAAACATCTTTGTGTGTTGCTTGGAAACATGCAAGAGACCAGTACAAGTCACCTGCCCATCTCCTTTCATCTATTTTTCATCATGTGTAAAGTCACCTTTGGAATACAAAAATCTATAAACCACATCATTCCCATTGGTATAAAAAGAGTTAGCATACCATCACCTTTTGTAAATGCTTCGGGTATGCTTAACTGTCCTTTTATGATTCTGATCATTTTTTTCTAGGGCTGCAATATTGTTCATCCTACTAGAGGCTTGTAGAATAAAAGAGTCTTAAGGGAGTTTTAAAACCACTTCATTGCTGTCTCTTTAAGCATTTTATGATGGATGCCTCATCCATTAATGTGTGAGCACACTAACCAGCCTGTACAAATGGCATTCTTTATTTTCTAAATTTTGAAGAGCACTCACATATGCCTGCTTTTCCTCAAGTGTTCCAAAGCTCGCTTCTCTGGTTGTGTTGGGAAGCAGAGCAATTAAAAATGAAAGCATCTTGAAACACTCTGGCACACAGGTTTCTGAGTTTCACATTGCTAAATGCAATTATACAAATCACAAGATGCACAAGAATTTTCAGTTTTGTGGGGAAGGGGGGGAAAGGAGAGGAAGGGGTAGAATTTTTTGTTCTCTGCTGTCACTTAATGGCCCACACAGAAGGATCTGGAATTGCTCTTGGGAGTACAGAATGTTTGAACACAGACAATGTGCCAAGATAGGATGGATTGCTATAATTCTCTGTGGGTTACACTGTTTGAAGAAAACAGATCTTTTCTCACCACTGCATTACAAATGTGTTGCTGCAGCAGCAGCAGAACAGAAATTATTTCAGTAGGGAGATAAGTGAAAAGAAAATGTAACACAAAAATTAAGGTAGACTTACAGGAGGAAAAAAGAGAAGATTAAAAAAAAAACCTCCTTTTTTATGAATTAAAAGGCCATTGAAACTGGGATGGTTAATCCACATCTGTACCTATCAGTAAGACATAGTGTGATTATTTATTTATTTAGAACATTTTCATGGCTTCAATTCAATGGTAATGGTAATCAGAAACTAAACAGGTGTTGTATCCCACCAAATGATAACTCTACTCATATTGACCCAAGCACCTGGGAAAGAGACAGGCATATAAGGGGGAGGTTGTTGCAAGGCAAGAACAGCCACTGAGAAGACATACTTTCTGGATCCCACAAGGTGACTTTTCTTTAAATAAAGGACCTGGAATATGCCTTTCCTGTTGGAGTGTGTAGGATGGGCAGATACCACTGGGGAAAGTCAGGCCTGCAAATAGCCCAGTCCTATGCCAGATTAGCTATAAACTGTTTAGGGATATATGTTCTCCTTTCTCCCTCTGTTCAGTTATAGATCAGAAGATTGTTAATCTGGAAGTGCAAGACTCATACACATTAGTATCAGGGCCTGTGGAGTAGAAGGTTGAGATCCCTGAGGGTGATATATAAGCGATACAATTAAGCTGTTGAAATCTTACAGATGGAAGTCAAGACTTGGACAAAAGAATTAGATACACACCCACAATGAAGGAAGTATATGAGGAATTGTCTGCCAGTGAGGGTGTCAGTAAAAATATGGTTCAGCTAGAGTGAATAAGGTAAGAGTATTATATAACCAATCTTTGCTTTTACAAATAAGAGATAGGCCTGCTTACAGTATTATCCTGTATTACACCAACCATAAGCCTATTTGCAAGTGAACTCACAATGTGATGTCCCAGCAAGGTTCCTAATTTCAGGCAAATACCAGTTTCAGGCAAACAACCTTAGTATAATTAGTTTATATTTCTCCATGTTTGGTCTGGTTGGATTATAAGCTTGTCTCACAGGGAGTGATATCCATCCTCCACCAGGCACTATATGTATATGAATGTCCATCCTCACTGAACTAGGAATGGAAAACAAGTGGCCCCCTATATCTTCCTGAACTACAACTGCCACCGTCCTACACTAGTGGTCACATTGTTGGGGCTGCTAGACATATTTGGAGATTCTCAGTTATACAACTGTGACACTAAACCAGTGTTTTTCAAACATGGCAACTTTAAGATGCATGGACTTCAATTCATGTGCCAGCTGGAGAATTCTATAGTTGAAGTCCACATATCTTCAAGTTGCCTAATTTAAAAAACACTGCAATTAACTATCATCTCTTCCTAGCAACATAAGAAGAAATTAGGGATTTTTAGCTTTATATGGTAACCTTGTGAGTAGGAGCTACAGCTTATGTTTTGAGATCCATTGCCAAAATAACTATAAGTCTTCAATTCTTAACAGTGTTGCTGCTTTTAAATGCACCTATGCACAAGTTCATAAGCTGAAAGATGACACTTCTGAGAATATAACTAGAAAGGCTGTTGTGGGTCTTCCGGGCTGTGTGGCCGTGTTCTGGAAGTTGTGGTTCCTAATGTTTCGCCAGCATCTGTGGCCAGCATCTTCAGAGGGCAGGAGCACAGACAGAAGCGAAATCTCTGTCTTCTATCTGTGCTCCTGCCCTCTGAAGATGCTGGCCACAGATGCTGGCGAAACGTTAGGAACCACAACTTCCAGAACACGGCCACACAGCCCGGAAGACCCACAACAGCCATTGAACTCCGGCCGTGAAAGCCTTCGACAATACATAACTAGAAAGATTCAAAAGTTTGTGTTGCTGTTTTCTAGGAGCAGAAACATTGTTGTTAATGCTCATTTGAATGCCTCCTATTAATGCTTGAAGAGTTGTGCCTTTCTTGTTCTCAACCATTTCACCTTGTCTATTCACCCAATCCACAGATTTAAATTGCTTCTCTAGAAGAAAACTGCTGATTCAAAGAGCAATGGTGTGGAATCAGAAACTAAAATATATGCAAAAACCTCAGTGGGTTTACTTGAACACAGAGGTGAAAATTCACATCCCTGTTTATTTCCTTTTTAAAAAGACTGCTGCCTTAATAGAACAAGCTGAATCAGAAGAAGAAAGGAGAAGATAATTAAGCTCTGAGTACAGAAGGTCTTCACCATGCTAAACTGAGTGCAGGTTGTTTCATTGCTAGGTTCACACTGAATTCCTTATCTTGAATTGTTACAAGAACAAGTTCCTAAAGCAGAATCTTCATTATTTTAGTCACACAAGACCATACAACAGTGGTTACTAGTCTTTCCATGACAAGATAAGGGTGTTCAAAGAATATGGGTGATGGGGGGATTGTTAACCACATAGGGCCATTCCTGTAGGTATGGTCCATCACAAAGCACACCCATTTACCAGAAAATAAACTGATAAGGTTGTTCATTGCTACATTCCCAGTTCCCCAAATGCCAACTATTAATCCTTCCCCAGACAGATAAATACATTTACAAAATAAACAGTGGACTGTGACCTGATTAATGGAATTAGGACTCCTGCTCTAGAAAACTGGCAGATAATTCTGGGCTAGCATGTTGGGGGGAGGGACTAGTTTAGCTAGGAAGAGCAACCTAGGGTGAACAACCTCTGAGTTGTTAAAGAAAAGCTTTAAGTGAAAGTATAGCTTTTAAGTGCTTTAAGTTCATGGTAGTGGGTAAGATGCCAGGCTTGTCGATCGGAAGATCGCAAGTTCGGAGGTTCGAATCCCTAGCCCTGCATGCGGAGTGAGCTCCCGCACTAGCTCCAGCTCTTGCCAACCTAGCAATTCGAAAGCATGCAAATGCAAGTAGATGAATAGGTACCACTTCGGTGGGTAGGTAACAGCGTTCCGCGTGCATCATGCCGGCCACATGACCGTGGAAGCGTCTTCGGACAACGCTGGCTCTTTGGCTAACAAACGGAGATGAGCACCGGCCCCTAGAGTCGGACACGACTGCACAAATGTGCGGGGGGTACCTTTACCTTTACTAGCAGTTATTTAAACTAATAACAATGAGAAAACATTGGAATAATTTTGCAATCCACAGATACAGCACATGGGTTGAAACTTCCAAGGGGATTGGGTTTTGTTGAGAAAAGCCTGGTGTAGCAACAGACTGGCAATAAGCAGAAACTTGAATTCTATAGAAACCTAACCATGCCAGGTCAGGAGGCAGGAAAGTAGGCAGGAAAGTTTGATTTCATCTTGTTGGGGAATTGAAAGTTCCCAAGCTGAAAGGATTGTACCAACCTGAAACTATGCTACCAGATCTGGGCAGCCAAACTCCTGACTATCACTAGATAGTAGCAAAGAGACACTCCATTTCTTTGCAGTGATCATTTAGACTTTTTTTTTTTTTTTTGCAGACCAGATGTGGTAGTTTCTGCAACTGTAGCAAGACTGGAAATGAATACATTATTTAAAATAAATTGGGAGAAGGATAGGGTTGCTATGTTACAGTGTTGAGAACTTTATAAGCCATGCCTCGTAAGAAGATCCACTTACTAGGAATAGCATTATATGTGGTGTACAGGTTTCTCAGTTGCAAGAGTGTTTGCTTCAATGGAGAAACATTATGGTAGGCAGATCCCATGGGCTAAAACATAAATTTATTTACCGCCCAGGGTCCCCGATAGGGGAGATGGGCGGTAATATAAATTTAATAAAATACAATAAAATAAAATAAATATATCTATAGGAATGTAAGGAGAGAGAGAGAGAGAGAGAGAGAGAGAGAGAGAGAGAGAGAGGGGGGGGATAAAAATATAAGCAAATCGAAGCAGGAAAAAGGGAAACAGAATCTTGCGTCCATTATGAGCCACTTTTCCTATGGTAATCAGAATGTGAAAAATGTCTAAGTGCCTGCATTGAGCCAACAGTATAGACATTGTCAGAAACTGAAGTACTTTCATGGCATGTATGGGGGGGGGGGGGAAGCAAGGGAAGGCATTGAGAGGGGTGGAGGATGCTGCACCCTGCACAGATACTGAGAAAGATAGAGAGGCTATTGCAGTTTCCCTGAGCTTCATCCCATATCCAGTCCAGACTCTCCAAGTACCACCATCCAACAGGATCATTTATATTAATATTAGGTCAGTAAGCTGTGAGATTTCAACTGGACAGTGGAGTATCAGTATCCTGTAGTGTGATTCCCCATTATGAATTAAACTCTAAATGGATCATTAAGCAGAGCAAGCACTTTATGATAAAGTAAAATAAGAACCTTGTGCAGACAACAGGAAAATGTTGTCTGACACTTACAAATCCCAGAAACAGCCACATTTATCAGTTTACATTTGTGATTTTTAAAGAAAGGAATCAGATTGCCTTTCCAAGCAACACAGCTATCCAAGCAATGGATAGCAAAGGATTTGATTAGAAGGCAGCACAGAGGTTTATCTGTTCAAGACAAAATTCTCCTAAATACTGGAGCCTAAAGGTTATTCTGGAGAATTATGTAGTGCTTCCAAAAATATGGCTAGAACTGTTCATAAAGATCTAAAAAGTTTGCAGATAAGGAAATATTACACTTCATAATAAACGGCAAGCTTGTAGTAAAAAAAAAAAGCCATCCAGTTAATTACAGATTTAAACCACCCCAAACCATTAAATCCGGCAGTTAAATATACTATTATCCCATGCCTACTATTGATGATGTCCTGCCTGATCACTGTAGAATTAAAATTTTCACTAATTGTGATGTCAGCAATGACTTCCATGTGAAGTTGGATGAAAAGTCAAACAAATTAATGAAATTTCTGTACTTTATCTATACTATAGATAGGTACATCTTCCAATACATCTGAAGTATTTCAGAGGAAACTAAGCCAGGCACTTAAAGGTTTGCCTGGTGTGAAGATAATTGCAGTTGAATCCTGCTTATTGGAGAAGTGGCAACCGATACGGAAATGAAAAAGAATCAAAATTGTAAGTTACAGCTTTTCTTTTAGTACAACAGAGAGAAGGCTATCATATTAAATCCAAAGAAAATGAAACTCAAACAGAAAGGTATCATATTTAGGCCACGTACTATCAGCTGAAGGACTAACATCTGATCCCAGTAGGGCCAAGGCATGTCTGAACAAGCCTCCAGCCAAGACTGGGACCAAGGTGCAGGATTTCAAGAGAATCATAAATTTCCTGGATAAATTCTGCCCACATTTAGCAACCAGCATCAGTGTACCAGGTAACAAAAAAGACTGCAGAGTGGTCATGACCATGGGAAAAAGCATTTGAGAGATTAAAGCAGTTTATCCCTGATATCCCTATCTTGAGAATACCATCAGGGAAAGCAGCAGCCGATTCTACAGTGTGAGGCATTGGGCAGAGGAGCAACCAATTCAATAAGCAAGCAGAATTTGTTAGAAGAAGGGTATAAACAGGAAAAGTTACTGGCAGTGGTGTTTGAAGCAGCATTTTAAACATTTTTAGCATAATAATAGTGCTTTCCAATCACAGCCATTAAAGACAATTATGAGACATAGCACTCAACTTGCAGCCCAAGTTGATTGGCTTACAGAAATACCAAACAGAAATCAGATATTACCCAAGAAAAACTCTAGTGCTGGCAGCGACATTAAATTGTGCCAGTCTCCCTAGTGCTGGGGAAACTATCCAGAGAGATTAGGACATCAAGTCAATTAACATGGTGTACTAACTCCCAATTAAAACAGCAAAGATGCAGGAAGTTAAATAGGCTGCAAAACAGGATGCACAGCTTCAAGTGTTCAAGTGAGTAATTTTGGAAGGCTGGCCTGCAAATCAGAGCCAAGTGCCTGTGGAAGGAGAAACATATTTTCAGTTTAAGAATGAACTCAATGTCCAAGTTATACTTATATATTGCAGGCAGATAGTTGTTATCCCATCTTGATTGCACAAGAGAGTTATGGAAAAGACTTACTGCTCGCATATGGGAATTGCTAACTGCTTACAATGGACTCAAGAATTGAGTTGGGGTGAGTACACTGTTGAAAGGAAGCATATATAGAAAAATGTAATATCTGCATGTTTTATGACAACTATCAACAGAAACAGATCTCGCCATGTGACCTTTCCACAAGGCCATGAGAAAATATTTGGTTTCTTACGAGGCCAGTCCTACACCCATGAAATATCCAAGGAGGCGTGTTGAAGATAGTATCTCTCCAGTGCTTACTTCTCTGGAGCTGCTTTTCAGGAGCATTGTATTGCTAATTATGTGAGTTCCACAAAATGGAAGGAAACCATGTTACTTGTAACAGTGCCCCCATAGCATTCCCTTTCTGCACCTCTGAATTTGGGACAGTAGAAAACCAGTGGTTCACTGCTGTTGCTGCTGTCGGGGAAGAAGAGCAGGCAAGGGGAAGGCAATCCTTTTCTGCTGCTTGCCTCTCTTCTCCTCACCAGACCAAGCACAGATCCTCTGCCTTTCCTGATCCTCTCCCCTTTGCTGGCCTTCACTTATCTCCATGCTTGTTGGAGAGCTCTGCCGCCTGCTATGATAGCATAAAAAGCAGCACCAGGTCAGCACTGCATCTGGGCCAAGCACGGCTCCTTATTGGGTGGTGGATAGTTGCTGCTGTCAGGGATGGTGATTTATCTCCAGCAAGTGAGGACTAGGCAAAGGGGCAGTGAGGAGAGAAAAGCAGGGAAGTTGAAGGACCCGCACTTGGAGGAGTGGGGGAGAAAGGCAGAAGGGAGGCATGAGGCAGGGATGGCAAGTTACTGGTGGGAAAATTGTAATAATAGGAGGCAGTGTTGGGAAGCATCAGGTTATTGGTGAGGATAGCGATCTTGTGGAAGGTGTTCTATGCTGCTGATATTTATCCAATTCTAGAAGAAAAACAAAACATGAAACAAAATTGGTTAACAGGGAGGTTCCAGTCTCTTTGGCAGCCAAAGAAGAAACAGCTACATAGGTACAGAGGGCCAATTGGAGTTCCCACAGGTTCCTCCTCCATGTGAGATAGAATGGTCACATAGAGCAGGGGTGTGGAACCTTTTTTTCTGCCAAGGGCCATTTGGATATTTATAACCAGGGACTGGGGGGTGGGGGGCGGGGTTTCTGGGATTTCCATGGACCGGGGGCCGGAGTTTGCGGGCGGGAGCCAATCACAAGCACTGGGGGGCGGGGTTTGCGGGCAGGAGCCAATCGTGTGGAAGGGGTGGGGTTTGCGGGAGCGAGCCCTGCGGGCCATAGGCGGGAGCCCCGCGGACCTTATATGGCCCGCGGGCCTGACGTTGCTGACCCCTGACATAGAGGAAGGTATATTCCATTTTCCAATGGAAAACCTTCGTTTCATGCTAAATCAACTTGATCCAGGTTAAGCCTATCTCAGGGGCAGAGTGGCACCGAACTGGAGGCTCAGCTTTGGGAACATATCCTTAACAAACTGTAAGCAGGCCATCTTGTTGATGGGGCAAGGAGGCAGTCTTAACCACTATGATTGCTTATTATTGATGAAGTTAACCTTTGCCTGTCACTTTTAATAATTTCTATTTATTATATTATATTTAAATATATTTTGTAAAATTGTATATTACAACTTGTAATAAGGCGCGTGGTGGCTCAGCGGTTAAGACACCAGGCTTGTTGATCGGAAGATTGCAAGTTCAGAACTTCAAGACCCTAGTCCCGCATGACGGAGTGAGCTCCCGCACTCATCCCAGCTCTTGCCAACCTAGCAATTCGAAAGCATGCAAATGCAAGTAGATAAATAGGTACCACTTTGGTGGGTAGGTAACAGCATTCCGCGTGCATCATGCCGGCCACATGACCATGGAAGCATCTTCGGACAACGCTGGCTCTTCGGCTAAGAAACGGAGATGAGCACCGCCCACTAGAGTCGGATACGACTGTGTGGGTGAACCTTTACATTTTTTTACCTTGTAATATGAGGAAGTTTTAAAAGGCAGGTTTCAATGTATTCTATAGGGAACCAGTTTGCCATTTCTTTCTAATGCATTTCTCCACTCTCTTTTAACCAGCTTGTTTTGGAACAATATACTGTATTATGCAAGCAACTGTCTGCTAGAAATTTTCATTAGCATAGCCTCAAGCTGTATTCTATACCTCAGAGTTGAGGAACCTATTTTGGGATGGGGTTGGGAGGTGGGGCAGGCAAAAAAAGGCAAGCAAACTAGGGATTAGAGTGGATGGTCATTGTCAAAGTGAATAATGATTCACATATATACAATCCCAGGTTGGCAACTGCACAATTGGTCTTTTGGTGCCAATGACCCACTGTGCCTGAGCAGCTTTTTCTTTCTTCAGGCAATCATTGTTTTAGATCTGGAAGCTCCTCTTTATCACTTGACCACCAGACTCAAAGTAGCCTAGCTTTAAGCTGGTATCCAGTCGCCGGAGAAACCTTGACTGCCTCATTCATAGTCAAGCAGCTTCATAGGTTTAAGCATTGGGAGAATTAATAAGCACAAACCTTGGACAGTCCATTTTTTTCCATGTATACCTGATGAAAAACTTGCAAGCTGACATGGGAAGTTTGTCAATGTAAAAATTTGTCAGAGCTGTTATCATGATGCACGGTGTCCCTGACATGTTTGGAGGAAACGAATGAAGCAAGACAAGGCTGTGCATAATCGCCCATTCTTTTCACACTAATCAGCAACTCATTTACAAGATGGAGAACAAAAAAACAGGAAAGATGTAGGAAAAGAGAGCCAGTTTTATCTAGTGGTTAAGGCAACAGGATAGAAACCAGGAGACTGAGAGTTCTAGTCCCGCCTTAGGCATGAAAGCCAGCTGGGTGACCTTGGGCCAGTCTCTCCCTCTCAGCCCAACTCACCTCACAGGGTGGTTGTTGTGGGGAAAAGAGGAGGAAGGAGTATTAGGTATGTTCGCTGCCTTGAGTTATTTATAAAAATAATAAAGGCGGGATAGAAAATAAATTAAACAAACAAATAGGAATGTTAGAAGATGACTACCCTCAACCCTGGCATTATATTAATAAGTAGTTTGGAAAGTAGGCAGAAAAAACTGGAAGATTAAATATGGATAAAGTACTGCTTATTAAAGAAAATTTCTATGATACAGAAGTGGTAAGTGGACTTGTGAAATGGTCTTAATCTTCCTAGGCACAGAAGACAGAGCCGGGAGAAAGATGGGAAGACGGCTCTGTCTTCTGTGCCTAGGAAGATTAAGACCATTTCACAAGCTCAACAGCAGCATGGTGATCTTAACGATCCTCCTTTAGATAATAAAAGGACTTAAAATAACATCTCAATATAACCATGACCTAGCCCCAGGTGTAAGGTCACACAGCTACCTAGAAACATATTTAGGATTCCCTTACCAACTTTGCTCAGACTGAAGAAGCTCCTTGGATAAGGAGCGAAACGTTTCCACTAAGAAAATAGAAATCCAGTTGACATGATTCAAGCTACAGACAATTCCACCTGGATGACTGAGAACCTTCATAGACGTAATAGTAGTATGATTTGCAGAAGCAAATACCAGGATGGACGATGAATAACATCCTGACAAAGAGAAAGCTCCATATTAATCTAAAGATTAGATTATATCAAAACTATATAAACTAAACTATATTGAATATGTTATAATATAAAACAGAGACTGGCCTGTTGACAGTGGCAAATAAAATATATTGGTATTTCCTATCATAGGGAGCCAGTTTGGTGTAGTGTTTAAGGCACCAGGCTAGAAACTGAGAGACCATGAGTTCTAGTCCCACCTTAGACACGAAGCCAGCTGTGATCTTGGGCCAGTCATTCTCTCTCAGCCCTGGGAAGTAGGCAATGGCAAGCCACTTCCAAAATCTTGTCAAGAAAACTGCAGGGACCAGTCTAGGCAGTTGCCAGGAGTCAACAATTACTCAAAGGCACTAAATAAATAAATAAATCTTGTCATACAGGATTGGAAGAAATAGTATGATGTTTATGGAAGGTCAAAGTTACCTATTTGGGAGAAAGGATTCTACACCTAACAAGATAGTCTAAACCTTGAGCATATGTAGATGAGCACAAAATCCACACATATAGCATAGTTGTAAAAATCACATTCATGTTGTAAAATAGGCTCTTCCTTGCATTCATCAGTCCAAGTAATGTTTATATATGTTCAAATATGGAAGATTATCTATTGTTATATTTGATGCCCATTAACTTATAGTGCAGATTCCAATTTTCAGAGAACCAAGCAGTCAAAATCTGCCATCCATCTGGACATCAAGACTTCACCCAAGGCTTAAGAATTGTACTGATGTCCCTTTGATGAAAGCCTGAGATTTTTATTTGGAAGGAATTTCAGGAAACTAAGGGTCAGAAAACTCAGAGGTAATGGAGTTTAAGCAATAGAGTACATAAGGAAGGGCTACAGCTGAGAGAAAGGGTACATGCTTTACCTGCAGCAGATCCTAGACTCAATTCCTTGCACCTAAAGATAAATCTATAAAGCAAGGGATGAAAAATAAGTGGAAAACAAGAAATAAGTTTGGGAAAAGGATAACAGAGAACTGAGATAAAAATAAACTGTTTTTTATGATATAGGTCAACAGTAAGCAATTGGATGCCCTCTTATTGGGTGCCTTTGCTGCTGTAGTTAATCTGAGATAGCAAGATTGTGCCTTTTGCCCAGGACAGCAGGCAAGCAGCTTTGTGTGGTAGCTGACCTGCTCCAGGCCCAGGAGCTCCAGTACACAAAGGAATTTGGGGAAAGCTGCACAGTTTCCCCCCCACACACACACACACACAAAGAGCACATCAGAAATTAGAGGGAATATTGCTTGGGGAAGAGCCAGGTTTTAAGGTCTCTTTTATGCACAGTTAGTATGGGGGCCAGATTGATATCAGGACAGAAAAGACACATTTCCTTGGTTTCATTAGATGACACTGCTTAATGAATGGGACCTGGAGCATGCCAACTCTACCTGATCATACAGAACAGGCAGAAACTATGGAATACAGACAAACTTCCCCTTAGATAACCAGGTCCTATGCCATAAAGGGCTTTATGTGTGATAAGTAGCACCTCGAATTGCTCATGAAGCAGAGGTGTTACATGGGCATGCCTAATTGCCTGTGCTACTGCATTATGGATCAGCTGCAGCTTCTGAGTGGTTTTCAAGGGCAGCTCCATCCAGAATGCACTGCAATAGTCCATATATGAGGTACTAAAGTATGAGTGAGTGACACAACTGACCCACAAGATGGATTTGTGAAAAGGCCTTCTTAGCCATAGTTTCCCCCTGCTTGATAAGAAGTTGAGTCCAAGAAGATCCACAAATTACACACCAGTCCCAAAAGGGGAAGCACAGCCCCATTCAGAAGTGAAGATGGACCAGCATCCCTGGTGCTTGGAAGGATGAGGTCCAAAACCCACAGCCACTGATCAGGATTGAGTTTGAGCCTGTCCTTCCCCATCCAGGCCCCCAGAATCTCCAGACACTAGGACAAGACTTTGACAGCTGTGGCTGAGATATACAATTGGGTATTGTCCACATATTGATGTTATCTGATCTAAAACTGACAGATGACCTCACCTGCTGACCTTAGGTAGATGTTAAATACTGTCTCAGTGCCTGGGAGCTGTAGGGGCCTGGATGGGGAACAACAGGCTTCAACTGAACCCTGGGTAGATGGAGTGGCTGTGGATTGATGGCCTCTCGGTTTCCAGGAAGTTGTCATCTTTAACTCTGGATGGGGTGGCATTGCCCCATACAGATTCAGTGTGGAACTTGGGGATCTTCTTGGACTCACGACTCCTGCTCGAAGAGCAGGTGGCAGTCATGGCCAGGAGGGCCTTTGCACAACTTTGGGTTGTGCACCAGTTGCACCCCTTCCTGGATAGTGATGCCCTCCGAACAGTCACTCATGCCCTTGTCATCTCCCATATAGATTATTGCAATGTGCTCTACATGGGGCTACCCTTGAAGAGTATCCAGAAGCTTCAGCTGGTCCAGAATGCGGCCGCACAGGCAGTTATGGGTGCGATAAGATCAGCTCATGTAACACCACTGCTGCGCGAGCTGCATTGGGTACCAGTTTGCTTCTGGGTCCAATTCAAGGTGTTGGTTATCACCTTAAAAGCCCTACATGGCATGGGGCCAGGGTACCTGAGGGACCGTCTCATCCCGATTACATCTACCCGCCCCACCCAGTCATGCAGAGAGGGCATGCTTCAGACCCCATCAATGAAGGAATTTCATTTGGCGGGGTCCAGGAGGCGTGCCTTCTCTGCGGTAGCACCTGCCTTGTGAAATAACTTGCCCCCAGAGGTGAGACAGGCACCTTCACTCCTGGCCTTCAGAAAGTCTTTAAAGACCTGGTTCTGCCGCGTTGCTTGGGACAAAGAAGGTAATAGTTCCTCCTGGGGGTGGTTAGCCCCGTAATACCCTCCTTTTTTAAGATCTTCCCATCCTCTGGATTCTTATCTATTTATTATTATATTGTATTTTTAAGTGTGTAGGTTTTTAATATTAATTTTAATGTTGTAAACCGCCCAGTGTCTACTGTCGTGGAGATGGGCGGTGATAAATTCGAATAATAGATAGATAGATAGATAGATAGATAGATAGATAGATAGATAGATAGATAGATAGGAGGGGTAACAGTATTGAGACATTTGGAGCCTTGGACTTGTTTCCTCTACACCTGTCAATACCAACTGGACCCAAGCACAGAGGAAGAAGGAAAACCATCAGAACACTGCATCCCCCACCCTAATCTCTAAAAGCAGGCCAGATGTTCTTTGCCATTTAATTGCCAGCTTGTTGGATTTATCTTATTCTTCCTTTTCACTCCAACCCTTCCACTTTTTGGTCAGCTGAAAGAAGGTACTGTAGGTGGGCAATACTATTCCCCTCATCCCATCACTGAAATGTTTTGTGCATTTACATTGTTGGTTTATTTAGCTGTCCATTTTCCTCATCCCAGGTAACATTTCAAAGTTATTTTTAAAAAAACTACGACAGTTTTCTCTTACATATTCACCTACCCAGTAATCATACTAGCTCATCATGCATGATGTTCCTTTTATGCCTCTCTTTCCATTACGAAGACTAGCATAAAAAAGGTTTTCATCAAGTAGCTTATAGACACTCCACAGTTTGCATTTTTCTTCTCATAATATAAATATAGTCCTTCTCATGTGGTGTATTAATCTCATGTTGGCCAGAAAAAGTTTTGCCAGCATATAAATGAGTTCAATTAGCTATCTTTCAACCCTCTTTGCTACCCTGGAGACATAAGTTAAAAGGAAACTGTCTTTAGAGTAGCAGAGGGGTGAAAAAAAGGTTTTCATATTTCTCAGTTAAAAGTAAAAACTTCCCTTTCAAGCAAGTTCATGAAACCAGCAATAAAATACTGAGTGTTACTTGTGTGATCTTCCTGAGAAACAAGGAGGGATTCACCCTTGATGAGTACTACTGGTTAGGCAATGCCACCTGTCATGGATCACAGAGATTTAGCAGTTAAGTTGAAGAATAGAAGAATAACAGGCAAACACCCTAGTGCTGAGATAGTTTAGATGCAATAGTTTAGATGCCCTTCTGTTTTGGGGCACAAGTCAGAAATGTGCTGGTCACAATCAAATATATTCATATTTATCCTTGGATTCTTCCCAATGGCCAGCCTTTCAGTCTCCCAGTTGAAATGCATTGGAAAGGGATCCTGAGTGTTTTCAGATCTATTTGGATATGAGGTTGCTATAAGCATAGCCATATTTATGTTTGTGAATTTAGAGCACACAGAAAATCACCAGCCAATCAGCACTTGACCTTCCAGGGCAATTGGTGACCAAAAAGGACTGTCAACCATTAGTGTTTGTTTACCAGCCAATACATGAATGTCTTATATAAATTGCTAGCATTTGCCTTTGTCTCTCTGCTTGTCATGGTGGCTGCTTGGCTTTTGAACTCCTTTACTAAATTATGCCAGCAGGTTACTACAATGGGACTTCAGAAGTCAGGAGGTGGGACAAATTAAGAATCCTCTCCAATGAGAGCAGAGGCTGCATCTTCTAGCATAAAGTTGCTGTAGGTTGCCATATGCGTTTTATATAATTTACATTGCAATTACATGAGTAGGGTGGCTACTTGAATCTTCTATAGAAATAAGTGCTTTAAATAGTCCTTGTTCTTTGTCATTATTGCTGAAAATAATGCAGAATTGGGATAATTGTTCAAATGTCTATTTATTGAGGATTTATAGATATTTATTTATAGTCCCTATGGAACAGAATCATGACCAAATTAGATGTTATGGAAAATTGTGAAAAATGTCATCTCATTATTATGCCCTTCCATCATAATTAGTTCATTCTGTTGTTCAAATACTGTATTGTATTTTCAGAACTATGGCTTGGTAAACAAGGAATCAGGGCTCTATCTATCTATCTATCTATCTATCTATCTATCTATCTATCATCGGTGAATTCAACTCCCTAACCTTCATACTGAATACTGACCATTTACATTTGAAACTGTCAATAATAATAATAATAATAATAATAATAATAATAATAATAATACAGTTTAACATTTTCTCCTATTTTGAAATGATCTACCCTTACTCTTATTGAATATTAAAAGTTAATTTTTGTCTTGAACTTGGAGTATGCTCCAAGAACAACTGCCTCTGAGCCCATAGGCTTAATTTTCACATTGCTCATTTACCTCCATGGATAATGGCCATTTGTTTGTTTTAAAAATCTTGACCATCCATGCAAAGTGGGCCCCAGGGTAGCATACGAAATTAGCAATCAATTCATAACTTTAAGACTGATAAAACAGCAATTCTAGAATGATCGAAAGATGATTGTAGTGACTTTGAGATTGGTCTGAATGACCATTTGACTTGCTTTTCATTCCTAGGCCTATGACTGTAAAATGATGCAGGATTTTAACAAGAAACCTCTCTCCTTAACTCTGCCTACATCAGAATGAAAACAAACAAACAAATGTCCTTCTTAAGAATTGAGTGCAGCCCGAGAGCTGCTCTAGAATTTGCCACTGAATTGTAGTTTTGAATGTGATACAAGGGATAGCTGACACTAACAACATTAAACTTAATTTAAATTACATTTAGATATAGTTCTGGCCCTAGCTATGTTTTTGTTCTGATTCTGCAACTTAATAGCTGTAGTCAAAGGCCAAGGATGGATGAATATCTTAGTTTTGTAGTCTCTGACCATCATTTTTTCCTTTTTGTTTATTTTTTTTAAAAAAAACAGCAAGTTCATATCAGTAGTAAATCTACTACACTTTTCATCCTCCCCAGCCATCTCTTAGTTCCTCTAAATGCTTCCTGAAAATACTTTGGTACTATTCTCCAGTCCCCATTCCATACTGCAATCCATTTTAAGTATGGATAACTATAATCACATTGATGATGATGCTATCAGTTCAATTGTGTCCGATTCTCGGCTATTCTATGGACCAACTAGCTCCACTTTTTATGATCTTGTATAGCTTTTTTTAGTTGTTCTATGCTCTGGCTGGTGTCAACTTTGATGGTATCTAGCCACCATGTTTTTTGGTGGCCTTGTTTCCTTTTACCACTGACCGTACCGAGCATAACTGCCTTTTCCAGTGAGTTTGATCGCATGACATGGCCAAAATAAGGCAGAGTTTTGTGATTTTGTCCACCAGGTTTTATATGCTCCAATACTTGGTTATTTGTCACCTTTGCTGACCACGTAATGCGCAGGATCCTTCTCCAACACCACAGCTTGAATGAGTCAATTTTCCTTGTCTAGTTTTTTCATGGTCCATCATTACATCACATTAGTTTCCCCCTATTTAGACTTATTCCATGCCCCTTACTTCTTCTCTTCTCTTTGTGTAGGTATTTGTCACGTGTAGGTGTGCATGTATACATATACAGCAAGGTGTCTTGAAGGGGAATAAAAAAAGTCAAGATGGCAGCCATGACCATTCAGTCAAAGCTCCACCCAATGTTTATGTGAGTTGTACACACATAAAAAAGGGGCAGGGTTTCAACCTTGTGCTCACTGCCACCACTTTGACTTTTTTAATCCACCCTGAGGATGTTTCTGTATATACTACAAAAAGAGCAAAAACAAAACCAACGCTACCACATAGGTCACTTTTCCATGACTGCAAATTATTGCATCTTGGAGAGATCCAAGATGGTGGCCGCAAGCAGACGCCGGTAATCGCTCCAGGAGAATTGAGCCGTAAGCCCTAAAACCTTCTTTAAAACCCTCCTTATACCCCACAAAACTACCTTGGGGGCTGGAGAGGCTGTGTCGGGCTTGGGGCGAGCGGTCTTCTCCGGACGGAGCGTTGCGGTGGGCTAAGTTTGGCGGTGATACCAACAAGAGACAGCGGTTACGGTGGAGTTGCCGGAGTCACCGGAGCCGGTGAAACCTAAAAGGCTGGCTGAGTTTTGGGAGCTTCGTGAAGCTTGGCGGTGGCAAAGGGATCCAGCGGAATTGCCGGAGGCTGCCAGAGTTAGAGTCTGGCTTAGAGGAGTTCGGTGGGGGCTGATAGAGCCTGGCGCGACGGTCCGGGTCTTTTCCAGGCCCGTTTTCTAAGTTGCGCCGGAGCTGTGACGGGCTGAGGCTGAAGCTGTGGAGGCTCGGTGGAGGCTCGGTGAGGCCGGGATCGCCCCCCTGGGACAGACAAACAATGCTCCCTGGGACAGACAACCCCCCTGGATAGACAGCTTCCCTGGGACAAACCCCCTGGAACAAACGACCAACCCCCCTAGGACAAACAACGTTGGAAGTGTGGCAAGTCCCGGCGTTATACTGGATGGTGACTGCCAGAGTTGGAAGCTGGCCCAGTGGAGTTTGGTGGGGGCCTGGCAGAGCCTGGCATGATGAGCCGGTGTTTTTCCCAGGCTGCTTTTTCGAAGCTGCGCTGGAGCTGGAGCTGCGGTGGAGTCCAGCCTGTGGGCTGAAGTTTATACCACCCTAATGTGCCCCGGTGAAGTCCAGGAGGCCCAGGAAGATTACTGGCGTGGCTGGCCCATTGCAGGAGGGGCTGGGAAAACACTTGAGACCCCCCCACCTGGTGAAACAACAGATCAAACCTGTCAGCGAGCCTGTAAAGATCTGAGTGGGACTCTTGAATGTTTGATGGACTCTGGGGGAGCCAGACTTAGACCTCCTCGGACTTTGGGGTTCTTTGAGGAATGGTCTCAAATAACAAACCCGTGGACTTTGTCATCATAGTCTTTAAATTATCTTAACATCTAATTTAACATCTGATCTGCTTGACGGATAAAGTAGAGGATCAACCACCCCCAGTCTATTAGGGTGGCAGAAGGTTGTGAGGTCCCTTGGTGTGAGTGTGGTGCCCCCTTGTAAGTGAGAGTGACAAGGGGGGGACTAGGATTGTATGAGTTATGAGAGAGTACCTATCCCTGAGTGAGAGGCAGGGTAGGTAGGAGTGTTTGGGTTCCCTCCTGTGGCTAGTGAGAGAGGCCACAGGAGGGAACAGTGAGAGTGTGTGAATTGTATGGGGTGGTTGGGGCATGCCAGTGCCAAGAGCGGAAGCTGGTGCGCTGGGGGCCCTGCCATTTACCTAGGAGAGATTGAGTTGAGAGGATGAATGTATGGAGAAGGTGACCTTTGCCCAAATCCAGGCTTTCCGGGGGCTCAGGAGTGGAGGCGTCTGAGTCACGAGACTCTGGGGGCTGCGGGGTGGGGAATTCGATCGAGGTGGTGACGGGTAAGGGACGCTATGATGGGAGCTGGAGGGTAGGCCATCGTTGGGGAAGGCACCCCCCGGTGTTTAATACCGGTGGTGCGTTCCGGCCCCCCAAGCTCATACCCAGGCCCTGGTAAGAAGATCTTTGAGGGCCCTGATGTCTGGCTGCTCCTCCTTAATGCCAGGTCGGTGAATAATAAGGCTCCCATCATCTGCGATTTACTTGCGGAGGAGGGGGCAGACCTGGCATGTATAACAGAGACCTGGCTGGGCCCAGAAGGAGGGGTTGCCCTTTCGGAAATGTGTCTAGCCAGGTTTCGAGTATTGGGTTCCCTCCTGTTCCCTCCTTTTTATTTAGTTCTATTTTCATGCTTTTCTGTATTTTCTATTTTCTATTTTATTTATACTCAGAAAATCAATAAAAGTTAAATTATAAATAATTTCTGCATATTTAAATAAATGACAGGCACAGAGAAGGGGTTGTTACAGACTGAGATTCTAGTGAAGGATTGGGAGGGAAGGGTTTTTAATATTTTGAGGTCCACCAGTTCTGATCCAGATAAGATCCACTGAACATTGGTTCACTTTCTTCAAAATTCAACAAATCTTTATATTTTAACCAACTTATTCCTCCCACCTCCAGCAAAGGAGATTGTTACCTTGTTGTGGTGCTGGAGCTTGAGCACCTCAATGAATCCATGAGCTAAACCGTGAAGGGACACCCAAGACGGGAAGGTCGTGGCAGAGAGGTCAGACTAAATACGATCCCTGGGGAAGGTAACGGCAACCCACCCCAGTATTCTTGCCGTGAAAACTAAATGGATCAGTACAACCAGAGATATGTCGGTATACCATCGGAAGATGGGACTCCCAGGTCGGAAGATGGTCAAAATGCTACTGGGGAGGAACAGAGGATACGTTCAACTAGCCCCAGATGTGATGACGCAGCTAGCTCAAAGCCGAAAGGACGGCTAGCGGCCGACGGTGCTGGTGGTGGACGACGAATCCGATGTTCTAAAGATCAACACACCATAGGAACCTGGAATGTAAGATCTATGAGCCAGGGCAAATTGGATGTGGTTATTGGTGAGATGTCAAGATTAAATATAGACATTTTAGATGTCAGTGAACTGAAATGGACTGGAATGGGCCACTTCACATCAGATGACCACCAGATCTACTACTGTGGACAAGAGGACCGCAGAAGAAATGGAGTAGCCTTCATAATTAATAATAAAGTGGCTAAAGCAGTGCTTGGATACAATCCAAAAAACAATAGAATGATCTCAATTCGAATTCAGGGTAAACCATTTAACATCACAGTGATCCAAATATACGCCCCAACCACAGATGCTGAAGAAGCAGAAGTAGATCAGTTCTATGAGGATCTGCAGCACCTACTGGATAATACACCAAAAAGAGATGTTATTTTCATTACAGGAGACTGGAATGCTAAGGTGGGTAGTCAGACGACACCTGGAATTACAGGCAAGCATGGTCTGGGAGAACAAAATGAAGCAGGACATAGGCTGATAGAATTTTGCCAAGACAACTCACTGTGCATAACAAACACTCTCTTCCAACAACCTAAAAGACGACTTTATACATGGACTTCACCAGATGGTCGACACTGAAATCAGATTGACTACATCCTTTGCAGCCAAAGGTGGCGGACATCTATACAGTTGGTAAAAACAAGACCTGGAGCTGACTGTAGTTCAGATCACGAACTTCTTATTGCAAAATTTAGAATCAGACTAAAGAGAATAGGGAAGACCCACAGATCAGTTAGATATGAGCTCACTAATATTCCTAAGGAATATGCAGTGGAGGTGAAGAATAGATTTAAGGGACTAGATTTAGTAGATAGGGTCCCGGAAGAACTATGGACAGAAGTTCGCAACATTGTTCAGGAGGTGGCAACAAAAAATGTCCCAAAGAAAAAGAAAACCAAGAAGGCAAGATGGCTGTCTGCTGAGACACTGGAAGTAGCCCAAGAAAGAAGGAAAGCAAAAGGCAACAGTGATAGGGGGAGATATGCCCAATTAAATGCAAAATTACAGAGGTTAGCCAGAAGATAAGGAATTATTTTTAAACAAGCAATGTGCGGAAGTGGAAGAAGACAGTAGAATAGGAAGGACAAGAGATCTCTTCCAGAAAATTAGAAACATCAGAGGTAAATTCCAGGCAAAAATGGGTATGATCAAAAACAAAGATGGTAAGGACCTAAGAGAAGCAGAAGAGATCAAGAAAAGGTGGCAAGAATATACGGAAGATCTGTATAGGAAGGATAATAATATTGGAGATAGCTTTGACGGTGTGGTCAGTGAGTTAGAGCCAGACATCCTGAAGAGTGAGGTTGAATGGGCCTTAAGAAGCATTGCTAATAACAAGGCAGCAGGAGACGACGGTATCCCAGCTGAACTGTTTAAAATCTTGCAAGATGATGCTGTCAAGGTGATGCATGCCATATGCCAGCAAATTTGGAAAACACAAGAATGGCCATCAGATTGGAAAAAATCAACTTATATCCCCATACCAAAAAAGGGAAGCACTAAAGAATGTTCAAACTATCGAACAGTGGCACTTATTTCACATGCCAGTAAGGTAATGCTCAAGATCTTGCAAGGTAGACTCCAGCAATTTATGGAGAATTGCCAGATGTACAAGCTGGGTTTAGAAAAGGCCGAGGAACTAGAGACCAAATTGCCAATATCCGCTGGATAATGGAGAAAGCCAGGGAGTTTCAGAAAAACATCTATTTTTGTTTTATTGACTATTCTAAAGCCTTTGACTGTGTGGATCATAACAAATTGTGGCAAGTTCTTGGTGGTATGGGGATACCAAGTCATCTTGTCTGCCTCCTGAGGAATCTGTATAACAACCAAGTAGCAACAGTAAGAACAGAGCACGGAACAACGGACTGGTTTAAGATTGGGAAAGGAGTACGGCAGGGTTGTATACTCTCACCCTACCTATTCAACCTGTATGCAGAACACATCATGCGACGTGCTTGGCTTGAGGAATCCAAGGCTGGAGTTAAAATCGCTGGAAGAAACATTAACAATCTCAGATATGCAGATGATACCACTTTGATGGCTGAAAGCGAGGAGGAGTTGAGGAGCCTTATGACGAAGGTGAAAGAAGAAAGTGCAAAAGCTGGGCTGCAGTTAAACCTCAAAAAAACCAAGATTATGGCAACGAGCTTGATTGATGACTGGCAAATAGAGGGAGAAAAAGTGGAGGCAGTGACAGACTTTGTATTTCTAGGCTCAAAGATTACTGCAGACGCTGACTGCAGCCAGGAAATCAGAAGACGTCTACTTCTTGGGAGGAGAGCAATGGCAAATCTTGATAAAATAGTTAAGAGCAGAGACATCACACTGACAACAAAGGTCCGCATAGTTAAAGCAATGGTATTCCCTGTAGTAACCTATGGCTGCGAGAGCTGGACCATAAGGAAGGCTGAGCAAAGGAAGATAGATGCTTTTGAACTGTGGTGTTGGAGGAAAATTCTGAGAGTGCCTTGGACTGCAAGAAGATCAAACCAGTCCATACTCCAGGAAATCAAGCCAGACTGCTCACTTGAGGGAATGATATTAAAGGCAAAACTGAAGTACTTTGGCCACATAATGAGAAGACAGGATACCCTGGAGAAGAAGCTGATGCTAGGAAAAGTGGAAGGCAAAAGGAAGAGGGGCCGACCAAGGGCAAGATGGATGGATGGTATTCTGGAGGTGACGGACTCAACCATTGGGGAGCTGGGGATGGTGACGGCCGACAGAAAGCTCTGGCGTGGACTGGTCCATGAAGTCACGAAGAGTCGGAAACGACTGAACGAATAAACAACAACAAATACATTCTTTACATATCCAACATATTTCACCTAAAAGAACCTATTTGGCATTCAAGAATCCAATAGCCTGGGTGACAAAGCTGTTTCCCAATCTGGCTGTTCTACATCGGATACAGCGGAACCTCTTCCCAGAGGGTAACAAAGAAAACAAACCATGATGAGGATGGGAGGCATCACTGATGATCTTTTGAGCTCTGGACAAACAGCGTGCATGTGCTAAATCTTGGATGAGGGGCAGAGATATCCCAATTATCTTTTCTGCTGCCCTTACCACTCTCTGCACAGACTTTCTATCTGAGGCCCTACAGCCTCCAAACCAGATGGAAATAACAGCTTGTAAGTACACTCTGTATAGTGCCTCTGTAGAAAGTAAGGAGAATGGAAGATGGGAGATGTACTTTCTTCATCCGACGCAAAAAGTGCAAATGTTGATGTGCTCACTTTACCAAAAATGTGGTATTAAGGGACCAGGACAGACTATTTGTTAACTGCACCCCCAGGATTCTAATGCTACTGACTGACTCCACAGCTATGTTATTAATAAAAAGTGGAGTGTGACTGCACCGGTTATTCCTGAAGTCTATAATAATCTCCTTAGTTTTTTCCACATTTAAAACCAAGCTGTTTTTATTGCACTACTCCACCAAACCCTTTACCTCCTCCCTATAAGCCCACTCATCCTCACCCCTGATAAGACCCACTACAGTTGTATCGTCCGCATATTTCACAATGGAATTGGTGGTATACTTGGCGCAACAGTCATGTGTCATAATGAATAAATTCTTGCAAAAAATGTTTCATTCTTTCCACCAATATTGATGCAAATATCTTATAATCATTATTCAACAATGAAATTGGTCTATAATTTTTAACTAAAGAAGGATCTTGACCTTCCTTTGGTATAAGAGCAATATTAGCTTGTTTCCATGAATCCGGCATTGATGACCCCAACAAAATAGAATTCATCAGTCTTTTGATAGGTAAAAGAACCTGATCTTCAAAAAATCTATAATATAATGCAGACAAACCATCAGGTCCTGGTGCTTTTCCCAATTTCATTCTTTTTATAGCCTCAACTATTTCAAAAGTAGTTATTGGACTGTTCAATATTAATTTCTGTGACTGTGTAAGTTTTGGTAAATCTTGTTTATTCAAATATTCATTTATCTTCTCCAAAGGTACTTCTTGTTTTTTATATAAATTAGAAAAAAAGCTATAGAATGCTTTTTTAATCTTTTCATTGTCCAAAAATTCCACATTACCTTCTTTGATCTTTAAAATCATTTTCTTCTCTCTTTCCTTCCTTAATTTATATGCTAACCATCTTACTGGTTTATTAGCAAATTAAAAATGTTTCTGTTTTGCATATTTCAACTTTGTTTCAATTTCTTTCAGAGTCATCATAGATATTTGTTGATATAATAATTTGAGTTGATATACAATGATGTTATCTGATGGTTTTTTCTGTAATTCAATTTCTTTCAATTTGATCTGTTCCAATATCATTTGTACTTTCCGTTGAAATGTTTTTCTAATGTTACGATTATGGTAAATAAAATGTCCCCTCATAACTGCTTTACTCGCATCCAATACAGTTTTTAAGTAAATTTCATTGTCCAAATTAATTTCAAAAAAATTGGTGGCTGTTGTGGGTCTTCCGGGCTGTGTGGCCGTGTTCTGGAAGTTGTGGTTCCTAATGTTTCGCCAGCATCTGTGGCCAGCATCTTCAGAGGGCAGGAGCACAGATAGAAGCAAAATCTCTGTGCCCAGGTAGAGTGGCAATGTTCTATTTATAGAGCTAAATTATAGGAGATTAGGTGGGGTTTTTTGTTGTGTTGAAATGTTAACGAGTAGCTGATGAGCGTGATTAGCATGTTCATTGTGAGAAGTATTCCCATGTCCTGGTGGTTGGACTGAGTTCGTTGACCTTTTGCAGGCTGTGTTTTTCAGGACTGGTAGCCAGGTTTTGCTAATTTTTAAACTTTCTTCTTTTTTACTGTAACTGTGCTGGTGTTTGTGAATTTCAATGGCTTCTCTGTATAATCTGGTGTAGTGGCTTTTGGTGTTGTCCAGTATTTCTGTGTTTTCAAATAGGATTTTGTGTCCCGTTTGCTTGAGAGCATGTTCAGCTACTGAAGATTTTTCCGTTTTTTCAGTCCGGGGTGCCATTGGCTCCCCGACATATGAATTATCCAAACATTTGGCAACCCTTTTACAGACCCACACCGGACAGACTCCATCCCACATCAAAGACTCAGGACACTTCATCAACAAAATCAGCACCCTAAAACTCAACCACACGGACAAACTGGTCAGCTTTGACATGGTCTCCCTGTTTACCAAGGTGCCAGTAAGGGACACCCTGGCACTCATCAAGCAAATCTTCCCAGAAGACATTACAGCTTTATTTCAACACTGCCTAACAACTAGTTACTTTCAATGGGAGAATGAGTTCTACGAACAGATGGATGGCCATGCCATGGGAAGCCCCCTGAGCCCAGTCATAGCAAACTTTTACATGGAACACTTTGAAAAACAGGCTTTGGAATCGGCACCCATTTACCAACAGTCTGGTTCCGGTTCGTGGATGACACCTTCGCAATTTGGAGTCATACTGAAGAAGAACTGGAGAAATTTCTGGACCACCTAAACGGCATCCACCCCAATATACAATTCACTATGGAAAAAGAAACTGATGGCAAACTTCCATTTTTAGATACGCTGGTCATACGCAATCCGGACCTCAAACTAGGACACAAAGTATACAGAAAACCCACCCATACGGACCGATATCTACACAAAAATTCCAATCACCACCCACGACAAAAGAGAGGCATGATCAAAACCTTGGTGGATCATGCTAATCGAAACTGTGAAACCCAATTTCTCAACAATGAACTTAACCATCTGAATTGGGTCCTACAGGCAAATGGCTATTCCAAGAATGAAATAAAAAGAGCCATCAAACCAAGAAAACAACATCCAACTGAAGAAAAACAGCCCCCCCCCCACAAACAAAGTATTCCTGCCCTACATCAAAGGAGTCACTGACCGCATGGGAAAACTGATGGAAAAACACAACTTTCAAACAGTCTTCAGACCCACCAGAAAAATACAACAAATGCTAAAATCAGCAAAAGACAAAAGGGACCCCCGCACCGCTGCAGGAGTATACCGCATACCATGCAGCTGTGGACAAGTATACATCGGAACCACAAAACGAAGCATTCACACCAGGATAAAAGAACATGAAAGACACTGCAGACTACAGCAACCGGAAAAATCTTCAGTAGCTGAACATGCTCTCAAGCAAACGGGACACAAAATCCTATTTGAAAACACAGAAATACTGGACAACACCAAAAGCCACTACACCAGATTATACAGAGAAGCCATTGAAATTCACAAACACCAGCACAGTTACAATAAAAAAGAAGAAAGTTTAAAAATTAGCAAAACCTGGCTACCAGTCCTGAAAAACACAGCCTGCAAAAGGTCAACGAACTCAGTCCAACCACCAGGACATGGGAATACTTCTCACAATGAACATGCTAATCACGCTCATCAGCCACTCGTTAACATTTCAACACAACAAAAAACCACACCTAATCTCCTATAATTTAGCTCTATAAATAGAACATTGCCACTCTACCTGGGCACAGAGATTTTGCTTCTATCTGTGCTCCTGCCCTCTGAAGATGCTGGCCACAGATGCTGGCGAAACGTTAGGAACCACAACTTCCAGAACACGGCCACACAGCCCGGAAGACCCACAACAGCCATTGAACTCCGGCCGTGAAAGCCTTCGACAATACATTCAAAAAAATCCTTCAATTTCTTCTTAGAATCCTCTACCACCTTCTCTTTTTGTAGAATAGATTCATTCAACCTCCATCTATATAATCTAGATGCTCTTTTTACTATCATACTAACAGGATTATGATCAGAAAAAGTATTTGGTAATATATCCAAAGTATCCAAAGAGTAAGGGGCGTGGTGGCTCAGCGGGTAAGACACCAGGCTTGTTGATCGGAAGATCGCAAGTTCGGAGGTTCGAATCCCTAGCCCTGCGTGCAGAGTGAGCTCCCGCACTAGCTCCAGCTCTTGCCAACCTAGCAACTCCCATTCGAAAGCATGCAAATGCAAGTAGATGAATAGGTACCACTTCGGTGGGTAGGTAATAGCGTTCTGCGCGTGCCATGCGGCCACATGACCGCGGAAGCGTCTTCAGACAATGCTGGCTCTTTGGCTAACAAACGGAGATGAGCACCGGCCCCTAGAGTCGGACACGACTGCACAAATGTGCGGGGGGTACCTTTATATATTTAAAGGTACCTTTAAATATATATATATATCTCCAGGCTTGGCTGCCAGCTCGACCAGTCAGATTTCTCAGAACTGACTGAATTTCCCTTGCTTGCGTGGATTGCAGAAGTTGTGGTCCACTGAAGTTTTTTTTCCCCTGGAGAAGGGGAGACCAGAAGATTACTCGTGGGGCCATTGGGATTGCCTACCCTTGTTTTTTCTGTAGTTTTCCACCGCGGAAGGAACAGGGTAAGTGCAAGGCAATGGCCGAGATATATCAGGCTCTCGCAGGGGAAACAAGTCTCTTTGAAGAGACACAAGAGCGCCCAGCCGCTTTTAGATCACTTTAGGAATGTTTTTTTTAGATTAAAATATTTTTGAAATCTAAGATCTATTTTTTGGACTTCGTTGAAAATGTTGGCTAACTTTGTGCTTTCTTTGCTATAACTGATTCTGGTGGAAGTTTGATGGACTCTATATTTGCAACATAATGAAACGTCTGCATTTTTTTTTTTACTTCTCTTTTGTATTAGAGGGATTTAAGAGACTCTGTTTGTAATTCTTCGCTTGATAAACTAAATGACTATTCATTTTTTGAGAAACTCTTTGTTTGGATTAAGCAGCTTGCAGCTTGAAGAACGAAAGCTCGCAGTTTGAAGAATAAAAACACAGGGTAACGTGTTTTTTTCCTTGTCGTCTTTTTCTACATCCTCCCTGGTTGGATTTTGCTTCATTTGGAATATATTTTTTATTTCTCCTTCTATAAACTGTTTAAAATATTATTCTCTCCTGTATTTTGGATTATTGGAACTTTCTTTTTTCTTTTGACTTTAAAAAAAACACAACAACAACGACGTTCTGCTTAATAGATTCTGCTGGTAGTATTCCATGGACAGATTACATGATTATTGTTTTGACTAGAAGGGTTGTTGTTTTAATTTGAAGGACACAGGAAAGATGGCTTTCCAACTTGTACCTGAGGAGCTCAGAAGAGAGATTACTGAGGTTTTTTCAAATATTCAAAGGTCGTTGGAATTACTGTTCGTAACTCTGCAAAATAGAGAGAAAGAACAGAGAACAGAAACGGAGACAGAAAGGAAAAATGTTTTTCAAGTGGAGGAGAAACAGAAGGAGGAAATTTTGAGTATATTAGTTCAGAAGAACATTCTGAAGGCTTTACACTACAATCTTGGTATAGATATGTTGTGGCAGTGGAGACAGAGTGAAAATATGGGTGCACAGTTGGATGGATGTTGTGAAATATGTGGAAAGGGAGAGAAGGTTGCTATGATATTCTATATGAGATATAGAAAAGAGCAGGCTGTATATTGCGAATCTCCCACAGTGTATTGTGATTTTGGCATAACCTAAACAGAAGATATGAGAAACTGTATGGATATAAAGGTTAATGAAAAAATATGGACTTGAATTGTTATGAGAAACTGTATGGATATATAAAAAGTGATATTCTAAATGTAAGATGCTAAATACAAACACAAGTTGATATTATAGAATATTGTTTTCCTTAGAGATATATTTATGAGAAGATAATGATATGATGGAATTAGAATGATGGTTACTACAGGATGATATATATCAATATGTATTGTATGAATATTATAAGAATTGATATATTAGCTATTAGGTTAAGTGATATGATAGATTATGCATTTAGTTTAAATGGACACTACTACAAGGAATGGAAATTACAGATGGATAATTGAGATTCAAGAATTCCTTTTTTATGGAGATATATATATATTTTAGAATTAAATTATAGAAATATATATGTATGAACACTATAAGAATTGCTAAATTATGTATTAAGTTACATAACATGTTAGGTTATGAGTCATAATATGAATAGAATATATTGTAGTTTATTAGAAGTAAATAAGGCTTTTATTTGTTATACTAATTGGTCTTTATTGAAGATATAAATATGTAGTAATGAACATTCAACATTTAACTACTACTTCAAGGAGTGGAAGCCAAAGATGGATTATTGGGAGACAGTAAGATGAAGGTTAGAAGATTGGATTAAAGAAATCAAAAGGCATATGACAAAGAAAAGTTCCTGTATACTGTATGCTGTACTAACATTTAAAATCAATTGTTGTACTTTAAGTTCAAAGATAGATTGGAGGACATCTATTTTCTATATTTTCTTTGCTTATTATTTCTTGACTTCACTTTTTCTTTATCTTTTTCTTATTTTGTATTTCTGTTTCTATTTCTTTTTCTACTTTAAATTTTATTATGTATTGTAAAACTTAATAAAATTTATTAAAATATATATATATATATATATATATATATATATATATATATATATCCACTTTGCAAATTTTATTCACCAAGTCCTTTGAAACCCAAATCATATCAATTCTTGAAAAAGATTTATGTCTCTCTGAGTAAAAAGTATAATCTTTTGCCAGTCCATTTTATATCTCCATGTATCCACCAATGCTAAAGTGTCCATCAAATCAAAAAAATATTTTGGTAATCTCCCTTGTTTGATTTTAATTTGTTTTTCAGAGGTCCTGTCAATTAATGGAGAAGTAACTCCATTCCAATCTCCCATTAAACACCAACTTTGATATGAAAAAACTGACAAATCATTCAAAAATTGAGTAAAAATTTACTCTTATCTTCATTAGGTGCATAAACTCCCACAATAATAGATTTTAAGCCATAAAATTCAATTTCAACTGCTACATATCTTCCATGTTCATCTTTTAGTAATAAATGTGGTTTCAAATATGATTTAATATACAAGTCCATTTGGAAGGCAAAAGGAAGAGGGGCCAACCAAGAGCAAGATGGATGGATGATATTCTGGAGGTGACAGACTTGACCTTAGGGGAGCTGGGGATGGTGACGGCCGACAGGAGGCTCTTGTGTGGGCTGGTGCATGAGGTCACGAAGAGTCGGAAGCGACTGAATGAATAAACAACAACACAAGTCCATTAATTTTCTTTAGATTTGCTGAAACAAATTCTTGTCCTAAATTTTTGTTTGTCAAATATTTTAAATCTTTTTCCTTTATATGCGTTTCTTGTAGGCATATCACATCACATTTCAATTTATTCAAATAATGAAAAAAAATCTCCTTTTTTGTGGGGCATTTGCCCCATTTATATTCCACGTAAGACAATTTAAAGCCATTGTTATAAACTTAACTCAGCACAGTCTTTCAATGCAGCAGCCCCAACCATCTCCTCATCTTGTGTCATTGTATCCTCTTGTTGCAGTCCAGATACATCCTGATCCAACTTAGTTCCATTTTTAGTCATAAACTCTTTAGCCTTGGGAATCGAAGTTAACTTAAACCTGTGTTGTTGAGAAGTGAAACTCCCTCCCTCCAATTTCTCCCAATGAAAAGGAATCTTATTCCTCTTCAAAGCATCTGTCAAGAAAGTATATTCTTTTCTCTTTCTTAATATCCTCACAGGAATTTCTTTCAGTACTATTATGTCCACATTATCAATATTAAGTAATTAATTAAATATTCAGAAATTATTAAATGCACAAATTGTATAACTTATTTTATCTTGGAACTCAAGGGTGTTTTCTTTCTTCCAAGTAAGATACAGGAGTCCCCATGGGGGCAAGAGATGAAATATTCATTGCAATGTTGCAATGCAAAATCTGCCCTTTACGTACTTAAGTGTGACTATACAAGTATGAATGGACAAAGCTTGTGTCATGATGTCATAATGCATGTTTCTTCATTATGAAATCATTGTGATACAGATGCCTATGAAATAAAATCCAACTTTTACCCTACTAGATATGGCAATGTTATAAGATTATTGCAAGTTGATTTTTAACACATCCATTATAAAGATATCAATGTTCTCACCATTAGTTGTATGATTACATGTAGGATTGCAAAAGCACAATATAAATTTAGTGCTTATAAAATAAAGTTTTTGTATGTTAATATTAATGGAAAACCATGGAGGCAGAGAAGGAAAAAGCCCCTTCTATCCATTTTTAGAAGAAATTATGGCTTTTCAAATGTATACCATTTAAATTAATCCATCTGGAATCTGGAATAGAAAACATTTCAATGACAGAAAAACACCACACTCTTACAAAATTGTTTACAGAAAGGCAGATCTCTGATAAGCGGTTAGAATGGACTTTTAAAAGATCTTCATGCCCAGAAGAAAAGTGGATTTGGCATTTTTCAAGGAGCTGCAATGTTATCTTTCGCTTGCTGTTGGGGCACTGTGTTAATAAAAAGAGTTCATGTTAAAAATTCAGCTCCAATCTCAAAATAATTTCCTTCTTGTCAGAATTATTGCCCAACTGCTCATTTTATTGCTTACGAGCAAACATTAGCACATTATGAAACCAGCTTATTTGCTGAAAAACCTACATAAATAAGGCAAAACTGCTGCTTTCACGGTAAGGATGGTGTTATTATGTGTCAGTCACACTAATGATAGCTCCGCACACTCATAGGCAATAAAACGTGGTGTTCTGATACTGTATGGCTATTTCTCTTACACTGTCATTGCTTGTCTGTCAGGTTTAAGGGTATGAGAGTTGAGAATGAAGGAATGTTGTCACTTTACATGAATGGAAGGGACAAAGATTCTGGCACTAATTCCATTAGAACCTTTATTGAATGACAGAATCTTAATGTGCAGAAAGAGAAATGATATATCTCTGTAGGCTTCTCTGCTTCAGAATTCCACACTCACATTGAAATGATGCACTGCATTATAAATGTAGTGTCAACCTATCTTTAGAGGATTTTTTAAAATAAAAACATAGATCCATAAAGGGAGAAGTCTAACTTTCTTTTGCAATGGCTTAGTTTCAGATCCCTCTTTCCATCAAACTACAGCCAAATAAAAAGGAAGAATAAGTACTATGATTCTATGATTGCTGGCCCGGAAAACTCATGTTTTTGTTTTTTATTAAAATTTAAAGGCAGATTGGGGGAAGAAATTCTGAAATGGGGGAGAAGTTTTAAACTTTTCTAACTCATGTCCATTTAAATTATCCTGGACTTAAATGAGACTGCAGGCCTTCATATAACAGTGAAAATAATATACTCTATATGTCTGTAGCTTGAATCATGTCAACTGGATTTCTATTTTCTCAGTGGAAACGTTTCGCTCCTTATCCAAGGAGCTTCTTCAGTCAGACTGAAGAAGCTCCTTGGATAAGGAGCAAAACGTTTCCACTGAGAAAATAGAAATCCAGTTGACATGATTCAAGCTACAGACAATTCCACCTGGATGACTGAGAACCTTCATAGAAATATACTCTATAATTCAACTTTACATGGAAGTTGAATTCACAATTGTTAGAATTCAGTAGCCCCATGATTCCTTATATTCAGGCCACATTCTGGAGCCAGCAGGAAACCACACCATCCTAAATCTTGCTGCCCCATAGTATGCCTCTACCATACCTCCAGAATGGGTTTGTGCTTTAAGGTGCAACATTCCAAGAGCCATAAATGGTAGTTCCTTCGGCTGAAATTCCAGCCATACCCAACATCACCCACCACATGAAAAGCCTCCTCCAATCGGCATGTACAATATTATGTGGCATTGCCCTTTCTGGCACACTGAGCTTCTGAATTACTATATATATACTATACTATACTATACTGTACTGTACTGTACTGTACTGTACTATACTATACTATACTATACTATACTATACTATACTATACTATACTATACTATACATATACATACTATACTATATATATATATATATATATATATATATATAATATAATACTATATATATACTATGTTGTTTATTCGTTCAGTCGTTTCCGACTCTTCGTGACTTCATGGACCAGTCCACGCCAGAGCTTTCTGTCGGCCGTCACCATCCCCAGCTCCCCCATGGTTGAGTCTATATTTATTTATAAATATATAAATAAATAAATATTTATAAATAAATAAATAGATATATTTATCTATTTATATATACTATAAATTATATATATAAAAATTATTTATTTATTTATTTATATTTATTTATTATTTTATAAATAAATTATAAATAACTCAAGGCGGCGAACATACCTAATACTCCTTCTTCCTCCCATTTTCCCCACAACAACCACCCTGTGAGGTGAGTTGGGGTGAGAGAGAGTGACTGGCCCAAGGTCACCCAGCCGGCTTTCATGCCTAAGGCGGGACTAGAACTCACAGTCTCCTGGTTTCTAGCCCAGCACCTTAACCACTAGACCAAACTGGCTCTCATATTGGAGATGGAGCTGTACAGAGGATTTGAATCAGAGGCAGGGTGAGTTAATGATATCTATCTCCTCTTAAGGGCATTAAAAGTACTCAGAATTACTAATGTCCTTGGTTTAGATCAAGTCGGAGCCAGGTTGGAACACAGTCCTAGTAATGAATGCCTTTCACAGTCATTGTTATAGGCCGGGGTGATTAGTCAGGCTCTCAACTGGAGGAGTAGAGCTTGACAGGTTCTGACCTGACATCTGACCTTGCAGCCCAGGAGCCAGCAGGTCTCAGATATCTGCAGATGAGATGCAGAAAGAGGAGGACATGTTGGAGGATGAGCCTGCAGATCTGGAGCAGGCAGATAATCAGCCACCTGTTGCAGAAGGACAGCAGCAGACTCAGCTACCTGACCTAAACCCTAAGCAGGAAAAGATTCTCAGCCCTTTTACATGCAGAAAGAGCAAGTGAGTAGAACACAGATGTTTAATGAGACTCCTTGAAAGAAAGAGTTGTCTCAGCAGAATAGGCATGCCTGAGTCAATGCTATAAAATAAGGTGTGTGTGTGTGTGTGTGTGTGTGTGTGTGTGTCAGTGTCAGTGTCAGTGAGCCTTCTGTTGGCTAGCAACTTTCTAACCTGGGGTGTGATATCTGAATATCAGTAATAATCTTTCCATAAATGTGTGCTGCTTCTGATTCCTTGGCTGACCTCTGGATTGGTACAAGACTACATTGAGTTTTGATTCATGGATCTTGGATTTGGCTGCCTGGAACTTCAGTTTCTGAAGTATGTTTGTTTTTTCCTGATCCCTTGCATTCCTGTTCCACAGGGAGATTTATAGCTGAGATAAAGATCTTTATCTAAGCTTGACCTCTTACAAGCTTACCGCTTATAATTGCTGGCATAGGACAGTGATTAAGAAAAATCCTGGATAAAAAAGTTTGGCCAGAGAATCTCAAATGGTAGGAGATTATCAATAATAATCTCTCCATGATCTCTGGGCAAATCAATAAGCTTAATATTCAAGGTACCTCCCCTGCCAGGCAAGTATTCAAATAAGCTTTAAACTACAGAGGGACAAAAATCTGGTCAGGATCTTCTGGAAATTCTGTAAGAGGTTTTTCTAAAACAGGTATCTATTTTCAATATTTATTATTCAACATCTGAGATGCCATTTTGGTCTAAAAGGTGTCTTCTCCCCAGTGTGATTTATAAATGAAAATGATTTCAACAAATTTAAAACAACATCGGAAAACAGCAAATTAAGAACTATACAGAAGCACTACACTAGAAAAACTAATTCCTGCTATTTTAACTACAGCAAATCAAATTGTAATTTTAAAACATTTTCATCAGCTGGTTGCTAGTCTTATGCTAATCATTTAGCACTCAGCTTCTGTGATTCTCAACTGTAAAATATCGTTGTTATTAAAGATGCATTTAGTATAGGATGCCCATATGTCCTGTTTTGAATGAGACGGTCCCGTTATTTTAGCATTTTTCAACCGTCCCATCATTTTGATCAAAATCTCAATTTTGTCCCTTTTTTAAACCCGGCGGGAAGGAGGACAGGAAGACAGGAAGGAGGACTGGAGCCGGACTTGCCATTGGAGGCAGCCCGGAAGAGGCCCTATCAGCGCGGCAACTGGAAGCCCAGTTGCCACGTGCGAGCCCAGCAGCAGAAGCAGCACCACAGTCCAGGTTCCTGCCTCCTTACGTGATCCTGAGATTGTCTGCCCAGCAGTGGTGAGGCCAGGGAAAGCAGGCATGGGAAGGTTGTGGAAAGAGGGTGTGTGTGCGTGCGTGTGTGTGCGTGCGCAGATTACTTGCTCAGAGTAATCGCGCACACACACACACGCACCACACACCGTCCTTCTCCAGCCTCCCCATGACCAAATGCACCCGCACCTGTTGCAGGGAGGCTGGAGAAAGAGGGTGTGGTGTGCGTATGTGTGTGTGCGTGTGTGTGCACGCAGATTACTTGCTCAGTGTAATCTCTCTCTCTCTCTCTCTCTCACACACACACACATGCACCCCACACCCTCTTGCTCCAGCCTCCCTGCAACAGGTGCGGGTGCCTTTGGTCATGGGGAGGCTGGACAAAGAGGGTGTGGGGTGCGTTTGTGTGTGTGTGCATCTGATCGGGCTTGGCCAAGGGAGGAGAGTTGTTGGGCTGCTGAGCAGGAGAAGCAGGAGCCGGCCACCCTGGGGAGCTTCAGCGGGAAGCAAGGGGCGGAGTGGTCGACAACTCTCCTCCCTCGGCCAAGCCCGATCAGATGCACACACACACACATTCACAGGACAGACTGCCCTGGCAGGAGCTGGCCATGCTGGGGGGCTTCAGTGGGTGGCGAGGGGCAGAGTGGTGTGTCTGAAGCCTCCGAGCACGGCCGGCTCCTGCCGACGGCAGTCTGTCCTGTGAGTGTATGAGTTTGTGTATGTGCATCTGATTGGGCTTGGCCGAGGGAGGAGAGTTGTCGGGCCGCCAAGCAGGAGAAGCAGGAGCTGGCCACCCTGGGGAGCTTCAGCAGGCAGCAAGGGGCAGAGTGGTGTGGCTGAAGCAGTCGAGCGCAGCTGGCTCCTCCTGCTCTGCGGCGGTGGCAGCAGCAGCGACTCTCCTCCCTCCCTCGGCCAAGCCCGAGGGGGATGGGGCAGTGGTAGGCCTCCATCCCCTCCATCCCCGCCCCTTGTTCCCCGGCCGATGACGGTGCTGTGTGCACAGTGTGTGTACTCCGGCTTCCCCCAAACACACCAGCTCTGCCACACCATTTACTGCTAGAAGAAAAAAAAACCCTTTAAAAATCGGGAAAAAAAATTAAAATCTGAGCCAATCACGCTGATGGGGGCGGGGTTTGCAGGCGGGAACCAATCGTGTGGGGCGGGGGCGGGGTTTGCAGGTGGGAGCCAATTGCGTGGGCTGGGGGTAGGGTTTGGAGGCTGGCGTGGTGGCATAAGACCCTGTCCCGTTTTGCCATCCCAAAAGTCCCGTTTTTGTCTGAAGGAAATATGGTCAGCCTAATTTAGTAAGATCTCTGTGCAGTTCTGCTTGCTAATTTGGGATCAGAATTTCTAAACTGCCCCATGAATTGAAAGCGATGGATGCTAATTCAGCCTGAAACTGCAAATGCTTCTTTCTTTTTCTCTTTCTCATATGCTGGTCCTGTCTTCAGTAATAGCAGCTGAGGAAAGGAGCAAAGAAACCAACTCTCTATCTGCCATGATTACTTCTTGCACTGAAAAACAGCAAGTTTCAAAGCAACTTGAGGATCAATTGTTTGAAAAGCCTGTAGTATTTTCTATAAACTTGTTTAAGTATGGCTTTACGCATGACTGGTTCCAAAGGAATGGATTGCAGTTGTTTAGTGTCTTCTGTCTGCAGATAAAAATCAGAAAGAATAGCAGAATGTTTCAGTAGGCTGTTTAGGCATCTCATCACGCATGTCCTGTTTCCTCAATATGTCATATATTCAGCCCCAAAGTTGAGTCAATCAAATTTCAGCTCAGCAGTGTATCAACCTCAGCACAGTAGTAGCCCTACCGAATTAATAAAGATGACACCGCTCAGCAATCTTTGGGGAGAAATGTGGCCTTAGTTTTCAGCTGAATGTAAGTTTTAAAACATGCAAATTAAAAGAAATCTGGCACATTTCTTCTATCAGAGCTTCCAGGAAAGAAGGGCCACCAAATATGCAAATGTAGACCTGGTTTTTAAATTGCCTTTTGTCGCCTGCTGCAAAGAGTGAATAAAATCTGATAATTATGTTGTATTGATAGGCACACTCGAATAGCAAGAGTTATTTTCAGAAGGTTAATTATTTACATAACCTCTTTCTTTCCAGCTCAACATACCCTAACTCTCTGCAAAGAAAATAGCATTATCTTTTGCTTGTTTTTCCAATGCAGAAAGATTATTCTGCACCCCACCCCCCCACAAGGTCTGGTAGAATGGCTAAAAAGTTTAATTTATGGATCTCATACTGCGTATCTGTCTATTGTGACCATAGCATTGTGCAGGTTTTTAATTTTTAACAATAGATTTTTAAACTTGACATTTAAATAAAAGCTCTAAACATACATTATACCCTCTTTCTCTGTATTAAGCCTGATTTAAACATGTGAAGAAGCAACAGAACTAGAAGTGCATAAAAATGCTCTGCCTCTGACTACTTCAGTTAGTTTTGGGGCCCCAAAATAATATGGAGTTTCTTGCATAACAGACCAGAAACAAATTTTCCTCAGAACATTTTATATTCTTAGTTTGCCACCATTACCATTAAAATAACATCTAAATATAACCATGACCTAGCCCCAGGTGCAAGGTCACACAGCTACCTAGAAACATATTTAGGATTCCCTTACCAACTTTGCTCAGACTGAAGAAGCTCCTTGGATAAGGAGCGAAACGTTTCCACTGAGAAAATAGAAATCCAGTTGACATGATTCAAGCTACAGACAATTCCACCTGGATGACTGAGAACCTTCATAGACATATTGCCATAATATCTGCCCAGCTGATTTGATCCTACACAGTTGGCATGCTCTATGTCTATGAAGGTTCTCAGTCATCCAGGTGGAATTGTCTGTAGCTTGAATCATGTCAACTGGATTTCTATTTTCTCAGTGGAAACTGGATAAGGAGCGAAACGTTTCCACTGAGAAAATAGAAATCCAGTTGACATGATTCAAGCTACAGACAATTCCACCTGGATGACTGAGAACCTTCATAGACATATCACCATTACCATTCTTTTTCTGTTTTTATGGATGCATCAAAATTGTAATAATCTGTTATGTGCCGTCAACATGGATATAGTAATGATGTGGGGGGAATTTCTAAAACCATTCAGGAATTTAGCAAGGTAAACCAGAAGCTAAGTTAGGTGGAACATGGGGTACAGTGATCAAGGATTCTTAAAGCACAAAAGTTCACTCTTCCAGAAAAGCAGATGACCCAGGGAGGATCTATGCAAAGGACGGTAAGTGACAACCTGAGTCAATGAAGCTTGGCCAAATCTTAATTGGGGGGGGACAAATATTCCCAGTATTGAAATGACATCCCCAATGTTTAAAATGAGCAATACCGTGCTGAAATCTGTTTTCTAATTCCTTGGAAAATCTCTTCTATGCAAAAAACAAATAAATAAATAAAGTTTCTTCCAGGTGTTTTAGAATTTACTTAGAGAACATTTTTGAGCTAACCTTATTGTTGCATCACAGAAAAGATATTTTCCTCTTCCTTGTACTTTTCACTATCACCCAAACTGCTCTGCCTCCTAATCTTAAAAAAAAAAAGGTGGGGGGGAATCTTCCATAACATCTTTCCCTAAGGTTTGTTGAATGAAGAGAAGCCAGAAGAAGCTACAGAATGATAAAGGGATGATACAAAACACTAACATCCCTCCACCTCTCTGTAAATGAAGGAGGTGTAAGAACCCGAGTCCTTCCTTCTGGATTTCCTTTTTATTTCCTCTTGTGCAAAAAGAAAACAGAAGGAAAATTATTTCCATGAATGTGAATGAGAATGGTTGAGGAAAAAAGAGATTTTCAGCACAATCCTTAAAATACAAAATTATTTTGGATTTGTTGAAATTACTATTGCTGATTTGGGGGAGGGGGAAATGCATGGTTTCATCTCTAGACTGTTGTGTGCAACACAGATTATATTTTCTTTCATCCTCTTCTACTGAAATGGGGGAAAATTTTAGCACCATAGTGTTACCCGTTTTTCTAAGGCTATTAAAGGACTCATCCTACAGGGGTGAACTCTATCTTCATAAGCACTTTTAGCTGTAACCCTGTCCAGATAGTAATTTCCCTTGGCATCAATCTGTACTTAGCTATAGCTCATTTTAGTTTGTAGTTTGATTATAATCAAATACTCCTTAATGCAGAGTTATGATTCACTAATTATATCTAGGGATGCTGCAAATATCCATGATTTCCTGTTCTTAATAAGAAAGCTTGTCCCATAATACATGTATTGGTTTTAAGTGCCTTGGGATTTTCATTGTTCCTGCAGCAACAAACTTGCATAGCTACCAGTTTCAAGCTGTGAATTTATTGTTATTCATAATCGTCATGAACAGAGAGATAGTTGGGGGGGAGTGTTTAAATATGTATATTACTGTATATATACATCACTTATCAAATTCTGTTCCGATGTAGAACATTTAATCAGATGTCCCTGCTACTTTGTTTTCAGGGGAAATATAGCATTCAATTAAATAAAGCATAGGTAGAAACTGTTATGTATTAGATTATCTGGACTGGTATTCTAAAATGTCAATTAAAAACATCAGAAGAACCATGGTGACTATCGGCTCCACTACTCTGTCCCTGTAGATCAGAGTTTCTCAACCAGGGTTCTGTGGTCACTAGGGGTTCCCTGGGAGATCACAATTTATTTAAAAAAATATTTCAAATTCAGGCAACTTCATATTAAAGAGGTAAGTTTCATTCTTTATTTTTAGTTTAAGAACACTGTTAATGCATATATACAGGCCTACACATGAAACTAATATAATAATTTTGTAACTTCTGGCCAATATTTGAGCCTGAATGTGCAGGGGTTCCCTGAGGCCTGAAAAATATTTCAAGGGTACTTCCAGGGTCAAAAAGTTGAGAAAGGCTGCTATAGATGATAGGAAGCCCATAAACGGGATTAAGTAAAATAGCACAATCTCACTGACGTTCTTGAGTAACTTGGTGTATTTTGTTCATAACTTACCTTCTAGAAATTTATCTAATCCCTTTTTGAGGATGTCCATGTTGGTGTCTATCACTTCATATATGGAAGTAAAGTATGAAATATAAGAACTAATACGAGTTTTTAATCTGTATTTTATCTGCCATCATTTGGCATCATTGGATGACCCTAAGTTTTAGTATTGTGAGAAAAGGAGAATCAGTTTTCCCCATCCACTTTCTCTTTAACTTCTGTGATTTTATATAACTGTCACATGTCCCTTGTTCCTCATCATTTCTAAAGTGAAATAGCCTCAGATCTTGTAAACTTTTCATATAGAATTATAGCAGAACTTCAATCATTCTGATTGTTCTTTTCTGCTCTGTTTCCAGTTTGAAATATATTTTCTGACATGTAATAGGCAGAATTATACACAGAAATGTCTGAAGGAATAATAATAATGGAAAATGTATATTTGGTATAACATATTAAAGTAAAGGTAAAGGTTCCCCCCGCACATTTGTGCAGTCGTGTCTGACTCTAGGGGCTGGTGCTCATCTCCGTTTGTTAGCAGAAGAGCCAGCATTGTCTGAAGACGCTTCCACGGTCATGTGGCCGGCATGACGCACACGGAATGCTGTTACCTACCCACCAAAGTGGTACCTATTAATCTACTTGCATTTGCATGCTTTCGAATTGCTAATAACATATTAATAGACTGCTATTTATTTTATTTCTTTATTTTATAATTTGATTTATATCACCGCTCCATCTCCCTCTAGGGGGACTTTGGACGGTTTACAAAAAAAATCAAACAATTAAAATAACATATAATATAATACAGTCATAATTAAAATAAATATAAAATCCAAGAGGCGATGAGCTTGTATTTAAAAGGGCTCTATGGCACCAGCCATCCCTAGGAGGAACTGTTCTATTTGATTTACCATGGCTGTTGTCCGAGAAGATATTCTGTTGTGTACCCTGATTGTGCAGTATCATAAATGTATATGCAGCTCCTGTTTTGACATAGAAACTATTCTGGATTTAAGGAGTTGGCTCCTTCAGAGATCTCCCAAATGCGATTTCTCCAGTTCCCATTCAATTCACTTTGAACAAGCCTACTGCCAAGTCTCCAATATGCAGGGCATGCTGTAATGGGAAAGTTCCTCCTTCTTCCACAAATCCAATAAGAAAGAAATCCTACCCTTAGTTTTGAACAATTTTACTTTAATACTTGGAGGACAGGTACCAGGTTAAACAGTACTAAGCTCTTGAGTGCCTTAGAGAGAGTCTTGCTCAGAGTTAGCAGATCATATAGGCTGAGGAAACTCTTTAATGGTGCTCAGTATATATTTAAATATCCAACTCTCCCCCTCCTTTGCTAAATGCCCACAGCAAGATGTATTGTTGCAAAAGTCTCCTGTAGCAACTTCTCTCACTTTCCGCTTTCTAGCTGCCTAATTCCTCCTCCTTCTAGGTTGGATCTCCTGATGTCTATTTCATAGTCCATTTCATTTGAACCTCTCCCAGTCTGTCTGCCACTTTTGCTTTGATGTTTTGTCTCTTACCTACATTTATTTATCAATCAAATTTATAAGCTACTCAACTCATAATACCTCTGAGTGGCATATGAGTTGATAACATCCTGTATAATGAAAACAATAAAGGAATAACCTAGGGGCTAATACACGGAAGGCATTATTCCCTTAATCTGTTCAGGCTGTCCCTTCCTAGCCAGAGGTTTCTGGGGAGGGAAAGGGAGGAAGAAAATGATGAAAGCATCATTGTGCTGCATGTACTAGTACCAGTCATTGGGGTAGAGATAAATTTTGAAGCCCAGTTTGTTCTTCATGACATCCCTCATAGCCATGCTTTTGAATGGAGCCCATAGCCACGTGTATAAGTTATAGCTATCACTACAGGTATCTACAAACACTTTTTCCAATGGTGAGAATATATACATATAAAATTTAATATATGCCCAAAAAACATTGAAAGAGAACCAACGGACATAAAACAAGCATTTTAAATTGTAGTGAAAAGAGCCATTTCCTTTTCAAATTACATTACTATGACTTCCTTAAGAGTCTGAAACTGCTCTAAAAACATATTATTCAACAAAAGGTAAATTCTTCACTTCATCCAGGAGAGCAGCAAAAAAATTACCTTATTTAGTTTCACTTTAAAACTCCACTTGAGGTTGTTTCACAAAGCAAAAGAGCACCTGTTGCTTTCCCAATATCCCACCCTTCTTTGAAGCAGCCCCTGAAAGCTTTCAGTCTTTTAGGCATGTGCAGAAAACAATTCTGCCAACACTGCTACTGAAAAGAAGTGATCGACTTCATTTGAGGCATCCAGGTGGAGCACCTGACTCTTCTGAATTTCAGTCTGACTGGAGCAGTTCTGCGAAGCAAATTGGCACTATTTTGCACAGCCTAATGCTTTTTATTTATGTATGTGTATGTGTATATGGCAAATTTCAAACACTGTTGTATTTTAAACATAAACAATATCTTTTTATTTCAAAGAGAAAATAGGCTTATCCAGTGCCTCATTCATCCAGGCTTAACCAATGATATTTGGCAGAGATACCACATTCAGAAGTGAAATATTTGCCAGATATGCCATACTGAACACAATGAGAGTAGTTTACTTCTGGGAGAAAATTAGAATACATATTGTATTCTATTGTATGGTGGGGGGGAGAGGGAGGAATGAGAGAGAGAGAGGGAGGGAGAGAGGGAGAGAGGGAGAGAGAGAGTGTTCATGGTATGTATGGCCAATTTCTTAGAAGAGATACTTGGGAAATGCCTTAGGCATGAAAGCCAGCTGGGTGACTTTGGGCCAGTCACATTCTCTCAGCCCAACTCACCTCACAGGGCTTTTGTTGTGGGGAAACGAGGAGGAGGAAGGAGTATTAGGTATGTTCGCCACCTTGAGTTACTTGTAAAGTAATAAAGGTGGGATAAAAAAATCTAAAAAGAAAATAGCAAGTATTGCTATGGGCCTGCAATGAGGTAGTGCCCAGAAATGTAGGAAAAGCCACTCTCCCGTCCTGCTTTGGAGAGAATGAAGCTCAGAAAACCATGAGAAGAGGAATGAAAGAAAATAAAATATTACTAGACTAGTAGCTCAAGATATTTTTGAAGTTCCTTTGTACTTGCACTCCCCCAAACAGGGAGAAAAGTGCTTTTGCTCAAAAACAACCAACAATACTATAGCTGTTTCCATTTCCACAAAGATCTCAATTCCCCTCACACATTTTCTCTCTCCCCATTTTTTTCCTCTAAAAAAAATAATGGAACTTACAGACAGTCATTACAAAAGTTATTACAAAAGCTTAACTCCCCAAGTGTATTGAAGCTAGGAGATTGTGAGGACTGCATTTGTGAACATAGGCAGAAGGAACCCGAAGGAACACGTCGTGTATTTGACTTTGTGCAGTCCCTCCATGTTATATTACCGTCTGGTTCCAGGGAGCAATCTTAAATCTGGGTTATCATAAGTTTCTTATAACAACACAGAATCATAGCAGGGTCTGTTTAAGTGGCAGAGCTCATGCCTTACACACAGAAGGTCCTTGGTTTGATCCCAGCCATCCGCCAGGGACAATGGGGAACATCTGAAATTTAGAGCAAAGTTTCGGGACACTGCAGACCTGCTTCCCACTGGGCACCCTCCAGAGGGGTGGAATTCCCCAGCACAATAACAAGGTTAGCTAAGCCTGAAGCAAATGATACTATATCGAGCAGTAGCCTGACCTATTGTAAGGTAGCTTTGAATTTTCTGCATTATGTGATCTATTTTCTATATATCCTTGCCTTTTATTTCAGCAGTGATATTGGTTTATCTTTTTGAAACAATGGAATATAATAGGATTTGCCCTGGTACTAAAGGAGGAAGTATGGAATAAGAATGTTTTATACCAATAGATATGTGTCCAGTTACAAAACAGAAATGTTGAGAAACTAAATAATACTTATTTGGGTAAAGATGCCCACAGGTTTTTCAAAACATGGCTCCTTTCAGAATGGCGTCCAGAAGCTACCACAGGCAGCTCAATTGTCCCATCCCAAATTTTGGCAACAGTATTTGAGAGAATGGGAGAGACTAATGTATTCCTTGGTTTCTCCCATAAAAATCCTCCAGGCCTTCTGCATTTGTAAAAGCTGTTCTTTCTTATTGATTTCCCCTAGCCAATAAAAAGACAAATGGTGTGATTCCAAAAAATATATACACTGAGGAAACTAGGGTAATAAAAGTGTTTATTATGTGGCAGTGTGAGGAATGAATGTAAAAGGATCTCCGTTCAATCATAACCGCATTCCCGATTGAACAGCTACAGTAAATCTAAGGATGAAATGAAAAATTAATTGACTATGATTGCTGTTGGGCAACCACAGGTTACTGCCAATTTGCTAGTCTTACAATAGCATTTTGGGTTTTTATGCATTTTATAGACAAGCAACCTCCCATACACACATGGAAATCCCACTCTCACCCACCCACCCACCCATTCACACGCACAGAATTCAGATATGGAAATGGCACATATTCAGCCATATTATACAATCTGGTTTGGGGCCTGGAGCAAATGAGGTCCAGACTATTTCTTGCATGTACTGTGTGGCCTTCTTTTTTTGGAAAAGGGTACTCATTGGGCATTGAGTATTTCCTCTAAGTAATATGTCTATGAAGGTTCTCAGTCATCCAGGTGGAAAAGTCTGTGGCTTGAATCATGTCAACTGGATTTCTATTTTCTTAGTGGAAACGTTTCACTCCTTATCCAAGGAGCTTCTTCAGTCTGAGTAAAGTTAGTAAGGGAATCCTTAAATATGTTTCTAGGCTGGCTGTGTGACCTTGCACCTGGGGCTAGGTCATGGTTATTTTTGAGATGTTTGTTTCTAAGTCCCTTTATCATCTAAAGGAGGATCGTTAAGATTACCCTGCTGCTGTTGAGCTTGTGAAATGGTCTTAATCTTCCTAGGCACAGAAGACAAAGCAGGAAGGAAGATAGGGGAAAGGTTATGCCTGAGGCCCCCACCTCTATTCAAGGAAGGATTTTCCAAGTTGGCATGAATGGATTCCTTGACCCCTCTCTCAAACCACCTATCTTCTCTGTCTAAAATGTGAACATTAATGTCCTCAAATGAGTGTCCTTTTTCCTTTAGATGAAGATAAACTGCTGACTCTGGTCCTGTGGTGTTACTTCTCCTGTGTTGGGCCATCCTCCTGTACAAAGGTTGTTTGGTTTCTCCAATGTAGAGTTCAGAGCACTCCTCACTGCACTGGATTGCATACACTACATTGCTTTCCTTGTGTTTTGGAGTTTGATCTTTGGGGTGTACAAGCCTCTGTCTCAGTGTGTTGGTGGGTTTGAAATATACAGGTATGTGGTGTTTGCCAAATATCCGTTTGATCTTTTCAGACACGCCAGCCATGTAAGGAATGACCAGGTTCTTCCGTTTACTCTGAGTCTCAGCCCTATCTGTCGCTGTTTTAGGTCTGGTAGACTTAGATTTGGTGAAGGCCCAATTTGGATATCCACAGGCCTGCAGAGCTGTTCTCAGATGCTGCTTTTCATTCTTTCTGGAATCCATGGAGGTGGGGATGGTTTCTGCTCTGTGTGACAATGTCCTGATGACTCCTAGTTTGTGCTGCAGTGGATGGTGGGAGTCAAACATCAGGTATTGATCTGTGTGTGTGGGTTTCCTGTAGATCCCTATTTCTAGCTTGCCACCGGTCCCAATGAGGACTTCACAGTCTAGGAATGCCAGTCTGTTGTCCTTGGTGTCTTCTCTGGTGAAGCTAATGTTGGCATCTATAGAGTTTATATGGTCCGTGAAGGCCTGTACTTCCTGGGCCTTGATTTTGACCCAGGTGTCATCCACATACCTAAACCAGTGGGTGGGCACCGTTCCCTGGAATGTGTTGAGTGCTTTCTTCTCCACTTCTTCCATGTATAAATTGGCCACAATAGGTGACACAGGAGAACCCATGGCACAGCCGTGTTTTTGTCTGTAAAAGTCACCTCTGTATGTGAAATAAGTGGTGTTAAGACACAGGTCCAGAAGATGGCAGATCTGGTTTGGGTTGAGATGGCTTCTCCTTTCCAGGGTGCTGTCCTCTTCTAGTCTCTTCCTGACAGCGGATAGAGCATGAGTGGTGGGGATGCTGGTGAAAAGGGAGGACACATCGAAGGAGACCATAGTTTCATCTGTATCCAGTTTCAGGATCTTTGCTTTGGAAACAAATTCTTCCGAATTATGGATGTGGTGTTCAGAGTGTCCAACTAGAGGTGCTAGTATGGTAGAGAGGTGTTTGGCAATGTTGTATGTTACCGAATTGATGCTGCTGACTATGGGTCGGAGGGGTGTTCCTTCCTTGTGGATCTTAGGAAGTCCGTAGATGCAGGGGATGGCTTCTCCAGGATACAGACGGTGGTAGGTAATCCTATCGATGGAGCCATCATGTTCCAATTGTTTCAAACTGTCTATTGCCTTTTTCTTGTAATTGTTGGTGGGGTCTCTTTTCAGTTTTTCATATGTATGGTGATCCTCCAAAAGTGAGGTAATTTTATTGTGGTAGTCTGCAGTGTTTAGAACCACTGTACATCTTCCTTTGTCAGCAGGTAAAATGGTGATGGTTTCATCTTTGCTGAGGGCTGTCAGGGCTCTCCTCTCTTGGACGGTAAGGTTGGGGGGAGGAGGTTGAGCACTGGACAGAGCTGCAGATATTTTAAGCCGGAGTTGTTCTGCTTCTTCAAAAGGTAGGTGGTTGTTGTGGATGGCAGATTCTGTGGCTGTAATGAGCTCCACAACCGGAACTTGCTTGGGAGTGATGGCAAAATTAAGACCTTTGGCTAGGACATCTCTCTCTGGTTGGGTAAGTTCTCTGTCTGAGAGATTTTGCACCCACATGTTCTTTTTGTCCTCTGTGGTCCTGTTGTTGTTGTTCCTCCCAGCGGTTTCTCCAGTTCCTTGTTTCTGCTTGCTGCGAGAAAGAAGAATGTCAAATTTCTTAGTTTGCCTCTCCTTTGTCTTGTGATGCTGGGCCAGCTGTACTTTATTGCCAAGCTGAATAACTCTATCCAGGATTGGGTCAGGAAGAGTGGCTGTGAGTTCCTGGTGAAGGTTTTCAAAATTGTATTGCAGGGCATCAATGGTGAAGTGGACTTGCCTTATTCTTTCATTTAGAAGATGTCTTTGAGCCTGCTGCAGGATCTGATCTGCTCTGTGACCCTTAACTGTAGATTGCAGGCGTAGGCGTAACTTTACTCAGACTGAAGAAGCTCCTTGGATAAGGAGTGAAACGTTTCCACTAAGAAAATAGAAATCCAGTTGACATGATTCAAGCCACAGATTCCTCTAAGTAACTATCTCACTTTTTTAATGACTATTGTCTTTACTCAAAAGAAAGACCAAATGCAAATATTTAAAACAAATCATTAGTATTTGAATTGAGTGTGTACATGTGGGGACAAGGGAAGAAAGTGATGAAATATGTGTCATGATGTTGCAATGCAAACTTTGCCACTTATATTAGATGTCATAAAACATATTTCACCCTTCTGGCATCACTGTGATTAGGAACAAAGGACCATGGGTCCATATCAGTATGACATTTAAATTATGTTTTAGTCCATTTTCTCAAATTTTCTGTGAAGTATTTTTGAAAATGCAAAACTTGACAATATTCTATATGGTTTTCCTAATATTTGCATTTTGCACCCAGCTTTTCTTACAGATTTTTGTATGCAATCATCCTTAATATATGATTTTACACAGAAATTTCCAAATGTCTATTTTGAATAGCTTTAAAAAAAAAATAAACACGTGACATGCATAAAAACAGGTGGGGCTTTGATCACACTGACCTGGCCACTATCTTGATTTTTTTAACCAGATCCTTTGGACACCCCTGCTCATTTATGTATTAAGTCTGAATTCATTCTTAACCCTTTCTCTTCTTGTTTTGCCAAACACACCCTTAATGTGCCCCATTCCCATCACTGTATTTATTTTTATATTTCACCTGACAAACCCAATCCACACTTCCATATAACAAAGTGGACAGAGTCTTATTCTGTGTATGAACACATAGCCACTTTTCATCTTTCAACACGTTCCACACATCCAACTACAATATTTATTCATCTATTTTTCTCATCTTTAATAAATGTTTTAATATGGTGTGTAAATATAAAGAGTCTGTTCTAATTTTTCACTCTTTATGTATAGTATGCAATTGTTTTCTCCATTTTGCCTGTCAAGAACAGCTACTGTACCTTGGTCTTTGCTATAATAATGTTCAGATCATGCTCTTCATTTGCTGCATATCATTTGAGTTCTAAGACAACATGTCTCATCTGCTTACAAAATATATTCACATTCTCAACCAACACACCTCTATAGTCACCTCAATCATTATTTATACATTTATAAGGTGGTTTTTGACACCATTGATCAAGGTATTCTTCTAGGTTGACTGAGGAGATTGGGAGTGGGGGGCACTGTTCTTCAGTGGTTCTCCTTCCTTGAGGGCCAGTTCCAGTTGATGTTGGGAGAGGAGTGGCCTCTCTTTTGTGGGGTGCCATAGGTCTTGACTCTGTCTTTGCTCCTGTTTAACATCTACACCAGAGCTTTCCAAACTGTGTGTCGGGACACGTTAGTGTGTCAGCTGCAGTGTCTGGGTGTGTCGCGGCTGCTGCTGCCTCCTGGCTTCCATGCAGGTCCTAGTGCCTGCCTTGTGCCTTGCTGCCTCCAAACCTGCCCTGCCAGGATTCTGCGCAGGTCCTAGTGCCTGCCTTGTGCCCTGCTGTAAGAGTGTGTCGCGAAATGATGCCCTGCTGTAAGAGTGTGTCGCGAAATGATGCATGTCTAAAAAGTGTGTCACCAACATGAAAATTTGGAAAGCTCTGATCTACACAAAACATCTGTCCAAGGCCATCCATTGGCATAGAGTTAAATATCATCTGTATGCTGATGATACTCAGTTGTACAACTCTGCCCTGGGCTCTCCAGGGGATACTGTCAAGGTGTTTTCCTGGTGCCTGGAGGCTGTGCAGGTCTGCATGGGGAAAACCAGCTTCACCTCAACCCCAAGAAGACTGAGTGACTATGGATTTTAGGGCCCCAAATTTATTTTCCATTGTTAACTCTGAATGGCAGAGTTGGTGCACAATCCAAGCGTTCTCCTAGACTCGCAGATCCTGCTTGAGGAGAAGATGGCACCCATGGCCAGGAAAGCCTTTACACAAATACATCTTGTGTGTCAGTTGCACCCACTCCTAGATCAAGAGGCACTCACCACTTGATGACTTGTGCCTCACCTCTCAGTTGGACTATTGCAATGCGCTCTACATGAGGCTGTCCTTGAAGAGCATTCAGAAGCTTCTGCTAGTATAGAATGCAACAGCATGTGCAGGTTTGGGTGCTCCATGGTATGGTCATGTAATACTGCTGCTACCTCAGCTGCACTGGCTCCCAGAGCATGTCTGGGTGCAATTCAAGGTGCTGATTGTTGCTTTTAAATCCATACAGGGCTTGGGACCAGGTTACTTGTGGGACTGCCTATCCCTTGTAGTTTCTGCCTGTCCTACCAGATCTAGCAGAGTAGACATATATTTATATCTCCAGCATAGAGATGATAATGATTTATAGCTCTGAAATAAACAGAACACAAAAATTGTTCATTATTTTAGGGCTGCAACTTTTGAGTACTCTCACACAGCCACTGACCTTCTCCCTCAAATGTTCTGGAGATATTTGATGCTGCCTTTTGAATGTTCTCACTGTTGTGCTCCACTCAGCCTTGCTTCATTTCATTGAATTGGCCATTGACCTTTTAACTGTTTTATAGAAGGGGCGCAATGGCTCAGTGGTTAAGATGCCAGGCTTGTTGATTGGAAGGTTGGCGGTTCGAGACCCGAGCGCCGTGTGACAGAGTGAGCTCACGCACTTGCCCCAGCTCTTGCCAACCTAGCAATTCGAAAGCATGCAAATCCAAGTAGATAAATAGGTACCACTTTGGTGGGATGGTAACAGCGTTCCGCATGCGTCATGCCGGCCACATGACAGCGGAAGCGTCTTCGGACAGCGCTGGCTCTTCGGCTAAGAAACGGAGATGAGCACCAGCCCCTAGAGTTGGACACGACTGTGCAGGGGAAAACCTTTACCTTTACTATAGAAGGTTTTTTAAAAAGTGGCAGCCATCCAGAACCATGTCCCACCATCACTGCATTTGTTTTTGCTGTGAGCAAAATCACAAGGGAAAGAAGAAATCAAGTTGCCATTGTGCAGGAAAAGTGCACAGTAAATTGAAATAGAAAACCTCATATTTGCATATTTATATTCTATAGCTCCTGGGGCGTGGTGGCTCAGCGGGTAAGACGCCAGGCTTGTTGATCGGAAGATTGCAAGTTCGGAGGTTCGAATCCCTAGCCCTATGTGCGGAGTGAGCTCCTGCACTAGCTCCAGCTCTTGCCAACCTAGCAATTCGAAAGCATGCAAATGCAAGTAGATTAATAGGTACCACTTCGGTGGGTAGGTAACAGCGTTCCGCGCATGTCATGCGGCCACATGACCGTGGAAGCGTCTTCGGACAACGCTGGCTCTTTGGCTAACAAACGGAGATGAGCACCGGCCCCTAGAGTCGGACACGACTGCACAAATGTGCGGGGGGTACCTTTACTTTTTTTTTTATTCTATAGCTCCAAAGTAAAATTGTCTTTGCAATGATTATTCTGGAGCAGAAGCTAAGCCTAAAGTTAATCAGTTCAACTTTCAAAGATCTAAACTAAACTCACGGTATTGTGGGGACACACCTGTGTGATACTAATCTCCAAGGAATGCAGTGCTTGCATGTGGAAGGTATATTTAGTAAATTAACAGGCAAAGTTCTACAATAGTGAAAACTGTGCAGGATTTATTAAGGTTATTCAAAACTCTTAATAATGGTGATGGTGAAATGTCATTTCAGAGGGAAAATGTTTCTATCTTCAAAAGAGGGGAAAAGGAAGTCTGCCAACCAGCTAAAGACACTTTGAAAACAATCTGGTAGTTAGCAGAAGTCAGCATGAATTTGTGAAGAATCAGTCTTGCCAGACTAAGCTTACTTTTTTTTCTGGTGAGAAAACGTTTTAGTAGATTAAGTGAAAAATATGGGCATAATATATTTTGATTTTAGCAAACCATTTGACAAAGTAATCCACAACACCCTGATAAGCAAGTGAGTTTAAATATAGGCTGAATGATACGACAAGTCAATAAGACACCTGGCTCAAAACTCATACTCAAAGAGTGTTCATCAATGGTGCCTCATCAAAATGGAGAGACATGGAGTGCCACAAAGTTCAGTCCTGGTTTCTCTTCTCATCAACACTTTTATTAATGACTGGGATGAAGAAGTGGAAGGAATACTTATCAGATTTGCAGATGTCACATTTTTGGGGATGGCTAATATTCTAGAATACAGAAGTAAAATTCAAAATGGTCTTGACAGGATAGAGAAATGGGCTAAAATAAAGGACATTTAATAGAGATAAATGTAAACTTTATTCACTTAGAAACTGAAATCAAATGCACAGGCATAGGATGGGAAATGCCTGGTTTGGTAATGGTAGTTGCAAAAAAGAACTGGAATAATAGTTAATGACAAACTGAATGTGAATCAGCAATGTCATGTGGCTATAAAGAAACAAGCAAAACCAAATGTGATTATAAGCTGCATCAACAGAACCATAGTTTTCAAATCAGAAGTAATAGTTTGACTTTTTTCTGCATTGATCAAAACTTATGTCTAGTACTGAGTCCAGGTCTGGGAGCCATAGTATCAGAAGGATTTGGAGAAATTAGAACAGGTTCAGAGAATAAATAAAAATTATTGGGGGATTAGAAACTAAATCCTAAGAAGAGAGACTGAAGGAGCAGAAATGTTTAGCTTTGAGAAAGGCAAGTGGGAGGGGGGTATGAGAACACTCTCCAAATACCTGAAATGATTTTATACAGACAAAGATCAAAATTATTTTGAATTATTATTCTAAAATCCAGAAAATGGGACTCTGTGGCCTAAAAGACCTCTATGATTCTAGGAGCGAGTCTGATCTAGTCTGTAGATTGGGATTGGTTAAATTACGGTTATATCCTCTGATCATATTTTTAACTATTGACAATATCTCACTAGTCCCTTTTAGTTTCCCAAAAGGCTATTCTCAATCCAAATTGCAAGGTGACAGGACCTGGGAACTTCTTTTAATTTCAAAGTGATTACTGCTCCAAATCGTACTTTGGACAACTGATGCGAAGACCCAGCTCTCTGGAAAAGGCCCAAATGCTCAGAAAGGTGGAAGGAAAGAGAAGAAAAGGAAGACCAGCAGCAAGGTGGATGGATTCAGTTACAGTGGTGATGAATGCACTGTTGGGAGACCTGAAATAACTGGTTAGGAATAGATCATGATAGAGAAAATCTATCTATGAGGTTGCTACGAGTCAAAAACGACTTGATGTCACATAATCAATCAATCACTGCTTCAAATGGTCAGCTTTTGAAATCTCTCCTCTCTCCCCACCCCAACTTTCTGTAGCTGTGTAGGGCCATTTGTTCCCTCAAGGATCAGCCATATTTTTTTACTTCCTTGATTGGGCACAGTCCAGCAGTAGAGTCACTCTGACATGGGAATATGTTCAGTCTCACTTAAGTGGGGTGTATATATTGGAGATACTGGAAATATAGAATTTTGGAAATATAGCAGAGATATTGGAAATGTAGAATTTTGTGTATTTTTTTTTCAACTGCTCATAGACTTCCTGGTTGATGAGCAAATGGGGAATATGTATGTGATTGGCCTTCCTCACATTGGTCCTATATTGCTTACAGCCCATGTGATTGAACCATATGTAAGTAAATGCCATCAATTACAGCCACATATAAGGCACACTGGTCATTTGGCTGATAGGAAGATAAAAAGGAAAACCAGTACCAAGCAACTCTGAGCTTCAAATGGTTGCCTTTGTAGATACCAAAAATAGCAAGCAAATAAAATAAAAGTTTGGTCACCGGACTATGACCCAGGAGACTGAGAGTTCTAGTCCCGCCTTAGGCATGAAAGCCGGCTGGGTGACTTTGGGCCAGTCACTTTCTCTCAGCCCAACTCATCTCACAGGGTTTTTGTTGTGGGGAAAATAGGAGGAGGAAGGAGTACTAGGTATGTTCGCTGCCTTGAATTATATATAAAAAATAATAGGTGGGATTTTTTAAAAAATCCAAAAAAAAAAAAAAAGCCTGCAAACATCTTTTTCCTTCCTTCCTTTTGTTCTTGGAAGAACATTTTACAGGCTGCTAAAGGGTCTTCTTGCTTCAGAGAATGTGTAGAGCTGATAAACAGCTGGAGGTGAAAGTGTAATTAGAAGATGCAAAGTAAAAGGTTATGGAGTTAAAGCCATTTCAATTCCTTCTGCCTGAGAAGATTAAGGAAATCACACAGAATTTTTTCAAAAAAGTTTTCAGAAGGAGAAGATTAGCCTGGGCACTTGGCTTGTTTCTCTTCAATTTATTTAGTGGCATGAAATTATTGGTTCCCTTTCTTTGAGAATTGGTCCAATGTCAACAACACCCTATTAGGCAGGAACATGCTTTGCTTCCTTTCATCTTTACTATTTTGATTTTCCTGACTCAAAGGGGATGATCTGACAGATCTTTTAATAGTCTGCCTCCTCATCTTCTGGCACGAGGAGCACTGAAGTGTTTTCTTCCATTCAGCTGTGCTACCTAGCCCCAAAGGATGTGACTATTATGGCAGGCTGAGTGATTAAAAACCTGTGAAATGAATCAAAGGAGGATGGATGTTAGGAAACTTCCTATTCTATATAAGCAAGTTTCTTAAGATCAATCCTTGATATATTTCTGTATCCTCTCTGACATCTTTAAGTTAGTGCTCCACATGCTGGCCTATTTAGTGAGCCATAAGCAATAAATTATTTGAGAACTCACGAAGTTTCATAATGGATCCATGGTGCTCATTCATCTGTCCATGGTGAGATAAAAATCAAGTGATTTCCATGCATCAAAAACTTCACTGCTCTTTTGTTAAAAACAAAGAAAAAAAGCTCAAAACCATGATGTTTCACAATTTCTACTGCTTTCCTCTGCTTTCTCTTATTGGAAATATTCACACTGAAGCTGACTTATCTTTGGGTAAACCAACTACTGCATTTTTCATTAGGTAATGATATCATGAACAATAATACTGATTTTCCTTTGTATTGCTGACAAATAAATGTTTTTGATAAGAAGGAATTTTAAAAAAACTAATTTTAAAACATAATCATTTTAGTCCTTGGTTCTGATGGTTTTTTATGGTGTTTATTTCTTTATGCTGCCACAATCTTCTTTCATTAAAAAAATTGTTATTCTGTATGTATCACTCCGATTTCAGCAGATAGGAAACCATTTTGATTACATAAATGGGGGATTCTTTTACAGCCAACTTCTGGGGATGGATGGATAGAAAGATAGATAGATTTAGAAGGCTGTCAGATTCCAAAATGTTTCTGGGCAGCTTACTTATCATAATGGTTCATAATTTCTTCTGCTTTCCTCTTTTGAGGAAGGCAGAATGATTCTGGGTGGCTTAGATACATTTTTAACTTTTTAAAAAAGTTTTTTTAAAAAAAACTATAAAAAGTGAGAAATATACCTGGATAAAGTCACCATAATACATTGCCACCACCACCCCACAAAAAAAAACCACTAAGGGTTTGACAAACAACCTAATCCCAGGCCTGGGAGCAAAGTCAAGTTTTTAAAGATTCACAGAACTCTTGTAGAGTGGGAGCCATGCAAAACTTGGGGTGGGGGTGGGGATGCTGTTACAGAGGACAGGCATTGTGACTAGGCCAATTAGACCTAGGGTCAATACAAATCAGAACAGGATGTGGACCACACAAAACATAATTTAGAATAAGGACCTGAAACATTTCCTGGATTGATGATCATGAAGCACTGTAGAGCTATGCAAAGATAAACTCAGGATCAGAATCCTGTGTCTGATTGGTTCTTCATATGTAAGCTTCTATCTGTGCAGTAATTCTCAGATTCAGCCTGCAGACCTCCTTATGTCTGATTTTAAAAATAAAGACAAGATCGGCTGCATGCTTGTTATTTAACGTAAAATGTCATTTGATTCAAAGACAACCTCTACGATTCCTAAGTAATAGGACTATTATGCAATGGCTACTGGCAATAGAGTCAAGTAAGGCAGATAAAACTGCAGAAACATCCATGAAAGAGGTAGGAGAAGCAAAATAAAAAACTCACAAGCAGGAAGGATTTGTTTCAAGGTCTCTTCTAATAATAATAAATCAGAGGTTCATTTATACTGAATGTCTTTAATAGCTAACAACTTCCACATCCAGCCTCCTGCTCTAACTACTTGTTGAATAAACGAAACTACTTCCCAGGCCAAAGGCCGTACTTCCCAACAGAGGGTGTGCTTCCCCAATCTCAGTCCTTCCTCTGTTACCAACTTTGTCTTCCTGACTCTACCACTTAGTTCCACCTATTGATACATCTTTCCTATTTTTTTTAAACTAACAAACAACAGACAAACCTCCTTCTCACCCCTACAGCTAAACATAGTTTTGTAAGTGTTTTGGTCTTTGTACTAGATGACCTGCCCGAGTTCTGAATTCATTTGTTGTGGTGGTCATCGTTTCTCCTGGGTGTGATGATGCATCGCTCGGTCCATCAGTCCTGTTTGTATATGATTCCAAATTGTCTCTCCCCTGGGACCCAGACAGTTGAGTGTCTGCTTCTTCCACCAGTTGCTGTTGGTCCTGGTTTTGTACCTCTGACTGTTGGTTGCTTCTGTGCAGGTGTTGTTGATTTCTCCTGAGTACCTGACCTTCAGGGGTCACCACCTCAAAGGAACGCATGTTCACCTGTTTCTGGACCTCAGCTTTTCTCCATTCCTTGTTCTCCTGTCCATTGGGCTGTATCCATACTTGCTCTCTACTGTGTAGGTTAGGTAGGTCTCTAGCCGTCCTGTTGTAGTAATGAGCCTGTCTTATTTTTTGTTCTGCAATAAGCTCCGCGCGACTATTGCGACCTACCGTCTGCAGCAAGATTCCCCTCATGGGAAGTAATGTCTTAGTTCTCCGACCCATGAGACTCTGTATGGGGCTTCCATCTAAACCCTGTGATGGGGTATTCCTGTGGTCTAGGATTGCTAGATACGGGTCTGTTCACACTTTCTTGGCTTTGACTAAAAGACACTTCGCAGTCTTGACAGCTGATTCAGCTTTCCCATTGCTCTGAGGATAGGCTGGGGATGATGTTTGGTGGTCAAATTCCCACTGTGACCTGAATGCCCTAAATTCCTCAGAAGTAAATTATGGCCCATTATCTGAGAACACCACATCGGGTATGCCATATCTGGCAAAGTGGCCCTTTAGCTTTCTGATAATTGTCAGAGACCTGGTGTCTGGCACAGGGTCAATCTCCCAGAAGTTGGAATAATAGTCCACTGTTACGAGGTAATCCTTCTTTTGCAACTTGAATAGGTCTACCCCTACTTTTTCCCATGGTCAACTCGGTATCTCATGTGGGTGCAGTGTTTCCTTTTGTTGTCTGTCTCCTAGGGAGTCGCATATCTCACATTGCGCCATGTAGGCTTTTAGCTGATCATTCATGCCAGGCCTGTATATCCATTCTCGTGCCCTCCTTAGGCAACTCTCTATTCCCATGTGTGATGAATGTATTCTCTTCATAATGTCCATGTGCATAGCCGCTGGGATGATAGCTCGGTTTCCTTTAAAGAGAATGCCATCTTGTACACTGAGCTCCTCTCTCATGAAGAAATATGGGGTAGCTTCCACTGGCAGCTGATGCTTGTTCTCTGGCCAGCCGGCAAGGACAATTTGTTTAACTGTCTGCAGCTCCACGTCCTGGGCTGTGCATTCCTGTGTTGCTTGTAGGCGTGGCTGTGAAATTGGTAGATACTTCAGCATATTTATTGATTCTATGTCCCTTTCTACCAAACCCTCTTCACTAGGCTCTGGTAAATATGCTATGCTCAAAGTATCTGCCACTACGAGTTGGGAACCTGGACAATATTGGATGTGCACATCATAATTTTGAAGTCTCATTAGCATTCTCTGGAGTCTTTTCGGAGCACTCAGCAAGGGTTTTTGCACAATGGTTTCCAGTGGCTTATGATCCGATTGGACATGCACTGTCTGTCCAAAAGTAAGCTGATGAAAGGCACCACCAACACTTCCTTTTCAATTTGGGCATACCCTTTCTCAGCTTCTGACAATGCTCTACTGGCAAAAGCAATTGGTTGTTGGTTCTGTAGTAGGGCTTCTCCTAACCCTTTTTCTGAGGCATCACACTGTAAAACCAATGGCTCACCTGGGCTGTACTGTTTTAGCACAGGTGTCTTAGTTATTTTGTCCTTTATTTTATCAAATACCTGCTGATCACTCTCGGACCATTCCCATACTGTTTCCTTGTGTGTCAGCTGCCTGAGTAACTCACAGTCTTTAGCTAACCCTTTGCAAAACTTTGCCAGGTAGTTTACCATCCCTAAAAATCTATGAAATCCTTTTACGTCCTCAGGCCTTGGCATCTCTCGGATGGCCTTTACCTTCTCTGGATCCACTTTCAATCCCTCTGCCGTCAACAGGTGGCCTATGTAGGGTACTTCTTTCAGTCTTAACCGGGCTTTCTCTGGGTTTAATTTGATATTTCTGTCCCTACAGCACTCCAAGAAACGGCATAACTTTTCATCATGATCCCTTGCAGCTTCCGTTCCGTATCTCCCTCTCTCACAATCAGGATATCATCCGCAATTATTTTCAAACCCGGGATGTTCTCCAACTCTTGGGTTAGTCTGTGCTGAAACACTTCTGGGGCCGGGCTGATGCCCATTGGCATCCGTAGCCATCGATATCTGCCAAAAGGAGTTGCAGAGGTGGTCATGTAGCTGGATTTCTGATCCAGTTGTATGTGCCAGAATCCATTCTTTACATCAAATACTGAAAAGACTTTGGCATGTCTTTTTGACACAATTACTATGAGATTGCATAGTACATCCTCAATAGTGGGCAAAGGATAATGGCTGTGTTTTAATGCCTTGTTTAGCAGTTTTGGGTCAATACAAATGTGCAATTTTTCAGACCGCTTCCGAACAATGACCAAACTGCTGATCCAGTCTGTGCTGGTCTCTACCAGTACGATTATGCCTTTCGCCTGAAGACTTGCCAGTTCCTTCTTCAGCGGTTCTGCTAGTGCTCTAGGTACTCTCCTAGTGGGGTTCTTTACTGGCTCTATGTTGGTCCACCTCCAGTCTCAGTGTTCCTGTCAACTGTCCTTCCCCTTCGAAAACATCTCAATACTCTTTTAGTATAGTTTCCATAGTCCAGGCTCTGGGCCGGTTTTCGTCCATAGTTTCCACTGCCTGCAGGATATTGTCATGGCGCACCTGAATCAGCTGCATGGCCTGAACTGTTTTGCTTCCCAGCAGTGGTCTGTGGGCTTCTCCCCAGATGATGATGAATTCCAGGCGATACAGTTTATTGTTCTTTGGATTGCGGATCTTTAGCTTACATTTCCCCATAGGCTTCAGGGTACTCTTGTTATACATGATGAGTGATTGGCCACATGGTTCGATGTCTGTCTCACGATCCACCATGGCTAGTGGCAACACATTGCAGGTGGCTCCACAGTCCAGTTCGAAACGAACAGGGTGTTTGCCTAACAGCATCATGGCAAACAAGGCAGTGGGGTATGTTTCTTTTGTCCCAATATTCTCCACCATGTAGACATCATGTTCCATGGGTCCTAAACTGAGGATTAAGACATCCTGATAGTCCTCTAACTCAACCCCATCATCCTGTATTGTTCTCACCGCCAGTCTCTTCGCCCTTTTGCACTGGCTTTGGAAATGATTTTATTTGCCATACCCCTTGCATTTCTGTCCATATGCTGGGCATCGTTCTTTTTTCTTTTCATGGCGTTTTCCACAGTATATGCATTGGATCCTTGGTAATTGGCCCCGATGTTGACTATCCTGCTCCTTGTGGGGGCCGGACTGGTGGTGTACCACATGCACTTGCGCCTCCTGTGTGCCTTCTAGTGTCCTGAGCCTGTCCTTTGCTGCTTCTGCTGCTCTCCCCAGTTCCAAACACTAAGCCAGTGTCAGATCAGGCTCCCACAAAAGTCTTTCCCAGAGATGGAAATCCATAGTTCCACAGACAATACTGTCTCTGACAAGGGAATCCCTGATTGCCCCAAAATTACAGGTTGCCGCCAGAGTCCTTAATGCAGTAACATAGGCATCTAACCTTTCTTCAGGACCCTGCTGTCTCATAAAGAACTGGTAGAGTTCCATCGTTTCATTTTGCAGTACTCCTCCAGACCCTGTAAGAGCTGCTGCAACATGCTAGTGGGACCCAACCCAAGCGAGCTGAAGATTTCGCGCCCTTTTTCGCCAATCAAATAATGTAAGAGTTTTACCTCCCGCTCATCTTCATCTGTAAAGGCAAGGTCCCAGTACAGTGCAAACTCCTCTTTCCAATGCTGCCACGCCTGAGCAAGGTTGGGAGCATTGAAATCCAGTGGCGCAGGGGGCTTCAAGCCATGCTCCATGCTTCCTGAAGTTGTTTCTTTGTTTGCTGCTGTGCTAATCCTCCAAAGTGGGTTCAGGTGTGAACTTCTGACACCATGTTTCAAGGTCTCTTCTAATAATAATAAGTCAGAGGTTCATTTATACTGATTGTCTTTATTAGCTAACAACTTCCACTTCCAGCCTCCTGCTCTAACTATTTGCTGAATAAACGAAACTACTTCCTGGGCCAAAGGCCATACTTCCCAGCAGAGGGTGTGCTTCCCCAATCTCAGTCCTTCCTCTGTTACCAACTTTGTCCTCCTGACTCTACCACTTAGTTCCACCTATTGATACAGGATTAACCAAGTGGCAAGGAAGTACTGTCTTTTTCTTGCAGGTTCAGGTCCTTGATCAGCAATATTTTTAGCAGCAGCATCAAAACAGCAAGTTAAATGAAAGTAACAATCAAGTCAAGAATTATACCTTGCCATTTATCCTGTGAGTGGAAGAGATACCACAATAGTTTTTGTGGACCACTTTGTAGAGCTATTTCTCTTTGACTTGCAAGAGTTAGTGGCATTAATAATTCCTTGGTTCAGACTATACATTCTAACAAATTCCAATGCTTGTTTTTGGTATTTCATTGACTTCTTTGCCATGAATTTATGGAAGAGGGAATAAGCTTTTGCAGATGGTAGTAGAGAGCAGACTGCTGAAACAATTCCCAAGGTAACATCTTTTTAGATGGTAAAACTATAGAAAGAACATGAAGGGTTTTTTAAAAAAAAAAATAGGAATAATTAATAATTCAAAAATAATTGGGAATGTTTATTTCCAATGTGAACATTTGCATTTCTTTTGGGACTGATGTATTTCGCATGTATCATTTTTGTGCCTGAAAAGCAAAACAAATATTCCTACCATTTTCCTTTTTATAACTTACTCTTATTGAATGGTTTATTTCAAATCCCGTTTTTTCCCTTGAACAGTAGTAGTTGTCAGGGAAGAAAAACAATACATCCTAATTCGTCTTCTCCAGTTCCAGATAAATAATATGTGCCTTGCAAACATGGTGAGATAATTCTTTTTTTATGTTTAATAATAATTGTTTCAGTTGGATTTTTAAAAATGTCCTTACAACATTGCAACTAGTTTCCAGTTTTCCAGAAGCTTCTTTACACCCCATAGCACATCACAATTTAATTAAAAATAAACTTATATAGAAACCACTGCCTCTTACACTAAGGCACACTAAGCCTTTGAGTGTTATTTTGAGGAAAAGTAAAAATTAAATTTAACTTAGTTTTAACTGAATTAAGATTATGTTCAGTTAGCAAAATGTATTTCCTATAATTACTTCCCATGTATTTAGTAATTTCCCCTGTTTGCCATATTAAAAATTACCATTCAACAGCAATCTGGGGGCCACCCCTAAAGCTTTAAGGTACCACACATGGTTCTCAGTCCCTTGATTGTATTACATCAAGATAAAGGAGAGAAAAGATTAGAGACAAAAAAAAGAAGGATACATTGTATTAAATATAATAAAAATAATTATATAAAATCAAATGTAAATATATATACATAAATGTAACCATTGTTATGTGTTATATATGATCATTGTTATGTGTTATATGTTTTGTTTATGTTTTATGTTGAATGTAATAATAAAAAATTATATCTGCAAAAAAAAAAAAAAAAAAAGGTTGTAACACTCGAAATTATTTTCGATGCATTAAATCTCTTGCCTTTATAATTTAAAACAGCAGTTAGACCAATGGTGCATAGAAAAAGGTATCTGCAATTTTATTGCTTTGTTTTAGATGCACCTCATTTGTCTTGGTTGTCTCTTACAAAAAAAGTAAAAAATGCAAACATTAATCTAATTCATTTGCCTGGCTGTCATTAATTCTCGTATCTCATGTACACATATGTCTTATGAGAAGAGAAAAAATGAAAATAAGAAAATGTACATTTCCATGTCATTTTATTTCTTCACTTTTGTATTTCCCTTTTCAGTTTTTAACAAATCAGGAAATGGCAGCCTCCCAGCTTCCATTTCTGCAGCTGGGGGGACAGAAAAGATAGCTGATGCACAATTGATCTCAGATTGTGCACTAGTAGCACAAGGAGGTGAGTCATCTAGTTGATGGAGGTGATTATTGGGTTAGCCATGCTGTGCAAGCACATTCTCTTAGAGTGGGAGTGCATCAATACCCCCTGCCATTTCTTATGCCCTACTTTGAAAAGTCCAGGGAAGACAAAGAATGGTGTAATAGTTTTCTCCCCACATTTTTTGGGGGGTCCTTCGAGTCAGTGTTGACTCCGGGCGACTGCCTGGACAAGTCCCTGCAGTTTTCTTGGCAAGATTTCAGAAGTGGTTTGCCATTGCCTCCTTCCTAGGGCTGAGAGAAAGTGACTGGCCCAAGGTCCCCCAGCTGGCTTCGTGCCTAAGGTGGGACTAGAACTCATGGCCTACCGGTTTCTAGCCTGATGCCTTAACCACTACACCAAGTTGGCTCTCTTTCTCCCCACTAGTGGTGTTTATTTATGCATGCATTTCCCCTTCCCTTTATTCCCAGCAAGAGGCAAATATCGATGCCAGCCTGACCTGGAGTTCAGCTAGCAATATGCCATGCTTTGTAATCTGTTTCTGACAGGATCACCGATGGAGCTTTCTGTAAATATGAGTTGCTTACCCCCAACCAACAAAACTCACCTCTGCCAATGAGCAAATAACCAAAGGGTGCTGTTGCTCTTCCCCCCTGCCCTCCAATTAATCAGAATCAATTTGGATATTTGGAATGACATTTGGCTCCCTTGTTTTAATTGTGTTCCATTCTGCTTTGATTCTTGCTGCTTTTTAAAAACTTGTTAGTTATTTATTTGGGTTGGTTTTATTTTATGCACATTTGCAAAAAAAGTACATAAAGTTCATAATTTACTTGTTAGATCTGGGATCTGGAAAAAAATAGAATTCAACACACTTTGTATCTGTGCCTAAGCATCTTCCTGGACCATTTCACTAGCAACATAGATCAGATTCAAGCATCAGCCTAAAGGAACTGAAAAGTCCTCTACTAGTCAGAATTTCTCTTCTTGCTCATAGTGGAATAATTAAAGCTAGTGACAGAATATTTAGCTGAGGGAGCGAGGCAAAGCACATTTCTTTAATTAATGACAATTATTATTTAAAATTAACTGCCCCTCTCCCTCTTTAATAAGTTTCCTTTTGCCTTAATTGTTTCTGATCAGCATGTTCTTTTCTATCTTTCTGACACACACTCCAGCTCTGTCAGGGACGGGAGGCATTTCTCTACAGCATCAAAGCCTGAAACAGACGCTAATGCTATTTCCTCTCTCCTCTCAAATGGCCTGCTATTTGCAAATGATACAGTGTCTCCCCCCAAGATGCCATCAGAATAATTTGGACAATGATTGCAAAGTCAGGGCTGATCAAGTGATTTAACTCCAAAATAATTTCCCCTTAGCTGAAGTGAGGAAGGCTTACAAGTGTGACCATGGAATTGCATTCTCTCTGGCCCCTTTCAACCAATGAGGAGAAGACCATCTTGCTGGCAAACTATTTTAATTCATCTGCAGCAATTTAATTATGTTTCACTGCAAAGCCACCTGTGACCTACTGCTGACTAATAAAATTCTCTCCTGTCTGAGGAGAGGACAGCTTATCCCTGGAGACAGTGAAAGGAAGATGGAATTATTAGATATTTACAGCAAGAGGTAGATTTTTTTCTAGCTCCTTACTGAGCATAGATTTGTCACCCTTGTTATGTATTTCTCAGCATGGCTTCACTTTTTTCTTTAACAAAGAAAAAGGTATCTGGCTTATTTCATTGATTCTGAATGATCCTAAGATCTTGGAAGCAGAAATTAAAATACATTCATAAACAAAGGAATGGTTGGAAGATAGATGAAATGTTAATTGGATGAATGTAGTGATCACATACCTTGTTGTGAAAACTCCAGACCATAAGGGTTAGTGTGGAGTGGGGAGGGAGGGAGGGGGATTAGCCTTGTTCCTCCACTGTTGTAATTGTGCTAGAAGATCTTCTGCTGAAACTGACCATTTTCATTTTGAAGGAACAAGCAAGTGGGGAAGCATCCAAGGATTCTGGAAATCATGACAACTATCTTTCCCATGATTCACACCGCCCAGAGTCTGCCACAGTAGAGATGGGCGGGGATAAATCCAAATAATAAATAAATAAATAAATAAATAATCCTTGAATACTGCTGAATATTCAAGGTCTGTAATTCTCAACATTCTCATGTCTTGAAGACTTAGGAAAAAAGAGGATTTGGCAGTGAGAATTCCTACCAAGCTAAAATTGTAAGGAACTGTGTTGCACTGAACATATAATTAATTTCACAGGGATTTGTCCTTCTGTTTTTATCTACCTTTTCTCCAAGAAATCCAAGATGGCATACATGATTCTCCTATGTCCATCTTATCTTCAGACAATGACTCAACTGAATGGGCTTTGTATAGGCTGACCATATTTCCTTGAGAGAAAAATGGGACCCTAACCTACCCACAGCTTGTCGGACAAAGTGGGCATGTGCTCATGTGCAGGCGCTCATGTGGGCAGGCGTGCGTGCATGCTGGCGTGCGTGGGCGCGCTTCGCCACGGGAACTTTAAAAAACGGGACAAAATGGATATTTTTCTTAAAATGACAGGATGGTCGGGAATTGTTTAAAAAACGGGACTGTCCCGTTCAAAACGGGACGTATGGTCAGCCTAGCCTTGTATGGTATATGGAGTCATTTCTGGTTTGACATGAATTATATTTTAAATTATTATTGTTTTAAAATGTTAAATATACTTCTTCCAAATGAATTCAATTGTTGATGTATCATTGCAGCCATCAGGAAAAATATATTGGACAAAACAAAACAAAAGTTTGATACTTTGGAAAAAGGAAAGAAAATGTTGACACCATAACTTTTTTATGAAACAAGTTTCTGCAAAAGTCATTGAAGTCAGTATGGCCTACAAGGAAGTAAGTATGATCCATTTTTGTCAACAAAATCCCCCTCTGTAATGGATTACATGCTTGCATATGTACTTATAGGAATGTGGTAGACATATGCTTTTATGAGGAAAAGCTGTGACACTTGGGGCTTTTTAGTCTAGAATAGAGGTGAATGAGGGTGGATATGATTGAGGTATACAAAATTATGCATGGTGTGGATAAAGTGGATAAGGAGAAGCTATTTTCCCCTTCTCAAAATGCTAGTAGAAGCAGAAGAATCAGGACATACAAAAGGATATATATATATATACACACATACACACATACACACATACACATACACATACACATACACATACACATACACATACACATACACATACACATACACATACACATACACATACACATACACATACACATACACATACACATAATTAAACTTTGGAATTTGTGGTGCTAGCTACCAGCTTAGCTGGCTTAAAAAATGATTTTGACCAAATCATGGAAGTCATGGAGATCAGTGGCTTTTAGCCTTGATGACTGTGTGACTGCCTCTGAAGGCCATCTGCTGGGAGACTAGTAGGGTTCCTTGTGCAGTTCGTTGGCCACTGTGAGAACAGACTAGATGTGCCAGGTCTCCAATCCAGCAGGGCACTGCTTATGTTCTTATGTTCTTACAAGGGAGTTAGAGCTTCCACCACAATCCTCCTACTGAATCTTCCCACATTCCTGGAGACAACCTTTTTGATTTGCTGTCACCATCTATTCTATCCCACAGTAAGTCCCTCTCTGTACTAGTTAAATTGGAGAAGGCTAGACTTGCCAATCTCCTCTGATTTTTCTCAGTACTTTAGCTTAATGGAGAGGAAGCATGTGCTAGTCCTGTCAAAATGACTAGGCTGACTCAATAAATTCAAGCCTTTTATTATGTACATATGTACATTAATAGGGAATTAACAGGAGTGAAAGCCAAAAGGAGAAAAGAAAACAAAAAAAGCAAACGTAGATCAACCTAGCTTTCCCTCTCTCTCTCTCTCTCTCTCTCTCTCTCTCTCTCTCTCTCTCTCTGTGTGTGTGTGTGTGTGTGTGTGTGTGTGTTTAACCTGGTATTTAGCCAGCCCTGGAGAATTGCCATCTTCTCTCAGGAAAGAAAAAGACAAGACAAGACAAGACAAAATGGAGCTGCATTGTTCTCTTTTTAAAGATCATTTGAGATCATTTTTTGCTTCTGAAAAATCAGAAGTCTCATTTTCAGAGTTTTGAGTCAGAGTTTGATTTTCCCAGGTTTTGATGGTCTTGGCTCACTATTGAGACTGACAGATTGTTGGATTTACAATCAGATTTATGTTTTCATTTAACTCTTTTGTGTGATAACTTCTTGGGTTGAGTTTTTTTCCCCAATCCACTGCTTCCTCAAAATCTGGATTTCAGGTTAAAAGTATGGTCAATGGGTTTATCACAAGTTCTAATTATTAACTTTCTAATCATTGTTATGACAGCATAATAGCAAAATAATACTGAAAAGCATTGCCATTATGGTTGGAGTGTTCCTAATCTACAGTCTTATCATGGTATGTTAGAAAATGAATGGGTATATATAAGGAGCAATAGAAAGCAAGTCACTTTTTTTCATTCCATCATACAAAACATTTAAATAGGTTTTTCAAATAACATTTTTCTATCTGATGCTTCCTCAGTCTTCAAGCCAGCTGTGATATATATTTACCCCACTATTGTCCAAGGAACAGCATGATGAAGATTGGACTGCCAACCAGTATTTGGGTTAGTCAAGCAATCAAAAGTAGAAGTGCTGCATCAAAAGACTGGGATCACCTCTTCCCTATGGCATCTTGCTGCTCAGCAGATCTGCCTACTCAGAACTTGTCATTTGAGGGTGAAGAGGAATCACTGGACACTGTTCAAGGAATACCTTTTTTTCCTACTGAGCACTGTAGACAGATGGATTCCCCATTTGGCTCAGCATACACTAACCATAATAGTTCAATGCTGGTGGGAGGAGAGATTAGCACAGGGTAGGTTGGTGAAGAATTGCTGACCAAACCACTTCCGATTGCCATCTATTTCAAAGGAATGTGGCATGCAGTCTATTGTAACTTCATCCATCTATTGAGAAGTTCTCAGGTGCATCGTCAGCTCACCATCTAAACTGAGCAAACTTGGAGTCAGCAATAAACTCCTAGCTTTTCCGTTAAGTTCTCTCCAACATCAGATGTGTTGGTTGTCGACTCAATACATCTAGAGGGCATCAGTTTGGGATAACTGCCTTAAAGGAAAGGAAGAAACCACTGCCATATTTGATGTTAGCTAAATTTAATGTATATTACCTAATGGACACCATAAGAATTGAGAGAAATATGCTGAAATAGAGATGCAGTTAAACATAAAGAAGGGGAGGAATTTATCATCAAAATAAGGATATGGGGAAGCAGGAGACCTAAACACATTGAGAAAACTTGATATACTTTTATGGAATTTGATAAGGGTGGAAAAGACTGACTAACCCAGAAAAGAAAAGGAAAGTTGGGAATGGACGGATATAGCCTATGGGTATTTCTTAAATTAATGAATGAGTGTAGAAAAGTTTCCATTCAGAGGAGGGATTCCATAAGACTTCATCCTAAATCATGGGAAGAAGATATTTTTCTATGGACCTACCATGAAGGAAAAAAGCACTTACAAGTCTCATGAATTTTATACATTGTTAAGCTTCTGCTGAAATCTTGTCTAGAGAATATTTCTCTAGACCAAGCTTTTTTTAAAGTAATGGATACAAGGAAGAGAAGCTAATGAAAGAGAACTTAAAAAGCAAATTTAGCTCCATGTAACAAACAGTAACTGGAATTCCTGAGGAAAAAATGCGGAGAACAGTGTGCATCCATTTTTGAATAAATGATAAATCTAGGCATTATTCTTATAATGGATTTGGTTAGCAAAATTAAATAAGGGCCTAGGCTGAGCTAGTTTGTTCTAGGTGCAACAGGATCTAAAATGCAAATTTTGAATGGCGTTTCCTAACATGTACTTATATCAGTGAATCCTGATTACTTTTTTGCTGTGGAGAGTGAACTTTAGTTGGCTGATTAAAATGGGTGCATTCTGGCAAATTAAAATTGAGTGCAGAAGAAGCTGGCTTTATACTAAGTCAATGCTTATCGGGAGTTCTCACAGCTCTATATACTAAGTTAAGCCACTCCTGATGAACACTGTACAGTGAGGGCAATTCATGTGCTAAGTCTTCCTACACTGGCTTTCTCAAGTCTCTGATTAAACATCCAGAGCAAAATGGAGTTAAATGGAAAAGGAGGTGGTAGTAGACAATCTCAATGGTAGCAACTAATCTCCTTCATAGACTACATTTGCACAAATTTCTGAATAAACCCATTTTGGGGGTTCGCACAATTCATTTAACAGTGACCCAACCAAATGGGCTGGGTTCACACAATATGCTAAGTTGGAAAGATACAAACAAGATAAAAATGAACATCATTTCAAATTTTGTAAATAAGACCACTACCTTTGTAACTGACCTGGCCAAGTCTGCTGAGCAAATATAGCCAATGAATCAGAATTGTAAGGGACCATGATGGTCATCTTACCTAATGAGATCACAAGAGGAAGTATAGTCAAACAGATAAAATGCCCCACTCAGAAGCAAATTTAGTACTGTCAACATTTGTCTAAGGATGAAGCACATGTAATCATAGTAGCTGTTATGCTATATAAGATGTGTCACAACTTACTGCCCATAGTCCACCCCAGTTAAACATTTCAAAGTAATTTACCTTGCCAGTTATGCATTTATGCTGTGTGTGTGTGTGTGTGTGTGTGTGTGTGTGTGTGTGTGTACCTGTAAGTGCACAGTTTTTGTTTGTTTTCTTCCTTGTTGCAATTATTTTCCTCTTGGATTTTCACTGCATTTCTAGCATCACAAATTTTCACTAACCTTCAAGGAAGCTTCTTTGCTACCAGCCTGGGAGAAAGGAGAAAGAACGATGAGTTTTGAAATGCATATGTTGTTTTTTCTGTGTCATGATAAGCTTGGCATGTTACCAGAAATGTTTAAATCTCTCTCCCAGGATAACTAGGACAGTTTGACCAGCTGTACATAAAATGCATTGAGAATGGATATTCCACAAATTCTTCCCTTGCATGAAAGTTTAAATTATAAGGGGGGGAAAAGTAGCAATCTAACTGGCTATCTCTTACTAAAATGCTGTTCCATTTGCATGTAAACTTCATTTCCTTTTTTAATTATACAGAGTTAAAATGCATTCATTTTCCTTTTCATTATGAGCTGGCCTTGCCAAACACCTGTGACTGCCACAAATTCCAATTTGTTATTTATTTACTTCAAAGCAATCTTATTATCTAAATGATATGAAGCATCAAAGGCCTTAATTATTAATAGTCAATTTGCTAGGCTATGCATTCCATTTCCTTGGGATGAGTAGATAGCTTTCTGGTTCCTTTACTCAAGTATAAACTTCATGGGGGGCGGGGGAAGGTCATTGTTCCTCAGGACTACAATAAATCAGGTTTAAAGCATAGCTTTATTAGAGGACTAACTTCTAATACAGAAAAATCCAGATGGCAGAAAAGAGTCAAGGTTTCCTATATCAGTTCACTCCCTACTAGTTGTTGTTGTTGTTGTTCAGTCGTTTAGTCATGTCCGACTCTTCGTGACCTCATGGACCATAGCACGCCAGGCCTTCCTGTCCTCCACTGTCTCCCGGAGTTTACTCAAATTCATGTTCATTACATCGGTGATGCTATCTAACCATCTCATCCTCTGCCGTCCCCTTCTCCTTTTGCCTTCAGTCTTTCCCACCATCAGGGTCTTTTCCAGTGAGTCCTCTCTTTGCATTAGGTGGCCAAAGTATTTGAGCTTCAGCTTCAGTATCTGTCCTTCCAATGAGCAGTCAGGGTTGATTTCCTTTAGGATTGACTGATTTGACCTCCTTGCAGTCCAAGGGACTCTCAAGAGTCTTCTCCAGCACCACAGTTCAAAAGCATCAATTCTTCGGCGCTCAGCCTTCCTTATGGTCCAACTCTCACAGCCATACATTACTACTGGGAAAACCATAGCTTTAACTATACGGACCTTTGTCGGCAAGGTGATGTCTCTGCTTTTTAATATGCTGTCTAGGTTTGCCATAGCTTTCCTCCCAAGGAGCAAGCGTCTTTTAATTTCATGGCTGCAGTCACCATCTGCGGTGATCTTGGAGCCCAAGAAAATAAAATCTGTCACTGCTTCCATTTCTTCCCCTTCTATTTGCCAGGAAGAGATGGGATCCCTACTAGTAGCAATTCATAATTTTACAGTCCAAATCTGGTTACCTTAGCTATGGTATTAACGAAGATTATTATATCTGGGACCATTGTACATGAGTGTTTTATTCCAGCACTGTGGTAACTAGCTTAGTCACAAACCAACAACACAGTGCCCTGTTGTCTTGATACTATTTTCCCCCAATAATCCATTGTATTTCCTGCTTTTATGATGCTTCCCTAGAGTTCCTGGGATCTATTTAATTATAGTGTATATATACCCCTGATTAATTATAGTATTTATATGCTGTTATTTATATACTTCCTGCAGTTTACAATATTTCACAAAATCAGTAAGAAGCAAATATATTTAAAATAATAATAATTCAATTTTACAATCATCACTCCATCCTGGAGCCTGCAGTGAAATAGTACCCTAGATTTTAAATGGTCTGTTAAATATTTATGTCTTGACCAATCTCTGAAAGGCCATTTGAGTGGGTACCATTTGAATTTCTGGGGGAAGACCATCACATTTTGCACCAGCTGTAGTTTTCAGGGGTAGTCTTCAAAATTAATTCCATGTAAACATATTATAACAGTCAATCTTAAGGGCATGAATTATTATTACCAGAGTCTCTTCTTTCCAGAAGGACCACAACTGACACACCAACAAAAGCTGGGCAAAGGCTGCCCTAGCCATGAACCCCTACTAAGCAGTAGTCATGATTGTTGGAGAAAATCCTAGAGTGGACCTGTTCTTTCTAGGTTCATTGGGGGGAAGGTGGGTTGAGATGCCACTCCTTGCAGAGTTACAACTGTCATATTTAGAAAGCCAGATGGTTTCTGGAAAAAGAGCAGCTCGGGATGCAACTTCAGCTTGTTCTTTCCAATTTAGTCCCTCACAGCCTTCAGGTACTAGGCTACAATTTACACATCTCCAACTTAGTCTAGGGTGGAGTTATTTAACCGAGTTTCACCAGTGTACTAATGATGACATTTCTGATAGAAGTGGGGAAAGCATCAAGATCTGCTTTGTGGGTTTCTTCAGGTCTTATTGGTTTCCCTATTTCTATTTAACATCTACATGAGGCTTCTGGGTGAGGTCTCCACTGGCAGAGGGTCAGGTATCTAAATATGTAAATGATACCCAACTTTACATCTCAATCCTGAGTCAGACAGACAATGCTGTTGAGGCTCTATCAAAGTGCCTGGAGGCTTTTAGGATCTGAATGGGCAGGAATGGGCTCAGGCAAAATCCTAGCAAGACTGGAGACGTTTTGGATTCCCCACATCAGGGAAACAGTAAAACCCATTACAAAACCATACAGACATATTCAGAAGGCAAAATCCCAATTTATCCTGCCCCTGGGCCAGCTGGAAAAGCCAAGTTTTCAAGGCTTTAGGAAAACAAAGCAGCATGTTCAGATTATATATGAAAATCATCAACATACCACTCGCATACAAAGGCTCAGCGTATACAGCATTCAACCTATACTCTTCACACACTTTCTGAAAACTACTGAATTTTTAAATAATGAGCAACACATTAATTGAATAAAAGGATCAAGAAAATAATAGAGAGTATTTTTGATATAACATTGGATCACTGGAAACATTGTTTTATTTCTGCCGAGTTAGAGGAGAAACTATGTGAGATGATTGGCCAAATAAGTCAACAGCAGGGATGATAAATTGTTATTAGGTAGAGACAATACATTTAGATTGGTGATTGTGCTTTATATACCGCCATGGACTATAGCTCAGTAGTAGAACACAGGCTTTGCATGCAGAATGTTTCTGATCCATCCCTGACATCTCAAGGTACTGCAGGCAAACTTCCTTGTCTGACTCAGTTTCATAAATATTCCTCATGTTGTAAACATTATTGATAGCTTTAAGCTGAAACAGAACTCTACATGTTAGTTTTGGTTGCACCTGTTTTGATTACTATTAAATGAAAAAAGAATAATTTGCATAGTGAATCTGAATAAAATATTCACAGCTTAGGCTCAAATGAAATTTTATGCTAAACACCCAACTGTGGGTAAGAGTGATGGTTTTCTGTTTAGCTACGATCCAATCCAATCCAATCCAATCCAATCCAATCCAATCCAATCCAATCCATTCATTTCAGCATTTATATCTTGCCTGATGTGTGCTGCCAGATTTGGCACACTAATGTGGAGAAACACACACTAGGAATCATGTGATTCCTAAGAAATGTCCCAGGAAAAGGCTGACCATATTTCCTTGAGACAAAAACGGGACATTGGGATGGAAAAAATGGGACAGGGGTCCCCACCCCCCGGGTTCACGTGATTGGCTCCTGCCTGCAAACCCACCCCCGATCCGCGTGATTGGCTCCCACCTGCAAACTCCGCCCCCTAGTCCGTGCGATTGGCTCCTGCCTGCAAACTCTGCCCCCTGGTCCATGCGATTGGCTCCCACCTGCAAACCCCGCCTCCTGGTCCACCCAATTGGCTCCTGCCTGCAAACCCCGCCCCCCGGTCCACGTGATTGGCTCCCACCTGCAAACCCCACCCCCCGTTATGCGTGATTGGCTCCCGCCTGCAAACCTTGCCCCCCGTTATGCACGATTGGCTCCCGCCTGCAAACCCCGCCCCCCCCCAGTCCATGGAAAAATTGTCTTCCACGAAACTGGTCCCTCGTGCCAAAAAGTTTGGGTACCCCTGCTTAAACAGATTACTGTTTATATAAAAAGACTTGCGATCACCCACAAGGTCTGGGTCAAGGTTCCCTTTTGCAATAGGGTGAGACTGGAAATATATATATTGACTGTCAAAGGGAACCTTGACCCAGACCTTGCCCTGCTGCCAATTGGTCCTATATTTCTAGTCTTGCCATATTGTCAAAGTTTGACAATACGGCAAGACTAGAAATATAGGACAAGGTCTAACTAAGGCACACTGGAGTTTGATATCCTAAGATGTTATGGACTGCAGATCTCATCAGCTGCGTCTATTCAGTCGGGAAGGGGCGCCCAGCCCACCGTGGCCCCAACGGTAGACTGTGCCTGTCCAGAGGGGTTCTCCTGCCAGCACCAGCTCCAGCACCGCAGACGCGAACATCGCCTCCCCCGCGCCTGTTCCGAAGGGACAGAACAGGATGTAGCTGGCCCCACTGCCATCCTGCGTACCTCCAGCAAGGGCTGGCATCACCAGCAGCAGCAGCTCCAGGAGGCGGAGGCAGCTCCATACCCGGAGGGGCTGCTTCCCACCGCGTAGCTCGGCGGTGCCCCAGCCAACCGGTTCCCTGGCTTGCTCTGGCTGGGATGGCTCCTCCTGCCCAGCATGGACAGGTGGTGAGAGTGCTCTCCTCCCATCCCGGGGCCCACTGCTGCTACCGGGGTGGAGGAGCTCAGAGCGCCACGCCGGGAGGCTTCCTGCCGTGCCTCGCTCAGTCCTCCCAGGGACCCGGGACAGCTCGGCTCAGCAGTGCTGCTGAAAGAGGAACTTCTCTGCCTGGCCGGAAGTTTGGAAAGGGTGTGTGAGTGCACATAAGCTAGGCTGGCTGCCAGGGTGGAGGGACTGGGGACCGTGAGGCTCGGCTCGGCTGCAAGAGCAGTGGCAAGGCGAGGCAGCAAGACTGGAGCGCACGAATCGGGCAAAAGCGGCGAAGAGCCCAGCGGATTCCAGGGGGGAAGGCTGAGTGGGCGTTTGGACGCCAGCTTCTTGGCAGCGAGGCAAGGCTTGGCAGCGGAACTCCCAGCAGAGAGGCAGGGATGGGATTCAGGGACCGGATCTTTGGTCAGGAGGCAAGGCTCAGGGTCAGGACTCACCACTGCAGGGCTTCGGAGCATGCGGCACTGACAGGATCAGGTAAGGAGGCAGGAATGGGGTGGACTGTGGTGCTAGTTCTGGCAATGGGCTCGCACATGGTGAAACAACCGGGCTTCCAGGGCAGCGTAAAAGACTGGTGTAGATGGGTGTCTCCGGCAGCGCATGTTGGCTGCACTGCCCCTTTTATTATTTGCATTTCGCGCCGTTTGTGCGTCTTGGCCAATCGGGCCTCGCACTGCTCGGCCTGCCTCTCCACCCTCCTTTGCTGCGCGCTGATAGGTGGGAGGGCTTCATTTTCCAGGCTGTCTCCCAAAACGGGACAATACTGAGATTTTTGTCAAAAAGACGGTACGGTTCAAAAATGCTAAAATAACGGGACTGTCCCGTTCAAAACGGGATGTATGGTCACCCTACCCAGGAAGCACAAAATTATTCCGAATGTTCCTTCTGAGTGTAAAGGTGTGCTCTCAGTGGGGAAGGTTTTACAGTGGATGCTATGCATACTCTTCTAGTTATGGAGTCTTTTTTCCTTTAATCCTTTATTCTGCTACCACTATTAATACCCTTTGGGGGTTTGGAAATTCTTCAAGCCTTTAAGGTAACATAACTGGGTGGAATGTGGGGAAGATATAGGATAGCACAGACACTTGGTAAACTTTGGAAAAAAGCAACAAATTGACTTATTAAATAACCAGAAAAATGGTTTTAAAACAGGCTCACTTATTATCTGTACCCCATCAATATTAGGCTACACTGCCCCTAAAATCATTTCTAATCCTGTATCCCAGAAATGGGGAGGTATTCTCAGCCCTGGACTCTGAGCCTTCCTCCAATCTCTCCTTCCATCTGCATCTCCCAAATTTCTCTCTTCAGTTCTGTCCTTCCACTGGAATACTACCTGGGAGGAGGCACTCAGCATTGCCATCCTTTGCCTGGCACTTTTACCATCCAATCATTGCAGATGCCCTTTTCTTCTACCCCCCCCCCCACCACCTAAAAACTTTATGGTTCTTACTCCCACAGTGCCAATATCAGTAGGACATAGGATACTAAAGATCTTCTGTTGGGCTGGTTAAAACTTAAGCCAGTTTAGGACCTATGTCCCCTGTGAGCACCAACCACAGAAGACAATCTAAATTATTTTAATAACAATTGTATAGAGTTAATGATTAAAGTTCCAATATAGTTGCCCTTTTACCCAATTCCCACATAACAGATATCCACAGCCAATCACACTGTCTTCTCAGTGGGGTAAGCAGGGAGGTATCTTCTCCTAATTGAGGAGAGCAGGAATGTCTTCTTGTCCTCCCATTATAGGAAGACTACACGTTCAGTTTAGTGTAGCTTAGTATATGACAGGGTATGCACGGAAAGAAAACAGAATAACTGATGGAATAGAATTATTTAATCTCACTCACCAATCTTTATTCATGTAGTGAGCCTCTCTCCACATAATGTTCTGGCTCCCATGGTACTAAGGCAAATAGTGTATATTTAGCCCAAAGTATGAACTGAAAGAATGAGCCACAAGACCATTCTTGCCCTTGTATTATTATTCTGTAGAGCCAGAATAAAAAAGGTAAACGTTCCCCCCGCACATTTGTGCAGTCGTGTCCAACTCTAGGGGCCGGTGCTCATCTCCGTTTGTTAGCTGAAGAGCAGCATTGTCTGAAGATGCTTCCACAGTCATGTGGCCAGCATGACGCATGCAGAACGCTGTTACCTACCCACCAAAGTGGTACCTATTCATCTACTTGCATTTGCATGCTTTCAAATTGCTAGGTTGGCAAGAGCTGGGGTGAGTGCAGGAGCTCACTCCGTCACGTGGGGCTAGGGATTCAAACCTCCGAACTTGTGATCTCCCGATCGACAAGCCTGACGTCTTACCCTCTGAGCCACCACGCCCCTCCAGAGCCAGAGTAGGCAAGCCAATTATTATCCATTATCTAAGCAGAAGTGTGGTAGATCCTCTGGCATGAAATATATCTTCTGCAGTTTTTCATGCCAAATTTCTGTTTGAATCCTAACATCTAGAACTTTGGCTTATTTGCCAAAGATGCTGTAATTCTTCCCTCACATGCAACACCCATTCACACAAGCAAAGCACAAGTTGTAGCAGTCACTTTCGTTTACTTCACAATTGTTCAGTTATAAGTTATATACATAAAGAAAAAAAGATTTATGGTCTGCCTAATTGTTCCCATTCAAAAAATAAATAAAATAGCAGTCTATAAGGTAATTTATCCATTTACTTCTTGGTGCATGTGTAAGAAAAGTAGACAGCCAGCCATATCTTTCCCCCCTGAAAATGAAAGCTGATTAGAGGATATTAGGAGCTAGTGTTGTTGAAGAGAAAGCTCAATGAAGGCTTTCTCTTTTCAATTAATAGCCCCTTTTCTTATCTTCTTACAATTCAAAGCAGAACAATGTGTTCAACTCCTACCAACAGTTTTTCAGTTAGTCAAAATCTAGACATTATTACATTTTTTATTCTGTTTTTGGAAGGGTGATATTGAAACGTTGTTTTCTTCTGTCCTCAGGAACATTGTCTTCAGAATGGGCGCTTTCGCTATTGATCACTGGGTCTCATTCCTCATGTCCCCCTAACTGTTTTTGCCCATCTTTGATAAACTAGTGCTGGTCTATCTTTCTGTTCATTCTATCATGACTTACTTCATTAGTCCTATTTGCAAACTCATGGATCTTTCTAGCATGACTTTTCACTTAGTTGATTAGTAGTCTTGTGGTAAACAGATATAGAGAATATATTCAAAGGTTGTTTTCAACTCAAACATGGGTGCATTCTCAGGTTTGATCAAATTCTGTGTCCTTTCATATTTTGTCACACAGTAGTCCTAGAACCATCCCATCACCTCTCATTCTGTGAATGAAATGAGAAGCTTCCACTGCCAGCAATAGCTATTTCTATCACTGTCAGTTTTCAGTTGTCACTGAGGATGGAGTCACTTAACTATCAGGGACGAAGGAAGGAAGGAAGGAAGGAAGGAAGGAAGGAAGGAAGGAAGGAAGGAAGGAAGGAAGGAAGGAAGGAAGGACATGCAGCATATTTTTAAAAGAAAGACAAGGACCTGCATTCACCTTTCATCCTAAGTCCTGCAGAACAGAGGTGGATATATAGTGCTAGAAATGTGATGAGAAGCAACATAGGCAGTTTGTCTGGTGCTAATTACGGGTGTTTTGTGCCTGACTATGTCCATAATGGCAGCCATTTTATAAACAAGGTCTCATGATAATGTGAAATGGCTAACCTCACAGGATCAGCGTTCCCATGTGAGCTGTAAAAACATTTAGTCGTATCAAATATCAATGTAAATGTAATATCTTTATGTGATTGCATTCCATAATATCATCCCTTATCACCCAACAAATATTTTAAAGTCAAAGAATTATTATTCATTATTTATTTGATATTTTTTTATCCTGCCTTCCTCCAGGTTCTTGCAATATTTTAAAGGATATTTTAAAATAAAGGGTAATGTAAAGGAGCCTGCATTACAAGCCTGTTTGTCCACCATTCTGCTACTGTCATCAAGGAATATAATGCAATGAGGAGAGGAAAGGAGACATGAGATTAGTGAAATATCCCATCCCACCAGCATTTTATGAAGCACAGAATTCAAGTGATCATGAAAAGATAAACAATTAGACCACTAACCTGAAGCCTAATAATAATATGATTGCACAAATTGATCTGTAATAACATTTGCTGCATCTAAACTTTGCATTAGGAGGACAGGGATGACAAAATGAATCACACCCTGACATTCAAACATTAACAATCTGTTGCTTGAATATAAATGTTCTGACAGATACCATAACCCTGGGAAACAGCATAGTGACTGATTGCTTTGTAGTTTGCTAATCATACCAATAATACAGCAACTAACATTTACAAATGACATATGAAGTCCAAATGAGAAGGAGAGGACAGTGCTAATATTCTGAATTTTGAAAGGATGTTTGTGGCCTAAATTGACCAAGTAAAATTGAGTGCCTAAAGAAAATATTATGTCACACATTTAAAAAAAATGAGACAGTTCTTATAGGATTTCTGTTTGTATTGTCTCTGTGTGTGTGTGCACATGCCTTCAAATCAGCCTTGATTTCTGGTCAAGATCCACCCAGATCAAATTTTTTGGTATCTCCTGATTGGCCATGGACATATCTATCAGGTATCCCAACCATCCTAAAATGGTGCCACCCAGGCCCATCCACTCTAAGATACATACTGAAAACTGATAATAGATTTATTTATGTATTTATTCAATTTGTATGGCTGCCCATCTCAGCAAGTGACTGTGGGTGGTGAACAATCTTAAAATAAATTTTAAAGAATTCCAACCACAAATACAAAAATTAAAATACACAGCAGCCAAGGAAGATATCACAATCGACAATAGCTAGCACAACCAGCAAATGGGACCCTTCTCACACTCGGCACAAGGCCCAGAACCCCGTCTTTATGGCCTTATGAAAGGCCAGCAGGTCAGGGCCATCCTAATCTTTGGAGGTAGAATGATCCATAGGGCGGGCACTACAGTAGAAAATGTATGCCGTCTGGCCCCTGCCAACCAGCAATCCTTGGCGGATGGGACCCAGAGCATTCCCATCCTGCTGGGCTGGATCAGACAGGTAGAAACAACTGAGGAAAGATGGTCCCTTAGGTAACCTGGTTCAATGCCATGAAGAACTTTAAAGGTGACAACCAGAATGTTGAATTGCACCCGGAAGCACATGGGCAGCTAATGCAGCTCACAAAGTAGTGGTGTCACATGACTACTGGTACCATTTACTATCTGTGCAGCTGCATCCTGCACCAGTTGAAGATTCCAAATGCTTTTCACGAGCATCCCCATGTAGTAGATCTAGGCAAGCCAGCCGGAATGCATTCTTCCTGTCTATCTGAATTTATTTGATTCAGATTGGCTGAATTCAATTCAACATTTTGATTCTGCGTTTTTAAAAACTTCCCAAATCATCCAGTTGATCCAAGGCCATCCCATTCCTTCTGATGATTCAGTCTGAAATCTTGATTCAGTTTGGAAAGTCAGAGGCAGAGATTTGATCAAACTGCCTTCAAATCAAATCTCCAAACTAAAGCTTTTCACAGCCCTATCAGAAATAAGATTTTGAACAGTCATTGGTGATCACTCGTAGCCGAGTAAGATTGTCTTCCAAAGGTAAAATTTTAACGGTGGATCCGTAAGTGGCTATAAAGGCCAATTCTGGATCCGCACAACCTCCCACAATGAGGGCATAGGTTTCTGGGTGGGAGACGGTCATGATGAGGGTTTGCCTGACGTGCCTTCCTTTTAGCTCTTTTCTCCTTTTCGCCCTGTACTCGTGCTTCTTCAAAGTCCATAGCGCCATTAATAAAGGCTGACCTCCAATTGAAACGCTCATGAGTTAGGGCTTCCCAGTTCTCAATGCTGATATTACATTTTTTTAAATTAGCTTTGAGAGTATCTTTGAATCTCTTTTGCTGTCCACCAATATTCCGTTTTCCATTCTTAAGTTGGGAGTAAAGTAGCTGCTTTGGAAGACGATGGTCAGGCATTCGAACAACATGACCGGTCCAGCAAAGTTGATGTTGGATGATCATTGTTTCAATGCTGGTGGTTTTCGCTTCTTCTAATACGCTAACATTAGTCCGCCTATCTTCCCAAGTAATTTGCAGAATTTTTCGGAGGCAGCGTTGATGGAATCTTTCAAGAAGTTGGAGGTGGCGTTTGTAGACGGTCCATGTTTCACAGGCGTACAGAAGGGTTGGTAGTACAATGGCTTTGTAAACAAGCATTTTGGTCTCCCTGCGAATGTCCTGATCCTCAAACACTCTACGCTTCATTCGGGAGAAAGCTACACTCGCAGAACTCAGGCGATGCTGAATTTCAGCGTCAGTGTCGGCTTTTGTAGATAGATGGCTGCCGAGATAAGAAAAGTGGTCGACATTTTCTAGTGACACACCTTTAAGCTGGATTGATGGCGCTGCAGAGGGATCGGTTCGAACTTGCTGGTAAAGCACTTTGTTTTTTTTAATGTTAATCGAGAGGCCAAGCTTTTCATATGCTTCTGCAAAGATATTTAGGATAGTTTGAAGATCTTCCTCGGAGTGTGCACAGACTATGTTATCATCAGCATATTGAAGTTCTATAACAGAAGTTGTAATTACCTTATTTTTTGCTTTCAGCCTACTAAGATTAAAAAGCTTTCCATCTGTTCGATATACTGTATAATTTCTACACCAGTAGGAAGTTTCTCTTCAACAAGGTGTATAATCATAGCGATGAAGATAGCGAATAAGGTTGGAGCAATAACACATCCCTGTTTAACGCCGGATTCCACTTTAAATGGATCGCTTTGAGAGCCATTGTTATTCAGGATTGTTGCCATCATGTCGTCATGGAGTAACCGCAAGATGTTCACAAATTTATCAGGGCATCCGATTTTCAGAAGGATGGTCCAGAGAGCAGTACGATTTACAGTATCAAAAGCTTTAGTCAGATCAATAAACGCCATGTACAGAGGGCGGTTTTGCTCCTTGCATTTTTCTTGAAGCTGTCGTGCAGTGAAGATCATATCCACTGTTACCCTGGAAGGGCGGAAGCCATTTTGCGTTTCAGGGAGGATGTCTTCTGATACAGATAGGAGACGGTTTGCGATGATCTTTGCCAGGATTTTGCCTACTGTGGCTAGAAGGGAGATGCCTCGATAGTTTCCACAGTCTGTTCTATCACCCTTTTTAAAGAGAGTGATAATTATGGCATCCCTAAAGTCTGCTGGAATCTCCTCCCTCATCCAGATTTTTTCGATGAGCTTATGAAGTTGTTGTGTAAGTTCAGGCCCGCCTTCTTTAAAGACTTCAGCAGGAATCCCATCAGGTCCACTAGCTTTGTTATTTTTCATTTGTTTAGTGGCTTTACTGACTTCCTCCAAACTAGGGGGTACTGCAAGCTCATCTCTTATTTGTTTTTGCGGGATTTGCAAGAAGACTTCATCAGCCACAGTAGAGTGACGATTAAGGAGATTGTAGTAATGCTCTTTCCAGCACAGTGCAATAGACTCTTTGTCCTTTAGAAGTTTAGCACCATCTACTGAGTGTAAGGGATTTGTACCATGGTTTGTTGCTCCATAGATGGCCTTTATGGCATTAAAAAAGCCCCGTGCATCATGAGCATCTGCAAAATGTTAGGTTTCTTGGGCTTTTTTTATCCACCATATGTTCTTAAGTTCTCTAGTTCTTCTTTGGACTTCTGCCTTTGTACTGGCGTAGATTTTTTTCTTAACGGCACAGTTAATATCTTTTTGCCATATCCGGAAGGCTTTCCTTTTCTTGTCAATAATATGTTCAATCTCACTATCGTTCTCATCAAACCAGTCCTGATGTCTCTTAGTTTGGTATCCGATAGTTTGTTCACAGGCTGAAATAATAGAAGTCTTCAATTTAATCCAGTGTTCCTCAACATTTTCAGGAAGTTCCATAGGCAGATGTTCCTTGAGAGTTGATTGAAAGCAAGCTCGTTTAATAGAATCTTGAAGGGCCAGTGTATTCATTTTACGCCTTGGTTTTCTTCCTTGGAGCCTACGATGAGGGACAATCTTTATGGCCATCGTGGATCAAATTAATCGATGGTCTGTCCAGCAGTCATCGGCGCTCGTCATGGCTCTGGTGAGAAGTACATCACGGCGATCTCTAGCACGGACAATTACATAATCTAAAAGATGCCAGTGCTTTGACCGTGGGTGCTTCCATGATTTTTTAAATTTATTTTTCTGGCGAAAGTGTGTGTTAGTAATGACAAGGTTATGCTCTGCACATTTAGTCAGAAGTAAGATTCCATTCGTGTTGCTGTTGTCAACTCCTTCTTTCCCAATGATCCCTGGCCACAAATCAAAGTCACACCCAACTCTTGCATTGAAATCACCAGGAGGATAATTTTATCCTCCTTTGGTATCTCTGATAAGATGGTGTCCAGCTGGGTATAAAATTTTTCCTTGATATCCTCATCTGCATCTAGTGTTGGTGCGTAAGCACTTAGGATAGTTGCCTGTTGGTTTTTGGCGAGTTTTATTCGGAGAGTGAGAGTTGTTCGTTAATCCCAGTGGGAACTTCTGACAAGAGCTTCACAAGGTTGTTTTTGATAGCAAAGCCTACCCCATGTATTCGTCGTTCTTGTTCAGGCAGTCCTTTCCAAAAGAAGCTATAACCTCCTTTTTCTTCCTTCAACTGTCCTTCTCCTGCTCTTCGAGTTTCTTGGAGTGCTGCTATATCAATATTAAAACATCTCAGCTCCCTTGCAATAATGGCAGTCCTACATTCAGGTCGTTCACTATCCATATTGCCTCGCAGTGTCCGTATATTCCATGTTCCAAAATTCATGTGTTTTTTACGATCGCTAGATGCTAGGGAAAGTGGAAGGCAAAAGGAAGAGGGGCCGACCAAGGGCAAGATGGATGGATGATATTCTGGAGGTGACAGACTCAACCATTGGGGAGCTAGGGGTGGTGACGGCCGACAGAAAGCTCTGGCGTGGACTGGTCCATGAAGACACGAAGAGTCGGAAATGACTGAACGAATAAACAACAAAAGATGGTGACCCCACTGGTCGAGGTAATCCAGTCAGGGAGAAAATGAGGCAGACCATGTTTAGGGCACCTTTTCTAGCCCCCTCCCCATATGGGGTGAGCAGAGTGGATCCTAAATAGGGCTGCTCAGTTGTGGATACAGCTGCCGAACTACTCAACTGCCTCGATCCTTGAGTCAGGGCGACTGAATCCATATCCACCGCCCATGTGCTGGTCCATGACTAGAAGCTTCCGGATTTCACAGTCCTGCCCCCATTGCCATTCGTCAATCGCCATGGGACTTTTGGTTGTTTTGGGTTTGGTGTGGTTGGAAGACGCCTGTGCGTGAATTTGTTTTATGTGTGGAGATCGGTGCACAACGATCAGCACACAACCTTCACAGAAAAAGGCTCTAATCCAATGGCATGGATACCATGACGATTGGTGACCTTTTGTCTGCTGCAGCCTTCTGGTATCCGATAGTTTGTTCACAGGCTGAAATAATAGAAGTCTTCAATTTAGTCCAGTGTTCCTCAACATTTTCAGGAAGTTCCATAGGCAGATGTTCCTTGAGAGTTGATTGAAAGCAAGCTCGTTTAATAGGACCTTGAAGGGTCAGTGTATTCATTTTACGCCTTGGTTTTCTTCCTTGGAGCCTACGATGAGGGACAATCTTTATGGCCATCGTGGATCGAATTAATCGATGGTCTGTCCATCTTTTTTTTTTTTTAACAGTATTCCTTTGCTGATAGGAGACCTGCCATTTTGAATAAAAGTGAAGGCTTTTAAAATCAGTCTTATGCTTTTTATCAGGAGCCTTGTAGCACCTTTTCCCAACTAAGAAATATTATTAAAAGGCATAAGCTTTTTAATAGGATTTCAGTTAGGATGAGGTGGAGAGGGGAGGGAGGAAAGGGAAGACAGGTTGGTTTTGCAGATGCAGGTTTTGCAGATGCATGTGAGACAGATTAAAAGTATTTTATCAATTAACAATTGTAATGTGTTAAATACTCATTGTTTGTTGAGACTTTTTGAGATAGCGTGAAACCTTGTGATGTCAGTTCAGCAGTCTTAATGGTGCTGTTAAAATTATTTTTTTCCAAAATGGTCAGTTTGAAATCTGTAATAGAATGTCCTGGGAGGCTGAAATGCTCTGGTATAACTTTGTCCTTGTTTTGAGTCCTGATGTCAGACTTGTGTCTATTAATACTTGTACACAAAGCCTGTTCGTCCTACATAGAACCCAGAGGGGCATTGCTTGCTGAAGACATATATCACATTGAGGAAGAGCATGTGAAGGCACCTCTAATCTTCTGTATGTACTTTTGGGGGCTTGTGATGGTGGTTTAGTGCAGAAGTGGGAGCAAAGTAGACATCTGGGTTTGGTACAGGATCTGGTTCCCATCATTGTCCTGTTGTTTCTTGTTGCTTATGAGAATCTGCTTCAGATTAGATGATTGTATGCAAGTAGGACTGGCCCCCCAGTGCCTGAGAAAGTGCAGTGTTATTGTCCAGCATGGGCTGTAGTTTATTAATGATGTGTTTGAGTGGTTTGAGCTGTAATCTGTAGGTGACAACCAGTTCTGTTGTTCTATTTTTATGGTTATCTTTTCATACTGTTGGTCCTCTCTGGGAATCAGTCGGGTTCTATGGATTCGTCTATTGATCTACTGGGTGGATATTTGAATTTCCCGAATGCCTGGTTTAATTCCATTAGTTCAGCATCTCTGTCAAGTGAGTCAGAGCAAATGTGATTGTAGCTTAGAGCTTGCCTATAGTTGATAAATTTGATGGTGTGGAAGATGGAAGCATGTAGGTATGCATGGGAATCTGTAGGTTTCCCATCAAATGTGGTATTTATCTGCCCATTGTGTAGTTTTAATATGACATTAAAGAAATGGATTTGTTCTGTAGCTAGGATGAGACTGAGGTTGATGATCGGGTGGAAGTTGTTGAAGTCATGATGAAATTTGATGAGAGATTTATTTCCATGAATCCAGATGATTAAAATGTCATCCATGAATCTCAAGTAAAGGAGGGGTTTCAAGGGGTAAGAGTTGATAAAACATTGTTCTAGGTCAACCATGAAGATGTTGGCATACTGAGGAGCCATGTGTGTACCCATGACTGTGCCACTGATTTGTAGGTGCTTGTTATTGCCAAATGTAAAATAGTTATCAGGGATATGAAGGAATTAATTTGGGTCACTTTTTTTAAATATAAATCACTCTAATATGTAAATGGGATCATAATTATCCTTCAGTTTCTATACTTCTCTACGTGTAATGGGCTGTGAGAATAACCTTGGGAGACAGGAGGAAGAGCCACAGTCTAGACAACAGTCTGATAAATGAAATCTGAATCCAAAGGAGGGAAGGGGGTAGAGAAAGCATCTCAAAAGGGACTCTCCCTAGTTCTCTGGAAAGTAAAGGCAGGGGGGTGGTTTTAGTTTCCTGTCTGGACTACCTTGAAGGGCTGACACTATGGGATACATAAATGCAAATAAGTTGCATTATGTAACATATTTGCAACTTGCAACACTAAAAGCAATAGCAATCAAAATGAAAACTCCATGCATTTTTTATATTTTACCTGAAGATTAAGCCAACACATTCTCTTTCTGTCAGACCTCACTAGCCATAGTTTAATTAGTTAACTGCAAGTAAACCTGGGTTATCCTTTTAAAAGGAAGAAGTGCTCAGTCACTATAAACTGAGTGGCAATACTACTATACATCCTGCAATTGCTTGAAAACTGATTATTCCAGGTTCTACCCGCAATCATCTGCAAATGAATGAAATGCTTTATTGATACTCATTCAGCATTTTCGCTTGTCAGTGCTAATATCTTGTTGTGCATCATAGAATGCTGATAAGATGGATAAAACATGGCAGTCAATTAACCAACCATGCCAGTTAAGAGACATTGGCAGAATCGTTTTGTCAGGCATATGGCTCTCAGTTGCAGATGGACACATTGCATTAAAGCTGTTAACCATATGTTTACACTTTCAGAGCAGCTTTGTAGTACCCCCATAGGAACAAACCAAGTGCAATAAGACAAGAAACTTCAGCCTTCATCATTTTCTTCAGTCTAGTCCCAGATCATCACCTTTTCTTTTCTTGTTTTTTTCCCAGTTTCACATTATCAAAGTTACAATTTTCATACTGCCTTGCAGTTTAAAATATCTGGACTGTAACTGAGATACCAAATCACTCCACATTTAGGTGAAATGGGTAGGATGACAAACTGCTACTGAACCAGTGGTTGAGAGGTTGTCTATCCTTTTAGCGAATTCCTTTGAAAAGTAGCCAATTGTTGTGCCTATATACTGTCAATATATCCAGCACCTTGGCAAGATAAATAAGGAATGTGAAGGACCATTTCTTAATTTCTGGTCTTAATTACTGATTCAACTCAGTAGTTCAATCTGAATCATTCCTCCAATTCAAAAAGTCCTTTAGATTCAGAGATTCAAGAAACCTTCCTTTGAATAAAGTCTGAATCAAAGTGTCACATAGCCCTAGTTGCCCCCAACATTATTAAAGAGTGTAACATACTTGTCCCGTATGATATGCATCAGTGCCACCCATTTGGGGCTCATTGCCATTATTTCTTAAAACATGATTTAATACAATTTTGCCATATTTATTTTTATTATTAATTTATTATTTGAATTTATCCCCGCCCATCTCTACCATGGTAGACTCTGGGCGGTTTACAATCACAATATAAAAAAGTTAAAAGACTATACATTTAAAAACTACTATAAAAATAAAAAATCAAAATCCAAAAGGTGGTATGTTCTTAAAAGGAGGATATTACTAAGCTAACCACCCCCAGGAGGAACTATTAGTTCCTTCGTTCCAGGCAAGGCGGCAGAACCAAGTCTTTAAAGACTTCCTGAAGGCCAGGAGCGAGCGTGCCTGTCTCGTCTCTGGGGGCAAGTTATTCCATAGGGCGGGTGCTATCGCCGAGAAGGCACGCCTCCTGGACCCCGCTAGATGGAATTCTTTTGATGATGGGATCCGAAGCATGCCCTCCCTGCATATATATCCCGTAAGCACCTTTCTCTAACATATTACAACTACATATTCTCTAATATATTCTCTACTATTTTATTTATTTATTTATTTATTTATTTATTATTTTTATTCCGCCTTTATTATTTTTTATAAATACGTAACTCAAGGCAGCGAACATACCTAATACTCATTCCTCCTATTTTCCCCACAACAACAACCCTGTGTGGTGAGTTGGTAATATAGGACAGATTACCTCTCTACTATATTGTTCTTTATGTACTTAAAGAAGAATGGTTTGTAAGGATTGTACACAACTTTCCCCAAAATGTATATTTTGTACATATTTTCCCCATATATAGACATTTTTATATGGAATTTTCAGCTAATAAATATTTCATGAATGGATACTAGTGAACTCTGTGAGCTGCATGTTCATTCATAATTCAACAGATCAAAGTCTGGCAAAGCTCACCATTTTGTTTGAAAATAAACCGATGATGGATTCTCTAATGTCCCTAGTTTCAGAAATGTATCAGGAGAACTGCATACATGAACCTACTGATTCTAATGCTTCCTGGATCCATCCCTAGAAAAAAAAATCCCCAAATATTCCCTTTTGTTGGTACTGCCATCAGAGTGTCATGAACAGAACAGCAAAAATGTTTGTGTCTGCACTTTCTTCATTGTGGAGTTCTTCTCTTCGATTGGTACTTTCTTCATTCATAGACTGTTCTCCAAAAGTATTGTGACCTTAATGTTCTTATGTTTTTTTTTCCCAAGATCAATCCTCAGGCAGGTAAGGAAACTTTATATGACTCCAATACAAACAACACGAAGTGGAAAAAATAATGATAAATAACTATACGGCCATTTTTTTTTCAGGCTGAGATTATATAAAGAGATAGATTTTATCCTTTCACCCAAATTATCAAAGTTAGTCTAAAAATTTATTAAAGGTATATACTAGTGTTTCTCAACCTTGGCAACTTTAAGATGTGTGGACTTCAACTTCCATGCTGGCTGGAGAATTCTGGGAATTGAAGTCCAGATGTCTTAAAGTTGCCAAGGTTGAGAAACACTGGTATATACAGTTGCTGCTGATCTTATTCTAAGGGATAACCAGGGCTCCTATATTGCTCCTCCTTTGCCCGCAATCTCCATAACAGCCCCCAGCAAAATATTTTGTATAATTTTGCTCATGCAGCTTCTAGACACAGCGGACACACATTGCAGGAAGAACAAGATGGATTCCACCATGGATACTCATTAAATGAGCAAGTCTTCACACTGCACAGCATCACTGAACAAAGTATTGAATCCTAACAATCATTATTAATCAACTATAATAATTTTAAGAAGACATTGGATAGCATACACAGAAAATCATTATGGAACATTTTAAAAAATTACAGTATATCCCAACACTATCTCAATAAATTCCAGAGCCTCTACTTGAACTCCAGTTGGTGTATGAAGATCAATAATTTTATCACTGATTTTTTCAGTGCTAATACCGGACTATAACAGGAGTGCATCATCTCAACAATTGTATTCCTTTTGAATGTAGATTTCATCATGAGAAAGGCTATGAATGGGACAAATATAGATATCTCATGGAAAGATCACTCCAGACTTACAATTCTGGGCATCATGGATAATATTGCACTCCTATTAAAAACCAATAAATGTTTACATAAATAGAGGCTGGTAAAATTGTCCTGAGCAATGACAAAATAAAACTCATGATGGTTGGAAATGTCCAAAGGAACATGTGGTTGGTTATCAGATGCCAACCTGTTGAGGAAATCCAGCAGTTTACCTATCTAGAGAGTGTAATATTAAATGATGGAATCACTGAGATGGACATCAACTGCAAAATTGGAAAAAAACATCTGCAATGTTCCAACAATTGCACCTGATTTAGTGTACATCAACAGTTAACACTGCAATAAAGATCCAAATTTACAATATCATCATTCTACCACCAACAATCTATGCAAGCAAAACTTGGAAAATCACCATATTGATAGCACAAAAGTTCAATGAATTGCACCAGAGCTGGTGAAAAACCCTTTGTGTCAATTACCATGAACATATTTCTGATTATGAGACTCTACAAACTAGGGCTTCATGTAGGTTACAAGACAACAAGAGGGAGCACACAATATGCTTTTCTGGATGCATATTATATCTCCCAGGCAGGCATTCCCCAAGGACTACCATGAATGGGGTACCACCTGCAGGGAAGAGGAAAAGAAGTAGACCCCTCTAGACTTAGTGATAAAGAGATGGAGAGATAGAGATAAATGATAGATAGATACAGTGGTGCTTAAAAGTTTGTGAACCCTTTTGAATTTTCAATATTTCTGCATAAATATGACCTAAAACAGATCACATTTAGGTCATATTTATGCAGAAATATTGAAAATTCAAAAGGGTTCACAAACTTTTAAGCACCACTGTAGATTGTGTGTGTGTGTGTGTGTGTGTAGAATGTTTTAGCATATTTTGAAATTTAATTCTTTTTTCTTCTAGTTGAGCTACTACGGGCTTTTGTTTCATAATCATTTGTAGTTTTGTTGTTCTTTCTTATTAAATTTGAATAAATCATTTCTATTTACTTTTTTTTTGCAGATCTTGCAGTTGTTCAGAAATGCTATCATTAAGTAGCAAGATATTCTAAGTACAGTACTTTACTGGTTCTGCTCTGAAAATATTTCTAGAAAGTAGAACTATTATGTTCATGGACAAAACTGATAGAAAAGGCTTCAAAAAACTCCCCTAGTAATAATAGATATAATGGGATTAAAAAAATATGCATCTGATGTGTGAATGATTTGACTGTACAGATAAAAAAGAATATCAGAGACGGGAGAATCAAACTTAGTCCAATAGTTCATAGGATCACACTGAAGCTCAAACTATTAAGACAAGCTGGTTTTACAAAATCAGAGATAGGATAGCATTCCAAGTTGGAACCTTTAACTGAGTCTGCTTCTTCATAAAATAAAAGCAAGTTGAATTAAAAGAACATTAAAGATAATACTAAAGGGAATAAGTAAATTATACAGAGGGTAGGAAAATGTTTGCATCTTACTGATTGCTTATCATTAAACATCACAAGTCATTTGGAAAAAAAACTGGTTTAAATGAGAGAAGTGGGAATTCTCCAAAACACTGTTCTGCAGAATAAATATCTGGCTTACCTTCTTGTATGGAAACATTGCAGTCATGCATGAAGATAAGGACAAAATCACTGTACTATGACTGGAAATATAAGTCTAGTAAATGTGAATTAACTCTGCAGGGTTCAATCTGTAGGCATCACTTTGTCTTAGTTCTGGAATGAATATGAACTTAAAAGGGCCCTTAGTTGTAATTTCCCTTTTAGTCAGCTTTCTGTTTGTCCTGACAGTAGGAAATAAAAGAGGTCAAGGTAAACCTCAAAAGAAACCTACAATTCCCTTTTTTGCCTAGGTCAATAAGAAAATTAAAGGAAAAAAACTATTCTAAAGATATAGTTAGAGAAGAAAAATCAAGTATTTCCTGACAATTTCATCATCATCATCATTGGTAATCACTCGTAGCCGAGTAAGATTGTCTTCCAAAGGTAAAATTTTAACAGTGGATCGGTAAGTGGCTATAAAGGCCAATTCTGGATCGGCACAACCTCCCACAATGAGGGCATAGGTTTCCGGGTGGGAGACGGTCATGATGAGGGTTTGCCTGACGTGCCTTCCTTTTAGCTCTTTTCTCCCTTTCACCCTGTACTCGTGCTTCTTCAAAGTCCATAGCGCCATTAATAAAGGATGACCTCCAATTGAAACACTCATGAGTTAGGGCTTCCCAGTTCTCAATGCTGATATTACATTTTTTAAAATTAGTTTGAGAGTATCTTTGAATCTCTTTTGCTGTCCACCAATATTCCGTTTTCCATTCTTAAGTTGGGAGTAAAGTAGCTGTTTTGGAAGACGATGGACAGGCATTCGAACAACATGACCGGTCCAGCGAAGTTGATGTTGGATGATCATTGTTTCAATGCTGGTGGTTTTCGCTTCTTCTAATATGCTAACATTAGTCCGCCTATCTTCCCAAGTAATTTGCAGAATTTTTCGGAGGCAGCCTATCCCAGTTGATGGAATCTTTCAAGAAGTTGGAGGTGGCGTTTGTAGAGGGTCCATGTTTCACAGGCGTACAGAAGGGTTGGTAGTACAATGGCTTTGTAAACAAGCATTTTGGTCTCCCTGCGAATGTCCCAATCCTCAAACACTCTACGCTTCATTCGGGAGAAAGCTACACTCGCAGAGCTCAGGCGATGCTGAATTTCAGCGTCAGTGTCGGCTTTTGTAGATAGATGGCTGCCGAGATAAGAAAAGTGGTCGACATTTTCTAGTGACACACCTTTAAGCTGGATTGATGGCGCTGCAGAGGGATTGGTTCGAACTTGCTGGTAAAGCACTTTGTTTTTTTTAATGTTAATCGAGAGGCTGAGCTTTTCATATGCTTCTGCAAAGATGTTTAGGATAGTTTGAAGATCTTCCTCGGAGTGTGCACAGACTATGTTATCATCAGCATATTGAAGTTCTATAACAGAAGTTGTAATTACCTTATTTTTTGCTTTCAGCCTACTAAGATTAAAAAGCTTTCCATCTGTTCGATATATAATTTCTACACCAGTAGGAAGTTTCTCTTCAACAAGGTGTATAATCATAGCGATGAAGGTAGCGAATAAGGTTGGAGCAATAACACATCCCTGTTTAATGCCGGATTCCACTTTAAATGGATCGCTTTGAGAGCCATTGTTATTCAGGATTGTTGCCATCATGTCGTCATGGAGTAACCACAAGATGTTCACAAATTTATCAGGGCATCCGATTTTCAGAAGGATGGTCCAGAGAGCAGTACGATTTACAGTATCAAAAGCTTTAGGCAGATCAATAAACGCCATGTACAGAGGGCGATTTTGCTCCTTGCATTTTTCTTGAAGCTGTCGTGCAGTGAAGATCATATCCACTGTTCCCCTGGAAGGGCGGAAGCCATTTTGCGTTTCAGGGAGGATGTCTTCTGATACAGATCGGAGATGGTTTGCGATGATCTTTGCCAGGATTTTGCCTGCTGTGGCTAGAAGGGAGATGCCCCGATAGTTTCCACAGTCTGTTCTATCACCCTTTTTAAAGAGAGTGATAATTATGGCATCCCTAAAGTCTGCTGGAATCTCCTCCCTCATCCAGATTTTTTCGATGAGCTTATGAAGTTGTTGTGTAAGTTCAGGCCCGCCTTCTTTAAAGACTTCAGCAGGAATCCCATCAGGTCCACTAGCTTTGTTATTTTTCATTTGTTTAGTGGCTTTACTGACTTCCTCCAAACTAGGGGGTACTGCAAGCTCATCTCTTATTTGTTTTTGTGGGATTTGCAAGAAGATTTCATCAGCCACAGTAGAGTGACGATTAAGGAGATTGTAGTAATGCTCTTTCCAGCGCAGTGCAATAGACTCTTTGTCCTTTAGAAGTTTAGCACCATCTACTGAGTGTAACCCCTTCATGGATCACTGCCTTGTCGTGGCGAAGGGGCTTGCGTAACTCAATGATGTCAGGTCAAGAAGAACAGGTCATGACGGAGAGTTCTGACAAAACGTGGTCCAAAACTGGAGGAGGGAATGGCAAACCACTCCAGTATCCTTGCCAAGAAAACCCATGGACAGTATCAAAAGGCTAAAAGATATGACGCCGGAAGATGAGCCCCTCAGGTCGGAAGGTGTCCAAAATGCTACTGGGGAAGAGCGAAGGGCAATTCCGAGTAGCTACAGAAAGAGTGAAGCGGCTGGGCCAAAGCCGAAAGGACGCTCATTTGTGGATGTGTCTGGAAGTGGAAGGAAAGTCCGATGCTGTAAAGAACAATATTGCATAGGAACCTGGAATGTAAGATCTATGAATCAAGGTAAGCTGGATGTGGTCAAACATGAGATGACAAGATTGAACATTGACATCTTGGGAATCAGCGAACTAAAATGGACAGGAATGGGCGAATTTAATTCAGGAGACCATTATATATACTACTGTGGGCAACAATCCCTTAGAAGGAATGGAGTAGCTCTCATAGTCAATAAAAGAGTGGGAAAGGCAGTACTGGGGTACAACCTCAAAAATGACAGAATTTATTTATTTATTTATGTTTCGACTTCTATCACCGCACCATCTCCCACAAGGGGACTGGACTCTGAAAGAATGCTTTCAGTTTGAATCCAAGGCAAACCATTCAACATCACAGTGATCCAAGTCTATGCCCCAACCACTGATGCTGAAGAAGCTGAAGTTGACCGTTTCTATAAAGACCTACAACACCTTCTAGAACTAACACCAAAAAAAGATGTCCTTTTTTTATCAAGGGAACGTTTTGTGCAAAGATGGGCATGATAAAGGACAAAAAAGGCAGGGACCTAACAGAAGCAGAAGAGATTAAGAAGTGGTGGCAAGAATACACAGAAGAACTATACAAGAAAGATCTTAATATCCCTGATAAATACAATGGTGTGGTCACTGACCTTGAGCCGGACATCCTAGAGAGTGAAGTCAAGTGGGCCTTAGGAAGCATTACTAACAACAAAGCTAGCGGAGAAGACAGTATCCCAGCTGAGCTATTTAAAATCCTAAAAGATGATGCTGTTAAAGTGCTGCACTCAATATGCCAACAAATTTGGAAAATTCAACAGTGGCCACAGGATTGGAAAAGGTCAGTTTACGTTCCAATTCCAAAGAAAGGCAATGCCAAAGAATGTTCAAACTACCGTACAATTGCGCTCATTTCACATGCTAGCAAGGTTATGCTCAAAATCCTACAAGCTAGGCTTCAGCAGTATGTGAAATGAGAACTACCAGAAGTGCAAGCTGGGTTTTCAAGAGGCAGAGGAACTAGAGATCAGATTGCCAACATTCGCTGGATCATGGAAAAAGCAAGAGAGTTCCAGAAAAACATCTACTTCTGCTTCATTGACTACGCTAAAGCCTTTGATTGTGTGGATCACAACAAACTGTGGCAAAGTCTTAAAGAGATGGGAGTACCAGACCACCTTACCTGTCTCCTGAGAAACCTGTATGCGGGTCAAGAAGCAACAGTTAGAACTGGACATGGAACAACCGACTGGTTCAAAATTGGGAAAGGAGTACGACAAGGCTGTATATTATCACCCTGCTTATTTAACTTATATGCAGAGTACATCATGAGAAATGCCGGGCTGGATGAAACACAAGCCAGAGTTAAGATTGCCGGGAGAAATATCAACAACCTCAGATATGCAGACGATACCACCCTAATGGCAGAAAGTGAAGAAGAACTAAAGAGCCTCTTGATGAGGGTGAAAGAGGAGAGTGCAAAAGCTGGCTTGAAACTCAACATTAAAAAAACCCAGATCATGGCATCTGGTCCCATCACTTCCTGGCAAATAGAAGGGGAAGAAATGGAAGCAGTGACAGATTTTATTTTCTTGGGCTCCAAGATCACCGCAGACGGTGACTGCAGCCATGAAATTAAAAGACGCTTGCTCCTTGGGAGGAAAGCTATGGCAAACCTAGACAGCATATTAAAAAGCAGAGACATCACCTTGCCGACAACAGTCCGTATAGTTAAAGCTATGGTTTTTCCAGTAGTAATGTATGGCTGTGAGAGTTGGACCATAAGGAAGGCTGAGCGCTGAAGAATTGATGCTTTCGAGCTGTGGTGTTGGAGAAGACTCTTGAGAGTCCCTTGGACTGCAAGGAGGTCAAACCAGTCAATCCTAAAGGAAATCAACCCTGACTGCTCATTGGAAGGACAGATGCTGAAGCTGAAGCTCAAATACTTTGGCCACCTAATGCGAAGAGAGGACTCACTGGAAAAGACCCTGATGCTGGGAAAGACTGAAGGCAAAAGGAGAAGGGGACGGCAGAGGATGAGATGGTTTAGATAGCATCACCGATGTAATGAACATGAATTTGAGTAAACTCCGAGAGACAGTGGAGGACAGGAAGGCCTGGTGTGCTATGGTCTATGAGGTCACGAAGAGTCGGACACAACTAAATGACTGAACAACAACAACAAAAACTGAGTGTAAGGGATTTGTACCATGGTTTGTTGGTCCATAGATGGCCTTTATGGCATTAAAAAAGCCCTGTGCATCATGAGCATCTGCAAAACGTTGGGTTGTTTGGGCTTTTTTTATCCACCATATGTTCTTAAGTTCTCTAGTTCTTCTTTGGACTTCTGCCTTTGCACTGGCGTAGATTTTTTTCTTAACGGCACAGTTAATATCTTTTTGCCATATCTGGAAGGCTTTCCTTTTCTTGTCAATAATATGTTCAATCTCACTATCGTTCTCATCAAACCAGTCCTGATGTCTCTTAGTTTGGTATCCGATAGTTTGTTCACAGGCTGAAATAATATAAGTCTTCAATTTAATCCAGTGTTCCTCAACATTTTCAGGAAGTTCCATAGGCAGATGTTTCCTGAGAGTTGATTGAAAGCAAGCTCATTTAATAGAATCTTGAAGGGCCAGTGTATTCATTTTACGCCTTGGTTTTCTTCCTTGGAGCCTACGATGAGGGACAATCTTTATGGCCATTGTGGATTGAATTAATCGATGGTCTGTCCAGCAGTCATCGGCACTCGTCATGGCTCTGGTGAGAAGTACATCATGGCGATCTCTAGCACGGACAATTACATAATCTAAAAGATGCCAGTGCTTTGACCGTGGGTGCTTCCATGATTTTTTAAATTTATTTTCTGGCGAAAGTGTGTGTTAGTAATGACAAGGTTATGCTCTGCACATTTAGTCAGAAGTAAGATTCCATTCGTGTTGCTGTTGTCAACTCCTTCTTTCCCAATGATCCCTGGCCACAAATCAAAGTCACGCCCAACTCTTGCATTGAAATCACCAGGAGGATAATTTTATCCTCCTTTGGTATCTCTGATGAGATGGTGTCCAGCTGGGTATAAAATTTTTCCTTGATATCCTCATCTGCATCTAGTGTTGGTGCGTAAGCACTTAGGATAGTTGCCTGTTGGTTTTTGGCGAGTTTTATTCGGAGAGTGAGAGTTGTTCGTTAATCCCAGTGGGAACTTCTGACAAGAGCTTCACAAGGTTGTTTTTGATAGCAAAGCCTACCCCATGTATTCGTTGTTCCTGTTCAGGCAGTCCTTTCCAAAAGAAGGTATAACCTCCTTTTTCTTCCTTCAACTGTCCTTCTCCTGCTCTTCCAGTTTCTTGGAGTGCTGCTATATCAATATTAAAATGTCTCAGCTCCCTTGCAATAATGGCAGTCCTACGTTCAGGTTGTTCACTATCCATATTGCCTTGCAGTGTCCGTATATTCCATGTTCCAAAATTCATGTGTTTTTTAAGACCGCTAGATGGTGACCCCACTGGTCGAGGTAATCCAGTCAGGGAGAAAATGAGGCAGACTATGTTTAGGGCACCTTTTTTAGCCCCCTCCCCATATGGGGTGAGCAGAGTGGATCCTAAATAGGGCTGCTCAGTCGTGGATACAGCTGCCGAACTACTCAACTGCCTCGATCCTTGAGTCAGGGCGACTGAATCCATATCCACCGCCCATGTGCTGGTCCATGACTAGGAGCTTCCGGATTTCACAGTCCTGCCCCCGTTGCCATTCGTCAATCGCCATGGGACTTTTGGTTGTTTTGGGTTTGGTGTGGTTGGAAGACTCCTGTGCGTGAATTTGTTTTATGTGTGGAGATCAGTGCACAACGATCAGCACACAACCTTCACAGAAAAAGGCTCTAATCCAATGGCATGGATACCATGATGATTGGTGACCTTTTGTCTGCTGCAGCCTTCATCCGCCTTTGCAGCCGTTGTAACAATACACCTTGTTATCTTCCGCCTGTTCTGCCGTTGAGGACTTTCTTGGATTGTTCTTTGTCTGGTTCCTCCCCCTGGACCTTACCGCCATGGGTGACCCTACCAGGAGTCCATGACTCCCGACGGCTTCACTCACAGTGTTCATTGGGAACACACAAGCCCACTCACCACAACAAGCTGACGATCCAGCGAGTGAGACAATTTCATAGATAATAGAGAAATAGAATTTCGTATGAGGTTACATTAAGTTACTGTATAAAATGGAAACTATAGATACTGTAGTTGTGTTGATTCAAGAAATTCCAAACATTTATAGTGCTATATGCATTTCAGAAAACTAACAGTGGTGTTTTTTTAAAAAAAAAAGACTGAGAGAAAAGACACACAGAAAGTTGTGAGTTTAACAAGAAAAAGAAGAAAAATGTATATTCCGTTAAGAGAAAGGAAATGCCATAAGTGCCTAAGATTCTTTTTTACTGCTTAATTCTAATATACACAGCATACTGAAGTAGCCATAACAGATGTTTGATAATAAATTTTCATTTAAACTCATCCAGAGGAACACAGTCTGTTGTGGGAATCCAACTTGCTCACAGAAAAGAGATTCTTGGAGATCAATGTTGGCTAATGTAGATTATTAAAACATGTCTTTTCCATTGAAAGTTTGAATGCAGTAAATTTGAAAGTAGGGAATACTGTATTTCAAAATTCATAGCACAAACCTCCACTATCAGAGTACCAGCTCACATTCAGTTGAGTTTAGATCTAGATTCCCCTGTGCAGATGAAGCTGCTGTAAGCATGGAGAACATCACTTGTCAATTATGTCAACTGTGTGATAGCAGAGGAACTGCTTACTCCTCCTTGAATGTTGGATTAAACTCACAAGTTAATGACTGAATAGGCTTAGAAAGTGTGTATTGTATAAAATAAACATTCCAGGTTCAAGATTTATTCCAATCCTTGTCATCTTCAGTTAAACGGTTTCAGATGGCAGTTCCTTGTGATCCTTGTTTATAGTGATACAAGGGCAAATGTGTGAAGAGTTTCATTATATGGTTTAGTCACCAGGTGACATTGAACTGAATTGTATTTGAGTGCAGTCAGGAGCTTCAAATGGTTGATGTATTTGAGTGCAGTCAGGAGCTTCAAATGGTTGATGGGTTCCTGTTGTAGAGGAGACAATAAATAAGCATTGTTTTGTTTCCTGAATCATATGCCTTCTAACCTTTCCATGAGACCAAAAAGAAGGGGGGGAAATAAAAAAAAAAGATGTTTACTCTCTAATACAGAGCTTTCCAAACTGTGTGTCGGGACACATTAGTGTGTAGGCTGCAGTGTCTGGGTGTGTCGCGGCTGCTGCTGCCTCTGAGCCCTGCCAGGATTCCATGCAGGTCCTACTGCCTGCCTTGTGCCCTGCTGTAAGAGTGTGTCGCAAAATAATGCCCTGCTGTAAGAGTGTGTCGCGAAATGATGCATGTCTAAAAAGTGTGTCACCAACATGAAAAGTTTGGAAAGCTCTGCTCTAATAAAAAATTCTTTCTTCAAAATCTAAACTGAAATATTTATACAAATTAGTGTAGGACAAAGTTTTGGTAATCCAAACAAGAAGCAGGATGTCTAGACTCCATTCTACTTCAGTAAGCCTCTATCCTTTCCAAAAGGAAAAAAAACTGAACTCATCATCATCATCATCATCATCATCTTTAAAGGGGTTGATTTTGATTCTTGATTACTCTTCAGCCTTCTCTCTCAGGATAGCATAACCGTCTTGGTGCATATATTTCTCATCATGTTTAAAATCATAAAGTTCCCAGTAGTTATTGTAGCAACAATCTCAGCAAGATTTGCAGTTTTAGAATTATTCTATGGTTTCCTGCACTGCAGTTTAGAAAGGTAGGGAAACATAGTATTCTCTGATGATATTGCTTAAAAGAAACTAACTGCCCCCAAGAAGATGTCAATTTACCCTCACTTTATATTTGACATAGCATGAAGACATGCTGTCTGGAAGAGCCTTTCCCTATTGTTCATAAGCACAACTCTCACTAGCAGTTCTACTGAGAAAGCAAGAGACAGATGGAAGAGAAAAGCTAAAGAAGCTTGCCAATAACATTCAACAAGATCACAAGACAGTGTGCAGCAAAAAAAAATTGGCACACTTCAGCTGATAAAAGGGATGAAGATTTATCATTATTTCAAAGGATGATAGAACATGCTGTAAGAACTGGCAGAAGAAGCAATTTTCCAGCTGTGAAGACACAGACAGAGTAATGACCAAAAGCAAGAGATGTAGAAGATATCCTGTATCAGTAGAAGTTAAAAGCAGCTTTCAGACCCTTGCAGAAGAAACAGGCTCTGAACCTTCAAAAGAACAGGGGGGAAAAGACATCATGGAAAAGAGACAGGACATTAGATCCCTGAAAGGTGGAGTGGATGTAGCTGCGCCATGAAAGAAGATAGAAAAATAGAGAAAAGTCTTGGTAGCTGATGACTCATTACAATGAGTAACCAAAACAGATATGTGAGGTCCATTGATATGTGAAATATGCTGTCTACCAATCAAAGAGAATATTTGTAGCTCAAGGTTGAATTGTGGAGTCCTTGGTGTCCAAGGCCCAGAGAACACCAAGGACTCCACAATATGCTGTCTGTTAGAAGCAAAGATCCTGCAGAAGGACCTCCAGGATTTTGCAAGTCCACTGACAATGATATCCATATCCCTATTACAATGGACTTTGCAGGTATGGGAAATAAGCTCAAGAAATTGGGAATTCAAATTCAAACTCTTAAATTTTCTAATGATCTCCATTATTTGAGAATCCCTGCAGTGAAGAAATTACAAATATGACAGGATAGTCTGGATGCTGATTTTACACTCCTCCGTTGGTCAGGTGGAAAGAGCACTAATTGTCTTATGGGGTGCACTGAGCATTGGAAGGATGGCAGTTATGAGAAAACTCATGGAGCAGTGCAAAACTGTTTCATTCATAAATGAAAACAGTGCCTATGTTGAAATTTCCTAAGACAGTATAGAAGTTAAAATATCTTTACCTTGGCTATAGGATTCTGTCCTTGATCATGTACCTATAGTAGCTATGCATTGTTTCATTCATTCATTCATTCATTCATTCATTCATTCATTCATTCATTCATTCATTCATTCATTCATTCATTCCAAGTGCTTTTATGCTGCTTCAATCAAAAAATGCTTCTATATGGCATAGTAAAACAATATTATAATAACCGCCTAGGGTCCCTCCTTGTGGGGGAGATGGGCGGGATATAAATGTAATAAAATAAATAAATAAATAAATAAATAGTAAAACAATATTCAATAATTTATATGGTACATATTATATTGATTAACAATATCAGTATAAAATCACCATAACAACAGCATAATTAGCAGTGCCCACACATATCCCAGGTATCTACAGTATATCCTCTATTTTTAAAAAAAAATCTGTTCAATTGTGTCCAATTCTCAGAGACTGCCTGGACATGTCCCTGCAATTTTCTTGGCAAGGTTTTTCAGAAGTGGTTACCATTGCCTCCTTCCCAGGGCTGAGAGAGAGTGACTGGCCCAATGTCACCATCTGGCCTTTTGCCTAAGTCAGGACAAGAACTCACAGTCTCCTGGTTTCTAGCCTGATGCCTGTCAGGATGGATGCAGAGTCCAAGTCGGAGGAGGACGGGTCGGAAATGGAAAAAGCGGGAAAGAGCTGGGAAGGCGCGAAATTCAAACCAGGTGGTGGATCAGATTCGGAACCGCTCATTGGGGAAAGTCGGGAGGAAGAACCACCTCCACCTATCAGCACAAGAGAAAGAAGGTTGGAAAGGCGGGGCGAGCAATGCGAGGCGCGATTGGCTCCCACTCGCAAACGGCGGGAAAATTGAAAGAATAAAAAGGCTACGAAGCCTGCACAGGTTGCCGGAGACAACTGTTCTAACCGCCCAACGCTGACGCCTCAAGACTCCATGCCAAACCGTGCTCCCGAGCCTTGAGTTGCCGCCGCTCCAGACTTCGATCTTGAGCCCTGCCTTGCCACCGCGCTTGAACCGGACTCCCCGCCTTGCATCACCGCCGCACCAGACCAAGAGTTCCAGTTTTCCTTGCTGTCACGCCAGTCCTTGATTGTAAGCCTTGCCTTGCTGCTGTGCTGGACCGCAAGTTCCCGCGTCACCTTACTGCTGCACCAGTCCGTGATTTTCAGCCTTGCCGTGCTGCCATGTCAGACCCTGAACTCCCACCTTGCCACGTTGCCATGCCAGATTCGGAATTCCAGCCTCGCCACCGCGCCTGTTCCTGATTTCGAGTCCTGCCTTGCTGCCGCGCTAGACCCTGAGCTCAAGCCTTGCCTAGTCATCGTGCCAGCCCCTGGATTCTAGGCCTGCCTTGCTGCAGCACCGGACTGTATTGCAAAGACTTTTCTTGGCGCCACTTGGTGGCTTCCTGCGCTCGAGCTGACATTGGGCTAGTACAACCGTGCATAAGAACCATCTGCTTATTTAAGCATTATTGTGTACATTATTATAAATAAAGATTGTTATATCACCTCTTCCTGCATTGGGTCTTAGTTGGAACAGGACAATGCCTTAACCACTACACCAAACTGGCTCTCTATATCCTCTATACCAATTGCCAAATCCTTGCTTAAATAGTCAGGTCTTCACTGTTATGTTTAAATATTACCATTTTTTTAAATGAGGATGCTGATTTTTAAAATTATTTATATATTTTTCTCCAATAATTTTATTAAGAAATATATTAAAAAGGTAAAACTAGTTCAAGAACCTAATACAAAAATACATTTAAAAAGAAAGAAAAAAATATTAGAGAAGTGCAGAAAAAAATATCCCCCTCCCGCAAAAAGGGAAAGAATAAGAAGAAACTTCTCCTTTCATCCCCAGCAAGTGACAACTAATCACTGTCTCTTAGAATACAACCACATACTGTACATCTTCATTCCATACCTCAGCCCATTTTTCTATAAACTCATATCTAAGTCTTCAGCTCTCCTTATTAATCAGCAAAGGTCCAGTAAAAATTAGCAGAAATACCTAACAACGTTAAGTATATAGTCCCCCTTTGCATTTAATCAAAATCCCCCTAATCCCTCTCTTTAGTAATCAAAATCTAGTCATAATTAACAATTAAACATTACAAAAAATTAAAGACTATTAAACATTACCAGAGATAGTAACACCTTATTTACATATCAAAAATAATATCGTAGATGCTGCAAACTAATCCATTAGACCCAGTTAAACATTTCCAAAAGGTACTATCCAGTCAAGATAACCATTAAGCATCATCAGAGATAGCAACTCATTATTTAACCATAATCAGATAAACCAATTTTATATTTTTTCCTCTTCCCAGCAATCCTTATGTCCCATAAATAAATTTCTAACTTCTGCTTTCTTCTACCATCCTTGTCTTTTCTCTCAAAGTTCTTGTCATCTTTATCCAAGTCTTGTAATTTCCATGTAGTAACTCTAGCAGATCTCTTATGTTCCAATTTAAGAGGATAATCCGCATCTCTCTTTTGATACATTATTTGTATGTCTTTTTTAATTTTTAAATGACCATCCAACTCCATTTGTAAATCCAATATTTCCATCTCTTTCTTATACAGTAGGTTATAATTTTTAAGTCCACCTTAAAATCCATTTCAGTTATCTTCAAAGGGACTTGTTTCAACTTTTGGTTCCAGTATAGAGTTAAAGAGCCCAATCACTTCTTGAGTCAAGGTATAAAACATTTCCTTTAATGTAGCCATCTGGTGCCCTCTATTGATCAATATTCAAAGTCTTCTTATCAGCTTGGAATGTAAGCAAAAGCAATGTTCCCATGGGAGAGGATCTTTCTAATTAACTTCAAGATTTTTCTTTAAATCAATTTCATCCAAGCCCTTAGCATTTAAAAATTTTCCAAAAATAACACTATCATCATCCTTTTGCTGTATATTGCAAAGAATAAGGATCTTACAAAGCTGGAAACACATGGTTTTCTTTCTTTTTAAACAGATTGAAGAGAGAAAAATTCTAAACTTGCAGTTCTGAAGGTTTTTCAATCTTAAAGAAACAATTAGAAAAAAAAATAAAACTCCAAAGTTATTAAAAAGATGAGGTTTGGTCGAAACTTGAGTCCTTAAAAGCCTGCATTAATGGCTCAGAGCATGGTGGAACCTGCGACTCCCAGCTGATCACAAGTGGCTACAAAAACATCACTTTCTGCTGTTGACTCACAAAAAAAAAACACAACCCCAGCTGTCTGGAGTACATATGGGTGATCTCAAGATCTCTTTGATCCAGAGAGAATTTGGGCAGTCTGGATCCTGCATCCAGCTGTCTTTTCAGCTGTAATGCCCCTGTGATCCACTGAGCATAAAAAATGTGGGGCATTAGTTCTTCATTCCTCACCAGAAGCTCACTTCTATATCTATTTCTGTGGTGGTTGTGGGGAACCAATTCTACAGAAAGGGATCTCTGGCAGATAATGTTAGCTTCGAAGTCCACTCCTGCTATCGCTCAAGGGGAGCAAAGACACTTAGCATTGTTTATCTGCCAGCACACCTTGGATGGGCAGATTCTACTTGGAGAATAAATATCCAGGTCCCAAGCCATGTAGGACTTTGTAAGTTATTACTAGAACCTTGAATTGCACCCAGAAACAAACTGGTAGCCAATGCAGCTCCTGGAGTAGTGTTGTTATATGACAACATTGGGAAGATCATGTTAATACACAGTCAGCTGCATTCTGCACCAATTAAAGTTTCCATATGGTTTTCAGATGCATTTCTATGTAGAGAACATTACAGTAATCCATCTAAAAGTGATGAGGATGTGAGTGACTTCTGACAATGCCTCCCATTCCAGGTTATAACTAGTACACCAACTGATGCTGGGCAAAGACTCTCCTGGCCACAGCTTCACTATGCTCTTCCAAGTAGGAGCTGTAAATCCAAATCCAACCTTATAGATCAACTTCTATTGAGGGAGCAAATCCCATTTAGAGGTAATATTGGAAATATTACATAATTGATTGCCTTCTGGATGAACAGTGTCTTCCTGAGGCTGAACCTCAGTCAGTTCTTCCTCAATCAGTTCTTACAATCTCCATGTCATGACTTCTGCCATATCCCTTGTTCAGTCTGGTGTGGAGATGTATAATTGAATATAATCTACACATTGATGGTACCATACCATTGAAAATCTTCTCCTAGTAAAGGTAAAGGTTCCCCCACACAGTCGTGTCTGACTCTAGGGGCCGGTGCTCATCTCCGTTTGTTAGCTGAAGAGCCAGCGTTGTCCAAAGATGCTTCCACGGTCATGTGGTTGGCATGATGCACACAGAACACTGTTACCATCCCACCGAAGTGGTACCTATTTATCTACTTGCATTTGCATGCTTTCGAATTGCTAGGTTGGCAAGAGCTGGGGCAAGTTCAGGAGCTCACTCCGTCACGTGGGGCTAGGGTCTCAAACCTCTGAACTTGCAATGTTCTGATTGACAAGCCTGGCATCTTAACCGCTGAGCCACCGTGCCCCCTTTTCCTAGTAGTCTCATGTAAATGTTACATATAATATTCCCAAACCATTGCAGATGGTCCAGAAGGATATAATGGTTGATAATATCAAAAGCTGCCAAGAAATCCAGTAGGACCTGAAAGGTTGCATTCTGCCATTTTAGGACCTGCCATAGGTCATTGATGAGTGACCAATACAGTTTCCATCCCAGGCCCAGGTCTGAACCCTAACTGAAATGGGTGCAGATAATCTATTTCCTCCACAGCCATTAATAGCTGCTGCACTACCACAATCCTTAAAAGGGTAGATTGGGTGATAGTTAACCATGAGTAGCTGGATCTAAGGTGGTGCTTTTAAGGATAGCCCTTTTAAGGGCCCTTTTCATGGTTCCTGGCTTCTCTTCCTCCTGCAATGAGACATTAACTAAAGTCTGTATCTGGTACTGTGTCCTATCTGCCACATAGGGCATAAATCCACAGCACAGGTGGTGGAACTCACCAAGTACTCCATCTACTTCCTCTGGGATAACAGTTTCAAACTGTCCCCAGATTATCTCACAACCTGTCATCCTGGTCACTTCTTTGGATGGCTTCCAACTGTAAGTGAATGCAAGTGATTTTATTTGCAAAGGGCTCTACTACCATGTCACAATTTCCCACTAGTAGATATTCTGTGCCATCTTTCCCTAAAATGGTCTATGCCCATTTAAAAAGGATGTAGAATAATGGCAAAGAAGTAAGTCTACTTTTCCACCCTTACTTCCATGAGGTAGACCCAAACCACTCACCAGATTCACTTCTCTCTTCCACCAGTATTTCTCTAGGAATCTCTTCTGACATCTTATCTCCTGGAGTACCTCAGGAAATGAAGGAGCTCCCCAGGATCAACATATAGGAGAGGCCTCATCACATTCTTGTTCCAGAGGTTGACTAAACTCTCAACAGAATTGCCAATCAGGTTGCTGGGAAATTCCCCAAGTGCCCTCTGAAATCCAGTTCAGTCCATAAGATGCTTGGGGTGGACCATTCAAATGGGAATAACCTCTGAAAGAATTATGAAGCTATTCAACTCCATAGTCACCAGAAACTGATATGTCCATAAAAAGGGTTTATATCTTATACTCACAACCACCACTCAATTGCCCCAAGTTATCAACCTCTGTCTCACTACCTACTTTAAGTTTGATGGACAAATATACCAACAAATCAAAGGAACACCCATGGGATCACCAATCTCAGGACTCATAGCAGAGATTGTAATGCAGCATCTAGAAAGGATAGCACTCCCACGTATACAACCCAATTATGGATCCGGTATGTAGATGACACCTTCGTCATAATAAAAAAGGAACAACTGGAGGAAACACATGAAACCATCAACAACATCTTCAATGGAATAAAATTCACAAGGGAAGAAGACAACATACTACCCTTCTTGGACATCCTAATCAGTAGAGGAAATGATGGCATTCTAGAAACACAAGTCTACCGGAAATCTACCCACACTAACCTAGTGCTCCATTACCAAAGCAACAACCCAACCTCCCACAAGAGAAGCTGTGTAAGAACATTATTCAGATGAGCATTAGCACACTACAGCAACCCAGAACACCAGAAAAAGGAAACAGATCATCTATACAGCACCTTCCAGCAAAATGGATACCCACTCAACTTTATCAAAAAGTGCCTGACCACCCAACCCACTACAACACAACCGATGAAAACTCCTTAATGTCACAACACATGGACAGACTCAACCATACTTTCAACTGGGAAACTGTGAGCATCTTAAACCAAGTCAAATCCAAAAACGCTAGAAAGTTCCTGAAACCTTGGCACTCAGACAAAGCAGCCATCAACAGACACATAGAGGTAAACAACATTTACATACCATTCATAAGTGTCGTGTGTAGATGCAGAAATAACACGCCGAGGCCAGGAATCTAGTCTCTAGTGTTTATTGCATACCTACAAGCAGAAATCCTGCTAAACTAACAGTGCCTGAAGATTCCCAAGTATATCAGCTCAACCTAGGGCGGAGCTTTCTTCTGACGTTTGGGGAAATAGGCTAGGCTCTCTGAGCTGCGTGCTCGCTTCTTATCTAGCGCCCCGCCCTCTTCTCTGCTTCCCCTGACACTACCCCCCTCTCCATCCAAAAACTCCATAGCAACTCCCTCCCCCCTTTCGTCTTTGGTGTCGGGCAGGATCCCGTGTGAAAATGTGTCCATCTGCTCCTCCTCCTGGGAGCTGGGCAGTGAAGGGAGATCATCCAGGAAAGGAATGTCGGGGGAAGGCTCGCGTCTCTCTGTTTGATCTGATAGCCCGGGTGCAGCTGGCCTCTCCTGAAAAACAGCTAAATCGTTAGAAAGGTTCTCCCTCCCCCCTCCTGGGAGCTGGCAACCAGAGGTGGAGGGATGCGAATCCACCTCCTCCCCCCTCGCTGGGTCTGACGGGGGGAGCAGGAATGGTTGCTGGCAACTTACGAAATCCTCAGGCTGGTCGGCTTCCTCGTCTTCAGCTGGGGGCTGTAGCTCTGGGAGTCGAGCTGGTCGAGGCTTGTGAGGGAAAATCTGATGAAACCTATGCACTAGGAAGGGTGCGTGAACATCTTTGGCATTTTCCCAGGAGCGCTCTGTCTGAGAATACCCCTTCCAGTGTATTAAATACTGAATCCCCCTGCCCCTCCTTCTGGAGTCCAAAATCTCTTGCACTTCGTACTCCGGTTCCCCTTGGACAAGTACCGGAGGTGGGGGGGTGGTATGCGACCGCAAGGCACTTGGAGGGGAATCTTTGACTAACAAGGACTTGTGAAACACCGGGTGAATCCTCATGGAGTGTGGAAGCTGCAAACGATAAGCCACAGGGTTTATTTGCTGTATCACCTGAAAAGGGCCAATAAACTTAGAGTCCAGCTTCTTGCAAGGTCTGTTAGTGGGTAGAAACTTTGTAGAGAGCCAGACCTTGTCTCCTGGTGATATGGGGGGTCCTTCCTGTCTGTGTTCATCTGCGTTCCATTTATAGGCTGCCTTTGCCAGCTCTAGCTGCTCTGCTAACAGGTGATGGGATGCCTGTCTTTCTGCCAGGAAATCCGTGGCTGCAGGCACAGCTGTTTGTTGTGAGGAAAGGGGCAACACTCTCGGGTTTGTGCCATAGAGAGCCTGGAAAGGGGACATCTTGGTTGAGGAATGTACTGCATTGTTGTAAGCGAACTCTGCCATGGGGAGAAGTTCTGGCCAATTATCCTGCCGGTAGTTAACGTAACATCTGAGATATTGCTGCAATAACTGGTTAGTTTTCTCAGCTTCGCCATTACTGCAAGGATGATTCACAGAGGACAAGTGTATTTTGACCCCCAACGTCTGGAAAAGCGCCCCCCAGAACCTGGAAGTAAATTGCGAGCCGCGATCTGAGATCAAGTGGTTAACCATACCTCTATATCGGAAGACATTGTCCAAAAAGAGCTGTGCTGTAACTTGTGTTGTTGGTAGGCCCTTGCAGGGGATGAAGTGCGCTATTTTTGTAAAGCAGTCTACCACCACCAGGATGGAAGTGAAACCCTGTGCCTGTGGCAAGTCAGTGATAAAATCCATGGAGACAGTGTCCCAAGGTTGGGGGGGTTTGGGCAGGGGCTGCAACAGGCCTGCTGGTTTCCCTGGAACTGTTTTAGCGCGTCTACACACGTGGCAAGAGGCCACGTAAGTCTTGATGTGTGCTGCCATCTTGGGCCACCAGTAGTCTCTGAGTGTTCTGTGCAGGGTTTTGAACACCCCCCCCCCGTGTCCTGCCATTGGGCTATCATGACAGAGCTGTAATACTTCTTCCCTCAGGGTCTTGGGAACATAAAGCCACCCACTATGCCAAAGGGTCCCTGCCTCCGCTGTGAAAGGGGACGGTGTACCATGCTGGGCCCCCTGGAGGTCCAGGGGGTGAAAAAAATTGACTCCATCTGACCTGACGGGGGTTGAGGGATCCCGAGCTCTGCAACAGCGCTAAGTTTTTATGATCTGTGTAAACCTTGATTGGCAAAGCTGCTCCCTCTAACCAATGCCTCCATTCTTGAAAGGCTGATTTTATGGCAAGCAGTTCCTTGTTAAAGACATCGTAATTCCTCTGGTGACAGCGTGCGAGAGAAATAGGCACAGGGTAATAAATCTTCCCCCTTTCGTCCGCCGCTTGGAGTAAAATGGCGGCGACGGCAAAGTTAGAGGCGTCGCACTGGACGTGGAACTGTTTTGAAGGGTTCGGGTGCCTCAGGAGTGGTGGGGAGGTAAACAGCTGTTTAAATTCTTGAAAGGCCGCTTGCTGCTGTCCCCCCCAGCAAAAGCGTCTGTTTTTCTTTAAAAGCTGAGTAAGGGGACGTGCTTTCTCCGCATATGAGGCAATGAACTTGTGAAGGAAATTCGCATACCCCAGAAATTGTTGGAGCTCCTTGACGTTACGGGGAGGCTTCCATGACATAATTGCTTGGACCTTTGCAGGATCCACGGCTACGCCTTCTGTGGAAATCCTGTATCCCAGATAGTCTAATTGCGTTAAGTCAAAGGCGCACTTTTCTAACTTCGCAAACAGCTTGTTCTCTCTTAATCTCTGCAGAACATTACGCACATGGGTAATGTGGGAGGTGGGGTCCTCAGAATAAATCAGAATGTCATCCAGATACACAATGACATATTTATCTAACAAGTCTGAGAAAATGTGGTTCATGAACCTGGAAAATACTGCCCCACAATTACTTAGTCCAAAAGGCATGACTAAATACTCAAACTTACCATATCTGGTGTTAAAAGCCGTTAAGTATTCATGGCCTGGCTTTATTCTGATCAAATTGTAGGCATTCCTGAGGTCTAGCTTGGTAAAAATACAAGCCTTTTGCAGGCGATCTAGCAACTCCGATATCACTGGAAGAGGGTAGTGGTCTCTAACGGTGACTGTATTGAGTGCGCTGTAGTCATGCACCGTGCGCATGGGGGGTCCCTTATCGCCAGCCTGTGCCGCCGGGGCAAAAGAATCGGGCTTTTTAGGCACGAAGAAGGTAGGGGCAGATGCCGGTGATGTCGATGGCCGAATGAAACCCTTTTTTAGGTTGGTATCCAAATATTCCTTCAGTATAGCTAGCTCCTTTGGGGACATTGTATAATGCCGTGCCGCTGGGATCTTGGCTCCAGGCTTCAAATCTATTGTACAGTCAAAAGATCTATTGGGGGGCAACACTGTGGCCTCTTGCTCTCTGAAGATGTCTGCATACTCTCCATACTTTGTTGGTAGGGGAGCCTTCCCTGCTTCCCGGCTTGCAGCTGCCGGTTGGGCTTGGGTAATGCCCTGCAATTTGTGGTGCTGACAGTCTTGAGAGGGAAAGGAAACTGCTCCGGTCATCCAGTCCAAATTGGGGTTGTGAAGTTTCAACCAAGGTGCCCCGAGAATGACTGGGACTTGCAAGGAAGCAGTAACGTACAGTTGGATCCACTCCGTGTGATCTGCGATGGTTAGCTGAATTGGCAGGGTGCAACGTTCGATCGCACCTGCCTTGAGAGGTTGCCCGTCGATGGTTTCAACCTGCATGGGGCTTGGTAGTGCCATAGTTGAAATGTGAAACTTTTCCACCGCTTCCCCATCTATAAAATTGGTTGTCGCCCCAGAATCAATCATAACATTTACCAGTAATAGTTGCTTGGAATCTGTAGTCAGCGTGGCTGGAACAATATAAAAATCTTGGTTGTGATCTGCCGTCTGAGCCCTTCTTAATTGCTGGATGGCCTCCCTACGGGGCTCTGACAAGGAGGGCCGTTGGAGTTTAACTGCTGAGAAGTGGCTGGAATGTGGGCCTGCTCTGTGCCTTGGGTTGTAAATCTTACCGGGGCTGCCTGGCGTCTGGTCGGGCACACCCTTGCAATGTGCCCTGGCCCCCCGCAATAAAAACAAAGTTCATTGTCCCTTCTCCTTTGCCTCTCGGCTTCAGAGAGCCCCCTTCTTGTGGCCCCTATCTGCATGGGTTCTTCTGCACTCAGGGGAACAAACGTGTTAGAGGGGGTAGCAAAACCTGGAAAAGCCGGTCGGGATCCTGTCCTGTTTCTCCCCGGCCGAAGCTGCTTTAACTCCTCCAATCGAGCATCTATGACTACTGTTAACTGGTATAGGTCTTCCAATGTCGCTGGAGTGCCCTGCCGCACTAACTCCGTCTTAATCTCTTCGTCCAGTCCTTGTTTAAACTGATCCTTCAATGCCACCTCATTCCAGCCCAAATCTCCTGCCAGCAGTTTGAAATCTGCGATGTACGCTCCTACTCTCCTGTTCCCCTGTCGGAGCCGTCGGATCTCTCGGCTGGCAGTGACTTCTCTGATTGGATCATCAAAATGGGCTCTGAAACGGGCCATAAAGTTCTGGTAGTTGTCGAGAATTGGGTCGTTAGCTTCCACCATGGGGATGGACCATCTTGCGGCTGAGCCTTTCAGCAAACTTAAAATGAATGTGACTCTGGACCTCTCCGTCGGGAACTCGGCTGGTCTGCTGTCAAAAAACATGGTGCACTGGGCGACGAAGGTCCTGAGCTGTGCCGTCTCTCCGCCAAATTTCTCTGGTAAACACCCTGGGGATCGCAGAACGACTGGTGGGGGTGCTGCCACTGGTGCTGGCTGCTGGACGACTGGGGCTGGTTGTTGCATCTGCTGAAGCATCGCCGCCTGTAAGTTATTAATCTGGTCATCGACCTGCTGCTGGTGTTGTGTCAAGGTCGCTGCTAACTGGATTATGGCCTGCTGCAATTCCTGTGTCTGAGAAGCCATTCTCCTGGTTTATGTGTTCCTCCCTCTTTCGATTGGAGTTTTGGTTTTGCAGGATTGATGTCGCATGTAGATGCAGAAATAACACGCCGAGGCCAGGAATCTAGTCTCTAGTGTTTATTGCATACCTACAAGCAGAAATCCTGCTAAACTAACAGTGCCTGAAGATTCCCAAGTATATCAGCTCAACCTAGGGCGGAGCTTTCTTCTGACGTTTGGGGAAATAGGCTAGGCTCTCTGAGCTGCGTGCTCGCTTCTTATCTAGCGCCCCGCCCTCTTCTCTGCTTCCCCTGACAATAAGAGACAATAGAAAAGCCAAAAGATTAGAACACCTCCTTGCCAGCAATCAATACCCAGATATGCAAAGATTAACACAAGGATTAGCACCAGAGGAACAATCAAACAGCACTTTATTTATTTATTTATTTATTTTCTATCCTGCCTTTATTATTTTTAGAAATAACTCAAGGCAGCGAACATACCTAATACTCCTTCCTCCTCCTATTTTCCCTACAACAGCATTCCCTAATCAAGGAACTATTAACTCAGTCAATCAACCAAGCAGCAAACAACAGCCCAATCAAGGAACTACCAAGGAGAGAACAACACCCCCACCAACAGAAGCAGGACAAGCCATGGTATGTAAACAGAGAGCAAGTCCCACTCCCTTATTTATTTATTTATTTATTTATTTATTTATTTATTTATTTATTTATTTTTCAATTTCTATCACTGCACCATCTCCCCCAAAGGGGACTCTGGGCGGTTTTTGCACTGAAGATGTTGCCTAGTGGCAATGAAACATCTGCAAGGAAACAACAAGGCTCAGAGAGCACCAAGGACTCCACAGTTTAACACTGAGCTTCAAATATTCTCTTTGATTAGTATATATAGTACTAGGGGATTTTTTTAAGATCACAATTGGCAGGACTGTGTTCGAAAAATTGCATTGGTATACCTTAGCCAAGCATCATGAAGCATTCTTATGTTCCCATAATTTATTGCTTTTACTCTCACCCGATTTGAATTCCAAGGCTGAGAGAAGTTGCTCAGGGAGGTTTTGTCAATATTTTAAGAGGCAAAACCCATTGGAAGAAGGGTTACCTTCTTTTACTTCTAACTCAAGGCAGGAACAAGTTCACCCAAATTATAAGCAAATACAGTTGCTCAGCAGATCCTTCAGTAGTGACTGTCCTGAAAAACTCATCATCACTGCAAATATTATTTAACAATGCTTATGAAATTCAACTTATTTGCTTTGTCTTGCATGTTTATTCCAGTGTGTAATCTCATTTGCTTCCTATTGTTCTAAAATCTACATTGGTTTGTGTATTGTGTGAGTAAACAGTGGCATAAAAAGATAAACAAAACTCCAGTTTTGAAGAAAATACACATCTTTATTAAAAATCACTGAACGCTGACTGTACAGAGCAACAGCATTCATAGTGTGTATTCAGTCTGAGCATTTTTAGCTGATCATCTGATTGCATACAGTCTCTCCCTCTCTTTCCTTGTTTCACTGTGTTGATGCATTTTGACAGGATATTTTGTTCTGCCTCCAGGGCTTTTAGGGAAAATGGACTCATGGGTTATTACTGTTCCAATGAAGAGTGTGACTGAAATGACTCTGCTCATTTCCTGGAGTTATGCATTAACCAGACAGCATGTGGTGGGTGTACCTTGACACTACTGTGTTTGGGTTTTCTTTATGACATCAGTTTTCATTCTACTCTCAGAGAGAGAGAGAAATAGAAAAAGTAACCATTAGCAGTGTTCTGATCTTCTAACAGCCATGAAAAAAAATCTATTTTGTTATTTTGGCAAAGAATAACATAAAGACATAGTTTATTTGTTTATTTATTTATTTATTTATTTATTTATTTATTATTTAGATTTATATTACCGCCCATCTCCTCGAACGGAGGACTCTGGGCAGTTCACAATAAAAGCCATGATAAAACTCAATAATAGTAAGAACATCAATAAACAAATATAAAATACGAGTGCAAAGATGTTAATACTAAAAAGGGTTTCATGGGATCAACCAGCCCCAGGAGGAACTGTTAGCATTCCCCTCCCATGCAAGGCGGCAGAACCAGGTCTTTAAATTTTTCCGGAAGGTCGGGAGTGAGGAGACCTGCCTTAGCTCCGGGGGCAAGATGTTCCAAAGGGCGGGCGCTGTTGCAGAGAAGGCTTGCCTTCTGTACCCCGCTAGGTGGAATTCTTTGATTGATTGTGCATGCCCTCTCTGCATGACCGGGTGGGGCGGGTCGATGTTCTGGGGATGAGACGTTCCCTCAGGTAACCTGGTCCCATGCCATGTAGGGTTTTAAAGGTGATAACCAACACCTTGAATTGGACCCGGAAGCAAACTGGTACCCAATGCAGCTCACGCAGCAGAGGAGTTATATGTGCCTTTATTAGTTGTCCTCTCTTATATGACATGAAGCAATATGATGTTCTGAGGTGAAGTCTAGCTCTCATCTGAAGTTCTATGAAGCTTTAGTGCATAGAAGCAGCTTGTACAAATCTAGAGCTACTGTTTATTCAATGCAGCTTCTTACTGCTGCTCATCCCTGCCTCACCCCACTTTCCATGTGCCTTACATTTGGTGTATCAAGAATAATGTTGTGCCAAAATTTGCCTGAAAAATGGTCTTCTATTTTTCAAGCTTGATCTTAAGAGCTTTGAGTATTTTGTTCTGATTTCTGTTGGTGGTACTTTTAAGATTACTTTAGTGCTAGAAGTGGCAAGAGATTCTATTACTGTGATTGTTATCTCCTTATAGATCTTTCCACCACTTTAAAGTCTCCTTGGCTACCTACACTTCCCAATCTGAAAATATCCAGTGGGAGGAGTTTCCTCACAATGTCTTTTCTAGGGATTTAACTGAGGCCCAGGAAGCCAGGAGAGATGACTGAGCAGTAGATAATAGAATATTCACACATGATCCTTGGCCATAATGACATAAGTACAAGGACTCCATACATACTGTATCTTCCTATAACTAGAAAAAGTTCAGAAAGTTAAGAATCCATTTCACTGGTAGAATGGTATCATTGTACCATTGTACCATGTTTATACATGATACAGCCCTGAGAATACCACATTCTCATCAAACCCAACTAAAACTCCCAATAGTTTAACTGCCACTCCCTTTAACTCTTTCAGATAGGATTATTATTTACCTGCCCATTCTTTATTAGTTGCATTTTACATTTACATTTTCACAGAATGCTCTGCTTTCTTTACCTTTGAGCCTACTTCTCTGATTTATTCTATCTTCCTTTCAATCTCATTTGTCCCTGTCCCACAATTGACCTGCATTTTTCAATTAACACCTGGAAAAGAGGCTGCTTAGACAAGCTTACTCTTCCTATTTACTTTTGCATGTTGTGAGATAATAACTTTTTGTTCTAACCCCAATCAGATAATCATTTCTTTTGTCATAGCAGGCACCTTGCTAGACACTTAACCCTCATTAATATCTAACTTTCCTTTGCTGATGCCTAAACTAAGCAACTCTGGGGGTAGAGGGGGAAAGAGAAGTTTCAGGGCTACAAAACTTGCCCAACAAAAACAACCTCTTTGTGATTCAAATTCTGACTTTGTTGTTTGGACTCACCCAGCAGATGAAGGACGGGCCTCCTGGTGCTGTGAGTATATTTTGGGACAAATTCTGAATATTATTTTTTTCAGAGTTTGTTGCTATCTCTTGGTGTTCTCATTCTTTGGTATCTATCCTGCAAATCCTAAATTAAGCACCGATGCACAAATTAGTGGCAACAGTTCTTCTATGATTTTTCTTTCATTCTTCAGTCTTGCTTTTATTTAAGCTGCAATCCTAAGGACAAATGGTAGTTACTCCTAAACAGAGTGGGCCATTCTTTTCAGTGAACTTGCATAGCTGCTGTTAATTTATGTCAAACATTTCTAGCTTGTGTTTCTAACAAGTATGCAAGGAATCTACTGCCATTACCTATCCACCTTTCCTTCTTGTACCCTGCCTTTGCCCATAATTCTACTTTTTTTATATCAACATTTCTTCTGAATAAGCCAAAGTCAGCCTCATTTTCACCTGGGGGAAGGGCTCAAAAAAAGATAAAGTTCTTCCTTTCCCCTCCCCTTCCCCTTCATGTCAGAGCAGAAATGTCAAGACTGAACATTGACATTCTGGGAATCAGCAAACTAAAATGGACTGGAATGGGTCATTTCACATCACAGGAGCACCAGATAGTTTATGGCAGAGAAAAAAAATTATAGAAGAAATACAGTAGCCACTCATTATTTTTAAAAAGGGCATCAAAGTTAGTGCTTGGATGTAACTCCCAAAATGATAGGATGATCTCAAGTCCTAAGCAAGCCAGTCAATATTATAATGATACAAGACAATGTTCCAACCACGTGCAGAGGAAACAGAAGTCAAAGAATTCTGTGGTAACTTGCAACACCTTTTCAATACAACACCAAACAGAGATGTCATACTAATTATCAGAGTCTGGAATGCTAAGCACAGAAGTAAAATAATAGTTTGATTACTGAACTAGAGCCAGACATTCTGGAAAATAAAGTTAAATGGGTCTTGGAATATATTGCTAACAATAAAGCTACACAAGCTGATGAAACAGCATCTAAACTGTTTAAAATCTTGCAAGCTGATGCAGTTAAAGTATCACTGTGAAGTTTGTAAGCAGGAATGGGGAAAAAATAAGCAGGCAAGGAAAAAAATATCAATGGCAAATGTAGTAGAAAAAGTCACCTTATATTCCAACACCAAAAAAAAGAGGACAGTATTAAAGAATGTTCAAACTACCGAACAATGCCCTTGAAGACCACTCAGAAGCTACAACTGGTCCAGAATGCAGCAGCACAGGCAATAATGGATGTGTGGGGTCCTTGGTGCTCTCTGAGCCGGTTGTTTGCTTGCAGACGTTTTGTTGCCTGACTAGGCAACATCTTCAGTGCTAGGATGTGTCACAGTATGTGCATGTGTCCCCACTGCTTCACGAGCTGCCCTGGCTACCAGTTGGCTTCCAGGTGCAATTTATCACCAATTAAGCCCTTCATGTATGAGGACTGCTTACCTGAGGGACCGCCTGTTTCCATATGTTTTGGCCCCTCCAGTGAGGTCAGCTAAAGTGGGCACACTCCAGATACCATTGGTTAAGCAAGGTCATCTACAGGACCCAGGAAGTGGGCCTTCTTAGTGATTGTCCTGCCCCAGTCTAGTCACATGCAATACACCAGGGAGGCAGTTGCAAACTTTATTGAGGAACTTGTGAAGCAAACAAACAGGCAGCAAGGCAGTGTGAGCACAAATGCACACACACTGCAGAAACAAGCCCCAAAAGTCCAGCAAACTTGCCTTAAGAGAGTTCCAAGTTCAAAACAAGATTAGTCAAGTGAAGTCCAAGGGTCCAGATGCTATAGGAGGTTTGTCAGCCGGGCCAGAGTCAAGTCACAAGGTTTCCAATCAGGAGTCAAGGCACATGGAGTCTAGGTAAGCAGACGGTTATTTCCAAGGACTGGTCTGGGCTTGCAGCTCCCTTTAAATAGGGGCAGACCCAGGTAGTGCTTATTAAGGAGGGTGGGGCTGCTTTCTCATGTGTAGCCTCACCGACCTCCACTGTTCCTCTCTCCTTTCCGCTCTCCTTGCTCTCAGGCTGGGAGGGGGTGGCAACCCCGCATCCTCATCCTTGCTGAGCAGTGGCACCTGACCCTGCTGCTCATTGGCCAGCCCCACCTCCTCTGCCTGCCCAGGTGGCTGTTCGTCCAGCACCCCCATTGTTGCCTGCTTGCCCTCTGAGGCTGTCCCATGGCCCGGCTGCCCTCCGAACCCCCCATGACACTATCCCTCCCCTCAGGACCTGCCTCCCCTGGAGTTCGAGGCTTGGGTTTCTGGGGGTATTGTAGATTAAACCATCACATCAGATGAGGAGCATCCACATCACTCTCATCTTCCCAGGAGTATTCGTCAGGTCCATACCCCTTCCAGTCAATCAGATACTGGAGGTGTCTTTGGCGAATATGAGAATCTAGGATTCAGGCCACCTTGTATTCCCCGTGAACACCAAAAACCCCTAGAAATTAAATGCAAAGTCTTAAAAAATCTGAAGTTGACGGCCGCAGGACTGTCATAACATATTTGCAGGAATATGCCACGCAACGAATGCGCTGGCACATAGTAGCAGCCCTGGAAGCACAAGAGGTCATCTTTTCAAGACCACAAGTTGGGCTGATCCCCAGGTATCTGTGAGAGTTCCTGTCTTCAAGATTGGATGTAAGGATCCTGTTGCTGTTGCTCCCAAATTTGCTGGAGAAGGTCTATTGTAGTCTGGGCAGCAGCAAACTTTTCTAGAGGGATGACAGGTCATGACGGGGTTTGGTTCTCCAAGCGGCTGTATTCTGGTTTACAGGAGAGGGCATCTGCTCATTGATTCTGCCCCCTAGGAATATACATCACTTTGACGTCGAACCGGGAAAAACACAGTGACCACCAGAGCTGCCGTTGGTTTAGTTTTCTGGCAGTCTTTAGGTGTTCTAGATTCCAGTGGTCAGTTTGCACTTTGAAAGAATATTGAGCCCCTTCGAGATGGTGTCACCAAACCTCAAAAGCCACCTTAATGGCCAGAAGCTCCTTGTCCCAAGTAGTATAGTTCCGTTCTGGGGGCACAAGCTTCCAGGAGTAATAAGCACACAGGAACAGGGTACCAGTCTGCTGATCTGCTTGAAGCAATACTGCCCCAATGGCCACATCTGAAGTATCGATTTCTATTATGAATGGCCGGGAGGGGTCTGGATGCTGGAGGATGGGTTCAGAGGCAAATGCATCCTTCAGGATTTCAAAATATCATTTTTTGACCTTCCCCCATGCAAACGTGGTTCTTTTCCACAGCAATTTGGTCAAGGGTGCGGTGAGTTCAGCAAATCGGGGTATGAACAAATGGTAGTAATTGGCAAACCCCAATAGACATTGTACATCTTTAGCCCGACATGGGGGTTGCCAAGTCTGGAGTACTTCCACCTTGCCCAGGTCCATGGAGACGCCAGTAGGGGAAATGCGATGCCCCAAAAAGTCAATGGTTGTTTGGGCAAACTGGCATTTCTCCAGCTTGGCGTAGAGATGATGTTCTCTTAGGCACTGGAACAGTTTTTACATGTTGGGTGTGTTTTTTTGGAGAGGAGGAGAAGACCAGTATGTCATCCAGGTAAACTATGACGTACCTATCAAGGAGGTCCTGGAACACATCATGCATAAAGTGCATGAAGACCACCAGAGCATTGGACAACCCAAATGGCATGACTGTATATTCAAAGTGTCCATAGCGAGTACGAAAATCAGTTTTCCACTCATCCCCCTCCCGGATTTGCACTAGATTGTATGCACCGCATAGGTCCAGTTTGGTGAAGACCTGATTATTGTGCAACCGTTCCAGGAGCTCAGAGATTAATGGCAAAGGGTACCAATTTTTTATGGTGATCTCATTTAGTTTTCTGTAATCACAGCACAGTCTCAGTTCCCCTGATTTTTTCTTTACAAACAGCATGTTTGCAGCTACAGGAGAAGAGGAGGGTCTGATAAATCCCTTCTTCAAGTTTTTGTCAATGAAGTCTCTGAGGGCTGCTAGCTCCGGTTCTGACAAGGAGTATACGTGGCCCACTGGGAGCTCGGCTTCACAACATGCTCTGATAACTGGCACATTTCCATTCAAATAATTATGACAAGGTTTTTGCTCTTAAAACTAATGTCTAATTTACTAAACATGTTCAAATCCCACAGCTGCTTGCTACCTTACACTTATATTTCCTGCTGCAGTTTACAAATTTACCTGGAGTTATGAAATATTCACAGATTAAAAGACCACTGATTTTCTTTTTTTCTTCTTTCTCATTAAATATGCTATGTGGAAAGAAAGCAGCAAGATTGTTTGTTTCCTTATCTCTTGCACTGTACTTGCTGAAAGGGATTATGGAAAATTGATATGAAGACCATTTTCCCCTGGTATCTGATATAAATGGAACATAGCCAAATTTTTGTTTATAAAAGAAGAAATAATGAACTGGGTGGGGATTTACTTATACAATATCTGAAATATCCTTTACAGGTGTGAAGAAGGAAGGAAGGAAGGAAGGAAGGAAGGAAGGAAGGAAGGAAGGAAGGAAGGAAGGAAGGAAGGAAGGAAGGCAGATTTTATGCTTAGATTTCATGCATACTGTTTTTATAGCAGGCAAGAGAAAGAAAACCTGTCTTAACACAAGACCATCAACCATGGTTCTGTGAACAGCATTCACAGAACAAACTTAACATTTTGTTTAGCTTTTGCTTTATGAGGCCAGGTAATGTGGGATGTTTTCTGCTAAGTATGTAATGTATCAATGAAGCTCCTTTTCTGTCTTTATAATTTCACAGATTATGTCCTGAGATAGCTAGCAAACTCTCCTGAATTTTAAAGAAAATTTTCCATTGTTGAAGCAAGCCCAGTCTTTCAATGCTGGTCATTCTTGTCTTAAGATTTGTGGAGAGCTGCTTTCTTTTTTTCCTGATTTCAAGTGTCTTTCAATTATTTTAATGGGTGAGAAGTAGAAATACTGGCAAAATTAATCATTCTTTCAAATAGGTTAGAAACCTCAGCAACAGATAACACTCACCTAATATGAGGTAAGCATTATGATTCTCCCCCCCTCCCCCACCCCCACCATACGATTCCTGTTCTTCCTCTTCGTTTCTATGATTTCAGGAGTTGTTACCAATTAAGAGTAAAGATATGAGATCTTTAGGCTCAAAACAGAGTCAGGATTAGACTCCATTGCTCTTTGAAACCTTGTAATGGGCAGTGCAACAAGGCTTAGTTCATGAAAATGTAGCATTTCCTGAGTCCTCACATCCTCTCACTTCAGATCTTATTCTGTTGAGCTGCAAAGTCTGAAGACACTTTCTAATTTATAATTATTTAAATGGGCATAAAGATCTTTAGATCAGAGGGACTGATTGCAAAGAGAGCTATAAATTACTCCGTAACAATGGCAATTCCACATCTCCTGGATCGTCTGTACTTCATGTTTTTTCTGCATGTATCTGAGGAAGCTCTGAATACACAGGGACATTTGTGTACAGATGGTTTATGAGACTGTGGGAATGATACTGTACAGGTGGATAACCTCAGCAAACCCCTGCTTACCTAAATAAGCAGGACAATCTCACATCAAATCAGTACAATGGGACAGGAATTGCAGCTTCCTTCTGTACCTAATGAAAAACATTCTTTGCACATTTCAGTGCATAGAATTAAATGGATGATTTTATATTCATTCTCTCTACTAGCATTGAAATGCTGAAATGAATCAATGACCAGTACTCTTCCTTCATGTCTTCTAGGGAGTTGAAATGAATGCAGAATTTATTTTTATTTATTTATAATTTCAATTTATATGACCCTGGGCGGGGGACCCTGGGCAGTTTACAATAAAAAATACAATTAAAAATACCATATAAAATTACAATAAACAATATAATAAATAAGTATAGAATCCAATCTAGGCGAATTGGTCATAAAAATAGGGAGGGGATTATGGTACTAATAATATAGAATAATATAGAAATGGACCCACATTTCTTATGATAGCCTGTATCACTGATTTCAAACACTGAATTAAATGAGATGCAACTGGAGATATACTATTTAAAAACAGATAATGCATTTGAGCTGTAATATATAGGACACTGTGAATTAAACATGAGCATTTATAAAGCTGAGTTTGTTGCCTAGATTTTTATGGAGCATTTAATAAAAATAAACTACACAACACCACTGTTTCCTTTAATTATTTTATGCCCTTTCAATATATAGTGCTTGTCTGTCTTCCACATAGGAAATTAGTTGCTGACTAGTTACAGCAAGCAAACAATACAGAACTGTCTGGTCCTTCCAGCTGAATGAAGGAAATATTCTTTTTTTGCTAATGTACCTCACAACCTGCCACTTGAACACAAGATGTTCTTCTTCCATACTTTCTCTTCAAGTATCAAATCAATGTAAACTAAAATGTTATACAAGCCAGCATTCTTATTTCTTTCCCTGTGGTATATTCAGATTAATGGGGTACTGTATGCCGTTGTCTGATTATTATGGCTATGATTAGACTAACTACATATATTCCCAATCTGGCCTTGACTTTTTCCCTCTCTTTTCCTGTCAGTTTGACCATCACTAGCACTATTGGGGCTATTAAATGATATGGAGAACCCCTCTATTTGAAGCAGCAGAGGGGTGCAACTTGTGGCTGCTGGGAATATAATTATTCATTGGTGAAGAAGACATTATAAATGTGTTTTTGACTATATCCTTTCCTCATTGAATCTTTTTCTACTTGAAGCATACTTCAAACCTTCCCATAGTTAATTAATCAACCAGAGCTAAAATCAGTCCAGAAATTTTAACTAAATGACAGAATACAAGTCAAATTTTTAAAATAATTATGTAAATAAAAGGTAGTTATTCATTTTAGTTTGTTGACTACATGGCATTTGAATTAATTTCCTTGTGCAAAATGCATCTTATTCCTTCAAAACAAGACATTTTATGCCTTCTTACTTCAATATAATCAAAATGATGACTTGCATTTAAATATTCAGTCTGCTAATAATTTAGTGTTGGCTTGATTTGTCATCCCCTTTCAATAAATATTATTTGTGGGGAAAGTAGTATCTGCTAGAAAATGGCACTTAGTGTTTTCACATTGACAAAGACCTGGTGAATATTTGAATTTTCTATTTATTTAATTTAAAAGTGAACAGTAGATAGTGGATGATGATGATGATGATGATGATGATGATGATGATATACAAAAGCTAAGACAGCTTTATATATATTAATAATTATATATAATTATAATTATTCCAATTATTAATAGCCAATGACAGAATTATCTTCTATGAATTTGATCTTTTATTTCATTTATTGGTGCCTCCGAGAGTCAGTGTTGACTCCTGGCAACTGCCTGGACAACTCCCTGCAGTTTTCTTGGCAACGTTTTTCAGAAGTGGTTTGCCATTATCTCCTTCCTAGGGCTGAGAGAGAGTAATTGGCCTAAGGTCACCCAGCTTGCTTTGTGCCTAAGGCAGGACTAGAACCCACAGTCTCCTGGTTTCTAGCCTGGTGCCTTAACCACTACACCAAACTGGCTCTCTGAATTTGATCTATTCCCCCTTATATGTTTTCTAGACATATCACCATTGTCTATACAAGCAAATTCTACAAATTAACTGTCATATAAAGAAGCACTTTCTTTTAAGTGGTCTGAGCCTCCAGTCATTCATTGAATCACTCCAGACCTAATGTCCTCATAGCTAAGAGATACATCATCCTCTCTACTTTCACCACACCATGTTTAATAAGAATACCATTAAGCTTTGAGAAGTTTCAGAAGTCCACTAGAACTTTTCCTTCCTTCCTTTTTGAAAGCAGGTCTGGCCACTATAAACTAGGTAGTCAAAATCTCCTATCTCACATCTGATCACTATTGGTACCCTTTCACATCATGATAGTTTTAGTTTATAGAACTTGCCACTAATAAACCCATCTCTTTCTGAAAAATGGAAATGTGCCTCTTGTTCCCCTTCACAGACCTTCTCACAGATTGACAAAATAAGGTGACAATTTTCTCACAACTTTCTCTTTATTCCACTTTGAATTTGCCTTCTTTCTTCAAGAATGAGCAAATTCAGAGAGAACAAAGGAAAAGTACACCCATCCATCTAGGAAGAAGTTTTTAATCTGAGCAGAATAGTCTTTGGCTAGAATCAGCTACAGACAAGCAGTATGCAAATGGGATGCATTAATAAAATCAGACTAGATAGCTATCCAGGCTTTATGCTTTAGCAGCTTTACTTAACTTAGATGACATCCATTTCTGAAAAGGCTCAGGGCAGCTAATAGTATCAACATAAAATAAAACAATAATCCATACCCCCAAATAATTATTTTAAAAAATGACAAAAAAGATAAAAAGTTAGGAAATAAAACAATCATGCACCCATGAGCCCACCTTCATTATAGCACACCTTCCTTCTGTGCCAGGCAGAATAAATAGACCTTCAACATGTTTGTGGAGCCCAAGAAAGATGAAGTGACCAAATCTCAACTGGGAGGGAGTTCCAAAGAATGGGGGCAACTACTGAAACCTTGTCTATATTAAAATCATATTGCTTTGCTATTCTGGAATTGGGTTTTGTACTCCAAAACTGCTTGGGCCTGGTAAACTAGACCCATTTATTTGAAAGATTAGCCTTGGGGAACGGGAGTTTCCCTGTCTACCCTATCCAGATGTCAGGTGAGAGAGAGATCCCAGGAATGCATCTTGAAGACTGTCTGTAGCTTGAATCATGTCAACTGGATTTCTATTTTCTCAGTGGAAACGTTTCGCTCCTTATCCAAGGAGCTTCTTCAGTCTGAGCAAAGTTAGTAAGGGAATCCTTAAATATGTTTCTAAGGTGGCTGATATTTAAGGATTCCCTTACTAACTTTGCTCAGACTGAAGAAGCTCCTTGGATAAGGAGCGAAATGTTTCCACCGAGAAAATAGAAATCCAGTTGACATGATTCAAGCTACAGACTGTTCCACCTGGATGACTGAGAACCTTCATCCACATCTTGAAGACTGCTTGTTGCAAAATACATTCCTTCCCTCATCCTGTGGCCAACATGACTGATCTGCCAATTTCTGAGAAACTGTCTAATGCTTTTTCAAGTGATATGAGTTAGCAGCCATTAATATAGTTGTTGCAAGTAAATTATGAACAGAAGAATCACAGGGAAGCTCCCAAACAAAGAAGCATCTGTCTTTAGGCTTTACTAATAGGGAAGATAATTTCAACCCATAAATAATTTTGCTTATCTTTTTTTCTGAATCTTTTTCAACTTAGTCGTATCTCTTGGCAATTTGTTAATGTTAGAATAATAAGACCAATATTTTACATGTAATTCCTCATTGGAATTCTGTAAAACTGTTATAATGATGGGCATTTTATTTATGGGCTTTCTTAGTTATCCTGATCATGGAACAGGTTTTTTTACTGCTTCTTCATACCAAGTGTATGTTTTCATTTATGTCTCCAACACAATCCCAACCACTTTTTCTTTTTAGTTAGTTACTGAAACATCATTAATGTATATCAGAAGTTAGAGTTTGTTTTTTTATCCTAGTGTGCTTGGCATACATTTATTTAGATTGCATCTCATTTGCCATCTATCTGTTCCATAAAGGGATCTATCCTCTTTTCCACAACTGGATAAGTGGGAAACTGCTACCCATAAAAGTAGTGATGGGTGTCCTCTCCTTCAAACAATGATAAGTCAGCTCTGAAAGGATAAACTTTCACTTTTCTGTTTCTGAGTTTTTTCTCTCCCTGCTTTATATTTGTGGTTTTTATGGTGCAAGGTTTATATGCCTTCCCATATTGAATACCCTGTAATGGGAGACCTGAAGGGAAGCATCTTCTTTGTGTTATCCATTGGCCAGATCAAACTCAATAGGAATCTGCACCCCTTGTCTCTGAAAAAGAATTTCATGACATAAAGAAAAGCAATTTTCCCCTTACACTGACTAAAGAAGAAGCAGTTGCAGGCAACTTGCTTCATCTTGACAGATAGAACATTCAGTTCTTTTGACATTTGTCTCAGAAGCCTAGAGGCCAAGGATGAGCAATTGCTGTTCAATCAAGTACACTAGCAAGGGAAGATCTGACCAGCTCAGACTATATAGAATTACCAGCCTATGGGTTACCACTTCATTCTGGCCCTAAAGAAGCCCTCCTTCTTCTTCCTCTTACATTATGCTCCTTGTCATAAGGGCAGGACCTCTTTTTCTTTGCTTTTTCTTAGCAATCCTCTAAATAGTGAGATACCTAATTAATAAGCATTGCCTCCTGGAACTGTATCTTCTGATACGCTTGGAAATTTAATCACAACTACAAAAACTCATTGCCAGTACAGAATTACTTGTAGGGAAGTGGGAGATGTTTAGAATTGAATGAAGACAACAATCATGTAATAAGTTGTCAATAAACATCGAGAGAATGATCCCAACAGAATGACAATACATACTGTACGTATCAAACCAAAACTTTCTTGGTCTCATAGATGACAGTGCTCAGTCCTTTTTTTAAAAAAAAGTAAAAATTAGCTTTAAAAATATTTTATTCAGTAGATTTACTTAAAATAAAGTTTTCAGTAGTTCACATTGTCAGTGTTTAACCAGAGTTTCAGTAAGAGTTCAGACAAAACCAAGTTAATATTACAAAACATTTTGTAAATGCAGCTTAAATCAATCTATAGCCTGAACCATGAATTAGCAGAATTTCATGTTACATCCAAGATAGAATGTAGTTGCTTAATAGAGCCAGTTAATATCTGATTAAGCCTATGTACAACTTATAATGATTTCTTATTCTCCTATTTAGAAAAAAATAAAGAATGGTGAGTTGTTATGAGCCAAGAGGCCATGAACTGTCTTTTGATGCTTTCAGCAACAGAGTAGAAACAGCACGTCATATATACAGATGGAGTAAGTATTACCTTTATGGCTGAACAGATTGCTTCCCAGAGATCTTTTACTTATGCTTACTTTCTTCTTATTTATAAAGCACTAAGGTGATCCAGAGAGGAAATATTTAATATAAAGGAAATAGCATCATTCTTTACATATATTGTATCTTGCTGGATGTGCTTTGAATTATTTCCACTGTTGTTCTCACACAAGCCCAAATGCAATCACCTTGTGACTTGGTTTCCTGGCATGGACTTTCAAAGGAGGAAAAAGTTGATCAGGCAAATATGAAGGATCTAGTAGAACCAATAAAGGGGCAGTTGAAGATAGCTGGACATTCTAACCTAAATTGGGCAGGATGTCATAGTTCTTTTCTACTTTGTCAGCTGGCCTTTTTGTATAATATTTTTTATCTAAGCTTTCAGGATGTTGAGAGATTTAGTAATACACTCTTTTGCTTTAGTTTATGAAAAACATTCAAGGGATAGGAGTTGCATGTCTGTCTTATGGTATTTTGCATTGATCATTTTGCAAATACATTCATAAAACTGCCCTTGCTAATCAAAACATGCTTTGCAGTAGAACCATATCCCACTGAGACCAGACCAGCAAGAAGGTCATTTCAGCTTCCTATGCAATCCATATAATTAGTCATAGCATTATTGCAAGTGAGCTTATTGGGCTAATGCATAAATTCAGCTGATTTGGTTATTTAAGAGATAAAGGAAAAACTATCTTGATACATTTTAATTATGTTTTATATTTATTGAATTAGTTTCCAAAGCAATCATTATGTGTCAGGGTATATCTGCATTACAGATAAAAAAAAAACATTTCCTATTCTCACAGAGCCCTGAAATCTTTCTTGTTATGGTTTGGAGAGGGTAGCTGGAGAATAAAAGGTAAATTTTCCTTCAAGTCAAGTTTGACTTCTGTCCATGCAATTTCCTTTTTTAAAAAAAAATAATAATAATTTTATTATTAAAAGAAAAAAAACAAACAAACAAAGACATCAACAACATCAACAACATAAAAATGAATAACAAAGTACATAACAAACTTAATAAACATACATTCAAAACTAAGTAACCCTACATAACAAAATCCTTATAACATCACATCACGTGAAACAATTAATTTAAAACGACTTCCTGTTTCTTTCTTGAAGATAGCTTCTTACTTTTAATTTTTACTATATTTCTATTGTATTCCTCTTTTTATTAATGTTTCTTTAATATATAAATATCTTAACTCTTATTTTATTTTAAACCTTTCATTTGTTCTTGTATTCTAATACAAATAATAATAAATAATTTCCTTAGCAACAGTGTGAAAATAGGTTGCCATTACTTTCTTCTGACATCTTTTTTTTCTTTTGGACTTCCTGATTTAGCCTTATCTTCGATATTCTCTGAAAGTCTCCCATCCAAGTACTAGCCAAGCTCAACCCCATTGAACCACCAAACTCAGACATAGACAGACATATACTACCATCTGCTGAGATGGCTGGAGATTAGAAAGTTTTCACCAAGATAGTTTCCAGGATATCATGAAATTATATGAGTTAAACTGCCGTACAACTGTTGTCAGCATTAGTGTAGATATCCTGAGTCAGGATTCATAAAAAATGCTCTGTTTAATTGTCCAATTTGGGGGTCCATTTTCCAATCCAGCAATTTTTATACTTTTTTTTAATTAAAGGAATAACTTTTTGTTAAAGGAATTACCATTCCAAAGAGTGCCAGAAATTAGCCTTTATTTTTTTTAAGGACGGTTTTGATATCTGTTTAAATGATAGAAGAGATCCCTCATGAAGTTTAGAAAAGAAGTGCAAACCCTATCTGTCCCATCATGGATTCCTTTCCTGGGAAAGGATGAATGGTAGTTGAACATGGTTGTGGGCAGCGTTGTCCTAATCTTCTGGCCCCAAAATATCCCAATTCAACCTAGCATGGTCCATTGTAAAATCCATCCTTCTTTCCCTTCTGTGCAATTGTGATTTCCAATACAAATGACTAACTTAAATGGGATGTCATACTTTCCCCATCAATTCTTCTTTGTATATCAGCATGTAGTGCAACAGCTAATGATGGCTGCAAGCTTTAAGAAAAAAAAGAAAAAAAGCTTTTACATCGATGAACATTTTCATTAATTCATCAGCATATTAAAGTAAGCTGGAAAGGAAGAAATATCTTCTATCCCAGTTCTGTTTTGTTCTATTTCTTCTTTGCTTTTATATGAAGAATTGTGAGGTCAGTCTGACACTGGGATATTCATTATAATCTTTCCCTTGGGTAATACTGTAAAGGTCACAGAATGGCAGTAATCATCTCCTTTATGTCTTAGTGGTAAGTTTATGACTGAAGGATTGCCGCACTAATATGTGTTTAAATGAGGAGCGCCAATGTTAGTGGTATTTAAAAGAGTGCTGGCATTTGAAATAGTTGACAACAAGAGATCTTGCTGGTAAACAGGAACACTTTTGATATCATAACTAGTTTGGTGAGTGAAGGCTTTAATGGGTGCTCTGAGAAAAGGTAAAGGTTCCCCCCGCACATTTGTGCAGTCATGTCCAACTCTAGGGGCCAGTGCTCATCTCCATTTGTTAGCTGAAGAGCCAGCGTTGTCCGAAGATGCTTCCACGGTCATGTGGCTGGCATGATGCACGCGGAACGCTGTTACCTACCCACCAAAGTGGTACCTATTAATCTACTTGCATTTGCATGCTTTCGAATTGCTAGGTTGGCAGAACTGTACCATAGTTTTATTTTAAAATCCCAGAATATTATTTTGAACTCTATAGGGACTGTGATCTGGAGGTGACGGACTCAACCGTGGGGGAGCTGGGGATGGTGACGGCTGACAGGAAGCTCTGGCGTGGGCTGCTCCATGAAGTCATGAAGAATTGGAAGCGACTGAACAAATAAACAACAACAAGGGACTATGATAATGGAGAGATACAAATATGGTATCAAAATGCTTAAAACAAATCAGCATTTAAAAGTAGCTGGCATCAGGATCTGATCAGGGAGAAACAGGCTCAGACTCAACCCAAGCAAGATGGAGTGGCATGAATTCTGAAGCTGACTGATTCTAGGACCATACTATCTTTGATTCTCAATTGGGTTGACCTCCCCAGAGAGAGACCTGGCTCACAATCTGGGTGTTTTCTTGGACTAATGGCTCCTGCTAGAGGAGTGAGTGGAGGCCATGGCTAAGGGTGCCTTTGCTTAGCTCCAGCACATTTGCCACTTGTCACATTACCTGGAACACTGGGGACAGTCACTTGTCTTCTTTTGTTTAAACTACTGTAATTTGCTCTACATCAGGCTTCAATAGAAGAGAATATATGTAGCTCAGGGTTGAACTGTGTAAACACCACACTCACTAGCACAGATGACGTTACCTAGGTGGGTAATGAAATGTCTGCCATCAAACAACGAAGCTCAGAGAGCACCAAGGATGCCACACTTCAGGCTGGAGCAAATTGCAGCAGCCCATTTATTTACTCTTGATTCTGCCATATTAAACCATTGCTATGGGAATTATATTAGTTAGCAGTATCTTTCCACATGCAGTTCAAGGTGCTGTTTGCTATCTTTGAAGCCCTTAATGTTTCAGAGCCCGGGAAACTAACAGGCCACTTTTCCTTGATAAATTCTGCCCACCTGATCTGGAAAATCAGAGAATGCTTACTGGGAAATGCAGTAGGTAGGATCCTGACACTGGTGATCTCTGAAGGGGCTCCACACCAATAGAACAGTTTATCTTCTAAAGCATAGCTTTCCAAACTGTGTGTCGGGACACGTTAGTGTGTCGGCTGCAGTGTCTGGGTGTATCGCAGCTGCTGCTGCCTCCGAGCCCTGTCAGGATTCCACACAGGTCCTAGTGCCTGCCTTGTGCCTTGCTGCCTCCAAACCTGCTGTGATTCCACACAGGTCCTAGTGCCTGCCTTGTGCCCTGCTGTAAGAGTGTGTCGCGAAATGATGCATATCTAAAAAGTGTGTCACCAACATGAAAAGTTTGGAAAGCTCTGTTCTAAAGTAAGGGTCGCTTTATGTTACAGGACTTCCAGAAAATTGTAAATGCCTGGCTTTTTCAGAGGGCCTTGTGGGATTTATTCCAAAACCATTGATGTAAAATTTATATTTTTTTATATTTCACCAACCATCTCACTCGAAGTTTTATTATATTGTTTTATATTATTTCATGTTTTATTATTATATTATACTTTTATTGTACAGTATAGTATATATACTGTATATACTGTAATACACACGCACACATATTGTGTGCTGCTTAGCATTCAGCTGGAAAGAGGCAGTGCATAAATATGAGAAATAGATTTTTTTTTCTTTTTGCTAAGGCAATTCTCTGTTAATTGAAATATACTGAAGAGGAAGAGAGTTTAATAAGAGTTTAAATTCAACATAGGTTGAGAGATGTTTCTCTGTGTTTAGTTACTGTAAATGTTAATTTAATATATTCTGTTCTCTTGGCTGTTATCTGAAAGTCTAACTGTTTAGTCTGGTGAAAATTCATTGCAAACAAATCAGTCTAAGGCCCATATGTAGGTTCATGATTGTTCAGTGTTACCTATGGTTTAACACAGCCACTAAGTGCTTATGATCAGACAGGAATGCAGTTTTGAGTAGCATGCCAGATGACTTTGTCCTAGGGCCTATGCTTTTCAGAGTGTAATAAAAGAACTTACTTGTCGATGAAGAGGGATATTCATAAGTTTTTCAGATGTTACAAGCCTGAGTAGGATAAGTGACACAATGGACAACAGAATGAAGATTCAAAATTTGATATGCAATAACATCCCACTGAAACCAAAAGCATAAAGTTTGGTAAGGACAAAGGTAAAACCTTTTATTTAGGTACAAAAACAGACAGTCCAAAAAACAAATAAGATTTGATCTGGAAGCACTACACATAAAAAAGGTCTAGGATATGATACAACTTCTAAAAACGTTCATGTAATATTGGATTGACTTAACAGAAGCTTAATGTTCACATTATGAGAAGTAATCATTTTACTCTTCTTCTCTAGCTAGACCACAATTTAAGAAGGTCACTGTCAAACAGGAAGATGCTGGAAGGGCAACTATGATGTGAAATGCCGGAATGAAATCTTATGAGGAATAGCTTAAAGAATCTTATTTATTTGCCTGGAGAAGATTAAGGAGAAGCACAATAACTGCCTTCAAACATTTGAAGGATTGTCAGAGAAGCTGGAACCAGCTTGTTTTCTAATTTTCAGATGGCAGGCTTGGACTAATGGGTGAAAATGGAAAGGAAGGAGATATCAGCTATAGACAAGATGAAATTTCTAACAAAAAGAACAGCAAAACCATCTGGAAAAATGACCTACTCTTCACTGGAGTTATTTAAGAAGAAGCTAGATTAGGCCAGGACAATATAGATGCAAAGTTCCTGCACAGGGTATGGTCAAACTGGATGGTCGAAGATCCCTTATTTTGCATGATTGTAAAGAGTGTCTGATTATGCTTAATATATGCTTAAAGATAGCCCTAAACTCATTCCATAGACTTGTGCCTCAAGCCACATATCATCAAACACAAAGGTACTGGGAAATATAAAACTGCACACTTTTAAAGTACCTCAGGTGGCTTTCTTGCTATTATACAATGAAATTCCTAAGCACTTATTAAAAAACAAAGAAACTTGTTCCTTCATGAAGCATTAGCAAGATGGAGGAACACCACAATGGGTTTCTTTAAACATGTACTCAGGAGAATATTAACTAAATAACTCTCCAGCTATAAGGCTTTTATGTAAATAAAGCCAGTTTTTCATTGAAAATAATTGTGACAAACATCTTTGCAACCTACTACCTATTACCTGCAAGGAACCTTACATTTCAATAGTTTCCTTATTATTACACTTTTTCTTTCATTCACTGCCAAGTAATGTGGACTCAACCACAATTTCAACTGGAAAACTGTGAGTATCCTAGACCAAGCCAAATCCCAAAAGGCTTGGGAATTCTGGAAGCTTGGCATTCAGACAAATCAGCCATCAATAGACACATAGTAATAAGCCATATTTACACACCATTCAAAAGAGACAACAAAAAGCTAAGAAGGAAACAAAAAGACCAGAACATATCCCCACCAGCAGCCAACACCCAGATAAGCAGGGATTAACACCAGACAAACAATCAAGCAGAAAACAATACCCTGATCAAGGAACTATCAAGGAGAAAACCACACCCCCACCAACACTGGCAGGGCAAGCCACTGTATATAAACAGGGAGCAAACCCCCACACTCACTAGCACTGATAATGTTACTTAGTTGGGTAATGAAATGTCTGCAAGCAAACAACCAAGCTCAGAGACTACCAAGGACTCCAAAGTACATTTTAATAGTATTAAAAACATTTGAATGCATGACAGTATCAATCGTTCATTACCAGTTGCCAGAGATCTAATGGGTTCATTTTTGAGAGGTTAAAGGCCTTTGGGTCTGCTTAGCCTTTTCATATCCCCATGTTCAACATTTTATAAAATCTTGCAAAAAATAAAATGCCTTCATTCCTCTAAAACAAACAGAAGAAATGTGGTTTCATCAACTACTTCATAATTTCATCCACTCAGTTCTTTTTTACTTATCCACATAAATTTATGTGTGCAACAATCAGGTTTGTCTCATGAAGTCCAAGGACATTAATTATTTCTGGGACCGTGGTGGCTCCGTGGTTAAGACACTGAGTCAGAAGCCATTAAGGCTGACAGCAGTTCGAAACCCAAGAGCGTGAACCATGAACCGCGAGCTGGAGTGAGCTACCGGCAATCAGTAAAAAATCAGTCCCAGCTCCTGCCAACCTAGCAGTTCAAAAGCATGCAAATGCGAGTAGATAAATTAGGTACCACTCCGGTGGGAAAAATCACAGGGACATGAAGGGAGCCTCCTTGGGCGTCCCCTGGGCAACGGTGATGTCACCGGCAAATCCTTTCACTACAGAAGCGCTTTGGTGCTTCTGACACGAAGAAAAAAAAATATTTCAAGAGGTTGTGGTACTATGTGTTTCAGGATGAAAAAAAGAAAAGAAATCAACAACGTAGCTTATGCAGGAATGTTCCCTTTACAACATCTATTATGCAGATAACCAATTCATCAGATTAGCTATTTCACCCTAGGTCCAGGAGGGAGGGAGGAAGGAAGGAATCATACATATATGACAAAATTTATATACCACTTTTCTGATGCAAAAGCATCACTGGGGCAGCTTACAACATTTTAAAAAGTTACTGTACACTTCAATCAAGAATTTTTCAGGAGTTAAAATCAAAAGATAAAACATTGTCTGAAGTCACCTTTTGAAATTTACCAAAACCACATTATGTCTAAGTGGTTGTTGAACCCAGGTGCCACATAAAATAAAAGAATAGAATACATAATAGAAAATATATCCATTTTCATAGCAAGTGCTGATGTGCAGCCATGTAGGGTAAAGTAATTCATTCAATCTTTCTTTTTTTTTTTAACAAATTTTATTAGATTTTAATTTTACATAGATAAAAGTTTGAAACAGAAAAGAAAATGGAAATACAAATCAAGAAAAAAGAAAAGATAAAAAAGTGTAGTAAAGGAAAAAAGAAAAAAAGATAAAGCTGAAACAGAATTTGGTCAACTTCCGATTTGTATCTGGTCATGGTATTTTAAAAATTTTATCTTACATGCTAGGTCTATATATAATATTAAAGAATATTTCTTGTCTATTACATCAATATATATATATTTTAATCTTCAAATCCCCATATAAGCTTTGCCCCTCCCGCATCTTGTAAATAGTCAGTTAATGGTTTCCACTCTTTAAGGAAATAATTATTTGGATTTTCTTTTAATAAACATGTCAGTTTATCATTCTCTGCCATATCCATCAATTTTAACATCCAATCTTGTATTGTAGGCGATATCTGGTTTTTCCAATTTTGTGCAAAAATAAGTCTTGCTGCTGTAATCATGTATTGCATAATCCTTGTAAATTGCTTCCCAGGTTGTCCATCAATTATTCCCAGTAAGAAAAATTCCGGTTTAAATGGAACTCGAATTTGTAATATATTTTGCATCAATGCATGTATTTGAGTCCAAAATTTCTTTGCAGTCTCACATGTCCACCACATATGGTAAAAAGACCCCTCTTTTTTTTTACATTTCCAACATAAGTTGGAGACATTTCCATACATTTTAGAAAGTTTTTGTGGGGTCATATACCATCTGTACATCATCTTATAAAAGTTTTCTTTTAAATTATAACACAAAGTAAATTTTAACCCTTTGGTCCACATATCTTCCCATTGTTGCATTTGAATATTATGGCCAATATTTTTAGCCCATTTAATCATACAGTCTTTAACTTGTTCCTCTACCATTTCACCTTTTAACAATAATTTATACATTTTTGCAATTAGATGATCATCTGTCTCACATAGTTGTATCTCAAATTCCGATTTGGTTTGTTCAAATTCAAGGTCTTTCTTATCTAATTTAAATTTCTCTACGAGCTGCATATATGAAAGCCATTGAAAACTGTATCCCTCTGATACCAATTCTTCTATTGATTTAATTATATATTGTCCTTGTTCTTTCTTTAAAAAGTCTTTGTAGGTTAACCATTTATCTTTATTTCTTACTTCTGTTCTGTAGAATGCTTCTTGTGTAGAAATCCATAAGGGTCTTTTATAACATAAGATTAATTTATATTTATTCCAGATTCTTAACAAGGATCTTCTAATATAATGGTTTTTAAAGTCCACATTAACTTTAACTTTATCGTACCACAAATATCCATGCCATCCATATCTTAATTCATGTCCTTCCAAATTCAATAATTTTTCATTTTTCAAAACTATCCATTCTTTAATCCAAACCAAGCAACAAGCAGCATAATATAATTTCAAATCCGGCAGACCTAGTCCTCCTCTTTCTTTAGAGTCTTGCAAGACTTTATATTTTACTCTTGGTTTTTTCCCTTGCCAAATAAACTTAGAAATATCTCGCTGCCATTGTTTAAAAGGTTCTTCTGATGCCAATATAGGTAGTGTTTGAAAAAGATATAAAATTCTTGGCAAAACATTCATTTTAATTGCTGAAATTCTACCTAATAATGATAATTGCAGTTTTTCCCAATGTTCCAAATCTTTTTTAATATCCATCCAAAGTGGAATATAATTATTCTTAAACAACTTAACATTTTTAGTTGTTAAATATACTCCCAAATATTTTACTTTTTCTTCCATTGAATATCCTGTTATTTCTTTCAATTTCTCTTGTTGGTGGTAATCCATATTTTTGGTCAAAACTTTTGTCTTCTGTAAATTCACTTTGAACCCTGCTAGCGACCCAAAGTCTTTTAGTTTCTGTATTAATATTTCAATTCCTTCTAGTGGATTCTCCAAAGTAATGACTAGGTCGTCAGCAAATGCTCTTAGTTTATAAACTTCTTTTTTAACTTTAATACCATGGATACCATCATCTTGTCTAATATCTCTAAGTAAAACCTCTAATACCAATATAAACAAAAGTGGAGATAATGGACAACCTTGTCTAGTACCTTTTTGTATTTCACATGGCTTACTAAATTCTCCATTAACAATTATTTTGGCAAATTGTGGAGTATATATTGATTTAATCCATTTTATAAAATTTCCTCCAAAATTCATATTTTCCAAAACTTTGAACATAAAAGGCCAATTTAAGTTGTCAAAGGCTTTTTCAGCATCAATAAATATCAAGGCAGCTTGTTTATCATAGTGTTGATCCAAATATTCAATTACGTCTACTATGTTTCGGACATTGTCATGAATTTGTCTTTTGGGTAGAAAACCAGTTTGGTCTTGATGAATAAAATCCTTAAGTATATTCTTCATTCTTTCTGCTAATATCGTTGTAAATATCTTATAGTCATTATTCAATAAAGATATTGGTCTGTAATTTTTAGTTAATGTTAAATCCTGTTGTTCTTTGGGTATCAATGTTATATGTGCTTCTTTCCAAGTTTCAGGCATAATTCCTGTTTCCAAAATAGAATTCATAGTCTTCTGCAAAGGTAGACATAAATCCTCTTCAAAACATTTATAGTAGGCTGCTGACAATCCATCCGGTCCAGGTGCTTTTCCACTACTAATTTTCTTAAAAGCTTTTATCAATTCTTCTTTTGTTATAACATTATTTAATATCAATCTTTGTTGGTCATTAAGAACAGTTAGTTTTTGTTTATTCAAATATTCTTCAATCTCATCCAAGTTGACATCTTGTTTTTTATATAATTTAGAATAATAGTCATGAAAGGTTTTTTGAATGTCCATATTATTCACCAGAGTTTTTCCTTCATGTTGAATATTAGTAATCAAATTCTTTTGTCTTTGTTTCCTCAATTTATAAGCCAGCCATCTACCTGGTTTATTTGCATATTCAAAATATTTTTGTTTTGTAAATTTCATTTGAGTCTCTAACTCTTGAGTTAATATCATTGATATTTGCTTTTGTAGAAATTTAATTTGAGTGAGCAAAGTGTCATCCATTGGTTTATCTCTCAAATCTAACTCTTTACTTTTAATTTCATCTAAAATCAATTGAATTCTTTTTTTGGACTTAACTTATGACAATTGGTGTCCATTTTTGTTTTTTCTTCCTCATTTGAGCATTGTATTGAATAAAATAACCCCTCATATATGCTTTACTGGCTTCCCATACAGTTTGAATATTAGTCCCTTTGTTCAAATTAAATTGAAAATATTCTCTTAATTTTTTTTTGCATACATCAACTACATCATTATTCCGTAGTAGTGACTCATTCAATCTCCATCTAAATACATTCCGTTTCCCTTTAAGAGTCAACATTACTGGATTGTGATCTGATAAAGTCTTAGGTAATATATCAACTTTGTTAATATCCATCATCAAATTTTTAGATATCAAAATCATATCTATTCTAGAATGTGATTTAAATCTCTCTGAATAATATGTAAATTCTCTGGAAGTCCCATTCATACATCTCCAAATGTCTTGTAAATCCAACATCTCTTTCAAGTCGAAAAATGTTTGTGGCAATTTTCCCTGTGTTTGCTTCACTTCTTTTTGTGACTGTCTATCCAATCTGGGGTAAATTACCCCATTCCAATCCCCCATGAAACACCAATTGTCATAAGTTAAGTCCAAAAGTTTATCCATCAGGTTTTTATAAAATACTCCTTTATCCATATTCGGTGCATAAAGTCCAACTATCAGTGTTTTAGTTCCTTGTATGTTAATTTCTACTACAATGTATCGACCCTCTTCATCAGCTAATATCAATTTTGGGTTTAACTTTGGTTGTACATATAAGACTACCCCTTTAGTTTTTTTATATCCAGCCGAAATAAATTCTTCTCCAAGCTGTTTTTGAATCAAATATTTAGTATCTTTTTTACAAATATGAGTCTCTTGTAAACAACTTATGTCCAATTTCTGTTTTTTCAAAAAATGAAATATCTTTCTTCTTTTTTGTGGAGCATTGGCTCCATTAATATTCCATGTCAGATATTTAAGTTCCATTGGTGTTTTATTCTTTAAAATCCCTTTGTTAAGTCCACACCTGTAGCTCCTTTCTCAGATAGATCTTCAGTCTTCTCTTTGTCTTTCGATGTTTCTCCTCCTTTTGTCAATTCTCCTTCTGGTAAACCCATTTCTTTCTTGTATTTCTCTAAAAAAGCTTTTGCTTTTAAAATGGAAGTTATTTTGAATCTCTGTCCTTTAAACTCAAACGATACGCCTTCCAATTTTTCCCATCTGAATGAAATACTATGTTGCCTTAATTTGTCTGTAAGGAAAGAATAGTCTTTTCTTTTCCTAATTATTCTCAAGGGAATTTCTTTTAATACAATTATTTCCTTCCCTTCTATATTTAATCTAGTATTATAATGCTTCCTTAAGATTTGCTCTTTTGTCACTTTTCTTACAAAATATATCAATATGTCTCTAGGGACTTTTCTTTCCTTAGCATAACGTGAGTTTACTCTGAATATCTTGTCTATCTCCAAATCTAAATCTTGTTCTCTTGTCTCCAAAAATTTAGCTAATTCAAAAGTCATCCTTTCTCTCACATTTTCATCTACTTGTTCTGGAATTGCTCTAAATCTCAAGATGTGCTCCTTCTCTCTCATTTCTGCTAAAGCTGTGATATCTAGATTATGTTCAATCTCTTTAATAGCATATTCTGATTTATCTTCTAATTTTTGCATCTGGCTTTGCGTATCTTTAAGTTCTCCTGACAGAGAATTGACCACTTCCTTAACTGTTTGAATTTCTTTTTTAAAATCTTGCTTAATCTCTCGGGTTATTTCTTTCTTCATATCGTCCATTTTTTTGTCTAATGCTGTAATCTGATCTTCCATCTGCTTCGTGGAGTCATCCATTTTCTTATTTATTGCTGTATTCTGGTCATCCATTTTCTTATTTATTGCTGTATTCTGATCATCCATTTTCTTATTTATTGCTGTATTCTGATCATCCATTTTCTTATTTAGTGTTGCAACAGCTTCTAATATCTTTTTCATTTCTGGTAATAAAGCTTCTGAGGCAGATGTAGCAGGTGTAGCAGAATCAATAGATGATCCTCCAGTCTCCTTCTTCTTCTCCTTCTCCGCCCGTCTCGTTCCCAAAGACGCCATAGCCCTGCAAAAAAGAAGAAAAAAGGGAGAAAAGGGGAAAAAGCACCATATAACAATATAACAAAAATTATTTAAAAAAGGGGGAAAAATTAAAAAAAAATTAAAAATTCTTTTACAAATAATAAAAAGAAAAAAGAAAAGGTGAAAAAACAAATATCCAAAAGGTTAAGGAAAAAGAAAGAGAGAACTAGGCTCCTTTAAAAATTTTCCTCTTAGGTCATTTATAATCCCTTATATATAAAAGTCCACAGTGTTTCAAAGGATAAAAGCCTAGGACTTTTTGTTCTCCTGTAGTCAAAATCAAAGATAAGAATAGTAAATATTCCCAGGGTTTCACCTTCCCACTTGTAATTCTTCAATCCAACCACAAGTCAAAAAGAAAAAATGTTGCTAGAGACATGTAAAAAAGCCTCTACTTTCCATATAATAATCCAATAATCCAAATTAAACGTTAAAAAACTTGACTTTTTCAGAAAAATAAATCCAAACAGAGTTCAAAGTTCAAAAAGAAAAAGAGGAACTTGTATATATAAAAGAGTTTTTAATAGGGTTCAGTAATCCCAACATCAAAATCTTAAAAAATAAAGTATTAATCACTCCATTTAAATCCAAGCTTTAATATAGTATTCCAGAGAACAAAAATAGAAATACCAATAGTTGTCCATAAGTAAAAAACTCAAACCAAACTGAAATAATAGTAAAAGTCACTTTCACTTCTAGCAAAGCCACTTAGCTTCTCTTCCCACCGTTTATTCTTCCATTAACAAGAAAAAAATATAGCACCAGCAAATATAAATCAAGTCCAGATACAAATCTTAGCACTTAATAAAAAAATAATAATGTTTAAAAGTAAAAAAAAGTGACTAAAAGCCTGGTCGGGCCAGCTACTTATCTGTTAGAATCACGGCTGCTGCAGAGCCCCGTTTTTTTTCCCAGTCTCCTTTCATTGCTCCATCTCCCTCCTCCCGCAGTGGAAATTACAGGAGTCGGGGGAGGGCATTTACTTCAGAGACCCTTTGTGGTTAATCTTCTGATCACACTCTCTTCGAGTGTGATTTTTCCAGCGATTTTCTTCTCCCAAATCGCTGCAAACAGCTTAGCCGTGGAATCGAGGCTAAGGAGCCCCGGTTCTTCGCTGTGCTCCGACCAGTACCCGGAAGTGAAAGTCCCATTCAATCTTTCTATCATCTTCCATCCTGCTGGGAGGAACTCAGGAGGACTTTGGGGTTGGCAATTCATCCATTATGTTTTTTCCCCTCTGATCTAGAATCACTTTGTTCCTGTTATATTTTGCTTAAGTGTGTATGAAAGGGTCAGCAAAATACCATACAAAAGGAATCTGGATGTAATTATGCATATGATTATTGTAACAATGCTTTGGGGTATCGACACACATGTTTTTGTTGCTGACGAAGAGAAACGAAAGATACTTATGAGCAGGAATAGAGAAAATTCTTATTTATGGAATTAATTTTAGAAATTCAAATTTAATGGAAATTCAGGACAGTTATAGGACGTAAAGGAAGTAAATAAGGAGAATCTTCTTATTTTTACACAAGTGTGTCAATGAGCTACTCGGATCTCAGCTGCTCCAAGTGATAAATTTACAGGTGTTCCTTTGCAGGATTTTAAATGAACTTTTGGACAACAAGAGAATATAGCCAGTGTTGCTGGAAAATAACTTGTATTTTCCCTGAGGTTCAGTCTACAGTCCCAGGGGTAGCCTATAATAGTCCCACTGGCACATGTGTGCCTGGAAACACTTCCCTTGGGGTCTGCCAAGCTTCTTTACCTGCTCTTTAAAATATTATTTTAAATTAAAAGATCTGCCCACCAATCCTTAGCATAATCTTATTGAGAAAAATTACTCTACTAGTACAAAGAGTTGGACTTCCTGTCTCTCTTTATTGGCATCTAATGGCAAATTTTGCAGCCCAAACATGGTAGTCCTACAAACATAATTTAATGTTATATGTGTTAAACACAATCAAGTCCATATTCTTATTTGTCTATTTTTAGTGTCTGCTATCCTTTTATAAGAGAATAAATTCCTTCATTCTTACAACGTTATCAGAACTTTAACCAAAATGTCAAAGTCCCACATTTATTTTCACTAAACTATTTATCATTCCTAGATTAACACTGCAGCTCTAGACTTTACAAAATCCCTTGGATCTAGGAGTAGACTAACAGTCTCTGATGGATGTTCATATTGTACTGAAGAGGAAGAAAAGGGAAGGGCTGATGGTCAGAATTGTATAGTGGTGGTAGGTAAGTTTCTAACTCTATTGTTTGCTTCTGTGTGCTGTTTTGTTCCTGCTTCTTTGTGTATTTAGGATAATGTTTGGGAAAGAATGCTTTTACTAGTTCTAAATCAGGATACTGAAATATTACTAAGGCATTTCTTTGTTGCTTATAGCTAGATTGCTAAACAAGGTGTCAGCCAAACTAGAACTATCATATTTGGGCTGCAAAAATCTAGATCACCACTAGATGATAGCAGAGAGTAAATTTCCTGAATCTCTTTGCTGTCAGGTAAAGATTGTCCAAGGCTCTGCAGCCCAGATATGGTAGCCTAGCAAAACAGCACCACTGTCTATTAATCACAATTTTAAAGGTCAACTGTTAAGGTTAATACCACTATATTCTTAAATGTTGTCTGGTGAAACTCTTACTTAAACGTTTTTCCCATTGGGAGCTGGGGGTGGTAGAATAAAAATTAGCCATAATCAGAAAAATGTGTCTTATCTTCTTCCAATGCCTCATCTATTAAGCACTCTTTAATAAACAGCTCAGTGAAAAGCTTTCCATCATTATTAGACATTGCCAAGAAAGGCCTCCTTTTCCTTTGCCAAGTTCACATGGGCTGAATGGATGGAGGAGACAAAAGGGCTATATTTCATTTTGTATAAGTCTTCCATCATAGCTCAGGCATAGAACCTTTTGCTGTTGAGTGTTATCACAGCTCCAGCTGCCATTATAGAGACAGCAAATTAGGGAGCCTTATGTTATAAAGAAGGAAAGGAGGAAATATGATCTTCTTAAACTCTTGATACCAAAAAGCAACCAAAAAACCCAGCCCTGTACAGATGTTTCCTATATGTGACCAAATGTGGTTAATTCTGAGGTTTCATACCTACAGTACAAACCCATGGAGCTACTTTAGATTATATCTATGATATATTCCCAATTAAATCTGAGGCTGTGCTAAAGTAGAATTATTCCATGAAAGTGGACAGAACAAATGATTACCTCACAATACTGTACCTTCAATTTGCAAATTCTACAAAAGTTTATGTCATTTACTTCTTAACTTAAGTTGAAAGTGATCCCAAGCATGATCCCTTTCAGCTCTTATTTTAAACAAACCTGTTGCCAATTCTTCCACCAGCAAGGGGGGCAGTAAAGGGTATTTTGTATCCCTTCCAGGGTATCCCATAAGGAAAATATCCTACCTGTAATTTCAATTTGTACAGCTTTTACTTCTATCATTAGGTAACAATATATACTACATCCATGAAAAGCATAACACAGGTACATTAGTGATTTTAAACCACACTAAGCTATTGAACTCCATGGGAAGAATTTCCCAGCATCCTGCAAGGACATTTGCTCCAAGCTGGCAATCTTGTCTCTTACATGACAGCCTGGGCAGTCACCTTAAAGGTAGGGTACTTTTCAAAATTCTGGGCCATATGCCAACAATGCTTAATCCTATCCTGCTTAAAGAAACAAGATAAGAAGAGTATTGATGCCTTTGAACTTTGGTGTTGGAGAAGACTCCTGAGAATACTGTGAACAGCCAAGAAAACAAACTGATGGATCATTGAACAAATCAACCCAGAGTTCTCCCTTGAGGCACAAATGACCAGGCTCAAATTATCCTACTTCAGACCCAGCTCTCTGGAAAAGGCTCTAATGCTGGGAAAGGCGGAAGGAAAGAGAAGAAGAGGACAACCAGCAGCAAGTTAGCAACTGTAGCTGGACTCAGTTACAGTGACAATAAGTGCACCATTGGGAGACCTGAAAGAACAGGTTAGAGATAGATCACCTTGGAGAAAATCTATCTGTGTGGTTGCTAGGAGTCAAAAACTACTTGATGGTACATAATTGATAAATCAGTATGCCAACAAACCAATTTTCCCTGCCCTCTTGGAAATGTGGACAAGGCAAACAGATGACTTTTCAAAGTCTCCATTAACCGTTTTCCTCATTCTCTTTCTTCATGGCTGCTTAATTACTCCTTGGTTAGACTTTTTCCCATCTGGTCAATCTAAATCTAGTCAGTTTTTTTCTCTTTTCAGCCCTTCTACTCTCAAGCCTCCCCCACCCAAATCTACTGTTTAATTTCCTTGGGATGAAACTTTCAGCCTCTTTATATCCATATTGGTTGAGCTGCCATCCAATGTTCCCGAAATCTGTGCCCAAGCTACATGGAGTAGAATACTAGATAGGCAAAGAGCTGCAAGGAAAAAGGCCTCGTGTTTTCTCTTCTTTGCTTTCTACTCATAAGTAATCTTTCTATCAGCAAGGGAGGGGGTCCCCCTCTCTGCTGGTTCTCAATACTCTTCTTCTTATCTGCTCTCCCTCCTCTGCCTTGCAACATCCCCAATATGGATTCCCTTACCAACTTTGCTCAGACTGAAGAAGCTCCTTGGATAAGGAGCGAAACGTTTCCACTGAGAAAATAGAAATCCAGTTGACATGATTCAAGCTACAGACAATTCCACCTGGATGACTGAGAACCTTCATAGACATCCCCAATATGGGGTTTCTGAACTAAATTTCTGCCTAGTTCCAAAACTAAATCATTTCTCCTCCTTCTGTACTCTTTCCTCCTACCTGATTTTAGGGATTTGTTAAACTATAATCTGGATGGCAAAAGATGTAGCAGGAAGGGCAATCTAACTCTTAGATGTTATTTTTCTGCAATTATAACCTTTTCCTGGCTTGCACCAACTTTACTGCAACTGGGTTGCATGACTATAATCATAATATTTGTGAAAGCAAACATCTGAAACCTGTCATTAAGTGAGGAATTGCAAATGAACGGCAAGTGAATATTCAGAACAACTTAAATGTAAATGTTGCCTCTCCATGGCTTTTATCTTAGACAATAAAGTTCACTACAACATTTATCCTGGATGCATTGTCTAATGCTGTTGGGAATTAACCAGCTTACTTGGCTATAGAATTATCTAGCATGATGCAAAGGCTTTTGGTAGGCACTGTAAAAGTATTTCCTGGTTCCACAGGTTCATAATCTAAGGAATACTACTCATGTATACATTCTGCTTTCTTCTGTCTCCTCTTTACACTGTAGTCAACATTACTAATCTGAATTTAACTCATCCAACTCTTAATTACATCAGTCTATTTCCTCTACCAAATTTTTGAGTTTTTCCAAATCACACTAAGCAACCCACCAATTTCTAGAACAATTTATTCATTTTTTTCCATCCCTAATTTATTAGTTTGGTAACCACTTGCTCCAGATTACATACAGGTGCTTTAATGAGTCATTCCCAGGAAGTGTGATATCTACACAGGCTGACCATATTTCCTTGAGATGAAAACAGGACCCTAACACGCACCTGCGCGCCTACGTGCCGGAACACTGGCACACAGGTGCGCGCGCATGCATACAGGCAGGCGCACAGGCAGGCACGCTTGCACAGGCAGGCGCGCAGGCAGGCATGCTGGCGCATGCACATACTCTAACTTGGAAAACAGGACAAAAAGGAAAATCAAAATTTGCACAGCTTCGGCTTGTGCACCAGTTATGCCCATTCCTGGACCGTGATGCCCTCCGAACGGTCACTCACACCCTTGTCATCTCCCACATAGACTATTGCAACATGCTCTACATGGGGCTACCATTGAGGAATATCCAGAAGCTACAGCTGGTACAGAATGCGGCCGCGCAGGCAATTTTAGGTGCACCAAGGTCAGCACATATAACACCTTTGCTCTGCGAGCTGCATTGGGTGCCGGTTTGCTTCCGGGTCCAATTCAAGGTGTTGGTTATTACCTTTAAAGCCCTACATGGCATGGGACCAGGATACCTGAGGGACCGTCTTATCCCCGTATCATCGACCCTCCCCACCCGATCATTCAGAGAGGGCCTGCTGCAGACCCCATCAATAAGAGACTTCCATCTAGTGGGGTCCAGTAGGTGGGCCTTCTCTGTAGTGGTGCCCACCCTTTGGAATATCTTGTCCCCAGAGTTGAGACAGATTTCCTCCCTCCCGACCTTTAGGAAAGATCTGAAAACCTGGTTCTGCCGCCTAGCGTAGGAGGGGGAAAGTAATAGCTCCTCCTGGGGGTGGTTAATACCATAATGTCCTCCCTATTATTTAAGATCAACTCATCAGATTGGATTTTACATTTATTTATATTGTGTTAATAATCTGTAATTTTATATTTATATTTTAACCTTGGTTTTATTGTAAACCGCCCAGAGTTCCCTGTTGGGGGAGTTGGGCATTCATATAAATTTAAATAATAAATAAATAATAAAATTGAGATTTTGTTTGGAATGACGGGACGGTTGGAAAATGTTAAAATTTTATTTCTGTGACTGAACTACATTGTCTTAATATAGTTGTAACAAATAGAGCATAAATGGTAAGAAGAAAGAATGGCATATTTTGGTTGAACGATTTCAAGCAACCAAATTTGGGTTTCAAATATTTATTGTTGTTGTTGTTGTTATAGACCTTCAGAACTATTTGTGTTTAGCATAAGATGAACCTAGAATAAGATATAAACCTAGTTCTAGAAGAAAGGAATACAAGTTAACATTTGGATGAAGAAAATAAAAACATCAAGAGCAGATGATAAAAAGAAAATAAGAAAATAATTTTGCATTTTGCTTATACTGTATGAGGTTTGAAAGCAGTATTCTTAGGCTATAAATTATCAGAAAAAATGTAGAGAGAGTAAGAACTATTCTTCAGTTAATTTTATTTTATGGGTGTATTTGGTTTTGTTGTTTCATTACTTGCAATATATTGTTAATATAATATTTTTGTTTTATTTCTGTTTTTTATATCAAAGAGAGAAAATTAAGGAAATAACTCACATTTCTATCAAATCCCATCAAACCTGATAAAGTAAGATGATCACTTTTAGGAGTTAAGAGCGTGATGATCTCAGTACAAAAATAAATCTTTGTTCAGAGCTTGTTCTACCCATAGGACTCCTGTTATAAAAGGTTCATTGCCAGTTTCATCTTAATGCCTTGATTCCCAGGACATTGTTATGGGTGAATGAAAGAAGAGCCAGAAGACAAGAGAGAGGGGGAGGGGGGGGGGAAGGAGAAACAAAAGAACAAAAGAAAAGTTAGAGGTTACTTGCTTATATGCCTATAACAGGAAGAGAAAATACAGTAAGGGTTTTTAGAGAAAGGGCTAGATTTTGACAATTTGGAGTTCAAAGATCACTGAATCCGTACTAGTAATGTATAGATAAGAGGAGCAAACACAGGAAATATCTCTGCTAGCACAGTGAAGCTAACATTTTCTCTACAGCTACAGTTAAATTCTTTTTGAATAGAAAAGAATGAGACAAGTTGGCTTATCATTCAGGAAGTTTGATACAAACAATAAGTACTGTTTGGGGGATAGCATAAAAATGCCAAAGTTCATATCTTCTTGCTGTTCCTGTTAAAGTTATTTGGTTAAAGTATTCTATGCAGAATTAAACGCATGGCATTTTTTCCACTGAGTCTGGCCAGAGAGTGGAAAAGTACAAGTTAGAAGTGAAAACAATTTACATTGTTTTCTGCATTGAAAGTTTGGTTCTCAAAACATTTGAGACGTAATCGGCAGATGTCCCTCTAGCTAGCCATAATAAACCCTTATCACGATTGTTCTCAAGAGAACTGTAGCTCGAGGAAAGGCCAATACACAACACTGCCATCGTGTGACGCTTTATAGTAAGTACAATTACTACCAACATGCTATGCTGAAAGAGATGCCCATGTTTGAACCAATCAGATGTGAGCTATGAACCATGGGTATTCCTTCATACTTATGTTCTCACTTATGTTCTTTATACATGCCTTCTGTTCTTTATGTAGACTGCTATCTACATGTACTTGTATCTGAACTGTAACCATGCCTGGTCTTTGCAGAGACCATGATGTTTTTCTTTCCTCACTTCTGGTGATGGAACTCTGCTTATGCTTTGATTTTACCTTTTTGCAATAATGCACTATACATCCATTATTGCCTTATGCTATCAATAAAGATATTGTTAGCCTTACAACACGTTGTTTGGATTACTTCAAGCCTGAAACCCCAAATAGTTAACCATCACCCAATAATTCCAGGTTATTTCCTATAGATTTGATTTTAGTCAAATTAAAATATGGCTCTTATCTGTCTGTTGAAATAGCCACATATAATTCTACACCCTATTTTTCAGTAGGGGAATTAAGGAGGATCTTGTTACTAAATTTCTAAAATGGAGAAGAAACTCTCCAACAGTTTCTCAGTTCTGGGATTCACTATCACCACCAGCAGTAGTTCCCTCTCTCCCCACCTCTCTCTCACACACATATACACCAAGACACACATATACGTGGTGCGGGTTTTTTGTTTGGTTTCCTTTGCTACTATTATAAAGGACAGCCATCATTCTGAGCCTTCCATAATCTCCTGGATATAGCAATGTTCTCAGGAATTATATTGGAAGAGGAGATGGTGGCTACCATTCCCCCCCCCCCCCATGATGAGAATATTTGTAGAAAACTGTGCCAAATTATTTTTATGTGAAAGAGACAGTAGTTTCTGTCTTTGAAGTGGAAGCTGTTGTCACAAGAACTTAAGAACTGTTGCTGCACACATAGTTCTGCTACATGTATGCACAGGAAGGTTTTTTAGATTAGCAGTTCAATTTTAGCAAGCAGCTGTTCTAGAAGTCTATTTCCTTTCACCATATTGGACGTTTAACTGCTCTGACGCCTGAGAATACCATGGGCAGCCAAGAAAACAAACCAATGGATCATCAAACAAATCAACCCAGAGTTCTTACTCAAAGCACAATTGACCAGGCTCAAATTATCCTATTTCGGACACATTATATGAAGACCTAGCTGTCTAGAGAAGGCGCTAATGCTAGGACAGGTGGAAGGAAAGAGAAGGACAGCCAGGGCAAGGTTCATGGACTCAGAGTGGTAACAGGTGTACCTTTGGAAGACCTAAAGGACTAGGTTAGGGACAGATCATCATGAAGAAAAATTGTGGGGTTGCTAAGAGTTGACACTGATTTGATGGCACATAATCAATCCATCAACAATGTACAGAAACATATCTATGTATGTGTGATCTATCTATCTATCTATCTATCTATCTATCTATCTATCTATCTATCTATCATCCATCATTTTTCACTCTCCCCAGCCCTATAACTCTGAATCTAGTGTACATTATAAATGATATAATAGATAATCTGACATGTTCTTGCCTTGGTTGCATAAATACCAAGTATCTTTATGCTGTCTCTCATAGCTCTTGCTCTTAGAGATTTGCTGCTTTACATCTGTAGGATTAATTTGGCTGCTATAGATTTTCCTTGACATAGTAAAAGGTCTGGAATGAGAAGGAGGAACATTCTTATATTTCCAAAGCAGAAAGTTAATAGTTTAAGGTCAGAAAAGAGCACCTGTCCCATGAAATCCTTCCATCACAACATATTCAGTAGGTTTCACTCTGCAAGGTGCACTAAATTGATTTGTTTTTATTTTCAAGATGGGGCAGTCAACCCAATATAGATGAAACTGCTGTGATGAATAGACTCTGTACTTTCATTCCACCACCATCTCAAACATTTTATAATTCAACCTATAGAGCTTTTGCTTTTCCTACCTTTGTGCTTTCCTTTTTTCTCTCATTCATCTTTTCTGTAAAATTAATTCCTTTTGAGATTCAATTCTTATGTAGGTGTGCTTACAGCACACATCAGAAACACCTTGAAGCAGCTATGACTTTTTCCTGGGTTCACACAGTTTCTCTCTACAGCTTGCATATGATTCCTGAGAAAAGAAATGTTTAGTTTAAGATGATCTTAATAAGTCTGCATGAATGCCCACTCATGATTCAAATTACAGTATATTTTGCCTTTCAAATTAGGGTCACTATGTCTTCTTCTTGGCGATTACTCGTAGCCGAGTAAGATTGTCTTCCAAGGGTAAAATCTTAACAGTGGATCTGTAAGTGGCTCTAAAGGCCAATTCTGGATCCGCACAACCTCCCACAATGAGGGCATATGTTTCCGGGTGGAAGACGGTCATGATGAGGGTTTGCCTGACGTGCCTTCCTCTTAGCTCATTTCTCCCTTTCTCCCTTCGTGCTTCTTCAAAGTTCATAGCGCCTTTAATAAAGGCTGACCTCCAATTGAAACGCTCATGAGTTAGGGCTTCCCAGTTCTCAATGCTGATATTACATTTTTTTTAATTAGCTTTGAGAGTATCTTTGAATCTCTTTTGCTGTCCACCAATATTCCGTTTTCCATTATCAAAGATACAATAATACATGTCCATTAGAATAATATTATAACTACATATTTAAATGTATTTAATCTAATGTATTAGATTAACATGTTATGGCAGCCAATTTAAATGACTTTGGGTTCCATATGCAAGTCAGAAAATGTTTTCCACAATACCCAGTATGAAAAGTTGATTTCATATCATACATACATATATACATATCATACATACATATATACATATCATACATACATAGGGTCTATGTCATATGTAGCCCTAGTCAACAACAAGCTATATATTTAAATGGCCTGGGTTGGGATAAAACAGAATGCTATTTTCAAATGATGCCATCATTTATAAAAACTAGCTTCCCTACTCCAACATCAATTGGATATGAAGATCATCTGGCAAATCTTGGCATGCATGTGAAAAGTCTTCATGTTTCTCAATTTATTTTGTTTCCAAAATCAACTTTTCATACTGGGTATTGTGGAAAACATTTTCTGACTTGCGTATGGAACCCAAAGTCATTTAAATTGGCTGCCATAACATGTTAATCTAATACATTAGATTAAATACATTTAAATATGTAGTTTTAATATTATTGTAATGGACATGTATTATTGTATCTTTGATTGAGTGATTACTCTTATAAACTACCATACATAAAAATGTATGATGGAAAGATATTTCTGCCTATAAAACAAAATTGGAGTACCCAGAGCCAACCCAAAATAACTTTTCAAGTGCTCAGTTGAGTTCAAGGGACTTTGGGAATATCTATTTTTGACACTCCTCTTTTCCTCTGCCCAAAGGCCCCAGCAATTTTCAAATCTGTGAAAGATGGTGAAGATGGAAAAGATGACAGGCTATAGAATATCTCTCATTGGGTCTACTAATTGGAAAATTATACTGCTTGTGTTACTTACTGTGAGGGCTAGATCTGGAAAGGTCAGAAGCAAACTGATACCAGACTGGTCTATTGCAATTTATTTATTCATTTCTCACATTTCTAAGGCTAATCAACTCATTGACAACTCTGGGTGCCATACAAAATTAGCAATAAAAATACATTGATATCTACTGGTTCTCCTGACTCAAAATGGAGGCTTCATCCCATTATGAAGCACATATGGGAGAAGGAGGCCCAAGAACTGAACCTTGCTTCTATTATAAATTTAGCTTGCATTTTGCACTTGGCAGTTGATGGATTTCTCTTTAATGGCTTTTTTAGTTCTTTCAGTATACATAGATTATCAAAGTACTTGTTCTTAAATCACTGCATGTAAAGCTTCAATTTTTAGAATCCGCCTGTAGAAACCTCTCAGTATCCACTGGAGAAAAGGCACATTTTACTGTTTTAGATTCTGAGATTTATATATCCAGCTTGATATGCTAGTCCACAGTGGAAAGATGATATGGTGGGACAATGAGAAGTCAAAGAATGCATTTCTGCTGGCCTGGGGGCAGGAGAAGGAAATCCTTTCAGCAACATCACCTCAACAAATTATTTCCTTCAACTTTCTAGAAGGGCAAGAGCTGAGTTGCAGCCTCCTCCTACTCATTGTCCAATATAGGATCATAGAATCAAAGCTGGATGGTGCAATCTAGCCCCTATGTACTGCTGAATGAAGAAAATACATTAAATAAACATTTATCCAGAGTTTCAGAAAAAGTATTTGGGGAAGGAAAAATAATGATTCTGAGTGAAAACACTGATTTATTAAATTACCTGACCCCCAGTCAAGTAAAGCCGGAACAAAGAAAATTTAGGTTTCAGTTCAGTAGAAGTAAGCCGAGTGATCTTATGTGTAACGTTATATTTCTTATATTTTCACCATTTGTTCACCCTAGTCACATCAATGGGTGAGCAATCTCATATAGCTTTAAGACTACAACCTGCCATTATTGTGGAAAAGTGATTTGAAAGAGGTATAAAGCTTCCTTGTCCTTGATCAGAGCCAAACTATGTAAGGCTGCAAATCTCTTTCTTTGCAGCAAAGGAAAACTATCCTGTATTGTCGAAGGCTTTCACGGCCGGAGTTCAATGGCTGTTGTGGGTCTTCCGGGCTGTGTGGCCGTGTTCTGGAAGTTGTGGTTCCTAATGTTTCGCCAGCATCTGTGGCCAGCATCTTCAGAGGGCAGGAGCACAGATAGAAGCAAAATCTCTGAGAGATTTTGCTTCTATCTGTGCTCCTGCCCTCTGAAGATGCTGGCCACAGATGCTGGCGAAACGTTAGGAACCACAACTTCCAGAACACGGCCACACAGCCCGGAAGACCCACAACAGCCACAGAAAACTATCCTCTTTGGGCAGAATTAACAGACAATGAATCTCAGTGCCTGGAGGCTGTGGGGGTCTGGACGGGGAACAACAGGCTTCAACTGAACCCTGGTAAGATGGAGTGGCTGTGGATTGATGGCCTCTCAGTATCCAGGAAGTTGTCATCTTTGGTTCTGGATGGGGTGGCACTGCCCCATTCGGAGCCAGTGCAGAACTTGGGGGTCCTCCTGGACTCACGACTCCTGCTCAAAGAGCAGGTGGCAGTCGTGGCCAGAAGGGCCTTTGCTCAACTTTGTGTTGTGCGCCAGTTACGCCCTTTCCTGGATCGAGAAGCCCTCCAAACAGTCACTCATGCCCTTGTCATCTCCCATATAGACTATTGCAATGCGCTCTACATGGGGCTACCCTGGAAGAGTATCCGGAAGCTTCAGATGGTCCAGAATGCAGTCACGCGGACAGTTATTGGTGCCGTAAAATTGGCACACATGACACGACTGCTGTGCGAGCTGCATTAGGTACCAGTTTGCTTCCAGGTCCAATTCAAGGTGTTGGTCATCACCTTTAAAGCCCTACATGGCATGGGACTAGGTTACCTGAGGGACCATCTCACCCCCAGAACATCAACCTGCCCCACCCAGTCATGTAGAGGGGGCATGCTACGGACCCCATCAGCAAAGGAATTCCATATAGCAGGGTCTAGGAGGCGGGCTTTCTCTGCAGTGGCACCCACCCTTTGGTATATCTTGCCCCAGGAGCTGAGGTGGGTTTCCTCACTCCCAACCTTCCGGAAGAATTCGAAGACCTGGTTCTGCCACCTTGCCTGGGATGGGAAGGTCAATAGCTCCTCCTGGGGGTGGCTGGTGCCATAGTGCCCTCCCTATTATTTAAGAACTAGCCCTTGGATTTTATACTTATTTATTGTATTTATACTGATTGTAATTTTATGTTTATATTTTTTAACTTGTGTTTTTATTGTAAACCGCCCAGAGTCCCCCGGTTGGGGGAGATTGGTGTTGATATAAATTTAAATAATACATAAAATAAATAAATAAATAAACTCCAAGGGCCAGCACCTGCCATTGTTCAGGATTCTTCACATGAAGATTTTTAAAGCTATTGGATTTGAGTTGAGAGGGCATGATCCTGGTAATCACTGTCTCATTTTATAGCCTGGTTCATCTGAGGAGAAGAATCCAGTGGGGCTTGGAGCCATTCAGTGTAGAGAAAAGTATGACAAGAATGTCCTGTAAAACTGCCCACACTTTTAGACTTTCCATGCCAAGATCCTTCATATACCTTAAATGTATCTCTAATCTGGATTTGTTTTGTTTTATTTAAAAAGAGATACATTTTAGGCACAAGCAGGCAAACCTCACTGTCTTCTCCTTTTATAATTTTCAGGTAGGACACTGTTGATTGTTAGCTGAAGTCTTTATGTCATCTACAAATGCAAATGTACATTCAGTGACAATCCAGTTCTATGCTTCTCTATTCCATTGTTGTTTGCCTGGGAGACCACAGTGAAAGGCCTGAATGAATCATATCTAGAGGTTTGTTTCAGCATTTTTTTACAGCCCTGGATACAGTAGTACTGGATAAGTGTGTAGAGGTTTACAGACAAATAAAAGGAAAGATTTTTATCCCTATGGCTGAATGTCAAAATAAAGCATGCTCTTTTTAATCTTAGCATAACCATGATTTACTAGATAAAAGCCAACAAGAATGTAGCTCTGCCCAAAAGTTTTTCTACCTCATACAAAATACCAAATATCCAGAGTAGATCTGCCTCAAGTGAACATTGATAGAAACTGACTAGAGAAGCTAATTATAATTAATAAAGGTTCTGGGTTTTATACACTCCTTTGAATGCCTCCATCAACACTACATTTCCCCTCACATATTGATTTAACTTTGTTGAGCCCATGGGGTAGGAATTGTCACCTCATGATTTCTGGGTATTCAGCTGAATGGCTGAACAAAGTTCATCCATTTAACAATATTTGGAAAGGTATGTTATCATCTCTCCCATATAGAATCTGCCTGAGAGTGAGAGCCATACAAGAATCTTATGCAGACTTTCAATTGTATACATGGTGACTAAAAGCAGGGACAGCGGGAGTCATCCCAAACTTCATTTCCATCCATTAACTAAGCATGACTATGTGAAAATGATGTCTATCATATGTGTCTCCAAAAATCTTACAGATCAACAGCCACTGCTGCTGCCACTAAAACTCTTTAACACTGTTCACTCTTTAATGACAACCATGAATTTAGCTCAAGTTATGTGGCTTGTTGTTCCCATATTTACAACCAGCCAATATGGCCTAAAGTTAAGTGGTTCATTATTGGAAATGTCTTTCCTATTCTAACCTTTTTTAGTCAGACGATATGAATGATAATTCTCCAGAACAGCTTCATGTTCCCTCCATGCAAGCATTGTTTTTCTCTAGAACCTTTAGATCCTTGAGCAAAAGACATCCAGAAATGTTTTTGAGTACCAAATCTGAACAGAGTTGGCTGACAGGAGAGGTTGTTGTGTGTCCCCCCCCCCCAGGTTACTGTTGTTAAACAATTCCTGTAGTTATGTTGCAAACCTCCCAAATATATCAGAAGATCCCAATCTGTGTTCTATTCACCTCTGCTGTAGGATTTCCTTTTTTTCACTTCCGCCACTTTCTCCCAAGCAAGAGAAGCAACCACACCAAGGAGAATCAAAAGGGAAATACCCCTCCAATCTGCAGAAGCAGCAAATATACCTCACTTTACAAAGTGCTGGCCTAGGCAGCCATCTGAGACCCTTTCAAATGACAAGGCCAAACTTGGTTGTCACATTCTACACATAATTAAGCTGCTCTTTTTATTGTTTCAATCTGAAATGAAAAGCACCGTCTTTCCCAACAGAGGATTTGCAATGACGTTAAAGGTGAAAGGATGCTGGTTTCTATCTATAATTAGAGCCCAGGATTACAGCAGGGAACCTTGTACACTCTGGATTTGGACTTAACATAAATAAAGTCTCAGCATTTTTCTGATTATTAATGTTCTTTGGAAGTCCACTGTGGCTGGTTACATATATAACAGATGAAATACTGTTGACTTACTCAACTTTCTGTTTCTTGTAAGATTGGATATCCTTCTAAGCTCTGGAGGTATCCAGATTCTAATACTGAATGGAAACAAAACAAAAGTGGTGTATATGCATCTGCAGCCCCATTAATAAGAGCATCCTCTAGTAATGAACATATTAGCTGTTGGTAAACTACAAACCAACTCACTTGTTGTACAAACTCAGTTGTGGATGTGTCTGGAAGTTGAAGGAAAGTCCGATGCTGTAAAGAACAATATTGCATAGGAACCAGGAATGTAAGATCTATGAATCAAGGTAAGCTGGATGTGGTCAAACATGAGATGACAAGATTGAACATCGACATATTGGGAATCAGCGAACTAAAATGGACAGGAATGGGCGAATTTAATTCAGGAGACCATTATATATACTACTGTGGGCAAGAATCCCTTAGAATAAATGGAGTAGCTCTCATAGTCAATAAAAGAGTGGGAAAGGCAGTACTGGGGTACAACCTCAAAAACGACAGAATGCTTTCAGTTCGAATACAGGGAAAACCATTCAACATCACAGTGATCCAAGTCTATGCCCCAACCACTGATGCCGAAGAAGCTGAAGTTGACCGGTTCTATGAAGACCTACAACACCTTCTAGAACTAACACCAAAAAAAATGTCCTTTTCATCATAGGGGACTGGAATGCTAAAGTAGGAAGTCAAAAAATAACCGGAATAACAGGCAAGTTCGGCCTTGGAGTACAAAATGAAGCAGGGCAAAGGCTAATAGAGTTTTGTCAAGAGAACACGCTGGTCATAGCAAACACTCTTTTCCAACAACACGAGAGACAACTCTACACATGGACATCACCAGATGGTCAATACCAAAATCAGATTGATTATATACTTTGCAGCCAAAGATGGAGAAGCTCTATACAATCAGCAAAAACAAGACCTGGAGCTGACTGTGGCTCACATCATGAGCTTCTTATCGCAAAATTTAGGCTTAAATTGAAGAACGTAGAGAAAACCACTAGACCAATCAGGTATGACCTAAATCATATCCCTTATGAATATACAGTGGAGGTGAGGAATAGATTTAAAGGATTAGATCTGGTAGACAGAGTGCCTGAAGAACTATGGATGGAGGTTCGTAACATTGTACAGGAGGCAGCAACTAAAACGATCCCAAAGAAAAAGAAATGCAAGAAAGCAAAGTGGCTGACTGATGAGGCTTTACAAATACACTAGCTGAGGAAAGAAGGGAAGCAAAAGGCAAGGGAGAAAGGGAAAGATATAACCAACTGAATGCAGATTTCCAGAGAATAGCAAGGAGAGATAAGAAGGCCTTCTTAAATGAACAATGCAAAGAAATCGAGGAAAACAATAGAATGGGGAAGACTAGAGATCTCTTCAAGAAAATCAGAGATATCAAGGGAACGTTTTGTGCAAAGATGGGCATGATAAAGGACAAAAAAGGCAGGGACCTAACAGAAGCAGAAGAGATTAAGAAGAGGTGGCAAGAATACACAGAAGAACTATACAAGAAAGATCTTAATATCCCTGATAAATACGATGGTGTGGTCACTGACCTTGAGCCGGACATCCTAGAGAGTGAAGTCAAGTGGGCCTTAGGAAGCATTACTAACAACAAAGCTAGCGGAGAAGACAGTATCCCAGCTGAGCTATTTAAAATCCTAAAAGATGATGCTGTTAAAGTGCTGCACTCAATATGCCAACAAATTTGGAAAACTCAACAGTGGCCACAGGATTGGAAAAGGTCAGTTTACGTTCCAACTCCAAAGAAAGGCAATGCCAAAGAATGTTCAAACTACCGTACAATTGCGCTCATTTCACATGCTAGCAAGGTTATGCTCAAAATCTTACAAGCTAGGCTTCAGCAGTATGTGAACCGAGAACTACCAGAAGTGCAAGCTGGGTTTCGAAGAGGCAGAGGAACTAGAGATCAGATTGCCAACATTCGCTGGATCATGGAAAAAGCAAGAGAGTTCCAGAAAAACATCTACTTCTGCTTCATTGACTACGCTAAAGCCTTTGATTGTGTGGATCACAACAAACTGTGGCAAAGTCTTAAAGAGATGGGAGTACCAGACCACCTTACCTGTCTCCTGAGAAACCTGTATGCGGGTCAAGAAGCAACAGTTAGAACCGGACATGGAACAACCGACTGGTTCAAAATTGGGAAAGGAGTACGACAGGGCTGTATATTATCACCCTGCTTATTTAACTTATATGCAGAGTACATCATGAGAAATGCCGGGCTGGATGAATCACAAGCCGGAGTTAAGATTGCCGGGAGAAATATCAACAACCTCAGATATGCAGACGATACCACCCTAATGGCAGAAAGTGAAGAGGAACTAAAGAGCCTCTTGATGAGGGTGAAAGAGGAGAGTGCAAAAGCTGGCTTGAAACTCAACATTAAAAAAACCCAGATCATGGCATCTGGTCCCATCACTTCCTGGCAAATAGAAGGGGAAGAAATGGAAGCAGTGACAGATTTTATTTTCTTGGGCTCCAAGATCACCGCAGACGGTGACTGCAGCCATGAAATTAAAAGACGCTTGCTCCTTGGGAGGAAAGCTATGGCAAACCTAGACAGCATATTAAAAAGCAGAGACATCACCTTGCTGACAAAGGTCCGTATAGTTAAAGCTATGGTTTTCCCAGTAGTAATGTATGGCTGTGATAGTTGGACCATAAGGAAGGCTGAGCGCCGAAGAATTGATGCTTTCGAACTGTGGTGCTGGAGAAGACTCTTGAGAGTCCCTTGGACTGCAAGGAGGTCAAACCAGTCAATCCTAAAGGAAATCAACCCTGACTGCTCATTGGAAGGACAGATGCTGAAGCTGAAGCTCAAATACTTTGGCCACCTAATGCGAAGAGAGGACTCCCTGGAAAAGACCCTGATGCTGGGAAAGACTGAGGGCAAAAGGAGAAGGGGACGGCAGAGTATGAGATGGTTAGATAGCATCACCGATGTAATGAACATGAATTTGAGTAAACTCCGAGAGACAGTGGAGGACAGGAAGGCCTGGCGTGCTATGGTCCATGAGGTCACGAAGAGTCGGACATGACTAAACGACTGAACAACAACAAAAATCTACAAACCTTAGCAAAATTTAAAGGCTTCAATAATGTCTCATTTCTTTGCTTTCAAATTGTAGTAACAGGACAATACAAACACTTCTGTTTTCTATCAATCATGCTATACATTATAATATATAGTATGTCTTCTCTCACAATTTAAAATACTTACATTTGGAATCTACCTCCTGTAGATATTACTAAAGGAGAAATATAGACTGTAGAACATCAAATTACCAGCTACTGTATGTGTGATTTTTATATTTTGAAATGTTGGCTTCAGACTACAATAGCCAGTTTGGTGTAGTGGTTAAAGTGCTGGCCTAGAACCCAGGAGACTGTGAGTTCTAGGCCTCCCTTAGGCATGAAAGCTGGCTGGGTGACCTTGGGCCAGTCACATTCTCTCAGCCCAACTCACCTCACAGGGTTGTTGTTGTGGGGAAAATAGGAGAGGGAAGGAGTACTAGGTATGTTCGCCACCTTGAGTTATTTATAAAATAATAAAGGCAGGATAATAAATAAATTAAGAAAAATAAAAAAATGGTTCACTTCCAGGTAGATGTGGAAAAACTAAGAAACCCAAAGAAGTGGATGCAAGTTGTAACACTGGACTAGAATGGGAAAAAGGTAAAGATAGATTTCTGGTAACTACAGCCACATGAAGAGATGCGGCCAAAAGTACAACTTAATATATGAATTCTAGCTCAGGATCTAATGACATTCAAACTATTTTTATTTATTTATTTATTTATTTATTTATTAGATTTATATTACCGCCCATCTCCTTCAACCGAGGACCCTGGGCAGTTCACAATAAAAACCATGATAAAACACTATTAACTAAGATAACCATACTTTAGTCCCATTGAAAGTAATTAGTCCTGACTAATATATCTCACTGATTTCAGTAAGATTGGATCTGGAGCCAATATTGGAAGTCATGAATGGGGGAAAGTTGAAGAATTTCATCGGAACCTATTACAACTATTACTTAATAAATCTTATTCATTTTGGATACACTTGGATTCATGAAAAAGTAAATAAATATTTAAATTACGCAGATCAGTTGATTCTTACCTCACAGAGGGAAATGTTCACTGATAGAAAATGAGAGATTCTTTTTTACACATGAATAAATTTATTAAATATCTGAAGCTATAGACTACAAATTAATTATGAAAATTAAACCTATGAAGTTGTGAAAGACTTCTGGGTCTGATGGTTTTTCAATGGATTATTAAATAACATACACTTTTTTTTTGTTCTATACTGGCAGAGGCATTTGGGCCAAAAGTTCTTGCACTTGATTTTTTGTTTGTTTTGTTTCCAGGGGTGGCTTTTCTGTTTTTTGTTTAAAAAAGTAGTACCTTCTAGTAATCAGGTTGATTTCCAATAACTTTAGCTCCCATTTTCTATCATTATTTTCAAACAGATCGTGGTCTACTTCGGGTGAAAACATATTATAATAATCCTGTTTGTAATTTAAGTGGCAGGGAAGAATTAATCTTTCTTCAGTTGTTCTACTGCAATGACATTTTCAAAACTGATTCATTCTCAACACATGTTTAAATCTCAGATGCATCATTTGTGAATGTTTTTAGGCAAAGGAGAGGGAAGAGAGCCAATTTTAAATTGAATATACATTCTAGGCAATGTATATTATTTGATCATATTGTCATTGCAGGAAATCTATACCCCAAAAATGTGCTTATTATATATGTCTGAATGGGCAAATTCAGAGGTTTCATATTAGCTATAATTTGGCAGAACAAGGTAGCAGATTTGGAGGATGAGGATCATGAAAGGACAGTAACTGTTTAGTTATTTACTCTGTTAATATTCTACTGCTATTTCCAAAGATGAGGTAATGAAGAATGAAACACCTGAACATTAGGACTATGCAGATCCTTCTAAAAAGGTCCTAGCATCTGGAAGAAGGTTCCAAAATATCCACTCAAGCCTGGAAAAAGTTGTGATTACTTTAACAATGTGAAAATAAGTACTTGATATCTGCTGTCATGAATTCCAAAGCATCTCTTTTAAAGGACTGAACAGCCCTATTAAGTATCATTCACCCTGATTGCAGGAGAAAACATCTTTGCTTCTCTAATGCAGCAAAACGTCTTGGTCCAACCTCCTCCAACTGTAGGAGCTTGTGTTATGCACCTCTAGTCCCCTCTGTGCAGATGTGTACCCAACTGTGTTGGTTCTGCTTCAGTGTTTTGAGTTCGTCATGCATGTCTCAGAGATGGTCCCTATAGAAACTGCCTAAGTGGGATTTTCTTTAGAATTGGAAGCATGCATCCTGTGAAGGAAGCATTTCTTTTATTTATTAAAAGCATTAATATTTTCCCCTTCTGTGCCAGTACACAACACTCAAGGGAACTTAAAACAAACCAACAACTAAAATCAAAATTAAAACAATCAAACACCATAATTCATTAAAAGGAAATACAAACTTAATGAGAGACTTCAGATAATAACAGTATAACCAAATTACAGCAACAGATCAGACTTTTTTTAAAGTAAAAATTAAACAAAATGTGTTCATCCAGCATAACAACACCCAACCAAGAACAGAAAAATTTCAACTTGGATTTGAATGTCATCAGAGGGGAGTCCAGATAAATCCCCACAGAAGGGCATTCAACAACTTTGCTTCAGCAATAGAAAAGGTCTGGTTGCATGTTTCTGCTGACCCCTTATTATCCTAGTTGACCCTAGAACACTCAAGCTTTGGAAAGCACTAAAGAAAGCAGAAGTACAAGACACAGCTTTTTAGGAAAATGGGGAACTATACTTTTGAATGTAATTGTAGCATGAACATAAATCAATTCCATTATAGTATACCTGCACACATGCTTTGTTGGTTTAGATCACATTCCATGACATTTAGATGGTTAATCAGCATAGGCAAAAATCCTCAGAACTGAAAAATAGATAGCTTCCCACACTGGGAACCAAACTGGCTGCTATGCTGTAATGATGCTTTCTGAGATAAATGTTTCATTTGAGTTCTTCCTAGCAGAGTCCCATTTTGGAAAATCATACTGGATATTTTCTGGCAGCTTAGAATGTACTGACAAATTTGCATGACTTGTTAGGAAAGGACAGACTTACAGCTGGGAAAAGAAATAGAGGAATTGGCCTCTCCTAAAGTTTTCTGTCCCCCTGATTTTTTACAGTGAAGTTAAGGCTTACAAATTGTTGCTAAAAGATCAGATAAATTGTCCCTACTTGCCCCCACATTTTGGCTAGCTACAGTCTGGAAAGGATTCCTCATTGTCAACCCTTTGAGATAGGCCAGGTCAAGAAACAGACATCACTGAGATTCCAGAAATGCTACTTTATTGTTGTAGGGTATATTAACACAATCTTGAAATCCTGTCCAAAAGCTTCACTGGCCCTTTTTATGGACAACTAGATCAAGGAAGGACTGTTCTGAGTCTCTTTCTCATACTTTATACTTTCCTAGGGCTGAATAATCATTTCACCTTTCCCACCTCCTTTTCTTTTTTTTTAAATTAATTCTTTATTTTATAGTAATAAATAAATAACAAAATCTGACATAATATAACATAACATAACATAAATAACATTTTAAAGTAAATACAATCATAACTTTCTTACAAAACAACCTTTCTTTTCTCCTCCCATAACTTGACTTCCCTTCCTTCTTCTCTTTTCTCCATCTTCTTTATCTCCTCTTCCCCCTCATTCCTTCTCCACTTCCTTTCCCCATCTCCACTACCTTACTCTTCACCTGTTCATCTATCAACCAAAAAAAAAAAAAGACAAAAACAGGAAAAAAACAGGACTTCCTACTTTCTCTCCATCATTTCCATCATATATTTATAAACAACTATAATCTCTAACTTATTTACATTGTTTACATTAAATTCCCAATTGGACTTTTTGAGTCTTTTCTATAAATTTATAGAAGGGACTCCAACATAAATTGAATTCTTCTATGTTCTTATCATTCAACTGATCTGTCAGTTTGGCCATCTGCGCTAGGTCCTTCACTTTTATTGTCCATTCTTCAATCGTAGGTATGTAATCCTCTTTCCAATGTTTAGTGAAGATGGTTCTAGCAGCAGTTATTAAATAAAATAGCAATTTTCCATATTTCTTGTGTAAGTCTGATTTTATAAATCCCAGTAGATAGAATTCTGGCTCTTTGATAATGTCCCCTTCTAATATTTCACATATGGTTTCATGAATTTTATCCCAAAACTTTTTTGATTTTTGGCAAGTCCACCATAGATGAAAAAAGGTGCTGACTTCTTTCTTACATTTCCAATATTTATTAGGTATAGCAATATTCATTTTGGACAATGTATTAGGAGTTATGTACCATCTGTACATCATTTTAAAGAAATTTTCTTTCATATTATAATTTAGAGTAAACTTTAGATCTTTTAACCACATTTTCTCCCAATTTTCAATTTGAATTCTATGACTTATATTTTCTTCCCATTTGGTTATACATTTCTTTTTTGGTAAATTAGACGTGTTAATTTGTATTAAAATTTTATAATTTTTTGCAATCAGATGGTTATCTTCTTTCCATAATACATTGTCCCAATTTACTGATTTTTCTTTAAACTTAATTTTTTTAGTATCTATCCTAAATTGTTCATTAATTTGTAAATAAGTAAACCAATTGCAAGTGATTCCTTCCTTTGCTAAGTTTTAAACTCTAGTTTTGAGTTTAAAATTTGTACCCTTGAATATTAATAAATCTTTGTATTTTAACCAATTACACGAATTCAGATTTCCTTGTAACGCAAATGCCTCCTGTGGGGAAGTCCACAGTGCTAAATTAGGTGATACTGTGTTTTTATATTTATTCCAAGTTTTTAAGATGGATTTTCTGATTGGGTGGTGATTGAATGCCGTGTTTGCTTTTGTTTTGTTATACCAGAGATACCCATGCCACCCAAATCTGAGATCATGACCTTCTATGTTTAGTAATTTTCTATTTTCTAATTTTATCCAATCTCTAAGGCAAAAGAGCACAAGAATCATAATATAATTTTAAATTTGGCAATCCAAAACCTCCATTTTCTTTAATATCCTTTAAAAATTTGTATTTTATTCTAGGTTTTTTCCCTTGCCAAATAAATTTGGATAAGTCTCTTTGCCAATTTTGAAAAGTTTTGTCTGTAATTATAATTGGTATCATTTGGAATAGAAATATGATTCTTGGCAGGATGTTCATTTTAATGGTTGATAATCTTCCCAGGAAAGATATCTGTAATTTTGTCCAATTTTGTAAGTCATGTTTTATTTCATTCCATAGTTTTATATAGTTATTTTTAAATAAATCTGAATTTTTGACATTATTTATTTTTTATTTTTTATTTATTTATTTTATTTATTATTTAAATTTATCCCCGCCCTTCTCCCGGAATAGGGACTCTGGGCGGTTTACAGGATAACAATAGTTAAAATCTATAGAAAAAATTACAAACAGTATAAAAATAATTATAAATCCAGATGGATAAGATATTCATTAAAAGAAGGACATTAAAATCAAGGGATTAGCCATCTCCATGAGGAACTATCCCTCCCTCCCTCCCATGCCAGGTGGCAGAACCAGGTCTTCAGTTCTTTCCTAAAGATCTGTCTCAACTCTGGGGGCAAGCTGTTCCATAGCGTGGGCGCTGTCACAGAGAAGGCCCGCCTCCTAGACCCCATCAGATGACATTCTCTAATTGATGGGGTACGTAGCAGGGCCTCTCTGGATGACCGGGTGGGGCGGGTCGATAACATGGGGATAAGACGGTCCCTCAGGTATTCTGGTCCCATGCCATGTAGGGCTTTAAAGGTGATAACCAACATCTTGAATTGGACCCGGAAGCAAACTGGCACCCAATGTAGCTCGCGGAGCAACAGTGTTACATGTGCACATCTTGGAGCACCCACTACTGCCCGCGCGGCCACATTCTGCACCAGCTGAAGCTTCTGGATAGTCTTCAAGGGTAGCCCCATGTAGAGCGCATTGCAATAATCTACGTGGGAGATGACGAGAGCATGAGTGACTGTACGGAGGGCATCGCATTCCAGGAATGGGCGTAACTGGTGCACCAACCGAAGTTGTGCAAAAGCCCTCCTAGCCACGACTGCCACCTGCTCTTCGAGCAGGAGTCGTGAGTCTAGAAGAACTATTAATTACTAATTATTTCCACTCCTAAATATCTTATTTTTTTAACATTTACAAAACCCGTAACCAATTCCATATTTTGTATGTTATTTTGAGTCATATTTAAATTTATCATCTTTGTTTTTTGATTATTTATTTTAAAACCCGCCAATTCACCAAAATCTTTTATCTTTTTTTGCAAATGTCTAATTGAATTATTCGGATTTTGCAAAGTAATAACAACATCGTCAGCAAAAGCCCTTAGTTTATAATTTATTTTCAAGACCAGAGTTAAATTTCTCTACATTCCTGTTTGGGTTTTCTTCATCTTTGAAACAGTAGTGAATGATGCGGGTAGGGGGGTAGCAGTGGAATCTGCAAGATGTGTCTTGGCAGAGGAAATGAAAATGGGCATATTTGATCGGGGTCTTGGATCTTAAGCTACTCATTTTAGAACTTATGTTATTATGAATCATTCTTTTACATAAGCCAATATAATAATGCAGTAATTCAATTTGGAAGTGCATAAATATTCTTTTGGAATTGCATTTTCCCCCTGAAGGAGAGATTCTAAAGACTTGTATCACCTCTGCCTTAAGACTGTTAAGTTGAATGTTACTTATTCTACCACTGATTTGGGGATTTATAAAAGCTCAGTTTTGGGTGAGAATTTAGCACATCTGGGCCCATACAGTGAAGGATTAGTGGTCCAAACCACTTCTTCCAGAAACCCTCTTGATCTATATACTCTGGACCCATCTTCCTTCCATGGCACAGCTACTTGGAAGCTACTGCATTCTCCACCTATCTTTGAAGTGTCCTGGCATTCTTCCCCTAATCTTAGTCTATGAGAAAGATAGAGCTTCCTTAACCTGTACTGCAAATAAACAGTTTAAAAAATGGAAATAATAAAATAATTTCTACAGTACAAATTTCTGACCTTGTATCATCACGACATTGGGGAAAAGAATCAATCTCAGAAGAGAAAAACAAAATCAAAGTTTTTTTTTTCTTCAATGGATAACTCAAAAGTTGTGATTTACAAAACTACACTCAATGGTCTCAGCAGACTGGTATGCTATATGTAATTAGTGAATTCCAGAAATACTGTGGCTTGAATCATGTCAACTGGATTTCTATTTTCTCAGTAGAAACGTTTCACTCCTTATCCATAGAAACGTTTCACTCCTTATCCAAGGAGCTTCTTCAGTCTGAAGAACTGAAGTTCTTCAGACTGAAGAAGCTCCTTGGATAAGGAGTGAAACGTTTCTACTGAGAAAATAGAAATCCAGGTGACATGATTCAAGCCACAGACTGTTCCACCTGGATGACTGAGAACCTTCATCGACATACTTCCAGAAATACTGTTTTCAAGTTCCCAGGGCTGATATACTGTATGTGGTGAGGGGTGGAGAGGCAAGGAGGGTAGTTACAAGAGCTTACATCATGATATCACAACCTATGTTTTATCATTCTGGTATTATCACAGTTAGGTAGAGGAATCAATGTCCTAAGGTATTAGTAAAGAAAAACAAATCTTGAACTCAGACATTACACCAATACCTTGCATGTGCAGAGAAATAAAAGAGAAAACAAGGTGTCTACTGCACACACAGCAAAATAAATCTAATGCAGATTCCTGGTTGAAAACATGTACTTATTTCTACAGAAATAAACAAGGCTCTTGAAAGAGATGTACCCTTGTATCTTTTTACCTGGATTTATCTTTTCCCTGGAAAATTCAGTCAGTAAATGACGAGGCTGTGAGGTTTTGTGTCTTAATCCAACAGCTTCTGCCTCTAGTTTTAAACCCAAAAACTGCAGTTTTTTCCCCTTCCAGTTGAGAGTGGTGGGGGAGATCACTCTGTTTCTACATACCCAAATCCAGGTCTTACCCATATGAGAATGTGCATTTAGAGATAAATTCCCCGTTGGGGGAGATGGGCGGTTATATAAATTTAATTAAATAAATAAATTAAATAAATAAATAAATGCTGGCTGACTGGCATGGAGTCTGAGCTGTCTGGGAGGCTACCTCACAATAGCATTGCATCTCTCTTCTACTTCCCCAACTTAAACACACTATGGGGCAAAGAAAGATGACAAAGATCATGGGCATTACTGTAGAAGCCTCAGTCGCATGTGTCCCTGAACTCAATATAAGGTACCATTTAACCAGTAGAAAAATAACATTGGTCTATCCAACATGACACAAACAGCATAAATTTCCCAAGCTGTGATGACAGACCCAGTCCTATCCTTGGTGTGAACACCTGTTTTGCCAGAGCATCTGCACTTTTTGTAGTCTTTCTTTTCCAAGTTAAGTAACTAGATCTAGTGGATAGGATAGAGGGAGGGAAGATAATGGCCATACTTTCCGGGATCTCATTTGAACAGGGTCACTTCCTTTCTTAAATGCTGTACTTGATTGTTCATGACATCCGTAGTTGCCCAGATACACAATACAATCTCTCAGGGAGCAGTGAGACTCAGGCAGTTAGATGTGGTAATGTGAACACTTCCCTTAAATTGTTTAGCAGAACAAGCCATTCTTGCTATTAGTTCAGCTAGGGATGAACGAATCTGTCAAATGCAATTTTTCTCAGGTTCTTATTTTTATAGGCTTAAATTCAGTTTGTACTGTTTCCAGGTCAGTCTGAGTTTCCCAAAAAGGCACCGTTGAAAATTTAAATATGTTTTGCCCATATTTCTACTAATATCTGCATGCATGTAGATGCAGGTTTGGCTAATATGTATTCATTTATGCTAGTTTTCCCCTTCCTTGATGTAGTTTGAATGTTATTTTCACAAATGTATGCATTTCTTCTGCATATATTTCCTTGCATTGCTTTCCCATATGCATTTTTTATAGAAAACTGCACTGAAGAAGCTTAAAGTTTGAAAGATTTTTGTTGTTGTTAATTTATTTACTCACTTCCTACTCTTTGTAATAGGGGGTGTGGTGGCTCAGCGGGTAAGATGCCAGGCTTGTCGATCAGAAGATTGCAGGTTCGGAGGTTCGAATTCCTAGCCCTGCATGATGGGGTGAGCTCCCGTACTCGCCCCAGCTCTTGCCAACCTAGCAATTCGAAAGCATGCAAATGCAAGTAGATGAATAGGTACCACTTCAGTGGGTAGGTAACAGCGTTCCATGTGCGTCATGCCGGCCACATGACTGTGGAAGCGTCTTCGAACAACGCTTGCTCTTCGGCTAACAAACGGAGATGAGCAGCTAACAAACGGAGGAGAGTTGGACATGACTGCACAAATGTGCAGGGGGAACCTTTACCTTTTTACTCTTTGTAATTCAGAGTTTGTAAAACAGACTGTGCCTGTTTCTGAGAGAAGCCCGACAATAACAGTACAATGCTTCCAGCAGGATTGAATCTGACCCAGAAGATGGCTCAGGGCTTGACTTGATGTCCACTTCATCAGACAGGTCACCCTTATTCTTTTATCATCCTCCTAACTCAAAAATGACTAGTCATATGGGTATCATAACCCATTCCTGGACAGGGGCAGGCAGTTGAGGTTATTGTAGACAGTGCAACTGCATACTATATCATGGAGAAGCAGATATATGACATGCTAATCAAACCACTTCTCATTCTTCATACCCAAAACATCAATTCATACAGCATATACATACCACTGCAGCTTTGTGGACAATTTACTGCAAAAATATTTTAGACTGTTAATTATGAAACTTATGAGGCTACTTGGAGTACTGAATCTCAGTTAGGACATTTTTATTTTTGGCCACAAATCAGATTGAACATGTTGACCAACCTTTCTATGTTTTAAATCATTAGCAACAGTACATCTTACATCCTGACAAATGTGAATACAATTTAACTGTTAGAATTCTTCAGTTGCATCTTTCAGCTGCTCATATTTCACCTGATTCCAAAGAAGTTGATGGCATCAAGACTTCAGCAAACTCTGAAACTTGTCTTACAACTTTAAAGTCTCTGTGACTTACCTTCTATTGTGTTGTTTCATCCCAGAGCTGACTATCATGACACAACCTCTGCAAGAATTTACCAGCAAAGTAAAATTGTGAGAAGGAACACCAGATCACCAAAATGATTTGTTATGCTTCAAGGCTTCTCTGTCTGGCAACAATGTCATTTCAAACATTGATCCTTAACATATTCTGGTACAGATTAGACTTGATAGTCAGATTTCTACTCTTGTTTCTACACTATCAGTACATATAATGAAAGAATCTGAGTTAGCAGAGATGAATCAAAAAGAAAACTCAAGGAGTTGGTGAACAGCTCAGTGCTAATGTTGGCCCAGGAAGATTTGTGGGAGATCAATAAGAAAAAAAATCTAAAATAAACTATCAACATTGTGATAACTGTATACATATCTGTGACTAAGCCAAGCCTGGAAAATTGTATAGAATTTTGCCACCATACTTTAACAATCATAAAGTAAAGTTGGAAAGGGTGCAGAAAATGGAAATGAAAATAATTAAGATCCATTCCCCTCTGAGGAAAGATACCACCTTATGAGAAAGACTGCAACAGCTGGAGCTTATTAGCACAGTAGGAAAAATGTATAAGGACATCATAGAAGTATATATGAAGGAAATGGTTAAATAACATGGTTGTTTCCTCCTCCTGCCCCTCCTCCTCCTTTTCTCTCTCTTTCTCTTGTTACTGGAACCTGAGCTCCATTCAATAAATTGTGAGAGATTCCATAAAACAAAAGGAAGTCCTTCACAAAAATGTATAGGTAAACTATAAAATTTATTACTACAATATACCTGAAAAGTATTTGGAAGCTTCAATTGGTTCAAAATGTGGCTGTGCAGGCAGTTACCTGTGCTCCATAATCTATGCATGTTACACCTCTGCTCTGTGAGCTGCACTGGCTGCCAGTTTACTTCCAGGGTCAATTCCAGGTGCTGGTAAAAAGGTAAAGGTTCCTTACGCACATTTGTGCAGTCGTGTCCGACTCTAGGGGCCGGTGCTCATCTCCGTTTGTTAGCCGAAGAGCCAGCATTGTCCGAAGATGCTTCCGTGGTCATGTGGCTGGCATGACGCATGCGGAACGCTGTTACCTTCCCACCGAAGTGGTACCTATTAATCTACTTGCATTTGCATGCTTTCGAATTGCTAGGTTGGCAAGAGCTGGGGCGAGTGCAGGAGCTCACCCCATCACGCGGGACTAGGGATTCGAACCTCTGAACTTGCAATCAGAAGATCGACAAGCCTGGCATCTTACCTGCTGAGCCACCATGCCCCTTCTTCCAGGTGCTGGTATTGACCTGTAAACCTCTCCATGGCATGGGACCAGATTACTTGAGAGACTGCCTCTCCCAAATTATGTCTACCATCCCATCAGGTCCAGCAGGAGGAGCATGTTGTGGGTCCTGTGAGTTAGGGAGTGTTGTCTGGTGGAACCCAGGAAGAGAGCCTTTTCTGACATGGCACTCTCCCTGTGGATCACCATCCACCTGGAAATCAGATTGACCTTGACTCTGCCGGCTTTTTGCAAGGTCCTGGTGACATGGTTTTGCCAACAGCCACAGGGACCTGGGAGTGTGGTGGAGCCAGTGCAGTGGCTGTACTGATTGTTTTGATGAATGGGATTATCTTGGGTGAGAGTTTTATGTATTTTATTATGGTTTTTATATACTTTTATATTTTTCTTGTTTTTAAATTGTATTCTTTTTTGGGGGGGTTAATATTTGTTTTAATTGTTTGTAAGCCACCCAAAGTCTATGAGATGGGCAGCAGTATACATTTGAATAATAAATAAAATATATAATAATAGTTGCCAATATTGAGGGCTTAAAAAGGGAATTACAAAGAATCAACCAATCAGTAGTTCCTAGCCCTGGAGACCCTGTGACATTAGAGATGGTGGGGCCTATCTTTGAATGTTAGTTGCTGAGGACCAGAAGCAGGAAGCTACTTGTGAAAGAGACTCATATCCTGCTTTGGAGTTTTCTATTGGCATCTGGTTGGTCACTATAGGAACTGCAAGCTGGGATTAGCTAGCTTTTGATTTGGTAATAGAGTGCTTCTAATGTTCTTAGGAGGTGACCACAGGGGAGGCAAGGGGAGGTAAATGACATGAGTACATAACACAAAGGGCATAATTTACATATTTGCATCAGATATCATCACATGTCTGATGCAATTTACATCTTCCTGCTGGCTGGTCACAATCCAAGCTTCCATGCAGAAACCCAAATGCTTTGTGCTGATTTGCACTTGCTTTGCTGATAAGGAGAACAGAGGAGGTTTGTTGTCCTAGGAAAGCTTCTTCTAGGAGATAGGAGGATTTACAGTTGTTGACGAAAGGAAATGATCTTAAACTCATCCAAGAAGACTCTGGAAAGAAAGCTGAAAAAGAAATGGGAATGGAGGTAATGGTTGGCAACTAAAATGGATCTAAACAGCCCTGGCTATTGAAGAGGAATTCTTGGTTTGGGGACAAAATAATATGAAGAAGAAGAGCACAGAAGACTGGGGACCATCATGGGATAAAATCTACCCAATGCACTCAGACCTTGGTGGGGATGAAGAGATGGAAAATCAAAGGTTTCACCAGCACCAGTTGCCAGCAGGGCTGTCTGCCAGGACAGGGAGGAAATGTCAAAAAAGTCAATATACTGTACTGTATATATAAAAGAGGTGAGGCTTTGTTCAGTCATGATTGCCATCTTGACCTACTTGACCCTCTTGAGGATATCATCTGGATTGAGTGAAAGAGAAAATTGCCACCAATCTACACAAGCCTTCTTAACTTTAAGTTTAGGAAATAGGAAGAGCTAGAAATAGAGGAGCAAATATATAAGTTAAAGTTACATCATAATCTGCAAAGATGCTTAGAGTTGTTTTAGGCTGTCTTGAGTACAGAAAAAAAATGTTCTTACCTTGCAATTTAAACTGCTTATCAGCCTGGTAGGAGGGAGTAATTAGCAAGGAAATGCATTGCATTTAGTTTGCTTGTCAGGTCAGGCTAAGAAATGAAACTGCTTATGCTTCCTACTTTAATATGCTGCTTAATAAAAGGATTCTAAAAATCCAAAAGAGCTGCCTTTGCACTGAGTCATACATCAAATCCTAGGAACTCAAAGAATGCTCTGCTCACAGCATAACTGCATCATTTTTCTGATGATACTGTATCATTATGCACCTATTATATTTTTTGATATTGAGGTGGGTTGTTATCAATGACTCACTAGTTTATTTAGTTCTGTTACTCTAGCTTCCTTTAGCTTCTACATGCCATTAATGCAATTTCAGTTATTATCAATTCATTGTACTGTATGTGGCATACTTTTCCTTCACAAGCCCAGTGAACTACAAAGATTAGTAGACTTCATAACAGAGGGTGTCAATTGCACTGAAGCCTTAGCACACTCAGTAACAAGTGCTCAAAGCTGCAGATAGTGTAGGACAAAGTTGTACACTCCCGCACCAAGTTATATGTGAAGACCCAATTTTATTTCAATGAGGGAAGTGAGAACAGAGCCTCAATCTGGATGTAATGAAAATATATATTTATACAGCACCCATTAGTGTTTAATGGGTCAATTCTAGACTCGGAATTGGTATTACTAGAATCAGATGAATAAATTGGACCAAATTAGATCTGCAATAATATACTTAATATACAGTGTTATTTGGGTGCATGCTTCTGTTTGTATTTATCTTTGGAGAAAGTGAAGAACTAGTATAAAAACACCCTTGTTTAACTGTCTTCCAAAGCTTTTGGCTCAAGGCTTCCAAGAATATAAGCTTTCCTTTTATGAATATTAATTTTGTAAATTTCATCAACTTTTATTATGGACTAGGACCAGTGAGAATTCCAACACTATCAGATAACAGAAAAGATGGACAAGTGAAAGATTCAGATACCGTGCAATGAAGAAATTACAAAAATTAATTTCTACTGGATCAGTGATCCTGAAAACGGTGACTGTGCTTACTTACCTGAAAGTAATCCCCCCATAGTTTATTTATTTATTTAATTTATATTAAATAAAGTTACTTCTTTACTGAAGCATGCAGATTGTACTAGGGGACGTAGGACTATTCCTACTTCTTCTGTACTAGGACCGATCCCTTAGAAGTTGCCCAAGCAAACACATGCAATAATGGGTTAACGTTTTGTGTGTGCATCAAGAATTTAGAAAGGAAGTCCAAAGGTGTAAAGCTGTTTATAGAAAAATTTCTGAGACTAATTATAAAAGCCAGGGATTTCAGTACATAGAGATAAGCAAATCAGTCTTTTTTCTGATCCATGTTAATTTCACAGATGTTATTTCATAATTATTTTCCATTCTTTCTCTGCTTTAATCTGAGTTTTTTTTTCCCTAAAAAAGCATGGAAGCTTGTATTTAAATACAGATCTTTTATGTATGCCATGCATTTATCTCAAAGCATGAATTTTTAGATGTACTACAAGTCAACATCCACTTGCTGGCACATAATAAAAAAATAAATCCTAAAATACACATTTTGAAGTACACTTTGAGAATATTTAGCTGAGGATTGCATTTTAAAAATCTAAAGAATGCAAAATCTGAAGAGTAATTTAGTCCAGGAGGAGTAAATCAGTTCAGTTTGCATTGCATCAGAAATTTTTAAAAAGGACTTTTTAATGCATTTCTTTGCATCTCTAATTTGTAATAGAGCTTTTAAAATAATCCCCGTTAAATATTACTTTAGTGCACAGCAACAAGGTCTTTAAAAAGTCTTAATTCTGCAGTAGTGATAATGTGCACTAGCACAAAACAAAAAGGCTACAGATCATCTCACAATGAGGTGAGGATAAAATATAGGCACTGTTTTCTCAAGTAAAAAAAAAGGTAGCAACAGATCAGAACAACAAAAACAGGGATATCATGTGCAAAAAGTGTAGAAGATGCAAAACCTTCACAGACCTATTCACACTCTTCAAAATGTCATGTTTTACACCAACCATTTAATATGAAAAAAAAATGAATGTGGCACAACTGAGAATCTTACACTACACCATCTGGACACTGGTGGTGGATTCAGATGCAAGCTGCATCGTTAAACAGAAGAGCAGGTGTGCTTTTTCTTTTAAAAAAAATCAAACAACTCTATTAGTATTTTTCTTTAAGTTAGCAACAGGCATTTTGCTATTCTTATTTGTAGATCAACCCAAAGAAGCCATCTCTTTATCCTGCTATTCATTGTATCTAGAGCATAGCTTTCCAAACCATGTGTCACAACACAGTACTATATCGCCTGTGGGGCCCAGGTGTTCCACATGAAAACCCGGAAAAACCCAGCGGCGGGCCATCAGCGCTTCCGGTTTTTGCACAGCACACCAGGTCACTGCTGCCGCTGCCACTGCGGCGCACAAAAACCCGAAAGCATGGCAGTGGTGCATGAAGACCTGGAAGCGTCGCCGCTGTGGTGGCGCGCGAAAACCCGAAAGCACCGCAGCAGCAGTGCTTCTGGGTTTTCGCCCGCCGCTGCCACAGCGCTTCTGGGTTTTCACGCACCGCCGTAGCGGTGGCACTTCTGGGTTTTTGCGGGCCACCGTTGGTGTGTCGCCAACGGGAAAAGTTTGGAAAGCCCTGATCTAGAGACAGGAGTTAGTTATAAAATATTCAAAGGACTAGGAAAAGTGCTTGCATTACAATAGTTTGAACAGGACAGCTGAAAGCAACAGGAGGCAGGGCAATGGAGAGATAAATGTGGTTCTTATCTCAGTGGCCTCTAAAGCTGTTTTCCTGAAAGAATATATGGAAGGAGCACAATTCAAAACTTGCTAAGTAAAGGCATATGCTTGTCAGGATGTCATCCATGCCATCCTGCCATGGTGCCGGGAAGGAACATCCCGCCATTCCGTTAAACTCATAGGGTCGTTTGGGGGTGCCTGACAGTAAAACTACCAGATGTGTAAAGTAGGGGTTTGATGTATTCACAGAACTGCAAACTATGTTAATCAAAGTCTCGCACCAAGCGTTTCAGCACCCAGGATAGATCAAAGGGCGATATCTCTGCGTTGTTGATTCGGACCCAAAAAGATCTGAGAACAGAGAGACAAAGGGAAGGGCGATCCAGCCGCGGATCCTGATGGGGGGGGGGTGACTTGGAGATTTTAAACTGTTGGTTGCGGGAGCTTGATTCACTCCAGTCTTTAATGTGCAATGGATCACTGGCTTTAATAAAGATTCCTTCATATCCCTGAGTGGCTTGTGTCAGGAACTCTGATTTAATAGTCAATGGATCGAGGGCATCACAACGCTGTCCTACAGAATAACTGTTGACATTAGGGGAAAAATACATACCTAATGGGTTAGGAATCATGAGAACTGTAACAATTTTATTTCTGTGTTCAATTCCACCTTCCGTGCCCCCCAATTTCTTACAAATTTAAATAACAACTACATATATTTTAACCATTCATGATCAGAATTTGAGACATCATTTGTTTTTACCGTTAGCAGGACAAAATTCTGAAAATTGGGAAGACTTTTTCTTTGTATTTCAAAAATATTGCATGGGAAATAGATTGTTTAAAAAATCTATCATTTCTGATTTTCTTTTAAAGTCAGTAATGCAACCATAATTGTATTACACTTCCCTTGTGATGGTTGTCTTCTATGTGATTGAAAGAGGAATGTGATGATTTCTGCCAGTCTGAACAAAATACAGTATAAATACAGTAATATAATAACTACCTGACTGCACAAATGTAGATAACCACTAGATGGCAGCAAAGAGATACAGATTTGTACTGCTCAGAAAGGGTAGCCCCAAATACGCCCTGATAACGTTTTAATAAGTCTTTGATTAAAGGAGGGTAGGTATGGTATTTTACAACAGAGAAATGTCCTCACAAGGTAACTTCTTGTCATTTATTCTCCTGCTATGAATTTTTTTTTAATAGACACTCTAACAATAGAAATCGATATTTAACCATATTCTAGAAAATGTTATATTGATTTTACTGCAGAGAATGATGGAGAAAAATTGTCCCATGCTCAGAATGATTATGTACAGTAACCTCTTAGAGTGTAGTAGCTGAAATATAACCAAGGGCTTTAATTTTCTGGACTGATTTAGTTTATGTTAATATGAGATTCTGCAGGCTGCTTTCACCATTTTCAGTGGTGCTACATGCAGGAAGTGAGCTCAGGAAATAAGAGGGTTATATTCGCTGAGTATGCTGAAAAATAAAATAATAGAATCTGATGAGGTGAGTACTAAGATATATTTGTTAGTAATGCCAGAAAAAATCATTATTGTCCCTGGTAGTGCTATAGCTCATCTAGTTTCTATTGCTTTCTAAATGCTGAACCTGATTTTCTGACATGGATAATAGGTACTATGTTGTCTGTTGCAAGGAATGAATGTTTGTTGAAAGAAGCAAAAATGCCCATATATCACTGTCTTCTGTCCACCTTGTTACATGGAACTGACTGATGTCTGGGTAGGACAGAAGAAACAGAAAAGTAAGTTGAATGCAATGGGATGTGTAGTAAAACATGAAGAGATAGGATCAAGAATGAATGAGTGATAAATGAATGTGGATTGGATACAAAAATGAGCGACCAGTATGAATGAAGTATGCTGAGGCAGTTAGGTCATACAGAGAAATGAATGAGGATCAGATTGCAAAACAATTAACTGAAGGAAGAATGAAAGGATCAAGAGGAAGGGAATGATCCATAAAGTTATGGTTGATGGAGTTGATGAGACCCTCAAAAATAGGGAGGTGAGAATTTAAAGAACAAATAGACACTGTATGAATTGAAGACAGACACTATGCTACAAGGAAGTATTCCATGCAAGAGTTGTTTATCCTGCAATGAGATTTTTTTTCCCATCAGCACCTTTTTTGAAGCTTCTAGTGAATTGCTCCCAAAGCATTTTTAAAGGGAACAAAGAAATACCTTTTGGATGTGATGATGATCTCATAACCTAGAATCCAGACACATGTTTTAGAACATACAGATATTAAACAATATGATGGAAAAGATTTGGTTTTTTCCCCTGAAAACAGCATACTATTTATTCTTCCTAACTTTCAGTGATGCAAAAATAGGTTCTTAACAACCATTGTCATCAGTATGCACTTAAAAAGAGAAGGCAAAGATACAGATGCTAACTTCATCCACTGCTATGTATGTATGTATGTATGTATGTATGTATGTATGTATCTATCTATCTATCTATCTATCTATCTATCTATCTATCTATCTATCTATCTATCTATACCTTAATTATTTTTTATAAATAACTCAAGGCAGTGAACATACCTAATACTCCTTCCTCCTCCTATTTTCCCGCAACAACAACCCTGTGAGGTGAGTTGGGCTGAGTGAGAGTGACTGGCCCAAGGTCATCCAGCTGGCTTTCATGCCTAAGGCTGCTGACATGGAAAAATCAATGTATACTTGCATAGAAATAGAATAAGTACAATCCTTAGCCAAATAAGAGCAAATTGCAAGGATACAAACAACTAGAATTGGACACAAATGGCTTGTGGAGAGCAGCTGGCCCTTTAAGTAACAAACCAGCCTTATGGGGCCAGAGGGAGTCCCCTGATCCCTGAGAGCCAATAGGGGAAAAAAGGGATTCTGTCAGGTTTGGGGGTTTTTGAAGTGGCTGGAGTCCTGGATGAAGGGGTGGTGGCAGCAAAGGGACCTGCTTTTCTAGGCATTGTTCATCCCCACATGCAGGTTACCTCACAACCAAAGTACTTCAAGAAGGGGGTTGGTTTGACCTTGGCATGCCTTATATGTGTAGAGAAACCAGCGAAGTGACTTCTCCATATTTTTCCAGGAGAACAAGGAATTCTCTACCAGTTTCAAATAACAATTTTTCAAAAGCAGGTGATAGTAGCAGTGCTACTTGAAAAGGTTCCATGGGAGGAGTTACTCCATGATGTCTTTCCTTGGGATTTCATTGGAGCATGCAAAGCCAGAATGGCTGCAGATCCCTGGAGAGATTATTGCATTATGAAAGGAAGAGGCTGACATATACTCCTTGGCCAGCTAATTACTAAGACCACTTCCCTACCGGTTCTCTTTGTAAGACCAGGAATGCTACAGTCTTGCTCAGCTGTAGCAATTCTGCAAAGATTCCACCATCTCTTCCCTGGCTGTTAAAGGACTACTCCTCTGAGGCAGTTTAGTTGCTGCTGATTGCTCCCTTTGGGAGTCCCCTTAAGATGGCCACTTGGATCGGCCAACTTGTTTGCCTTTATGTATGAGCACTGAGAGTGAGTAAGGGCTCTAACGGGGGGTTGCTGGTTTTCATTAGTTGAGTTTGGTGTTATGAGGTTTGTTAGGGAGATGTGACAGAATGAACTATGGCATGCTCTATGAATAAATATTGGTATAGTTACTGGGAGAGAAAAAATATAGTATAATGGGAAATTAAAGTTTAACCTTTCCAGGGAAAGGAGAGGATCCCTTTGCTTGACTTCCTCTCTTCTCAGGTTGCAGTCTAATCAAGGAAGTCAAAGTGATAGCAAAGATGATTTCTCAATGTAATGGTCTTGCTTTTTATTGCCAATACAGTTGCTGATAAAAACCCTATTATCCAAGTGCTGACATTCCATGTATTATGAAGACCTGGAATTAATTTCTTCCAGCTCTGTCCACTAGATTATTCTGTGATGCAGCAGGTTAGGACTGGAGGGGGTATGTGGCCTGCTGCTGACATGAAGAAATCAATGTATGCACATATAGAAATATAATTAGTACACCCCTTAGTGAAATAAAAGCAAATTGCATTTATTCCAACTATTAACCATAAGCTTCATCCAAAAGTCTGCCAATTTTGAGTGTCTGCTGCTGTGGCTTGGATGTCAGACCAGTGTATACAAACTATGAGTGTACTGTCCATCACCCTGCACAACCGATCTAGCCATAATGATCTCTAATGTGGCAGTGGTCTACTCTAGACTTCTTGTTTTGGGGGATTTTCGTGCTGAGGTTTCCCCATCAGGACTGGCTCAGGGTTTCATGTTTATTCACGGGAATCTTTGGGAGGGGGGGGAGGGGGGAAATAATTAAATGTATGTGATGATGTCAACATGCAAATGTCATGCCCTTCATACTTGTATCCGACATTGTGGTATTGCATAATGGTATCGTTGTGTGTGTGTCATATTTCCATATCACTGCAACTTGCTACAGATACTGCTGTGTCCACTATGATGACCATAAACCTGTCACAATTGGTATTTGACTCTGCACATGCAGGAAGGTACATGCTGGAATTGGTATTTTGTTCAGGTGAAGTCAGTAATCTGAAACTGGGATCTCTGATGTGAAACTGGGGGATCTCTTAGAATGGTGGTTACTTCAAACATCTGCAGAGGCAGAGGACCAGTCAAAATGGTTCAGCCCAGGCACTTGATCAAATTGGACAATATTCCAAATGTCCTGGGGGAATTTCCCACCTCAACTGTCAGTAATATTATTGAAGTCCTGGCCAATTTATGAAACACAAAGATGGCCCATCAGTTGACTTCTAGTATCCTCTTCCTTCTAGCAGAGGTAAGTCAGCAATATGGTCAAGGAAAAGCCAGATGAGAGGCCATAATTACATTCTCTTGAACATGACTAGAGTGTTACACATACTCAGGAACTCTCTGAAAAATAGGAAGCACTATAATTAAAATATTCTCTGAGACACACTTGACTTCCATGGACTTTATGATAACTACATGGAGATGCTGATGTAATTACCCTGGCAGCATCATAGAAGTGGTTATCCATTGCTTTTATCTGGGATGGTTTTTGGCTTCTGAGTCTATTCTACCATACATGGATTTTTCTGGTTGTCTCCCTTGGGTTTAGATAAACTAAACCCAATTTAGTTCATCAAAATCAGCCAAAAAATTTCATTCCATTTAATTTGTTTACAGTCTATCTTCAGGCCTTCCCATAAAACAAGGAAAGTTTGATTTAGGAGAAATAGGGGTGGAGTATTTGTTCCCATCTCTCCCCTATGTTTAGGGTTCTTTTGAATACCTGAGGACAGTTGTATATGATGGTCTAAATCTTCCAACACTGTGAGTTTATGATTCTCAGCTTTGGTGACCATTCTCTTTACAAAAATCATGAAAGCTTGGGTATACATTTGTCTGGTAATGCCAAGTGAACTTTAGCTGCAGCATTATGCAATCAAGGGTTGGCTTTGTGTTCTATGTGATCTTGGCTTGGCTTGCAGTGTTCAAAGATGTCATTTGCTACACTCTCATGCAATGAACGTACCAAATGGAAAGTTGCTCAGAAAATACATCTAATCTAAGGCAGCAGACAGTCCAAATGGCAAAGGGAAAATTGATTCTATGCATTATTGAACTATATAGAATGCTATAATTTGTCAGTGGGGAAAACTTTGTTCAGCATCCCCACTCTAAATAATTACACATTAACATATCTCTTTTATTTCTTCCTGTTCCTTTGGTTGACCTGCCTTTCATCAAAACTAATGTTGATGCTTCCAGGTAATGCTACCCACAAATTCACATGCTGTCAGATTGTAAACGTTTCAGAGCCGATCTTTCTATTATATCAACTAACTAAGGTTTTGAATCCACCCTCTATTGTTTTTGATTCTTCATTTTTGGCTCATTTCATGATCCCTTGTGCAGTAAACCACTTCCTCCAGGCCTATAACCTGAGTTGATTGAAAAAATCATTTAGCACAGAAGTATTTTCCCCATGCACTCTTCATAATAACCTCTTCTCCTGTATGATTGCTTGATCATACAGAACAGATGTGTCCTTAGAATCCTGAAGATTTAGGCTGTATTTCACACAATTATTACCTCTAGGTACGATAGGTAACTGCTATTTATAGTGGACAAGTTGATTATCATTGAGACCTAGCCCCCAAATCCCTTGCTATTCCATTAGCCACTGACTAAGCCATTCTATCTTTTGTCTTTTCTGAATTTCCATATTTTAATGGAAAATTTCTGGGAAAAGAAGAGTAAAGATGTACTGTTATATGGGACTCACCTCTTTCACAGCATAGGAGTCAAAAAAATTATTTATTTATTTATTTATTAAATTTTGCCACTGCCCATCTCCCCCCAAGGGGGGACTCTGGGTGGTTTACAATAAAGACAAAACATTAAAATACCATAACCATAATTAAATATCAAATACAAATACAATATAAATATAAATATAAATATAGTATAAAATCCAGATGACGATGATAGTTGTGGTACCGCACAAGTATCTCTAAAGGGCCATTTTAGGGGACCAGTCATCTCCAGGAGTGGTTGTTTCCCTCCCCGCCCCAGGCAAGGTGGCAAAATCAGGTTTTCAGTTGTTTTCGGAAGGCCACCAGGGATAGAATCTGTCTTATCTCTGGGGGAAGAGTATTCCACAGTGCGGGAGCCACTGCAGAGAAGGCCCGCCTCCTGGACCCCGCCAGATGGAATTCTCTTGTAGATGGGGTCTGTAGCATGCCTTCTCTGCATGATAGGGTGGTGTGGGTTGATGCAATGGGGATGAGGTGGTCCCTCAAAAACCCTGGTCCCATGCCATGAAGGGCCTTAAAGATGATAACCAACACCTTGAATTGCACCTGGAAGCAGACTGGTACCCAATGTAGCTCACGGAACAACGGTGTAATATGTGCCGATCTAAGGGCATCAAGAATTGCCATGCAGCCACATTTTGGACCAGCTGTAGCTTCTGGATACTCTTCAAGGGTAGCCCCATATAGAGCACGTTGCAGTAGTCTATATGGGAGATGACCAGGGAATGAGTGACCGTGCAAAGGGCCTCCCAGTTTAGGAAAGGGTGTAACTAGCGCACAACATGAAGTTGCAGAAGCTTTTCGAGCAGGAGTCGTGAGTCCAGGAGGACCCCCAGATTCCGCACCGGGTCTGTCTGGGGCAGTGCAACCCCATCCAGCACTAAAGATGTTAAATTCACAGGAGCCGAGGGGCCCCTCACCCACAGCCACTCCGTCTTACTAGGGTTCAGCCGAAGCCTGTTGTTTACCATCCAGGCCCCCACAGCCCCCAGGCACCGAGATAGGACAGTCACAGCACTTCATTTCTTCACCCGGGACGGAGATATATAATTGAGTATCATCGGCATCTTGATGATACCTCATCCCATGATGATGGATGATCTCACCCAGCAGTTTCATGTAGATGTTAAAAAGGAGTGGAGAGAGTACCGAACCCTGCAGCACCCCACAAAGGAGGGGCCGTGGGTCGGATCTCTTGCTCCCTATCAACACCAATTGGGACTGGCCATGGAGGAAGGTGAACCAGCACAAAACTACACTGCCCACCCCCAACTCCCTGAGCCACCCCAAAAGGATACCATGGTTGATGGTATCGAAAGCCGCTGAGCTGTCAAGAAGAGCCAGGGTGTATGCACTGCCTTCATCCTGCTCCCACCAGAGATCATCCATATGGGGTGCGGTAGCTCAGTGGGTTAAACCGCTGAAGCTGTAAGACTGCCAATCAGCAGGTCGGCAGTTCAAATCCCCACATGACGAGGTGAGTTCTTCGCCACTTGCCCCACCTCCTGTCAACCCAACAGTTCGAAAGCAAATGCAAGTAGATAAATGGGTACCACCTTAAGTGGGAGAATTGGCTGGCGTCCTGTCAGGGGTCACCCACCGGAACGAAGAAGATCCCGTGAGTGGCGGTGGAGATGACGGTGGCGGTGGAGACGACGGATCCCAAACAGCAACATCCAGGACGTCAGCAGCAGACTCTGAAACAAGGTATTCTGGGACATGTAGTCCAATACCCACGGAAAGAGTCAGTTCCCTTACCCCTTCCCTCAGCACATGGTAAATAAATGTATAATATATATGAAATGTATAAATATATATGAAATATGTATGTAAGCCGCCTAGAGTCCTCCATTAGGGAGGGGATAGGTGGGGTATAAATACGATAAATAAATAAATAAATAAATAAATAAATAAATAAATAAATAAGAGCGACCAATGCCATTTCCATTCCATATCCGGCCCTGAAACCTGACTGGAAGGGGTCTAGATAATCTGTTTCATCCAGAAGCCTCTGGAACTGCAGCACCACCACTTTCTCAACCACCTTCCTTAAAAAGGGGAGGTGGGAGACTGGGCAAAAACTGTCCAGTATAGTAGGGTCCAGCAATGGTTTCTTGAGGAGGGGGTGCACCAGCACCTCCTTAAAGGCTGCAGGGAACACCCCCTCTCTCAAGGATGCATTTACCAAACCTTGGACCCAACCACATGTCACCTTCCGAGCTGCTTTCATTAGCCAGGAGGGGCAAGGGTCTAGTTGACAGGTGGTGGCATTTACAGTCCAGAGGATTCTGTCCACTTCCTGTGAAATGTGAAATATCAGATTATTCCACATTTTCTTTTCTCCAAAGCCAAGAGGAGACTAAAGCTACTTAATGCCTTGGTTTGCACAACATACATGACACAATACATTGGTTACTGAATCCTGAAATTGTTGTTGGTTTGCACATAGCATTGACACATACATCAATGCAAAAATCAAAGTTCATAGTATGATTGAATGAAATAGGAATTACTATTTCAGAGTCCCAGCACTAAAAAAATGCTGAGGACTACAGAAACTAGTGGGACTCTGATCCAAATCTGTATGAATTTGCCCCACATGGTAAACCAACTGCATGCTGTAGCACTGGAGTGAAAAAGTACAGCTAATACAGGTATGAGAAACAGCATTTCCCAGTCCTAAGAGAACTGTTATGTCAACAGAGAGAGGTGCTTTTCAAGGCTATCAAGAGAAAGGTCAACTGTATGTTGACTTGGAAAGGCAGAATAAAAAAGCCAAGAATTTAAACCCTGGAACTTAAACTAACTGTATATATAGACCTTCATTTCTTTGTATAACAGTAGGCAAATCTCTGTGAATAAGGCTTCATTCTTGTTTTCAGCCAAGATACAAATCCTGCACAGCTGTGTCTGTGAACTTTCTGCTGCAAGCCAATCTTAAATAAGAGGCTAAGTGTCTAGAAATTGGAGATTTACAGCCATTTATGCCTGTTGAGAGGTTCACCCACCCTGCAAGCCACTAGGGTCAAACAAATCAGTCTTATTTTTATCTGGGGGAAGGTTGGAGGCAGTGACGAGGCAAGATGGGTTATCTTGAGCCTTACAGCATTTATTTAATCACTTATGGATCTCATCCTCCCTTTCTAAGCATTGGGCTCCTGACCCCATCCATTTTTGGTGCTGTCCTCAATCTGATGAAAATTGTGCTCCATTGCTGTAGCATCTGCCTTGAGGGCTTCTCCTGATTTACCACTCAGGCTGATTGTTGGATCTGCCCTGACAATAAGGACCAGGTCCAGTTAAGTTGTATTTAGCCTTCTGGAGCAATGTTTGTTCTTGTATCTTTTTATTATAATTCAACACAGACTCCTAGTTGGTTATCAATCCTGATTTAGTCTGTCATTCTAATTTACTCTTTACGGATGTACAGCAAGATTGAGTGTTAATTATTTTACATTTGTGTGATGATCCTAGGAACTATACTTGTCTGTTCAAGAGTGAGGAAGAACACTGTTTATAATAATATGCTGTGCTCAACAAAAGTTTCATTTGAATACCTGGAGGTCGTCTTCCTTTCTATTCCCCATGATTGGTGCCTTCCTACATTTTCTTTTTAAGATTGGGACAGAAGTAAACTCTCTTTTTACATCTGTTTACTGGAGATTTGGAGGAGATCTGAAAGAGATATAAGGGTGTTCTAAACAGAAACAAATAATCGGAATGTGTGTGTAGTAAATTGGGTAACTTTAGCCCACAAAGAGATTTCTTACCAAATTTCATACTGAAATAATCACACCAGTTAATTTTTGTTGTTGTTGTTGTTATTGTCATTGTTATAATTCTATATTGATTTCAGATCTACATGAATCTAGACCCTCTTTTCTGATACTGCTAACTCTGGAGTTGCTATTTGAGTAATAATCTGCCTAATTTTAGAAATAAATGCTTCATATCAGATAATCTTCATGTCATCAGTTTTGGGACACTGCAAGATTTTTTTTCCAATAAAACTCTGCCTACATGTAATAGTGGGTATTAAGTTGCTAAATAATGCAGTGCAATTTATTTTTTATCAGTTTCATGAATTGGTCATATGAGAAATTACTTCAAGAAACAAAAGTCTTTTCATTCCTTGCTCTCATTCATTTCCATATTTTTATTTTTCATAGAAATGAATTGGAAACAAATGCTGCATTTGTTTTGGAAATAAATGCACACTCTTTACTTCTACAGAGTTGGTATAAATCTATACCGTGTAACCCATAGTTACCAAATTGCAACCAGGCTTGTGAGACTTTTATAAAATGAAAATATCTCTTCTATCATCAGAAATGTTCCAGTGTTGAACTGGCAAAGCAACATGCTCTGCATTGCTTTTTGGTGTTTCTGGAGAGCAATAGCATTGCCTTTTCCCCTTGATCATATAGCTCATTTCCCCAAATGACACACTTGCTTTGTCAACTCATGCTGTGACCCCTTGTGTATCTTCACATTGCCAACTAACTGCCAGCTAAGTGAACCCCAATGATCAGCCCACTTTCCAACATTTGTCAGCTGCTCTACTGTGTGATCTGCATAAGTGACCTTCAGCTTTGTAGGGCTGTCAACAAAAAGGGGTGATGTTTGGTATAAATTAATCCCTTGCTGCAAGCTCCATGAAACTGCCTTTTCCTGTATTTTAAGTCTATTTGGTGTTAGCCATTACTTAGCAGAGCATTTGTGGACATTGAGTGAATGTACAGATGATGGAGATTTATTTTTCTTGGCTTGCATATTATATTACCACTCCGCTGAATTCATCTGAGGTTCACTGCTGATAATTCACAGTAGGAGAAGCAAATTTCTTCTATCTGGCTTCTTATAGGATGGTTTTCAATACAGCTGAAGCTGGATAGAGAATATTATTTGCCTTCCCTCCCATCACATAGCAAGATCTTTATGGTATTTTAGAATATAAAAATATAATTTATTTTATTACCTACCATAACGGTGTATTGTTTCAAATGTGTCTACCAGGAAAGGCAAAAGTCATATATCCCTGAACCAGAAGACACACAAGTATTTTCCTGTGTAAAACAAGAGGATGTGCATTTTTATCTTGTGGTAATGGGCATTTTTCTAACCCTTTCAAGCAATCTTTTTTTTAAAAAGTCTACTTATCTCAGCCCCTGAAGTTTTCCCTTAATGATACAAAAGATTTTGTGTAGTAACATTCTAGTTTTCTTCCCACCTCTCCACCCCTGATAGTTTGGAAATAAGATTATAAGAGTTTCATACATTTGATGGTCTCTTGCATAGCTGTAGGTAGAAATAAACATTCCACACCTGCTGCCCCAAACAAAGCCTCATGCTGAGTTTATCCTCTTTCCCTCTATAATGAACAACAACACGTATCCCTATCTTGATGCTGTATCACAAACTGCCAACAATGCAAAGCATGATTAGGTCAAGAAAAAGGCATAATAGAGATGAACAAGACACATTTATCATGAAGGAAGAAAGGAAGGAGGGAAGGAGGGAAGGAGGGAAGGAGGGAAGGAAGGAAGGAAGGAAGGAAGGAAGGAAGGAAGGAAGGAAGAATCTATACTTGCTGACTGTCCTAGGTCTCTCATTATGGTCAGTTTTGTTTTAAGTACCTTTTTTCCCCCAAGGTTTAGGGTGGATCCACATCTCATTGGCACACAGTTACTGGAACAAATGATTTGTTCATCTGTATTAAAATGTCAATACTTTACATGTTGAAATTGAAGACCATAATGGTAATCACTTATAAGCATGCATTATCAAATCAATGGTTTATTTATGATGTAAAATTTCTCACAAACATTGAAAATGTCACAAAGTTTTTTATTTTTTATTTTGTGAAGATACAGTACATACAGAGGATGAAGTTTTGGAGCAACTTTTCATTCTTCAAACACCCATCTATGAAACAGACAATTTCTTTTTCATCAATCCAATGGATAACCAACTTAAGCAGCAGACCTATGTGTATGTGAATATAGGACTGAATTGCTGGAGTGATTTGGATCAGCATACTGGTGAGGAGATAATTTATCTCTTTATTTATCTGAACAAGTTATTGCAAGTGCTATATTTAACACATTCCATAATTAAGCATTTAATAAGTGGACATTCAGATATAGTTTTCATGATTTTTAACTAGATCATAGCTTTCCAAACTGTGTGTCGCGACACAGTACTGTGTCGCCTGTGAGCCCCAGGTGTGTTGCACAAAAACCCGGAAGTGCTGATGGCGCGCCAGTGCCGCCACGCGCAGTAGCGGCGTCAGGCCATCAGCACTTCCAAGTTTTTGCATGACACACCCAGACGCTGACGCCGCCACGTGCGAAAACCCAAAAGCGCCGCGGCCGCGGCAGGCGAAAACCCATTTTCACACGCCGCCGTTGGTGTGTCGCCAACATGAATAGTTTGGAAAGCCCTGAACTAGATTATAAATGGCTATGGCTCATACAGGTATATGAATATATAATGCCTATTCTTAATACTCTACTTGTATGCTCCAAACAAACACTGTGCTAGAGCCATGGGGTATTTTACAGACACTGAATTCCAAAATACTACATGAAAGTAAAAAAAAATACTGGCATTAGCTTTCAGAACCAAAAGAGAAATACTTCAATTTTTTTAACAAAGAAAACTGAATGAAATCATGATTTATAGATGAAGAAAAAGTACATAGAAATATTATCCACCAAAGTTTCCATATTTGCAATTTCCCCCAATGCAATGCAAAATATGTGTATGTGTATATTTATGTTATTTTAACTCTGTATGCCACCTTGGCTCTTTTGATTTGGCAGCCTTATTAATTCAATACATTTATTTTAATTATTTTTTCTCCATTCTAGTGCTTTGATTTCAGCCAACCCTTGTAAATTCCATGCAAACTCTAGACATACATGACTCCATGGCCAGAAATTATTGCAATTGGTCTAGGAGTTGGAGTGTCAAATTTTGTGAAGAAGTTGCATGCAGAGGCAGAGAAGGTGGACATATTAATACATTTAACAAGTAAAATAACAAATAACAAATCCATTCCTAAATGTAGGAATATTTATACATATTAATACATTTAACAAGTAAAATAACAAATAACAAATCCATTCCTAAATTTAGGAAATTAAATATTGGCATGTGGACCAGTGCTTAGTCATCCTGCTCTGGATATCTATTAAGGAAACATTCTGTTCACAGAATAAACCAGACATTGGTTGCAGACTGGATTAATCCTATCATAAGCCTTCTTTATCAATTCTGCTTCGCTCATTTTACGAAAGTAGTGAGAGGTCTCATATCAGGCACGATGGTAGGCAAAATGGCCAGCAATATGCCTCTGGGAAACCAATGAGCAGGACAGAATACCAAGCTTTAACTTGATGATGATCTCCACAACTGATATGCAGATATATACTATTAGGGATTTCCTTGTGGCAATAAGGGAGGCAAAATGTCAATATTTCTTCGCCCTTATTGCATCTGCTGATAACCATCCAGCAGCCCTGTTTAGAGTGACCCATTCCCTATTGGGTAGGGAGAGCCCCCCAAAACATCTGCTGGGCCATTGTGAAGATTATTCAGGCTATCTGGTGGATAAAGCCACTCAGATTCACTCCGTCTTGGACTCTAACTGGAAACAGCAGGCTGAATTGCCTAGGGTATGGTCTGGTGGTGTGATCTGGGATGAATTTGAGTGGGTGACTCCTGAGGAAGTGGACAGGGCTCTCTCTGCTGTCAGCTCAGCCACCTGTTTACTGGATCCAGGTTCCTTCTGGGTTGTGAAAGTGGCCAGGGAGATGACCCGCACTTGGTTCTATTCAGTAGTGTTGGCCTCTTTGACAGAGGGGGTGATGCCCCCAGCCTTGAAAGAGGTGGTAGTATACCCCCTCCTCAAGAGACCATCCTTGGACCCAACAGTTTTGTATAACTATCGACCAGTCTCCAACCTTCTCTTCTTGGGAAAGGTTGTTGAGAAGGTTGTTGAGAAGGCTTTCCAAAGTGCCGCCGTTGGCGACACACCAACGGCGGTGGCAGCAGCGGCAGCGCAGGGGCACGGGGCGGGCGGGGGTGTGCACGGCGGCGGCGCAGGGGGGCACGCAGCGGCGGTGGTGTGCACAGCGGTGGCTGCGGTGGTGGCCTCCGCTAAAACATGGAAGCGCTGATGGCGTGCCACTGCCGTTGTCACTGCCGCCACCATGCACACCACCACCACTGCTTCCAGGTTGTGTTGCGACACACCAAACTCTGTGTTGCAACACACTAAAGTGTCGCGACACACAGTTTGGAAAGCTATGATCTAGACCCATTTCAGTCAGATTTCAGGCTGGGATTTAGTACTTTGGTCGCACTTGTTGATGACCTGTGGTGGAGCTGGGATGGTGATTATTAATATTATTTCCTGTGATCTGGATCACCTAGCCTTCTATATCTTGAAGCAAACAAAAACTTGCACATATTTGTATAGATTCTTGCTCACTTCATACAGGGATATTTAACAAGGGAAGGCTTTCCTCTGTAAATGACATCTCACAGATCTAGCATCACAGTTTCCTTATTTCCTGTTGGCATCTTACCAGACTTGCAGAATCCAGACTTACCCTTCTGTGAGTAGAGAAATATTCCTTTTATTCACAGATAAACCTCAAGATCCAGTAGGGATTTCAGGTCGTGAAAAGTAAGACAAATTTAATAAATTCTGGAATACTCTAGAGCAGATTTGGAGGGCTCATGGGGAACTGCAAGACAAGGAGAGAGTTCATGGAAAATTACCATTCCTCTTCTTCCTCTGGGAGCATTTCATGAACCAGTTATAAATTTTCGGAGAGATAATGGCTGCAGTTCAATGTTGGGTAGCATACTGAAAAATTTGAAAAAGTTGATAGGATAGAATAAAGAAGTGGGCAGAATCAGGACAAAATCTCAGTTGATTTTATTTATATTTACTATGTTAAATACCTTAGGAATATTGCCCTTATATTCAATCATTTTCTCTATCACATTAAACATTTTGTGAAACCTTTGGAGCTCTCTGGGACTGCCTCCAGTTTCAGGAGTCCATAGTCTATACAGTCCTGCCATGAATTATGTTCAGAGAAATCTAAATCCAATCCAATTTGCATAGTGTCTGCCCATATATCCAGCAACTTTTCACCAACATTCAATAATCAAATTAAACGCATTCATGTGTGAACCAGCCATCTACGCTGGGTATTCTGACACTCAATTACAATTAGCAGCAACCTCCTCCTCTTCTCTTTTTGCATTATTTGATTGTCTTCTGTTTCTGCCTGTCATTTTGGCTACTTCTTCCCAAACATATATTTCTGAACTCTGTTGCTATTCTATGAGCTGCTGCCATCTTGGAGATTTTACTGCATGTGTTTATACATCCATTCTGGCCAAAAAAGAACACCATAATTTTTTTCAACAACAATAGTTCTAAGTTTTTGCACAGGTACTCTCTTTGGAAGCACCATTACAGACCTTACAAAATATGATCCATTTTTTTAAAGTTGATGCCATAAATTTTAACGTACTTTTCCATCCTCAGCTGGACCATCTGTTCTAGTTAATGCCAGGAGATGTCTCTGAAACTGATGACTGGCAAGAGATGGATGCTCTAAGGAGGAGATTATAAGCAAAGTAAGGCAACAGGTTGTTTGAAGGAATAGGAGTTCTCTCTTCAGCAGTTATCAGAGAAAAGTGTTTTCTCAAACACTAGGGCAGCCTATCACCTCCAATTTGTATAGTCCCACCTGCCACCAGTCAAAGAGCAAGCAATATCCATACTTGCAGTGCTTGGTATTTATGCTCTTTTTGTCTGAATGTTGAAGAAATTCATTACTCAATACCACAGCCATCAAGTGCTTCTAAATCACACTAGAGGGAACTATGGAACTGTGTCTACTTAATAAATATGTGTTGATATTGTTTTATCTAATTGCTTCCAATGGGATCCTAAATTTTTCCTATGGACCAAAAAGAATGTGTAAGTCAGGAAAGCAAAAAAAAGAAAAAAGAATGATGTACATGGTTCTTGTGAGTCATGAGGAAAGCTCCAGAGGCACCCTTCTTTTTGTCATTTTCTTACTTGTTTTAGTAAGATGGATTGGTGAAGGTGGTTGAAGGAGAAAGCTAAGCCTGCATTCAAGCACATAAATCCCAAACGCCTTTCTATATATAATTGTGGATGGTAGGGATACAATTTAAACTGCATGATGTGCTGATTTTTGAGGAAACTTTTTCTGCTGATTTATTTTAAAGGGAATTCAGAGAGTGATAAAACCATAGTTCAGCATTATGTTAGTGAACTGAAGGTTCACTTCAGCATCACCAGAAGGGGAACCACATGGTACTAACCATGGTTTATTATTATCTGAACTGGGATTAGATTTAAATCTGATCTCAAACCAAGTTTTATAATCTTGGTGGCTTTGGATAAATCACTGTGAATGTAGCTGATGTTCCCAGATAATATAATAAAAAACTAATTAACTGAAAAGAAAAGCGAAAATTCTGCTGGATGAGAAGGAAGAAATTAATTCATGTGTGATTACACTGAAAAGTCCAGGAACATATTATTGCCAGAAACAGCTTCTCTTCTGCAAATAGTTTCAGATAGGGAAAATTCTGATTGGGGACTACAGTATAGGTGCTCTTCTTACCTATAAACCAGGATCTTGATCACTGGATTATGATCAATCAAAAACAAATGACGGTTCAGTAGTGCAATCATCTATTTCACATCTTCTCTAGTTTACCCTAGAGGGTTCTCTGAGTAATTTTTATTTATTGGTTGATGCTGTTTCATTATTTATTTATTTATTTATTTATTTATCACATTTATACCCCGCCTATCCCCTCCCTATCGGAGGACTCTAGGCGTCTTACAACAATTGAAATTCATATATTAACGGACTCCAGGCTTGGCTGCCAGCTCGACCAGTCAGATTTCTCAGAGAAGCTGAGAACTGACTGAATTTCCCTTGCTTGCGTGGATTGCAGAAGTTGTGGTCCACTGAAGTTTTTTTTCCCCTGGAGAGGGGGAGACCAGAAGATTACTCGTGGGGCCATTGGGATTGCCTACCCTTGTTTTTTCTGTAGTTTTCCACCGCGGAAGGAACAGGGTAAGTGCAAGGCAATGGCCGAGATATATCAGGCTCTCGCAGGGGAAACAAGTCTCTTTGAAGAGACACAAGAGCGCCCAGCCGCTTTTAGATCACTTTAGGAATGTTTTTTTTAGATTAAAATATTTTTGAAATCTAAGATCTATTTTTTGGACTTTGTTGAAAATGTTGGCTAACTTTGTGCTTTCTTTGCTATAACTGATTCTGGTGGAAGTTTGATGGACTCTATATTTGCAACATAATGAAACGGCTGCATTTTTTTTTTTTTACTTCTCTTTTGTATTAGAGGGATTTAAGAGACTCTGTTTGTAATTCTTCGCTTGATAAACTAAATGACTATTCATTTTTTGAGAAACTCTTTGTTTGGATTAAGCAGCTTGCAGCTTGAAGAACGAAAGCTCGCAGTTTGAAGAATAAAAACACAGGGTAACGTGTTTTTTTCCTTGTCTTCTTTTTCTACATCCTCCCTGGTTGGATTTTGCTTCATTTGGAATATATTTTTTATTTCTCCTTCTATAAACTGTTTAAAATATTATTCTCTCCTGTATTTTGGATTATTGGAACTTTCTTTTTTCTTTTGACTTTAAAAAAAAAAAAAAAAACAACAACGACGTTCTGCTTAATAGATTCTGCTGGTAGTATTCCATGGACAGATTACATGATTATTGTTTTGACTAGAAGGGTTGTTGTTTTAATTTGAAGGACACAGGAAAGATGGCTTTCCAACTTGTACCTGAGGAGCTCAGAAGAGAGATTACTGAGGCTTTTTCAAATATTCAAAGGTCGTTGGAATTACTGTTCGTAACTCTGCAAAACAGAGAGAAAGAACAGAGAACAGAAACGGAGACAGAAAGGAAAAATGTTTTTCAAGTGGAGGAGAAACAGAAGGAGGAAATTTTGAGTATATTAGTTCAGAAGAACATTCTGAAGGCTTTACACTACAATCTTGGTATAGATATGTTGTGGCAGTGGAGACAGAGTGAAAATATGGGTGCACAGTTGGATGGATGTTGTGAAATATGTGGAAAGGGAGAGAAGGTTGCTCTGATATTCTATATGAGATATAGAAAAGAGCAGGCTGTATATTGCGAATCTCCCACAGTGTATTGTGATTTTGGCATAACCTAAACAGAAGATATGAGAAACTGTATGGATATAAAGGCTAATGAAATTATGGACTTGAATTGTTATGAGAAATTGTATGGATATATAAAAAGTGATATTCTAAATGTAAGATGCTAAATACAAACACAAGTTGATATTATAGAATATTGTTTTCCTTAGAGATATATTTATGAGAAGATAATGATATGATGGAATTAGAATGATGGTTACTACAGGATGATATATATCAATATGTATTGTATGAATATTATAAGAATTGATATATTAGCTATTAGGTTAAGTGATATGATAGATTATGCATTTAGTTTAAATGGACACTACTACAAGGAATGGAAATTACAGATGGATAATTGAGATTCAAGAATTCCTTTTTTATGGAGATATATATATATATTAGAATTAAATTATAGAAATATATATGTATGAACACTATAAGAATTGCTAAATTATGTATTAAGTTACATAACATGTTAGGTTATGAGTCATAATATGAATAGAATATATTGTAGTTTATTAGAAGTAAATAAGGCTTTTATTTGTTATACTAATTGGTCTTTATTGAAGATATAAATATGTAGTAATGAACATTCAACATTTAACTACTACTTCAAGGAGTGGAAGCCAAAGATGGATTATTGGGAGACAGTAAGATGAAGGTTAGAAGATTGGATTAAAGAAATCAAAAGGCATATGACAAAGAAAAGTTCCTGTATACTGTATGAAGGACTAACATTTAAAATCAATTGTTGTACTTTAAGTTCAAAGATAGATTGGAGGACATCTATTTTCTATATTTTCTTTGCTTATTATTTCTTGACTTCACTTTTTCTTTATCTTTTTCTTATTTTGTATTTCTGTTTCTATTTCTTTTTTCTACTTTAAATTTTATTATGTATTGTAAAACTTAATAAAATTTAATAAAAAAAAAAAGAAATTCATATATTAACAATTCATATATTAAACAGTGTTATTGAACCGCGCGCTAAGGGAGGGGGTAAAGGAACCGGCTTTTCTCCCATAGGCATTGGACTACATGTCCCAGAATGCCTCGCTTCTGAGTCGGCTGCTGACGTCCTGGATGTTGTCAATCGGGATCCGTCGTCCTCCGCCGGCATTCACGGTATTCACGAGGTCTTTCTTCGTTCCGAGGGCGACCCCCCAACAGGACGCCAGCAAATTGACCCACTTTAACGTGGTACCCATTTATCTATTCACATTAGCTTTTGAACTGTTGGGTTGACAGAAGCTGGGGTGAATGGCGAGAGCTCACTTCGCCACGTGGGGATTCAAACTGCTGACCATTAGACTGGCAGTCTTTTACAGCTCAGCGGTTTAACCCGCTGAGCTACCGCGCCCCTTGGTTATTTGCCAAGTTCCTATTTTCTAAATGTTCTAAATCAGTTGATTCCATCTGCAAGGTCTCCCCTTTCTTAGATAAACAGTTTATTTGCTGATTTATCTTAGTTTGATTGTATTCATATTCCAAGCAAAGCATACTGTATCTCACTAATCAGTAAGAATGATGCTGTCATTATGTTGTTTCAGCAGCTACAAGATAATTAATGTCTATTGATAGACACATTCAAAATACCATTAATTATATTATTAATGATCTTAATTAACTTCAAATGCTTCATGTTTTCCAATAAGATTATCTATTTAAGAAAATTGTTTGCACAGCCTTCAATCATTCAGTGGTGTTTGTTTATCGTAGATTTATCCATGAGTATGCTTTGGAAATTAACTTCAGATCTGTTTTCTGAACTACTTACTTTTTATTATATTTGCCAAGCAAAGAATGTAGTAACAAAGAAATGATATGCCTTTGTTGCATTTTCCTTATTTTTAAACTCATCTCTTTGCAGTGAGTTGTTTTTGATTAAATTGTTCTATTAATGAAAGGTAGACATAGGTATTACTTGGCCAATGTTTGTAATTAACCCCCCCCCAAAAAAAACCTTTACACCTGGGTCTTTTATTTATGTATATATGTATGTATTGAATAATAAATATACAGTACCCATTACAATGTTTGCCTTTTGAAAAACATTGTTATAGTTGTTGGACTTCTATAATTCTAAAACAAGTACCTTTTTCCTATTAATGTGAATTTGAACTGTAGAAAATTGTCATTCCCAAAAGGCATCTGAAGTATTTTTCTTCTAATACTCAAAAACGAAATCACAGCCACCGAAGGGATGTGCAATCAGAGGCTTTCATAAACATAACAAAAGCAGCATTGTGCCATAGCAATGCAAGTCTCACCCCAGCATGGCTACCCATCTTGTTGTTCATCTTTTCCCCCTAAAGCTATTTTTTTAAGATTTGAGAGAGTTTTTAAAAAGTCTGGCTAAGTCAGGAAGTGGCTTCAGAATTCTCAACATAGTTGGCTTTTCTTTGAAATTGGAGGAATTGATTGCTTCTAGGCATAATTACAGACATGAGAAATGTTCTGAAGAAAAATATTTTTGCCAAATTCTGGGTGGGTTGGGGAAGAAAACGGCATAAGAAGCCAGCTGCTGGCAAATCTTAGATATCTGGGGAGGATAGAGGCCTTGGTTTCATCATAGTACCAGAGGATTTCTTTCCTGCTTCCTGAGTTTGTCATTAAGGAAAAGTAGCTGCAGATGTACAGTTGAAGATAAAAATGATTATTCCTCTTAACTTGTTGTTGTTGTTCAGTCGTTTAGTCGTGTCCAACTCTTCGTGACCTCATGGACCATAGCACTCTAGGCCTTCCTGCCCTCCACTGTCTCACGGAGTTTACTCAAATTCATGTTCATTACATCGGTGATGCTATCTAACCATCTCATCCTCTGTCGTCCCCTTCTCCTTTTGCCTTCAGTCTTTCCCAGCATCAGGGTCCTTTCCAGTGAGTCCTCTCTTCGCATTAGGTGGCCAAAGTATTTGAGCTTCAGCTTCAGCATCTGTCCTTCCAATGAGCAGTCAGGGTTGATTTCCTTTAGGATTGACTGATTTGACCTCCTTGCAGTCCAAGGGACTCTTAAGAGTCTTCTTCAGCACCACAGTTTGAAAGCATCAATTCTTCGGTGCTCAGCCTTCCTTATGGTCCAACTCTCACAGCCATACTGGGAATCTTTTCCCCAAACAATATACCAGGAAAGATTTATATCATGATGTAGCTTCCTCCACTTGAGATGAAAACGAAGTTCACTTGGAACCCTAATGGGAGTAGAAGTTGGCATTTATTATGTATAACTGAATTTCATATACTCATTGTCATCCTTACTTTTGTGTATACAATTTTTGTGTTCAGTTATCCAAGATTACATGCAGCAAACTAACATTTTGTACCATTATACATATACTCAGGTATAAATGGCCAATTAAACTGGATGTTACAACTTCTGCTATTGTAAGATATCGGATGTTTCATGGAGGTCCATTTGAAGAAAAACTGTGTATCGGTGGTGCGCCAGTTGTTGAAGACATTGCACATATTCTCTTTGATTGCAAACTCTATTCTGCAGAAAGGACTGTTTACTTAGATTCTCATTTAAAAACTAAAAAATACTGGGGCACCAGGAGAAACTGTCTTACTTTTTGCAGGGAACGAACCTGCATATCACTAGTAAGACTGCACTCTTTATATCAAAGGCCATTTTGAAGAGGACAGATTATCTAGATCAGATTGGCGTTAACTGTAGGGGTGACAATTTATTATGATTTTGTCCTGTTTTCTTTGTATTTACTTGTATCAATGTTATACTTTTGATATGGTCAAATGACTAAATAAAGTTTCTATTCTATTCTATACTTCTGCTATTGCTCTGAATATAAGTTGTCTCACTTGTAACCTTGTCATAAAACTATGATATATTTTGGCTGTAAAAGTCCAACTAATATGGGATCAGTCCTTACATTGATTCCACAATGGTATGAAATTATGTTTAGTAACTTTGCACAATGTCACCTCAATGCATTTCTCTGAAAAATTCCCATAATCCTTCCCATCAAAAGTATTTACCATACTAAACAACTAAGGTGTCTGCAAACTCTTTCCACTTTACTTGGGCTTTAAATAACTTTCCTTCGTTATGTTTCTTCCATGTTCCATGCCCGGCCGGGTTTCGGGTTTGGCACCAGCCGAGACCTCAGGGCAGGGGAGGAGGAGTGGCTGTTGTCATCAGGGAATCTCTAGTGGCCATCAGGGGCCCTGCTCCACAAGTTACCGGGTGTGAGACCTTGTTATTCAAGTTGGGTTCTCATGAACAGTTGGGAGTGTTGCTATTGTACCAGCCTCCCTGCTGCATGGCAACCTCCCTGCCTGAGCTGCTAGAGGCCATCTCGGGGGTGGCGGTTGAGTTCCCCAGGCTTTTGGTCCTGGGGGACTTCAATCTGCCCTCCTTGGGACGGGCCTCAGAAGCGGCTCGGGAGTTCATGGCCGCCATGGCGACCATGGGCCTGTCTCAGATTATCCAGGACCCGACTCGAGATAGTGGCCTCACCCCGGATTTAATTTTCTTGTCGGAGCAGTGGCAAAGTGATCTGAGGGGAGAACTACTTCTTTCCCCATTGTCATGGTCAGATCACACCCTGGTGACCGTGCGATTTTCCTATGCCACCCCCCTCCGCAGGGAGGCAGGACCTATTCGATTGGTCTGCCCCTGGCGACTGATGGACCCGGTAGGGTTCCAGAGGGAGTTGGGGGTTATACCTGGAGGTCTGCTGCATGGTCCAGAGGCCCTGGCGGCTGCCTGGAATAGAGAGGCGGCGGGGGCCTTGGACAGGATCGCACCTATGCGGCCTCTCTTGTCCAGTCGGGCCCGAAGCTCCCCCTGGTTTATGGAGGAGCTGAGGTCCTTGAAGAGGATTAAGAGACGCCTAGAGCGCCATTGGAGGAAGACAAAGACTGAATCCGACCGAACACAGGCTAGAGCCGCTATTAAGGCCTACCTTGTGGTGATAAGAGCGGCGAAACGTCAATATTTCTCCACTCTTATTGCATCTGCGGAATGCCGCCCGGCGGCCCTGTTCAAACTTACCTGATCCCTTTTGGGGAAAAGGGAGGTATAAATTCACCTCCAGGGCCGTGCAGAAGAATTTTCTCGGCATTTAGTGGATAAAATCGCTCTGGTTCGCTCTGGGTTCGATTCCGAGTGTGAGAGAGAGTCTGTTGAGATACCCAGGGAGCGTACTTACTTTGTTAACTGGGAACGGTTTGAGCCTGTCGGACCCGAGGAAGTGGACAGAGTTCTCCGAACTGTTAATGCCACCACCTGTCAATTAGATCCATGTCCCTCCTGGCTGGTGAAAGCAGCCCGGGAGGTGACTTGCAGTTGGGTCCAGACGATGGTCAATACATCGTTAGGGGAGGGGGTGTTTCCGGCAGCTTTTAAAGAGGCGCTGGTACGCCCTCTCTTCAAGAAACCGTCGTTGGACCCTACTGTACTGGATAACTTTCGTCCAGTCTCCCACCTCCCCTTTTTGGGGAAGGTGGTTGAGAAGGTGGTGGCCTTGCAGCTTCAGAGGATTCTGGAGGAAATGGATTATCTGGACCCCTTCAGTCAGGTTTCAGGCCTGGTCATGGGACTGAAACTGCATTGGTCGCGCTTATGGATGATCTCTGGCGGGAGCGAGATGGAGGTAGTGCATCCATTCTCGCTCTTCTTGACCTCTCAGCGGCTTTCGATACCGTTGACCATGGTATCCTTCTGGAGCGGCTCAGGGAGTTGGGGGCAGGCGGCGTTGTATTGCGCTGGTTCGCCTCCTTCCTCCAGGGCCGGTCCCAGTCGGTGTTGATTGCGAGCGAGAGATCCGGCCCGCAGGCCCTCTTTTGTGGGGTCCCGCAGGGCTCGGTACTCTCTCCGCTCCTTTTTAACATCTACATGAAATCGCTGGGTGAGATCATCCGTCTCCATGGGGTGAGATATCATCAGTACGCTGATGATACTCAATTATACATCTCCATCCCAGGGGAAGTAAGTGATGCAGTTTCTACCCTGTCCAAGTGCCTGGGGGCTGTAGGGGCCTGGATGGGGAAAAACAGGCTTCGACTGAACCCTAGTAAGATGGAGTGGCTGTGGATTAATGGCTCCTCAATTTCTAGGAAGTTGTAATCTCTAGTTCTGGATGGGGTAGCACTGCCCCAGACAGATCCGGTACGTAACTTGGGGGTCCTCCTGGACTCATGACTCCTGCTTGAAGAGCAGGTGGCAGTCGTAGCCAGGAGGGCCTTTGCACAACTTCATGTTGTGCGCCAGTTGCGACCTTTCCTGGAACGGGAGGCCCTTCGAACAGTCACTCATGCCGTGGTTATCTCACATATAGACTACTGTAATGCGCTCTACATGGGGCTACCCTTGAAGAGTATCCGGAAGCTCCAACTGATCCAGAATGCGGCTGCACGAACCATCTTAGAAGTCCCATATCGGACTCATGTGACACCATTACTACGCGAGCTGCACTGGGTTCCAGTTTGCTTCTGGGTGCAATTCAAGGTGTTGGTTATGACCTTTAAAGCCCTTCATGGCATGGGACCAGGTTACCTAAGGGACTGTCTTATCCCCATTACATCGGCCCGTCCCATCCGGTCATGCAGGGAGGGCATGCTACGGACCCCATCAGTTAAAGAATTCCATCTCACAGGGTCACGGAAGCGTGCCTTCTCTGCAGCAGCGCCTGCCCTGTGGAATATTCTTCCCCCAGAGTTAAGACAGTCCACCTGGCTCCTGGGCTTCAGGAAACAACTTAAAACTTGGCTTTGTCAACAGGCCTGGGGCGGTAAGGAGGGCAGAAACTCCTGGGGATGGCTAGTATAGTAAGATAGTCCTAGAATAGCCCTTCCAAGACTGAAAGAACACATCGCCTTCTTAATTTTTATATGTATGGTATTTTAAATGGTTATTTTAATGTTTTAATCTTTAATATTCATAATTTTGATGATTTGTAAACCGCCCAGAGTCCCTTGAGGGAGTTGGGCGGTGAGAAATCGAAATAATAAATAAATAATAATAAATGTTAGGCAATGGAATGAATGAAGCTTTATTTTAACAAATCTCAATAATGTCAAATCATGTCAAACAAGAAAAATCTAGGGTTCATTCTGGAGAACATCCAGTTATTACTGAACCTCCAGACTCTCTGCAGAAAGTGTTTCTTCGCTGCTGCAGCTTGCTGGTAGAGCTATGAAAGCAGGAAGGCTCTACTGATACCTCAATGGCCTTGACCACTTGAAAGACAGTTTGAAAGGTATAGTGACGTAGTTCTCCACTGGGCACCCACACTGCAATGTTCAGAAATCTCTTTTGAGAAAATTGGAGAGGAATAGATATAAGCAATGATGGTGCCCAGACTGTTCATCGAATGTTGGTTGTAATAGGAAAGGAAGCATTTGTGTCATGTGTTGAGCAGCAAAATGTTTTGAACTGGCACCTAGGATGGATAGACATGATATTGATAATCCTGGAACTAATTAAGTACTGAACGCCAGTCAAACAATTCATCCCACTTCTGCAAAAATCAGAATGATCTTTCTGTAATCTATGAAGTGAGCATAACAAGAAAAAAGGCAACTCTATGGAAATCAGTGGTGGAACAATTCCCATGAAATGTTTAACAATTTAACTCTTGACCTTTTTAAAAAAGTTTTTGCATGGATCAGAAGCTGAGCTGAAGCATCACTAGCAATTTGTCATGCATCTCAGTAATCTTTCAGTTTTCCAAATGATCCATTCTGTCATCCATTCTGTAATTCCTTCTTAAACTCCTTGAGTCTTTGCTAAACTGCTATTCTGATTCTCAGTGGTTTCCCCCCCCCTCCAAAAAAAACAGAACTCTAAGTTATGGGCAGTGCTGTGAAGTAAACAAAAGTCTTCTGGGAATTCAAAATCTCCCTGGGATTTCTCTAACAGACCCCCTCCCCACCTGCTAACTGTATGTATGTATGTATGTATGTACAGTATGTATGTATGTATGTATGTATGTACAGTATGTATGTATGATCAATCCTTCCCCTCTTTTTCAGCTTCTTCCTCTGTTGGTTCTGTGTCTTTCTTATTAAAAGTCAATGTCTCCTTCAAGTCAGTTCCCACGCAGGTTCATGCAGTTCTCTTGGCAACAAGATGAACATGTTTTGTCATTGCCTTCTTTTGAGAAGTGTTCCAACTTCCAAAGCTAGTCTATAACCCTGATCAACCCCCATCCTTGAATTAACCAGGCCTGGCCCATCTTTGCTTCTGAGCCCAGACAAGGTTGGCAACATGCTGCCACCTACTGAGGCTTTTTATAAGAAAGCCCTATATATTCTAGGCAAAAGAATCTTCTCTCACCCATTTAATAGATGTACATCCAATCTGCTAGTAGCATAGTAGCAAAATTAAGGGATTCAACTCAAGTGAAACTCCATCTCCTTTTGCATTTAATAAGCAAACCATACTCTTTGAACCTGAACATGGCTAGCAAATTCATTAATTCTAATTGAAGACCTGCCATTCCATTCTTTTTTCCCTTAAAGCCCTGGGCTAGGAAACAAAAACCTCTCCAGCGAAGAGAAGTTCCAACCAATATGATTGTAACCTGTTACACAAGGCTGCTCACACACTCACAGACTGTTGAGGCACGTGGATCTTGTCAGCCCCCCTTGCTTTCTACCTTTGTTTTCCAGATAGGTGTGGCTTGAGCAGACAAGACACACAGCCCTGGTCAACAGCCAGGAATTAATTAGGGACACACACACATCACTTCCAACCGAACACTGAGGCACAACAGGTTCTTTGTAATACACGGAGACCAAGTGAATTTAAAATAACAGCAAAACTTTAATGGTTGCAAGGTACATTTGCTCTTCCTTACACGCACACACACATTCCACACTTACCCATGTCCTTCCAACTAGGCTGCCAGGCAATAGCCAAAGGGATGGAAGCCACCAAGTCTGGATCCAAGAACGACTCAAGGAGTGGGCGAGCTTTGAGACCCCTTTTATCCCCAAAAGTTCTTGCTTTGTTGATTCACAAGACTGGCAGCTACTTTTGCCTTGTTAATTTACAAGTCTGATAGCTGTTGATGGGATTGGGGTGGGGGTTTCCATGTGTTCAGGCCCATCTTCCTCTGTCTGGTTCAGGTGACACATTTTTCCTTTTGTTTCCTTAACGACTTGCTTCCTTCTTATCTACCTCCAGAAAGGGATCCCATAGACAAGATTCCTGGCTTTGTCCTCTTTGCCTATGTGCCTGCTTCATCTTTATGTTATGGGAGCTTCAGCCTAGTCTCACAAACCTAGCTAATAAAATTTTAATTGTGATCTGCAATGATGGTATTTAATAACTGTGATCTCACTGGGAACAATTTCCGAGAGGAAAACATTTGGGTTTCATGATGACATGTGAGTGATGATGCTAATAAAGGTCCATATGAAGAACTTGTGACTTTTCCTTCATCATATATCTGTTATTCCTCCAAAAGTTGCTAAAGCCGGGAAGCCAGTGAGAAAGACACTCAGTTGTATTTGGCAGAATGAACCATGGAGTGTAATAATACATTCATAGGGAGAACACTTGGGCTTCTATTTCATTCAGCAAACAAGTATGAGAGGATGTTTATATGTAGGTGATTCCAGCTCCATGTCAGGAACAGATGAACTAACCATCAGTTACTGAAACCAAACCTCATGTATTTTGAAAATAAAAGTAGCAGCCAACCCTATCAAGAAGCCCTCTTCAAATATGCTCCTGTGTGCAACCTTTATGCTGTCCCCACACATGGAGTAACAAAACTATAAGTGAAGAGGGAATTGCCCCAGCACAGTTCCATTGATGGAAGTAATTCCATTGGCAAAGGGGGTTAATTGGATATGTGACACTATGGTTATGCAGATATCTGAAGGGGTGCTTTGCTGCAGAAAGGATTTTAGTATCTTGGTAAGTGCCATAATGCCCTGCCTCTAACCAACAGAGCAAACACAGCTTTTCTTTCAGCATTTGCTCAAGCAAAGCAGCCAATGGAGATAGATTATACCTTGCCTCAATGCTTTGCAGAGGCCAAGCAACTCACTACCACATACTCATTGAGATGGGTTGTCTGTGATCCTCCTTACAGACCTACTTAACGTCTACCATCTTCTCAATTTGTGTTTCATATCTACTAAAGCAAGATATTTAAAGTCAATCTTCAATGTTGGAAGCTCAGGATTTGCTTGTGTGTATATAAAAATCAAATACCCTACCTTTTGTAATTTTGTATCCATGCCTTGAATAACCCAAAACTCATTAATGGTAGTTAACAGTTGGAGAGAGCTACATTTATTTCAAATAATAATTCATATGTCTTATCTCCACTGTATTTTCTGAGCACATACAGTGATACCATTATATTAGATTGCTAGGGATAGGTTTAAGGCCCTGCAGACTGGACAGCCCCAAAATTCAGAATCAGACACATTAAAAAACAAAACAAAACAAAACCGTAGAGGTCCTGCCCCCTACTCCTGGAAGGAGAACGGAAGATTCCAGACTTGATAGGAGATTTGTGGTGCAGTATCCTCAAACTCTTTAATTCATACTTTGATCACCACCCACTTAAATTATTGATGTTCTTCATGAGGCTGCCTCCAAAGACCAGCCAGAAACTCTAATTGGTTCAAATTGTGGCAGCCCATATATTAGTGAATTAAAACTGCTACAGTCATATGACACCTATCTTGCTTGCATGATAGTTGCTGACTTGTTTACCAGTAAGTTGTCAGGTGCTATTGAAAGTGCTGGTCTTGAACTATAAAGTCCTATATTGTTGCCACAAAGAAACTTATAGGACCATCTCCTCCATATGGAAGTGGCCCTCCTACCAACATCTTTCAATGTGAAGGGGGCTAGGCCTTACAACCAATATTTTTCTGTGGCAGCTCCATGTTATGGAATACTCTCCCGCTTGAGATTAGATTGGCAAACTCATTTTTGGCTTTCTAGAAATTGGTGGACAGAATTGTTCCAGAGTGCCTTGGGGAATGAATGATCACCACTACACATACCAATTTACGTTTATGTCTCTTGGTTTTTGTTTTTTTAATTTGTTTTTACTGTTTTTTATGGTTTTTGTGCTGTAAACTGCCAGGAGTTATTTTTATTGAGTCCAGTGGTATATAAATTTATTTATTTATTATTTATTTATTTATTTATTTATTTATTTTTCAAATTTTGCCACCGCCCATCTCCACCAAGAAGAGGGACTCTGGGCAGTTTACAATAAGAAACACATTAAAATAATAAGCATAAATGACATCTAAAACATAAATACAAAATTACCAAATATAAATATAAAGTAAAAATAAATATAAAATCCAAGTGGTCATAAAAGATCTAATTCAGTGAGGAGAGCTCTAAGGCACCAGCCACCCCCAAGAATAACTACTCCCATTCCCGCCCCAGGTGAGACGGCAGAGCCAAGTCTTCAGGTTCTTCCGTAAGGTCAGGAGCGATGGGGCTTGCCTCACCTCTGAGGGCAGAGTGTTCCAGAGGGTGGGAGCAACTGCAGAGAAGGCCCACTTCCTGGACCCCACCAAGCGAAATTTTCTTACAGACGGGGTCCATAACATGCCCTCTCTGCATGATTGGGTGGGACACGTCGATGTCATGGGGATGAGACGGTCCCTCGGGTAACCTGGACCCATGCAATGTAGGGCTTTAAAGGTAATAAACAACACCTTGAATTGGACCCGGAAGCAAACTGGTACCTGTCAGAGTACAGCCTGACTCTGACTCTGACTCTGAGTTAGAGGAAAACGAAACTGATATGAGAAACGAAACTCATCTTGTACAGCAACCGACAAGCAGAACTCGTGATGAGCAGGTGCAGGTTCAAAAGTGCACTACTCGTGATCATTCTCGTGATGAACAGGTGCAGGAGTCTGGACCCGGGGATGACCCAGCAGCACAGGAGAATCCTGAGAAGCCGATTGGTCCCAAACCAGGAACCAAGGCAGGAGCACCAATGAGCACCAGAGAGAGGAGGGCTGAAAAGCATGCCAAACAGAGGGAAGCCCGATTGGTTCCCGAGGAGAGATGGTATGCCGAAAACAGAATAAAAGGATCCCAGCGCAAGCAGCTGTCTGCTGGAGACAAACGTTCCACTGAGCTAACAGCTTCTTTGGGAGAAGTCCAGCTGAAACAGTCCTTGGAGTCCTGCCCTGTAGCCACCACAGACCAGAGCCAGAGCCTTGCTGTGATGATTTCAACAACAATGTCCCAATAAACACTTCTCCATGCAATTCATTGAAATGCAGATAAAGCTTTATTAAGGATACATGTTCATTGAAGCACTCCTAAAGACTTGAATGCTAATTCCCGCCAAACTATGCCCTCTTAACCATCCCCCTTGCGCGCCAATACACCAACGATGATCTCATGAAGCAAACGGTCCCATCTCCACTCCGTTGCAGGTGCGTGACCTTGGTCGAGCTGTCTCTAGCTTCCAGCAGCAGACATAACACTCAACTGCCATCCCCCCTCCCAACTACTATGCAAGTACTATGCCATGGTTAATTCTAATGGCAGGATTCATAGACATGAACCCTGACATGCCGACCCTCCAAAAGAAAGAGTAGTATGCAAAGAACCAGAAAGGTGAGAAAGTATAAGTATACATAAAGGCATATGGAACAATTCCAAAAATCTTCAGGCTGCAAGACAATAGGAGGCACTGAGATCTGAAAAACAGAAACAATAACAATTGTGAAGTTAACCAGGTTTAGCAGGGAATTGATCATGGAATTTCTTTAATAACCTGGGCGCGGAAACATGGATTTTATCAACCCACTCCTCAAACCCCACAGGCAAATGTTTCCATTGAACCAAACACTGTAATTTTCCTCTGTGCATTCTGGAGTCCAAAATGTTCACAATCTCAAAATGCTCGTTATCTCCCACCATGATAGGTGGAGGCGTCACTGGATCTGGATGCCATTGATGAGCAGGTTTAACTGGTTTCAATAAACTGATGTGGAAGACAGGATGTACTCTACGAAGGTTCTTTGGCAAGTCTAACTGAGCGGCCACCGGGTTGATCACTTTCACAATAGGAAAAGGGCCAATAAACTTAGGCCCCAGTTTTTTGGATGGCTGAGTTGATTTCAAATGTTTTGTAGACAGGTAAACCTTTTCTCCCACCACTAAAGGCCATTCTGGAGCCCGTTTACGATCAGCAAAAGTTTTGTAAGAATCTTTGGCCTCCTGCAATATATTCAACATTATAGGCCAATTTGATTGTATCTTTGTAATCCATTCATCTGCCAGTACAGGATCAGTCTGTTGAATCATGGCAGGGTCAGGTAGTTCAGGAATAGGTACAAAATCCTGACCCGTAGCTACTTTGAACGGAGAAAATCCAGTGCTCTGATGAACAGCATTATTATAAGCCACCTCAGCTTATAATGGGTGAGGTGGAAGGCATCTGGTCTGACTCCGTCTCTACAAAAATCTCTCCCTCCTCCTCATACGCTGACGGGGCCACCGCTGCTTGAGCTAGCTCCCGCACCACACAGAGTCCTGCAGTTTCCCGCTCAACTCCCAAAGATGAGCCATCTGCAAATTCCATTTCTCCAGAAACCCAGTCAATCTGAGGGTTACGCTCCCTCAACCATTTGAGCCCCAATACTATGGGCTGATTGGAAATGGGAGCCACAATGAACCTAATAGTCTCTTGATGCGTCCCAATAGTCATTTTTAGGGCTTCTGTATAGTATTCCACTGGACCCCCTTTCATATCTGATCCATCCAACTGACAAAATATGATGGGAACTTTTAACTTATGCAACTTAAGTCTCAGTCCTGTAACAATGGCAGGATGCATCAAACATCTTGAGCACCCCGAGTCCAGCATTGCCATTAAATTGTTCTGATCCCTCCCATCTAAAGTTTCAAGCTTTATCTTAACCTGCATGGTAGGACAATCTCCACTCACCAGCGGATCGGAGCGCCGATCTGTAAAGGCCTGGCCCCCAGCGCACTTCAAGCCAGACCTCGCTCGTTTTCCGCCGGCTGCATGAATTCTTCGTCAGAGGAGTCATTCTCTCCCCCAACCAATTCCCGTGTCTTGCTTCCATCCAGAGCATGAGCTGTCCCCTTGCGTGGTTGTATCTTAGATGGTTTGGAAAACTGGCTGTCTGGCTTTGCTTTTACTGCAGAGGGTTTCTGAGGGCAATTACTAATGCGATGCCCCTCTTTGCCACATTTGAAACACAAGCCCCTTTTTGCTCTGCGTTCTTTTTCCTCTTCCCAAGCATTTGCTCTAGCCAACTTCTTCGCCGGTGGCTGTCCCAAAGGGGTTTTCCCCGAGCTATGCAGCTTCCTGTACGATCTCAGTCTTAATTGGGTGCTCTCAACCCTGCCGGCTAATTGAATCCATTCTTCCAGGGTGTCAGGGTCACCTCGTCCTGCTGCCATCTCTAAAATCTCTGGTTTCAGCCCCATCTGGAAATATTCCACCTGAAAAGCTTCGGGACAGGTTGGGACCATTCCTATAAGCTTTTTAAACTCCATTGCATATTCGGCAACAGATCGGTTCCCTTGGCTTAACTGCTGCAGTTGCACCTTAGCTGACAGTTTAGAGAGGGTATCTTCAAACCAGCGTCGTAAGGCTAGCATAAAGCAATTAAAAGTCAATAAATCTGGAGAGTGGGAGTCATGCAACACCACCAGCCATAAAGCAGCCTCTCCTTCTAAGAAACTTGAGACATACCTTACTTTGGCCTCTTCCGTTAAGAAAGAATCTTCAAACTCCTCCATAAAACCCCTGACATGGGTCATAAAGCAAGCCAATTTCCCTGGGTCCCCATCAAATCTCGTTTTCAATTTGTTCAACGCGAACACCCCAGGTTGGCCCCTTTGTAATCCACTTACGGCCAGTTGAGGCACCTCCATCTCACGTCCGGAGAATTCCTCTTCCTCCCCCTCACTAGACGTGCCGCTCTCTGCTGCTGTGGTCATCAATTTAGGTTGTAAATCCACCCCTGGGATCCCTTCCTGCTTCGGAGCCAGGGCCAGTTGCTGCACGGATTGAATAAGGGTTTGTAGTTGGTGACTAATAGTCTCCATTTCAAAATCAATACGTGCAGTCTTCGCTTCCAGTGAAGCCATCCTCTGGGACTGGGTCACTCTGGGTTTAGCCGTGCGTTTCCCCATCCCAGTCTGGATGCCGCCTCCAATTCCCACGGACCATTCCGCTCCCACTCTGGGGGTGCGTGCCATGGCTAGTTCGGCAGCCTCAACTCCACTCCGTCGAGACCCTTTTTTGGAGGCTTTTTTCTTGGCCGCTTCGGGTTCAGCAGCCGCACTTTTCCCTTCCTTGGAAATCGCTTCCAAACCTGAAGAAGTGCCTGGTTGCTCCTCTTCCCCCGCCTGGAAACATTCCATAGATTCTTCCATGCTGAAATTGCTTGTACGAGCCGATTCTCACTCAGGAGGCACTAAATGGAGTTACCACATGTAACCTCAGGATAAACCGACTGGATTGTAGATTCAAGTCTTTCTGTGATGATTTCAACAACAATGTCCCAATAAACACTTTTCCATGCAATTCATTGAAATGCAGATAAAGCTTTATTAAGGATACATGTTCATTGAAGCACTCCTAAAGACTTGAATGCTAATTCCCGCCAAACTATGCCCTCTTAACCATCCCCCTTGCGCGCCAATACACCAACGATGATCTCATGAAGCAAACGGTCCCATCTCCACTCCGTTGTAGGTGCGTGACCTTGGTCGAGCTGTCTCTAGCTTCCAGCAGCAGACATAACACTCAACTGCCATCCCCCCTCCTAACTACTATGCAAGCACTATGCCATGGTTAATTCTAATGGCAGGATTCATAGACATGAACCCTGACACTCGCCTCATTTCTGAATTGACCCCAGCTGCATCGGAGTCTCATGCTGCTCCTTTGTCAAGCGAAATGGGGTCTTATCTCATAGTCTCTCAGCAGACTCCAGCCCATCGTGTTCCCGATGCATCAGTCCAGCCTCGTCTAGCTGCTTCAAATACATTTTGTCCTGCAGCCCTAGTCCATCAGTGTCTTGCCAGTCCAGTTAAGTTTAATCATTGTGCTTCAAGTCAGTTTTATTGTGCTAGTCCTGTGCAACCATGCCTCGTGGTTCTAGAAGTACCTTGCTTAGTTTTTCCAGTCCAGTATTGCCCTGTTGCTCCAAGTAAGCCTTGTCCAGTGAATCCTGTCCAGTGTGATCTTGTAGATCCAGTCCAGTATTGTCTTGTGAATCCAGAGGAACCTTGTCCAGAGAGTCTAGTCCAGTCCTGCCTTGCAGATCCAGTACAGTATTGTCCCGTGAATCCAGAGGAGCCTTGTCCAGAGAATCCAGTCCAGTCTTGTCCTGCAGGTCCAATCCAGTATTTTTCCGTGGATCCAGAGGAACCTTGTCCAGCCTGCCTTGTTATCCTGTTGTTCCAGAGAGTCTTACACAGAGAATCCAATCCAGCCTCGCCTTGCAGATTCAGTCCAGTGCTGTCCTGTTACTCCAGAAGCAACTTGCCAGAGACTCCAGCCCAGCCTTGTCAAGTAAACCAGCCTAGACCTTCTCCAGTGTTTCAGAAGAGTCTGACCCTGAGTTCCAAGTTCACCTTGCAGATTCAACCAACCTAGCACCTTGATCCAGAACTGTTGTTCTACTTGTTGTTGTGGACTCTAGCTTGTGCCACTGCATACCTGCTTACCTCCAAGTGCAACAAGCCGTGAAGCTTCAGTTGATCCAAGCAATCTAGAATTGTGTTTATGGACTTATCTTTCTAAATAGTTTTTTATAATAATAAAACTATTTCCTTACAAGTTCAGGTGGTCTCATACTCTGAACAGAACAGCACCCAATGCAGTTCGCGTAGCAATGTTGTCACATGTGCCAATCTTGGAACACCAAGAATTACCTGTGCAGCTGCATTCTGGACCAGCTGAAGCTTCCGGATACTCTTCAAGGGTAATTCCATGTAGAGCACATTGCAATAGTCTATATGGGAGATGACCAGGGCATGAGTGACTGTTCAGAGAGCTTCTCGATCCAGGAAAGGGCATAACTGGCACACAACACGAAGTGGTGCAAAGGCCCTTCTGGCCATGACTGCCACCTGCTCTTCGAGCAGGACTCATGACTCCAGAAGAACCCCCAGATTCCGCACCGGGTCTGTCTGGGGAAGTGCAACCCCATCCAGAACTAAAGATGACAATTTCCTGGTACAGAGGAGCCATTAACCCACAGCCACTCCATCTTACAAGGGTTTAGCCGAAGCCTGTTGTTCCCCCTCCAGACCCCCACAGCCCCCAGGGACTGAGAGAGGGCAGTCACCACATCACTTACTTCACCCAGGACAGAGATGTATAATTGGGTATCATCAGTGTACTGATGATACCTCATCCCGTGGTGATGGATGATCTCATCAAGTGGTTTCATGTAGATGTTGAATAGGAGAGGAAAGAGAACCAAACCCTGCAGCACCCCACAAAGGAGGGGTCGAGGGTTGGATCTCTCACTCCCTATCATCACTGATTGGGACCACCCCCAGAGGAAGGAGGTGAACCAGTGCAAAACCACGCCACACACCCCCAACTCCCTGAACCGCCCCAAAAGGGTACCATGGTCAAGGGTATCGAAAGCTGCTGAGAGGTCAAGAATAGCAAGGATGGATGCACCGCCCCCATCCCGCTCCCACCAGAGATCATCCATAAGTACGACCAATGCAGTTTCTGTCCCATATCTAGGCTTGAAACCTGACTGGAAGGGGTCTAGATAATCCATTTCATCCAGAATCCTCTGGAGTTGCAACACCACCACCTTCTCAACCACCTTCCCCAAAAAGAGGAGGTGGGGGACTGGATGAAAATTGTCCAGCACAGTAGGGTCCAGCGATGGTTTCTTGAAGAGGGAGTGCACCAGCACCTCTTTAAAGGCATCCGGAAATGCCCCCTCCCTCAAGGATGCATTAACCATCACCTGGACCCAACCACATGTCATCTCCTGGGCTGCCTTCACCAGCTAGGAGGGGCATGGGTCTAGATGACAAGTGGTGGCATTTACAGTCTGCAGGATCCTGTCCACTTCCTCGGGTCCAACAGGATCAAACTGTTCCCAGATAACTGGGTAAGTACGTTCCCTGGGTATCTCCTCAGACCCTGTCTCATGCTTGGAGTCCAACTTGGAATGGTTCCGAGCGATTTTATCCTGCAGATGCTGAGAAAACTCCTTATTTATAAATATAATAAATCAATCAATGGAAGGAGAGGAAGAATTGGTACCAAGTAAATTGGTCAGAGGGGAGGAAGGATACCCTGTATGGAATTTATATATGGGAGGATGAGAGAAGAATGAGAAGTACAACAGAAGTGGGAAATGAGTGTGATTTGTCTAAGAAAGTGTGTGATTGTCCCCAGTCAATATCATATACAGGACACCATCAACCATGGCAGCACCACTGTGTACAAGCTGAGTTAACAAAGTACAAACAGGAACAATTTTTATAGTATGTTCTTCTTTTCTTACGGCAATCCTTGGAAGTAAGAGTAATAATGGTTTGTCCATAAGACTAATAATGGTTTGTCCATAAGACTAATAATGTTTTGTCTATAAGACTAATAATGGTTTCTCCATAGTTTACTTAAGCCCTCTTCTTATATTGTTTCTCAATATGGAAAGCAAAATAATATCAATTACTTTTATGATGTAAGAGCCACAGCAGCATGCCACGCTCAACATTTCTCAGCATGAGACATGAAAGATAGATAGGATTACATAGGGGGAGACTTGGTTCCTCCTCAAATCACTGTGAATCCCCATTCCACTCTTACCCTCATCATAACACATTTAGAAGGGACTATATCCCTTCTTGTTTGTGTGTCAGGGCAGTGAAGGATGCTGCAAACTTATAACTTGTCAAGGAGAGGTCAACAACTCTTATTTTTATTTTTATTTTGTTTATGTTTTCTTTTTCCAATAGAAATAGGGCTCAAGGCTTGGAGGCTTATGTTTTCATTGGAAGAGCTTTTGTATTAAGAACTGATCTATGGGTAGGGTCTTGTTTCAGGTGCTGGTGAAGAACAATTGTTCAAATCCAGTTATCCAAGTGAGGTCTCCTTAGTTGATGGTACTCTTATTATGGAATGCCCTGTCTTTGGAGATGCATCACACATCTGTGTCTTAGTTTAGATTTAATAAGTTTAGATTTCAACAGAAGAGGATTTTGATTAAATGTTCAGAGAAAGTTGCTGACAAGTTTATTTGAGGAGGGGATGGGAAGTCAAAGAGGTCAAGATGACAGGCACAATTACATGTTCAAAGCCCCCCCTTTTTACATACTGTACATGAAAGGGGGCAGGGTCCTGACCTTCATTTCTATTTTTTCACCTCCTCCTCCCCACAGGCATCTCTGACCATGTGCAAGTTCCCCAGTGGAACAGGCTGTCTCAGCAGGTGACAAACTCTCCTTTATTGGAAGTTAGCTGGTTATTTGTCATGGATACTGCAGTAGCCAATTTTCTACATTACAGAAAAGTCTGGAAAAGGAAAAGTTGGACTAGGGAACTTTGAAGTCCCTTCCAGGTCTGTGATGGTTGCACTGAGATAAAATAATGTAAGATTTTGCTTTCTTTCTTTTCCTTTATCTATGACTGATGCTACTTTTTCTCTCGTCTGACAGGAGGATGAATATGTGAGCCTATCCAGCCTGCAACGTTTGAAAATTAAATCCTGCTGTTGGGAGCCCAGAAGGCTGGGCAACTTGCCAAGTGGGAACAAATTGGAATCTGAACCTGTTTTCCAGGCTATTTCCAAAAGCTTGCTCAGGTGGGAGGTTGACAGGAACAACCTGTTTTCCCATCTTGTTTTCAAGTAAATTTCTCTCTCTTTGGGTCTCTCTTACCATGACATCATCAATTTACAATTATTTAGGTTCAAAAAATATGATTGTTGTGGGAATCAGAGGATGGGAGAAAAGAAAAGCTACAGGTGAAATGGGAAACATTGCTAAAGGATATCACAGGACTGAAATATGCTCATGTGTTTTGTGGTGGTTATGCCCCCTGTTTTTATGTCTATTTTTAACATTTAATTTAATTTCATTTTATTGGCTTCCAGGATCACTGATTAAATGATAAATAAAGTATCTGGTACTCTGGGGGGAAAGTTGCATTGAAAGATTTATAGCTCTTCTAGCTCACAATACATGCCTTACAGTATCTGTGAAATTCTGAAGTTCAGGTCTTGGCATGTCCAGGAATCACGTAGAGGATGATGAGAAAGCCTCAGATCCCAATAAACCAATGCTGAAATCTGGCTGTTAGATTAACTGATCTGATCTAAGGCAACTTCCTAGAGTTTGGTTACCGTAACAAAATAACAAAAAGAAAAAATAAAGAATGGGCCACAGCCTGCATTAAGGGGCAATGTAAGCAAACTTATTTTGGCAACTCTATTTTAAAGTGATAGCCAGTTTGGGGTAGTGGTTAAGGCATCAGGCTAGAAACCAGGAGGCCATGCATTCTAGTCCTGCCTTAGGTACAAAGCCAGCTGGGTGACCTTGGGCCAGTCACTTTCTTTCAGGCCTAGGAAGAAGACAATGGCAAACCACTTCTGAAAAACCTTGCCAAGAAAACTACAGGGGCTTCTCCAGGCAGTCACCAGGAGTCAACACTGACTTGAAGGCACACATGCGTGCGCACGCGTGCGCACACACACACACACACACACACACAAACATTTCAAAGTAAGAAGAGCAGTTATTAGCTCTTGAACTTCGCTGTATACTTTAAATTATTTTTCTTTTGGTGTTATGCTCGTATATAGACTCATAAACTTCAGTTTCCTTCTTTTCTTTTACAGTACCTTGCAATTTATTTGGGGACAGTGCAATACACTCAAAAAGTGCTAGCTATGAAAAAAAGAATCATTTTCCTTCTTCTTGAAATATTAATGCTGAGAACGTCATTTGGATCCTGTCAACTTTAGCATTAGTACTGTTTGTCACTTCCTAATGAACAAAAGTTATATGGAAAATTTATTTATTTTTATTTATTTATCAAATTTTTATCACTGCCCATCTCCCCCCAAGGAGGGACTCTGGGCAGTTTACAATAAAAAACACAGTTAAAATGCAATACGATTATAAGTGCAAGAAATATAAATATAAGTGCACAATAAAAATACAAAATATGGTAAAATCCAGATGGCTTATGGTTCTCTATAGGTCTGTGAGTATAAAGAGCTATTTTAGGGCCGTTCTAGGGGGCTAGCCATGCCCAGGAATGACTACTCTCCTTCCCGCTCCAGGCAAGTTGGTAAAACCAGGTTTTTAATTTTTTGAGGAAATCCAGGAGCGATGGGGCCTGTCTTATTTCCGGGGGAAGAATGTTCCAGAGGGCAGGAGCTACTGCAGAGAAGGCATGCTTCCGAGACCCCACCAGATGGAATTCTTTTATAGATGGGGTCCGTCACATGCCCTCTCTGCATGACCAGGTGGGACGGATCAATGTAATGGGGATGAGACGGTCCCTCAGGTAACCTGGACCCATGCCATATAGGGCTTTCAAGGTAATAACCAACACCTTTAATTAGACCTGGAAGCAAACTGGGACCCGGTGCAGCTCAAGTAGCAAAGGTGTTATATGTGTCATCCTTGGGGCACATAAGATTGCCTGCACAGCTGCATTCTGGATCAACTGTAGCTTCCATATATTTTTCAAGGGTAGCCCCATGTACAGCGTGTTACAGTAGTCTATATGGGAGATAACCAGGGCATGAGTGACCGTTCGAAGGGCCCCTCAGTCCAGGAAAGGGCGTAACAGGCGCACAACACGAAGTTGAGCAAGGGCCCTCCTGGCTATGACTGCCACCTGCTCTTTGAGCAGGAATCGTGAGTCCAAGAGGATCCCCAAGTTACACACTGGGTCTGTCTGAGGCAGTTCAACCCCATCCAGAACCAAAGGTGACAATTTCCCAGATGCCGAGGAGCCATTAATCCACAGCCACTCCATCTTACCAGACTTCACTCAAAGCCTGTTGTTCCCCATCCAGGCCCCCACAGCCCCCAGGCACCTGGAAAGGGTTATCACGGCATCACTTACTTCCCCCGGGATGGAGATGTATAGTTGGGTATCATCGGCATATTGATGATACCTCATCCCGTGGTGACGGATGATCTCACCCAGTGGTTTCATGTAGATGTTAAAAAGGAGCAGAAAGAGTACCGAGCCCTGTGGCATTCCACAAAGAAGAGGCTGCGGGCTGGAACTCTCTCTCCCTATCAACACCGATTGGGACCGGCCCTGGAGGAATGAGGTGAACCAGCGCAGAACCACGCCACCCACCCCCAACTCCCTGAGCCACCCCAAAAGGATATCATGGTTGATGGTATTGAAAGCCGCTGAGAGGTCAAGAAGAGCAAGGATGGATGCACCGCCCCCATCCCACTCCCACCAAAGATCATCCATAAGTGCGACCAATGGTGTTTCCACCCCATAACCAGGCCTGAAACCTGACTGAAAGGGGTCCAGATAATCCGTTTCATCCAGAATCCTCTGGAGCTGCAGTGCCACTACTTTCTCAACCAAAAGGGGAGGTGGGAGACTGGATGGAAATTTTCCAGTATAGTAGCGTCCAGAAATGGTTTCTTGAGGAGGGGGCACACCAGCGCCTCCTTAAGGGCCACTGGGAACACCCCCTCTTCCAAGGATGTGTTTACCATTGTCTGGAGCCAGCTGCATGTCACCTCCCGAGCTGCCTTCACCAACCAGGAGGGACATGGCTTTAATTGGCAAGTGGTGGCATTTCCAGACCGGAGGATCCTGTCTACTTCCTCAGTCCCAACAGGATCAAACCGTTCCCAGATAACTAGGTAAGTCATTTCCTGGGTATCTCCTCAGACCCTGTCTCATGCTCAGTGTCCAGCTTGGAACAGATCCAAGCAATTTTATCCTTCAGATGCCCAGAAAACTCCTCAGCATGGCCCTGAAGATGGATTTCTGAATCCCCTTTCCCCAAAAGGGATTGGGTGATCTTAAACAGGGCCACCATGGATGCAATAAGAGTGGAGAAATACTGATGTTTTGCTGCTCTTACCACCACAAGGTAGGCTTTAATAGCAGCTCTAGCTTGTGTTCAGTCGGATTTGATCTTTGTCTTCCTCCAGCGGCACTCTAGACGTCTCTTCAGAACCCTCAATTCCTCCATAAAGCGTGGGGAGTGTCAGGTTCCCCAGGACAAGAGAGGCCGCACAGGCGCAATTCTGTCCAAGGCCCCAGCCACCTCCCTATTCCAGGCAGCAGCCAGAGCCTCTGCTGGACCATGCAGCAGATCCTCAGGTATAACCCCCAGCTCACTCTGGAACCCTACTGGGTCCATCAGTAGCTGGGGGCAGACCAATCAAATGGGTCCAGCCTCCATGCAGAGGGGGCAGCATAAGAGAATCTCAAGGTCACCAGGGCATGATCCGACTATAACAAAGGGGAAAGATGTAATTCTCCCCTCAGATCACATTGCCACTGCTCTGACAAGAAAACTAAATCCAGCGTGAGAACACTGTCTCGAGTTGGGTATAATCTGGAACAGGCCCATGGCCATCTTGGTGGCCATGAACTCCCGGACTGCTTCCGAGGCCCATCCCAGGGAGGGCAGATTGAAGTCCACTAGAACCATAAGCCTGGGGATCTCCACCGCCAACCCTGAGAAGGCCTCCTGCAGCTCAGGCAGGGAGGTTTCTATGCAGCAGGGAGGCTGGTACAATAGCAATACCCCCAACTGTTCTCGGGAACCCAACTTGAAAAACAAGGTCTCACACCCGGACACTTGTGGAGCAGAGTCCCTGATGGCCACTAGGGATTCCTGGATGACAACAGCCACACCTCCTCCCCTGCCCTGAGGTCTTGGCTTGTGCCATACTTGAAACCCGGCCAGGCACATCTCCGAAAGAGGAATGCCTCCTTCCATGCCCAGCCAGGTTTCAGTAATGCATGCCAGGTCTGCCCCCTCCTCCGTGATTAAATCACATATGAGGGGGGCCTTGTTATTAACTGACCTGGCATTACAAAGCAGCAGCCGGAAGTCAGGGCCTCCATGAGTCCACTGTCCAGGACCTAGGTTTGAACACGGAGGGCCGGAACACACCACAGGTAGTAAACACCGGGGGCGTGTTTCCCAAAGATGGCCCACCCTCCGGCTCCCATCATAATGTCCCCAGCCCATCACAACCTCGATGACCTGCCCCACCCTATAATCCCCAGAGTCTCTGAGTCCATTAGCCACTGATCCTGAACTCTCAAGATCACTGGTTAAAAATAGGGATCCCTCCATTCATTCATACAAACTCATATACTCTCAATCACAAGGCGATGGAGGGCCCTTCCAGTGCACCGGCTTGCACTCTCAGCACTGTTTGAGCCCTACCACCGCCCACACACTCACTCACTGTGCCCTCCCGGCCTCTCTCAATGGTCAGCAGGAGGGGCACACCATCCACTGCTCTTCCTCACCCCCTGCCTCTCACTCAGGAGGTGAGTATTCACACCATCCACTGCTCTTCCTCACCCCCTGCCTCTCACTCAGGAGGTGAGTATTCTATCACACTCTATCTACACCTGTACTCCCTCCCACGCCTCTCACACCTGCAAGGGTGTACTACATTCACCTTGGAGGGACCCTAAACTCCCCAATTGTATCTAGGATGGTAGGGGAGGGATGGCTATTCTCAATTCCACAGCAGCCACAAAGCTGTTCCAAAGTCCACAAAGCGTGATGGTCAAGGCCTCCAGGTGGTTCCCCCCCCCCAGCATCGTCCACTGCGCCACCAAATTTCATTATGGAATTGTGCCGGTCCACAGGTCCAGGGCCTGCCCAGGCCGTCCCACTGAGTCCTGCCGCACTGTCCTGCCGAGCCCCGCTGCACTGCCAAAATCTATCTACTGCACTGGGGCTCACCATACCACCAGGGTCTGCTGTGCCCTGCCGCCGCCGAGATGCACCCCCCCCCCAATTCATCCAGGGGGCTTCAGCCAAAAGCTCCGGCAAACAAAAGGTTCCAGCACCAGTTCCAGCTCCGATAAGGGTCCTCTATGTCATTAAGGCCCATTAAGTCCCACTGCCACTGCCGCCGCCACCTCCCAACACACTATCCTGGGGGGAATTCCGTTCGACCCACACCCACACCAACCAGGATTTGATTTTTGATTTTTGATTTTTGATTTTTGATTTTTGATTTTTGATTTTTGATTTTTGATTTTTGATTTTTGATTTTTGATTTTTATCAAATTCTCTCCCCCCAAGCCTCGACAAACAAAGCCAAGGCTGGGGGTGGGTGGGGAGGTGGGGTTCCTGGGAAAATTAGGACTTACCCCCTTAGAGCGGCAGACAGTGTCCGCTCATGGTCACCATCTTTGATATTGGAAAATAGTTTTCTTTTTAACCTGCACTTTATATGTAACTAAATTTTCCTGAAAACAAGCAGCTTCTTAAAGAAACAATTTATTTAAGTATGTAAGAGCTGCAGGAGAAAACCAACAGAGGCAGCAGCAGCAACATCAAATCCTTATGCACTTCTATTTTGGAAAATAGCTGTGCATGGTTTAAGAATAATTTGGAATAAATGCTTGGAACTCATATAAGTGTCAGTGCACTGCACTTATCTACTACTAGACAACCCCGTGACCCACTGGGTCATCCTTTGAGAGAAAGATAGTGCAGTCTGATATGACCAGAATGAACATTAAATTTTAGGGTGACCATATTTATTTTACCCCAATGCTGGACAGTCCTGTGATCATCTAAGAAGAGTATATATCATAAATAGAAAAGTAATTGTAGTGGCAAATGAACTTCAATAATAAATCAATATTTACTTACCTAAACAGATAAACAGAATGACCACGGGTGGGCAAAAAAGCAGTGGGAGTGGGAGCGACTTCCGACTTCCTGCCGGTTTACCCACTGACTTTGCTTGTGGAAAGCTGACAGGGAGCATCGGAAATCATGATCACGTGACCGCTGGGACACTGCAACGGTCACAACTTTGCAAATAAAACTGGTCTGAACATCGTGGAAATTTCAATTCCACAGAAGTAACTGGTCCTGGATTTTTTCATATTTTTTAAGTTAGCAGATTTTAGGTACCTGGATTCAAAAATTGTTGTGGTATAATGCACCATTTGGGCTAACTTGAGGGTACAAACAGACAAACAGATAAGCACAATGAGATTTTTAGTAGTATATAGATTCATTAAAGTAGCTCTTCTTTGTTAGGCTCCTATGTGGAAAAAAAAAGGAACTGCCTTAATGAATAGCAGAGAGGTATTATGTGCAGGTGAGGGCCAAAGTACTTCTTCTGGATCATTTTTGAAACATGCACAGCTCTTGAATCCACAGGCATCTGCAGGGAGTTTTCAAAAGCACAAGATGGCAACTGCCTGTTTTTTACATGCAATACTTATAAGAAGTGGGCAAGGCTTCAGTTTGAACCCACTCCCCATGAATGCCCCAGATCAAATCTGCAACTTGCACAGGACCAGGTTGGCTGCCCATGAGTTGTAGGAACCAATGAGTTGTAGGAAACAATCTGCTAGAGATGCTTACATGAAAGTTCAATAGAGATTGTTCTCAGTTAAGTATGCATAAGGCTAAGTGCATAAGTATAAGCGCATACTAATACCTTGTCCCTGTAAGTTATGCTAGGCAAGAAAATGGCCCAAACACCTTCTAAGATACAATAAGCAGACAGAGGGGCAGCAGAAACGTTGTCCAAGAGCAGTCCAATACTTTCATCAAGTAAGTCCAAATTCAAAGGGCAAAAACAGAGCCATATGCAAACAAATCAATCCAAGTCCAAGGCAATACCTTTCCTTTTTTTACTTTCCTGTCTAGCATTCAGTCTTGTAATTCCCAGGTATTTTCCCCATCCAAGTGCAACCAGGACCAACCCTGCTGTTTTCCTACATAAAATAAATTGAGATCACTCTATCTCTAGTTCACATGAAGCTTTGATTTAGTGGAATATAATATGCAGAGTAGATATTGAAGAAAATAGAGCTCTATTATTCCCAGCATGCTAGGATAGACCAACTCCCTGTCCATGGTGTCCTTGTGGGACCAAAAATGGGGCAGCTCTTGGATGCAAGAGAACTTCCTAGTTCCCATTTCACAGAGGAAGCAAGCATTCCTAGTGGTCATTAGTTAATATAAAAGATAATAAGTTGCCAAGGAGATAAGGGTCAGTAGTTTTGACAGGTACAATATAACATGTAAGCATAAATAAGAACAGCTGATACTTTCCCCTTCACGTAAATATTACAAGTTCAGGAGCACCTAGGGCTCTGATCACCTACGCTTTGTGCCTAGCAACATCATTACTTTTAGATATTTCCTGATACAGTGGGCAGTTTAAAACATTTCCCCACCATCGTTTCATTTCACTTACACTACTTTGGGGCTTTACATTTCTTAATTTGAGATAATAGTATCATTTGCAGAGTAAAGTGTACTCTGTAGAATTCATAACTACCTGAACTTTCAGAATAAATGTTAATTGGTATAAAACAATTTTCGTCTTCTTCTGCAACATAACAAACAATATTTCCTGCTAGGAAAATCTTACCTCTCCCTTTTGTAGAGGCTGTGTAAGTGAATAAGTACCTTCCTCAGAATTTTTGCTAGTGGCTTAGGCATTGTGGCTAAAGCCACAATGCTGCCAATTATGTAATCATGATGCAAATGACATACAGTTTGTCATTTCTATCATTTGCAAGATGATGTCATGATACATGTCAGATTACTTCCTCACCGTCCCTCTGCAGATGACCATATCCCAGTCCTGGTGGGAATGGAACCACTTACAGATGGGCAAGGCAAGTAAGAAAGTGAGTCACTACTGGACATAGTGTCAGTCTCCCCAGGTAGATCAGAAAGGAACCATGACCAGATGAGCTAATTCTACTTTATTGTGAGGCTACATTAACAGAATCTTGAAAGTCTGAAAATACAGATCTCCCACCATCTCTTTTTACAGACTAATAAGTTAGGAAGGATCCTTTCTGAATTTCTTTCTCTGCCTGTTATGCAGCTGCGGGCTCTCCCCCCCTCCAACCTTATCTGATCATTCCCTAGGCAGTATCTCTCCTCCCCCCCATCTCCCAAGGTCATTCCCACATACCATTACACATAGGCAGCAACTTTATCATACATAACATTTTCCATGTGCTTACATGGAAGTATCAGATCAACAATCTCCATTAAGAATATAAATAGGCATACCAGATTTGGGCTGCAAAAATCCAGATGACCATGAGATGATAGTAAGCAGCTGGAGTTTTTCATATCATTTTGCTTCCATCTAGTGGTTGTCTGGATTTGTGCACCTCTACTATCAAATCAAGGGGCGTGGTGGCTCAGCGGGTAAGACGCCAGGCTTGTTGATCGGAAGATTGCAAGTTCGGAGGTTCGAATCCCTAGCCCTGCGTGCAGAGTGAGCTCCTGTACTAGCTCCAGCTCTTGCCAACCTAGCAATTCGAAAGCATGTAAATGCAAGTAGATTAATAGGTACCACTTCGGTGGGTAGGTAACAGTGTTCCGCGCGTGTCATGCGGCCACATGACCGTGGAAGTGTCTTTGGACAACACTGGCTCTTTGGCTAACAAACGGAGATGAGCACCGGCCCCTAGAGTCGGACACGACTGCACAAATGTGCGGGGGGTACCTTTACCTTTACTTTTTACTATCAAATCACTCTTAACTGTGGTCATTAACAACCAAAGGCAGCTCAGATATAGTATGCCTTAGTATGAACACACTGTTCAATCAGGCCAAAAAACTGATCCAATCCTACTCCAAGTCTTTTACTGAGCAACAGATTTACAAATAGAATTCAAGGATAGCACATGAATGTGCCTACATCCTTACATTTATTCATTCCGACATTTGTAACCAATCTGATCTAGCTAGGACAGATTATTCTATTGTATTATACCAGAGTTGGCTCTGGAAAAAATGTACAGAAACTTCAGCTGGTATAGAATATGGCAGCCAGATGGTTATCCAATAATGATCAGAGAGAACAATTCAGTGCTTGGGTCATTTATACTTGTTTTTGTCTGCAGTATCTGCCTTTGTTGTACTATTAGTGAATGTACAGTACTTCAAGACATATTGTGACTTTAAACTGCTATGAAGTTTTCTATGTGGCACACAGACATTAGAAAAGTAGAATATAAATGAATACAATAAATTTACAGGCCTAATAAGCTTTGGCTTTAGATATCTGAAGGACCACTTCTTTCATATGTGCAGGGTGTAATTTAAACTATGTTTCAGAGGCCATTTAGCAGGTGTTCTTCATATCTGAGCTAGAAAGATGGTGGCTGAAAAGGGCTCTTTCAGTTACTGGAACTGAACTTATTTCTTAGTCATGCACGCTAAAAAGGTAAAGGTTCCCCCCGCACATTTGTGCAGTTGTGTCCGATTCTAGGGGCCGGTGCTCATCTCCGTTTGTTAGCCGAAGAGCCTGCATTGTCCGAAGACCTTGCAGATAAAGCTTGCCCTTTTGTCATACCAGCCTTAACAGTTTTTCAAAGTGTTCATAGGACACACTGAACCACAAACTAGTAAACTTCATTGTAGCCTAATGTGTTGCAGGAACCCAGTTTGTGTGGTTAATTCATGGTCCAGTGTCTTGTGCAAGCCTTGAACATTGGGTTAATCGATCAGATTGTGATTTGGTTAAGCATGAGCAAACATATGTGATGCAAACATAGTCATTGTACGATATCCTTTCCCCCCTGGGGTGCCCTTCAGAGAAGTCAAGATTTCAAGTCTACGTTGACCATACTGACTGGGAAATTCTGGGAGTTGGCATCAGAGGCATATGTTGAATATAGAAGTTCATCATAATGACAAAATGTATGCCATGATATTGTGATGCAAACTCTGCTTCTTACTCATGTGCATGCAACATCCCAACATGCCTGCCCTCTGAGTGAAGTTCACCTAGAAATTTGGATGGCCTCCACCCTGAGCCTATTCAAATAAGCCCTTAAAACCTGGCTTTTCCAGGCCTTAGGCTAAAGAGGTTGGTAGACTCTTGTGAGATGTTTGTTTTGGTAGTGTTGGCATTCTTTTTCCAAACATTCATTTTGTTTTATCTCCGTATTATGTATTCTTCATTGTTTCATACTTACACTGCCCAGAATCAGGATGGAGTCAGGAAACCTAATAATTGTAGTAATAGTAGTAGTAGTAATAGGCAGAACTTGCATCACAACACATGTCCCATTATTTGACCCATTTTACCTTCTTCTGCAGATGCCCATGGTTGAGGTTCCAACAAGTGTAGGTGCCAGCTGGGGAGGCCTGGTGTATGTTGTCAAGATCTGGAAAATCAGGAGTTAACTTATATTACCTAACAATTTTAAATAGCTTTTGCAGCTTACAAGCCTTAAGGTTCATTCCTGAATCCTTTCTTTCTCATTCCAAGATAGGTAATTAGTTAACTTCTGCCAATTTGTTGATGCAGTTTAGGTTGCTGTGTCAATTTCAGACAAAACTCTATAAATGTTTGATCCTCTGGTTTGCAGAATCTTCAGCTGGCATTGGGTATAAAGGCAAGATACAGTCCCTGACATCTATTTACCAAAGAACAAAAAGACTATTAGTTTGATTACAGGAAATTCAGTATTTGAAACATTTTGAAACTAAAGGTAACATAAAGGAAGTGCTCAATACTTGGGAGTGAGAAGCAAGAGTAACCCTAACTTTGATCCCTTAATAAATATAGATTAGGAAATGGTGTCTGCCACATCATTTTTGGTTTAGGTTGGGTTGGGTTTGTTGCTGTGGTTTTGTTTTGTTCTGTTCTTTGTTTCACAACCAATTTATCCATCTAATACTAGACAAGGTAGGAAGTGAGAAAACAAAGTTATGAAAACTTTATATATGAAAAAGGGAGGGCTTTTAAAAACTATTTAGCAGGATGCACAGAAATAGTGACAACATGTTTATTTTTAAGGAGCTGGGAATTCAGTATTATTTATTTTGTAACATTTTATACTGCCCTCTTGCAAGACTCGGGGCAATTTACACAGCATAACAGTAAGCAATTAATACATCACCAAAATCCCCATAAAACCAACTTCAAATTAATAGTTAATTAAAAAGAATATATTAAAGGTCACCCAGTACTCATTAGTAGGCATCAAATGCCTGCCTAAAAAATATGGTTTTCAGTGCCTTCTGAAATGCCAGAACTATGCGGACTAAGCACACCTAAGGAAGCAGCTTATTCCATAAAGCAGGGAAAACTACACAGAAGATCTGCCTCTTGGTCTGCACACTTCTCTCTCATGGAGACAGAACCTTCAGCAGGCCCTCCTTAGACATCTATGCAGAATGAGCAGAATCATATTGGGTAAGGAAGCCCCTGATATGCACCATAAAGAGCCTTATAGGTGATCACCAGCACTTTCAATTGGGCCCAGAAGATTATTTATCAATGCAGTAATCCTTGATTAGCAATTTGTCCTGTTAACAGTCTGGCTGCCAAATTGTGTACCAACTGTACTTTCCCAGTAATATTAAAAGATGACCTCATGTAGACTTAATTGCAGTAGCCAATTCACATGGTTATAAGGACATGGATTACTGTTGCCAACTCTTCCTGGTTCAGGTACAGCTGTAACTGTAATTGTAACTGTTGGACAAAGGGGCCCTGGTCATAACTTTCACCTGCTGTGAGACAAGGAGGATCCCCAAATCCCACCTAATGTCCTGACTTCGGGGGTAGAAATAACACGCTGAGGCTGGAATCTAGCTCTAGTGATTTATTATCCTACTGCCCTAACAGAATCCAACTAAACTAACGTGAATTGGCGATGCCCAAAGAATAAGTCCACAAACTTAGGGTGGGGCTTTCTTCAACCTCTTGGGAGGGAAACATAGAGATTCAGTACTACGCATGCGTTTCCCTTCCTGGAGGGAGCCCCCTCCTTCTCCGCCCGTTATCTCCCTGACACCTAAAGTTGATTTGATTTGATTTGATTTGATATCTGGCTGCTCATCTTAAAAACACAACTCTGGGTGGCTCACAACAGCAATAAAAACCAGAAAATAATAAAAACAAAAACCTGGCACCTAGAAGACCTAGATGTTTACTGACAAGCAGCATTTCCCTTTTTGCCATTTAATCTGTGTTTGTTTCTCCCCATCAAATCCCTCACACCTTCCAGGCACCAGTCCAACATTTCTACATAGAAAGCTTACAACACAAGCTCAGTCCAGGCTAGTGATACAATTGAATATCATCAGCACACTGATAGTACCTCACCCCATATATATATATGTTAAGTAACATGGAGGGGAGGACTAAAGCCCCACACACTCCACATTGGAGCAAAGTCTCAGTGGCTCCTGTCCCATAATTACTAATTGGAATTGCCCCCTCAGACAGAAGTAGAACTATTGCAAATAGTGCCTCCAACCCCCAATTCTAACAGGTGGTCTAGAAGGATATCATGGTTGATGACAGATCTGTCAAGAAGTCTAATAGGACTAGAAGGGTGCACTTCCCCCAACCATCAGAGTGACCTGTAGGAATTCTGGGATGGTAGTACCAGAACTCCACGCAGCTCCTTATTAGTATATAGCAGAGTAGAAGCGTTCCCACAAACTTGCACAAGGCTTAATCAGTTCAAAATACAAAATAAACACACTTCACACGTTAATGTAAAGTTACATAAAAAAAGAGTTTACAATTTTATTGTAACTCACAGTTCCTTAGTAGAAAAGTTGTAGATTCTGAAGCATTTCTTTAGCAGTGGCAAGACCTTTTATTTCTGCCAACCTGTAGTCAGGCAATGAACCAGAGATCAAAATCATGGCTAGGTTATTTTTCTGATCCCTTGATTTCTTGGCTTCATCAGACTCTCTTGGCTGAGGTGGGTCAGTATCTAGACAATCTATGCTGCCTTGGAAAGTTAATCTTAGTCTTAATCTATACAGCCATGCTGAGAAATTTTCTTCATTCAGCATTGGAAGCTGGGGAAGCTCCCCCCTCTTCTCTGCTCCATTGTTTAAGGGGAGAGAAAAAAATGAACTGAGCCTTTTGAATTGTGCAAGCAGTTTCTTGAGCTGTAAGACCAAAGAAATGCTTTTTCAAAAAATTTAAACTCTTAGTTTTCTAAGCTTCTCAAAAAACCTCTGGTGCCCTTAACCCAATGTAGGAATTCTGGGATGGTAGTACCAGAACTCCATGCAGCTTCTTATTAGTATACAGTATAGCAGAGTAGAAGCGTTCCCATAAACTTGCACAAGGCTAATCAGCTCATAACACAAAATAAACACACTTCACACGTTTATGTAAAGTTACATAAAAAAAGAGTTTACAATTTTATTGTAACTCACAGTTCCTTAGTAGAAACGGTTCATGCATACAAGCAAGTGGTTCTGACCAAACCCACAGTCTTCATTAATGTGGCCTTGCTGTATGGAAGTATGGGAAACATGCAGCAGCAGCCATAGCTGCCATGCTCCTTGGTAGGAGATCCGAGCAGAAAGAGAAAAGAGAAGGGAACAGAAAACCAGGATTCAGCCCCTCCCCCACAAAGCAAGTAAGATAAGGTTACAGCAGAGGCTGCCTCCTCCTTCAAGCTTGTGTGAGACGTGCTTGGTTGAAACCCGATCTCTAACTGACCAATGTTGTTTCTGTCCTGACCTGAATCCTAACTAGAAGGAACCTAGATAATCTACTTTTTCTAGGAAATTCTGTAGCTGATTTCTCACCACCCCCTTAACACTCTTTCTGAGGAATGGGACGTTGAAGATTCAAATATGGCCTCTTCAGGTGAGGGTATACCACCATCTCTTTTAAATAAGGTAAGTGGCATCTTGCCATTCTTCAGAGAGGAATTAACCACATCTTGATTCCAGTCACATGTGCCCTGCCCTGCTACTCAAAGAAGTCAGAAGAGGCATGGATTCATCCCACAGGAAGTGGAGCTCATACTACAGAGCACTCTATCCACTTTATTAGGTTCCATAAAGCTCAAAAATATCTCACATCACAATGCAAGATGCCACCCCACTTCCCTCATGTGGATCTGCCCAATTGGCTTCAAGGCCTTAGCCAACAAGAATAACTTAATCTGCAAACAAATCTGCAGATTCTTCTACAGGCATTCTGTCATGACCATCTTGCTGTAAAAGGTTCAACATCACTCTGAATAGGCCGTTCTGGGTAGGAATTTGCAGATGCAATAAGAGCAGAAAAATATACTTGCTTCACTACCCTTATCACCACTGTATAAACCCAGACCTTAGGGGTTACCAACAGCCTACAACAAAAACCATGGAGCACATACATACATACAGTACATACATGTTGGTGTGTGTGTTTTCTTGCACACGCAGAGTATCAGAGTATCAGAAAGCATTTTGCTTTAGAAACCAACAAATGAAATCCGCCGGGGCACAGGATCGCGCCTGTGCGACCTCTCTTGCCTCATTCGGCCCGTCACTCCCCGTGGTTTATGGAGGAGTTGAGGGTTTTGAAGAGGGTTAAGAGACATCTGGAGCGCCGCTGGAGAAAGACGAAGGCTGAATCTGACCGGACACAATCTAGAGCCGCTGTTAAGCCTACCTTGTGGCGGTAATAGCAGCGAAACGTGAATATTTCTCCGCTCTTATTGCCTCCGCAGAATGCCACCCGACGACCCTGTTTAAGATTACGAGATCTCTTTTGGGTTAAACAAAATCAGTGACCCATTTACAGGGTCGTTCGGATGAGTTTTCAGAGCATCTGCAGGAGAAAATTGCTCAGATCCATTCTAAGTTGGACTCTAAGCATGATACACAGTCTGGGGAGATGACGGAGGAACGTACTTACCTTGTTATCTGGGAAGAGTTTGATCCTGTTGGACCTGAGGAAGTGGACAGAGTCATATGGATTGTGAAGGCTACAACTTGTCATTTAGATCCGTGTCCCTCCTGGCTAGTAAAATCGGCCCAGGAGGTGACTTGTGGTTGGGTCCAGATGACGATTAATACATCTCTTGGGGAGGGAGTGTTCCCAGCGGCCTTTAAGGAGGGGCTGGTGCACCCCCTGATAGGGGAGGAGAGATCTGACCCATGGCCCCTCTTGTGTGGGGTGCCACAGGGTTCGGTGCTCTCCCCTCTCCTGTTTAACATCTATATGAAGCCACTGGGTGAGATCATCCGTCACCATGGGATGAAATACCATCTATATGCTGATGATACTCAGCTGTATATTTCCATTCCGGGTGAAGTAAGTGATGCAGTTGCCGCCCTATCTCAGTATCTGGAGGCTGTGGGGGCCTGGATGGGGAATAACAGGCTTTGGCTGAACCCTAGTAAGATGGAGTGGCTGTGGATTAATGGCCGCTCAGGATCTAGGAAGTTGTCATCTTTGGTTCTAGATGGGGTGGCACTACCCCATTCGGAGCTAGTGTAGAATTTGGGGGTTCTCCTGGACTCACAACTCCTGCTTGAAGACCAGGTGGCAGCCATGGCCAGGAGAGCCTTTGCACAACTTCGGATTGTGCACCAATTACACCCATTCCTGGACCAAGATGCCTACAGATCACTACATGGGGCTGCCCTTGAGGAGTATCCGGAAGCTTCAACTGGTCCAGAATGCAGCTGCGTGGACAGTTATTGGGGCCAGAAGATAGGCTCATGTGACACCTCTGCTGCGTGAGCTGCATTGGGTACCGGTTTGCTTCTGGGTACAATTCAAGGTGTTGGTTATCACCTTTAAAGCCTTACATGGCATAGGGCTAGGTTACCTGAGGAACCGTCTCATCCCTAGAACATCGACCCGTCCCACCCGATCAGCCAGAGAGGGCTTGCTGCGGACCCCATCGACCAAAGTGTTCCATCTAGCGGGGTCTAGGAGGCGGGCCTTCTCTGCAGTTGCGCCCGCCTTTCGGAATACCTTACCCCCGGAGCTGAGGCTGGTTTCCTCGCTCCTGAGCTTCCGGAAAGGTTTAAAAACCTGGTTCTGCCATCTTGCCTGGGAGGGAAATGCCAACAGTTCCTATTGGGGATGGCTGGTCCCATGAAGCCTCCCAGTATTACCATTTTTAACATCTTTTATACTTGGTTTTTATTTTTTTTATTATATTGTAATTTTATTTTTATCTTTTTTAACTATGTTTTATTGTGAGCCACCCAGGGTCCCTGACAGGGGAGATGGGCGGTAATATAAATTTAATAAAATAAAATAAATAAAAATGATGCCAGTCATTATAGTAAATCAGTTGCAGTTGTATTAGTTACTCATTCAAACATATTATTTACAGTTCTCTTCCAGACCCTGGAAGTATTACAATTCTTTCATCACTCACCAGAAAATATAAGTAGCAGAAGCAAGCAGGCGTAGAAAACAGAAGCAGTAAGCAGGGCGGGGCAGGCAGGCAGGCTCTTTTATACTCCTCAACCTGGGTCACGTCCTGCCTGACCTTTAAAAGTGTGCAGGTGCTTACCTAATAAGGTTTTATTGGTGTGACTTACTCCTCTAAGAATAATACACCAACAATACATACATATACACTTTGAATTTGTATACTGCACTAGGCAGGTCTTCAGTGTGGTTGGTCTAGTGGTCCAGTTGGTCTAGTGGTTAAGGCAACGGGCTAGAAACCAGGAGACTGTGAGTTTTAGTCCCGCCTTAGGCATGAAAGCTGGCTGGGTGTCCTTGGGCCAGTCACTCTCTCTCAGCCCAACTCACCTCAGAGGGTTGTTGTGGGGAAAATAGGAGGAGAAAGGAGTATTAGGTATGTTCATCACCTTGAGTCATATATAAAAATAATAAAGGTGGGATAGAGAATGAATGAATGAATGAATGAATGAATGAATGAATGAATGAATGAATGAATGAATGAAGCTATATTCTGTATTGTTTGCAATAAAGCAACTCAGCCATGTCCTGTCTGGAATGCTGAAATATATTCATATCTGTGGCGTGTCTCTCTTTCTGAGGATCTGATCAACTTCATCCAATCACAACTTTCTGGGTCTTCCCTTTTCTTTAAACCTATTCACTCTTCCTTTGTGTAATGGCAATTTGGTCCTCATTCATTGTCTCAGTATGACCTAACAGTCTCAGTGTTCATTTTGTATGGGTGCTTATTGTTTGGAACAACAAAACTTTATATCTGGATTTCAGGCTAGCACTGAACAGTTATTTATTGAAACAGAATTGTCTTAATCAACATTTTTATGATCGTTATACTTATTTTCTACTGATCACTCACTCACACAAGTTACCAAGAATTTGGCTTACTCACTGGCAGATTGGAAGAGGTAGGGGAAAGTGCACTTTCCTTTCTCTTCTCCATGTTTTTGCTACGCCAATGCCTATCTAGGGTTATGGTGAATGTGGAAGAGTCCTATATTATTAATCTGGATTTTCCAATTTTGGGAGTAGGAGTGGAGAAAACATCAAAAGTTCAGAATGATCTCTATGTTTCTTTGCAGCATGATGGAAGAGTGAAAAGAAAAAGAGAGAGAGTGATGATCAGTAACTGTGACAGGAAAAAAACCAGTTTCCTCCAACAAATTTTCTCATCCAGCTTAGCCTAGGGTATTACATCTGTGATTGCTCTGACCTTTGAAAATATAACATAGCGCATGCTTATTATATCCTGAAATATACAGCGAAACTTTTTGTCAAGGCAGGTCATCTAGATCATGAGCAGGTTTGACAAACATGTCAATCACTAAAATTGCAAAGATGACTGTTTTTAGCTCTTGCTTCCAGTGGCTGACAGCTGAAAAGAAGAAACCACAGATGTAGGCTTCATCATTGTGAGTGAGGATCAAACAAAGACTGAAACTTTTGGAATGGACTGTTTTCGCCCTGGTCCTTCAAAAATAATAAATAAGAGGGGCATGAAAAAAAGTTTCCCAGCAATATGCACCCACAAGTTAGCTCTCTCTCTCTGCCTTGGTGTGGTATGTGAGAAGAATGCATGTCCCTGCCAATTGCACTTCAGAATGATGGAGGCATTTCCATGCAGCTGGCTTTCTTCACCTTCTGTGAGAGGCTGTGGGGTAGTTGGGAAAGCAGTGGAGGAGTGGGCGAGTCAGTTGACAGATTATCTCATAAACAGCAACTCAACCCAGGTGGGGAGGGATCTGGGAAAACACGCTTCAAAATACTCAAAGAAACTCTGTCTTAATTTATTCACTATAAATGAGGCTGGGAAATTTCTTTGACAGCTTCCAAGAGTCTTCATTTACTCCAGACTAGCATTAGTGATACCATGCTGACATCTGTGTAGTTATTGCTTTCTTTGTCTTGCCAGCTACATGAGGCTTAATGCAAGATCATGAAACCTTTAAAAATATCATTCCCAATTATGCGGAGAAAGGGTTTTGCTCATTTACTTGTATATTCAGGGTCTCTTTTGTGCTTCCTAATTAATGAGACGTTGGATACTCCCCATCTCTAAGTATTTATACAATATCTGAAAAGAGTCTTAAAATTTCATTTTAACTACTTTTTAAGAAATCAGTTAAGCACTGCCCAACCAGAACACACGGAAGAACAACATGAGGCTGATGTAAAAAAAACAGTAGATAAGCACAGTAATTCTCCAGTTTTGCCAGACATAATATATTTGTAGCTTGTACTGGTTTGTGATCCTTGTGATCCTTCAAACAGTGCAAATGATAGACAATTTCTTAGGGCATGGCAATAACCTGGGTGTGGATTTTTCAGTTATTCTATCTCACTATGAATTCTCTCTCTATAGAGGTGCATCATGTTTCTTCAATACCGCATTTATTCAAGATCCTCAAATTCATCCAGATATTGGCTCCTAGATTGCCATTGGGTTTACTTTTGTTATTTTCCATTTTATTCTTGCACAAACCAGCCTAAAATGCTTTGTACTATTCTTACAATTCTTATTTATATTATTCCAGCTCCGTTAATCATGTATCATAGCGGATGGTGGCTGGTTTTCTTCTTCATGATTTGAGCCCTACCCAAGGGCTTGGGAATTGTAAAGGTAGCAACTAATTATCTATGAAGTACTCAAAAGTGATGTTGTTTGAAGCTGGGCTGTTGTAATTTGTTCTGGATTTAGACACTCCAAATTCATCCTAAATCATTGTGGTAAATCAACCTTGTCCCCCAATAACAATTGTTACATTGTTGATGTCTTCTTCCAATTTTTTGCAATCTCTATTTGCAAATCTTGGTATTTTATATTCTTTTCCAATTCTATGCCTTCAACATTAACTGTGCCTTGGAATGGCTATGTTAACAAGACATGCAATGACAGTAATGTCTAGTGTGTTATGTTCCAAGTGTTGATAAGTTATTTTTTTTCTTCTGTCATTTTTGATGACATTATCTGTGATTTCATGTTTCCAGTAATCCTTACTGACTATGAATCCATGCTTTTCACATAAATGTAAGGCATTTACTGGTCTTTCCTATTTTTGCCTTGATTATATTTGTGCATAGAGCTTGTTCTTGGGTAGCAAAAAGCACTCCTTCTGTTTCTATTTTTAATGTATCATTCTTAAGCCACTTCCATGTCCTGGTGTCATCTGATTTTCCTTCGGTATCTTTTTTAAAAAAATCCATATAGTGCTTTGGTTTTCCATTGCTTTTTATAGTTATGTTTAGATTCCATCTTGCAAATAGCCCTTTCTGAAACTCTTTCAATGAAGTTTCTTCACTAGTCTTGATGTAATCATTACACCCTTGTTTTTATTGCTGTACAATATGATTTGTCTGCAAAAAAATGCTTGTCCACCAGTCATCCTTGGAAGATACAATCTATCAGCATCACTATGAGAGTGTAGAATTTTATTCATGGCCATCAGTCAAGTTTATCAAGGTCCATCTGAGTTCAGTTGACTATTCCTGAAGTATATTGAATTATTGGTATTGCCCACTAGTTGATGGTTCTGACTGTACTTCCACCATTTAGACTAGACTTTATGATGTTCTTTAATTGCTTGCAATACTGTGAGCTTATTTTTCTCTTTATTTGATTGTGCAACATATCTGATGTTTCCAAATACTCTGGTACTAGACCTTTGGTAGTTGTTTCACTTATGAGTTGAATACTTTCTTGTGTGTTGTTAGCAATTTTCCATTTCTTTACTTCAATGATCACATATTTATCAAGTCCAAATAGTATTGCAATATCATTACTGAATATCTGATCAGTATTTATTAAGGTAAATCCCTGAGGTAAAAAACAAGATGGTATTGCCTATCTTCACACACACTGAAACTGACCAGATTGGCAACCAAATCTTTATTCATCCTTAGCAGTCTGGGAGTTGTTAGAAGTCTTTTTTTTACCCCCACAAGCCAGTTCAAAGTTCCAAATAAGATGCATCATGCATAAATGTAGATGTATGCACTGTCAGTTTCACTACTGAAGAAACTGTTATTTCTGAGCAACGAACAGGGATAAATTTGCTTGACTCCTTAGAACAGGGCTTTTCAAAGTGCTGCCGCTGGCGACACACCAGCGGTGGCTCGCGCGTGCACGGCGATGGTGCGGGGGGCGTGTGGCGGCGCGCATGCACGGCGGCGGCGTGGGGGTGTGTGCGGCGCGCGCACGCATGGTGGCGGCGCTGGGGGGCGTGCGGCAGTGTGGGGGGCGTGCAGCGGCGCGCGCGTGCATGGCGGCCGCCGTGCACGCACGCACCGCCGCTTCCAGGTCGTGTGGCGACACACCACACTGTGTGTGGCGACACACTTTTGTGTCGCGACACACAGTTTGGAAACCTCTGCCTTAGAAAGATTTGCTCATTTTCAGCTGATGTAGTTGCATCTCTCATTTTAGGTATTTAAAAATTATTTATTTATTTATTTAATTTTTATCCCGCCTTTATCATTTTTATAAATAACTCAAGGCAGCGAACATACCTAATACTCCTTCCTCCTCCTATTTTCCGCACAACAACAACCCTGTGAGGTGAGTTGGGCTGAGAGAGAACGACTGGCCCAAGGTCACCCAGCCAGCTTTAATTTAATTCAAGCTTTCTGATTGATAATAAATAACAATGATTAGGGTCTGTATCCCATCAGAATCTATTCCCAGGACACTAAATTGTACATTACGTTGGTAGTACCTACAGCTTTTTTTCTCCTATACAGTTCCGCTCCCTAGATAGATGATAGATAGATAGATAGATAGATAGATAGATAGATAGACAGACAGACAGACAGACAGACAGACAGACAGACAGACAGACACATTGCTACAAAATATTCCACACAATGAGAAACAAAGGATGTTTGTTCTTCTGCAGCATTTTGTTATGGTGAGAGAGAGAAAATCGAAGGCCCTTCGAACAGTCACTCATGCCCTGGTTGTCTCCCATATAGATTACTGTAACACGCTCTACATGGGGCTACCCTTGAAGAATATCCGGAAGCTACAGCTGGTACAGAATGCAGCCGCGCGGGCAGTTTTAAGTGTACCAAGATTGACACATGTAACACCTCTGCTCCGTGAGCTGCATTGGGTGCCAGTTTGCTTCTGGGTCCAGTTCAAGGTGTTGGTCATCACCTTTAAAGCCCTACATGGCATGGGCCCAGGTTATCTGAGGGACCACCTCATCCCCATTACAACATCCCATCCTACCCGATCTTGCAGAGAGGGCATGCTACGGACCCCCTCTATGAAAGAGTTCCATCTAGCGGGGTGTAGGAGGTGAGCCTTCTCTGCAGCGACACCTGCCCTATGGAACATTCTTCCCCCAGAGATAAGACAGATCCCTTCACTCCTGGACTTCAGAAAAAAAATGAAAACCTGGCTCTGTGATCTCGCCTGGGGCAAGAGGGAAAGAGGTCAGGCTTGGGGATGGCTGATCGCTTAGAGCCACCCCAAATATTTTAAATAGTCTTCAGCAGCACTGCAAACCTCTTGGTTTTAATTTAAATTATATTTATAAAACCTCTTGGTTTTATAAATATACCTCTTGGTTTTAAATTATATTTATAAAACCTCTTGGTTTTAATTTAAATTATATTTATTATATTTAGTATATTGTATTTTATCGTGTTTTTATTGTATTGTACTATTGTTATAGCTGTGAACCGCCCAGAGTCCCTCCTTGAGAGGGAGATGGGCGGTCATAGAAATTTAACAAATAAATAAATAAATAAATAAATAAAATCACTTGAGAAGACATCTCTCAGCTGAGGGTTTTCATCTTTTTAGTGTTTTTGCAGGGTGTAGCAATGTGACTGGTAAACATTGTGTCCTTCCAGCTGATTTGTAAATATTGCCACCGTTCTGAGATCTCTCAGTTTTTGAGGATGATGGACCTCATCAGGCAAATGAAGCCTGATACACAGCTGCAGAAATTATTTTGCACTTTTCATTCTTCACTTGAGCTACATGATGTCTGAAGTCACAAGAAAAGGATCAGAGAAAAGCTGGCAATGCTTTGTCTACACCAAACACCCTGCTTGACACATTTCCACCAGACACGCTTCTGTAGCTCACAGAAGGTCTTTTGATTTTTCTCTTCTTCCCCCTCAGTTTGTTATTTTTACCCCTCCCTGTTTAATTTATTTTCCTTTCTAAAGAGCTGCTTTAACAGCTGCATCTCCAGCTGTCAAGTGAATAATTCAGGGGCTATTTCTCACTATTACGTGATTGGTCTACAAAACACATTAAACAGTCTTCAAGGGGGAAAATAAGCTTCATATGACAGCTGTGTACACTTAAAAGAGGGGAAAAAACCTTTTATTAGAGAACAATTGAGCCTCACACAATGAGCATTCAGATTTTACTATTCTTTCCGCATAAAATATATCATGAAGATATTAACTGAGCTGACAAGGTCCCTGCTGCACACTTTGTGGTTTTCAAAACCTTTCTTTCACTCAGTCCTAGGAATCTTTTTGCTATTGAGGTAGAAATAGGACTGAATGTGCTAGAGCAATCTTGGTAAATGCATCCAAGTCTGGGTCAAGCCAAAATTTGGAAGGGAATCCATCTGGGAACCCTCAATATACTGCCTTGTATTCGATGAGGAAATAAAGATGGAGTATGGATTTTCAAAAAGGAAAGTGAAACTATGACATGATATAACCTGGAGCCCTTTCATGCTTGACTTGCCATTATGGCAATATTTCTTCCAATGTAATACTTGTTCATTGAGGAGATGACAAAGAAACCAATGGAGCATTGGTTGTATTTAAAAAGTCGAACCAATGCATGCTCCGATGCATAGTAAGTTAGATACAATAAGTGTTTAAAAGTCACTGATAGTACTTCAACTGTGGGTCCCAAACTTGTGAAGGAACAAAGTATAAAACTGTGTGGTTAAGCATAGTTTCAATTCATACCTATGCGTAACAACCTCACACTGATTTTCTGTCTAGAAATTCCTTCATTCCCCCCCCCCATGCACACCTGCTACATACTGATAATTGAGTTAAATTTCAGGAAAGTGAGTGTTTTCCACCATGCTGGCTGTGTTATTACTTTTCTGTTGTGATAAACACCTTAGCTTGCACTTTTTTGTTATTCAAACCGTTTCCATTAACTTGAAGTAGTATCTCATTTTGAATATTCTGTTAGATTATCACCTCCCCCTGTCACTGAATAGTTATGTCTACAGTCCCCAAACTCTCTGAAATCTTATATCATAGCTGCTTGTATCCCCCTAGCCAATTTGTAATTATATTCAGTTATGAATCTTTCTTTATTTCCTATTTTATGAGTTTCCATTTTGTTGTTATTTCAATCAAATTACCATTTCTTTTTCCCTAGACAGATTTTTATTCTTTTAACACAGCCTGCAAAACCAGAAAAAAAAGCTCATTATACTATCAAGACTACAATTTCCATTTTGCACAGTCTTGAAAAAATTCAAATTCATCCAATATTTTTATTATTATTATTTTGCATATCCCACCTTTTCTAAGTTATGTAGTCCATACATTTGGCTGCTATAATAACAAGGATTTGGCCATGGCTGACTGTGGAACAGATCACAAACTGCTCTTGTGCCAGTTCCAAGTCAAGCAAAAACAGAAGAACAAAGCCAACAAGTTTCCACAATGTGATCTTGAGCATATACCTACCATTTTCAAAGAGAACATCAGGAATTGCTTTGAAGTTCTGAACCTCATTGATAGGGAACCATAAGAATTGCAAAATAAATCAAAGCAGTTGTTAAGGAGGAATATGAAAAGATACTGCCAAAGACAAGAAATAGAAGAAACCAAACAAGATGTCAGAACAGATGATGTCAGGAAACAGGCAAAGAACCACACTGAGCTGTTATTCTAACTCTAGTTTCTTTATTGCTCTTCCCATATAACAGAATCTTGCCAGACTAAAGGTACACTATAAGCCCTATGGGTAAATATTCAGCGGTGGCTCTAAGGCGGGGTTACCTTGAGCCTCTTTACTTTCTCACCAGTGGAATCCATACTGTGCAATCTTTTATCTGCCTGGAATGCACCCCCTCCCTCTTGGGAAGGAGGAGCAGCTCTGAACTCCACCACAGATGGTGGAACTTGCCAAGAACAGAAGAGAAGCCAAAGCCAAGGAAAAAAAGATGTCAGGAAGGAACGTAATAAAGAATTTCAGAGAGCTATTATTAGAGACCAGAAGCCATGTTACAATGACATTTGTAACAACAATGTAGATGGAAACACTGAAAAGCAAAAAGTCCTTCAAAAAAATCTTAAAGCTCAAAAAGAGGTTCCAACTTTGAATTAGTATACTAAAGGAAACTAATGGACAGATAGTATCTGATTTAAAGAAGATAAAAACATGGAAAGAGTATTCTGTAATTCTGCACAGTAGAGATGTCAATATCCAAGATACCTTAAAAGATATTCCCTATTTACAAGAATCTTTAGGACTAGAAGGTGTATTTAGATCAGCACTCTGGCCATTACCAAGTCAGAAGGCTACAGAAATTGGTGGAATATCTAGAAAAATAGGTTCCAATTAAACTATGCCAGGAAATCCGGAAATCAGTACAGTGGTCAACAAATTGGAGGAGGTCAGTCTACATACTAATACCAAAGCAAGGAAACTTAACAAACGGTGCCAGCTATCAAACAATATCTTTAATTTCACATACAAACAAAATAATGCTTAGGATCATCTAATGCAGATTAGAACCCTACATGGAAAGGGAGGTACCAGATGTTCAAGCTGGTTTAAAAAATGTTGAGGAACAAGAGATATTACTGGTGATGCACTCAGGATAATTGAGAAAACCAAAGAAATCAATATGTCCTTTATTGACTATAGAAAAGCCTTTGATTGTGTCAGCCACATCAAGCTGTAGAATGTCCTTAGGAAAATGGGAATCCCAGAACATCCAGGTCAGTAAAACAGTAAGACAAAGCTGTATGCTCCCTCTTTTTTTTCAAACGTTATGTTGTATATATATCAGAGGAGGCTGGATTGGAAGAAGATAAGTATGGTTTTAAAATTTGAGGGGGAAAAATCAATAACCTGAGCTATGCTGATGACACTATTGTGATAGCTGAAAATCCAAATGATCTATAAGCTCTAGTAACAAAAGTCAAGAAGCACAGTGAAAAAATGGGACCAAAATTAAATATAAAGAAAACCAAACTCATGACCACAGGTACAGTAACTAGCCGTAGAACTGACAATGAAGATATTGAAGTGGTGAACAGCTTCTATCTATTAGGATTGACTATCAATATTAAAGGAACAGGGATCAAGAAATGAGTCACAGACTAGCATCTAATAGGGTAGCAATAAAGCCTTGGAAAAGATATTCAGATGCCAGGATGTTTCTATACCTACAAAGATCAGAATCATGCAGGTAAGGGTTTTCCCTGTCACACTCTATGGAAGTAAAAGTTGTACTTTGAAGAAGAAGGGTAGAAAGAATGTTGGCGATTTTGAAATTTAGTGTTGGAGAAGACTCCTGAGAATATCATGGATATCCAAGAACACTAATAGATCACAGATGAAACAATCCAGAGTTCTCATTCAAGGTACAAATGACCAGGCTCAATTATTATATTTTGGACACATTATGCAAAGATATAGCTTCCTTGAGAACTCTGCAAAGCTGGGAAAAGGAAAGAGAAGAAGAGGACAACCAGCAGCGAGGTGGATGGACTCAATTACAGCAGTGATAGGTGCACACTTGGAAGTCCTCAAGGTTGGGGACAGATCATCCTGGGGAAAAACTATCTATATGGTCACTAAGAGTCAACACCAGCTTAATGGCACATAATCAATCAATCAATCAATCAATCACATGACTGTTCTTAGTGATGCCCAAACTCTGGAGCTTAGCACTCTTCCCATGCTCGGAGATATTTCATGGTTTAAATTTGAAATGCATACTATGAGCCTTTAAAGGCACAAACTAAAGTAGGAAAAATGGTATTAAAGATTTTGATTAAGGCTGCAGTCTATTAAAACTTGCTAGGAAGTGATTCCAATGGGCCCTGGAGGAGGGTTAATAGCTCAGTAGCATTAACTCTGGGTGGCAGTGTAATGCCTTCTAGATTGAACTAGAAAAGATTCCTAACTGGAGATGTAGATACTTATTTTCAGTCAATGAAGACCAGGAACAGTATCTTGCCAATTCAGCTGAAGTTTGGAAAAAACATGAGGCATGATCTCATTGTATCTGCAAAGTGTGTTGGGCTGCTGAAAAACACAGGTTTATTGTCCCCCAAATATCATATCCTGCTTCTTTGAGTGCTTGAGAAGATTCTTCAGACAGAGAAGGTAGTGACAAACATTTTGAAAGTTGAAGTATCATGTCCTTAAAGGCCTTAATTTCAATATTGGAAGGAAAAGATTTTTAGTAGAGGTCTGAAAAATGAACAAAAGACTCAAGAAAACAATTGGATGCAATGAGATCAGAGTTAATGGCCATCCTGAACTCAACTGAATGACAGACATCAGCTTCTTGTGGAAATACACATATTCATTTCTTCAAAATGAATGTACTAATTGATCTTTCGTTCAGCAGAGCCTCTTGGGTAATATAGACAATGTCAGGTCATCATAAAGATAGTATTATAGACAATAAGGAAATATCTTTTTTCCTGGGCAGAATGTTGTATATAAATAGCTTGTTATCATGTTTGTATTGTTGGTATCAGGAAACAATTAAACACTTTGTTTTATTTGACTTTGAGGCTTGGGGTTTGGGCAGGTACAATATAGAACACTGCACTTTTTTTTCTCAAATATCTCTAATTGGTACATTGTTGTGGTATCCAGACAGAGAATAGTGTTCCTCAGTCTGCATGTGCAACTGGGTTTCTTTTATTACTTAGAGGTCTGGATGGTTCGGCCTTTTGTTTGCAAAAGAATAATATGTTCAGACAAAGACTCTAACTCAGGCTATAGAATGATTGCAATGTTCTGTTCTTTATGGCTCTTTGGAACAGAGAAGGTTGACACTGTCTCCCAGATGAAGTCACTACAAGAGTCTTAAGAACATAGGAAGTTACTTTATACCAAGACTGAGTCCTGGGCTATGTAACCTAGCACAAAGTAGTATTGAATGAGAATGGGGGAAGGCTGAGGCAGCTATGTTCACCTTACAACTACCTCCCAACCTTACCTCAATAAAACCAGTAAAAAAAGAAGAAAGTGATACAACTTTGAGTTTAAAATATACTTCTCTGCCTCACGTTAACAGTTCAGTATGGGGGGAAATGGTCAGTTCTTTCTAGAACAATATGATAGAACATTCCCCCTCCCTGTTGTGCTATTGTGCAGATGCAATTGTGTGCCTTGAAAATACCCTCCTTGTAATGCAGGGATAGAGTTCCTTATTGGGGGAGATGGGCGGTGATATAAATTTAAATAATAAATAAATAAACGCCTCAGCAACAAAGTCAATGTAGTCTCTATCTTTATGCTAACTCCTTTTTTTTCTCAGCTTGTGTTCATAAGGATAATAGAATTTATAATATACTAGGAAGATGTTATAGATTGGAAAACTTGGGTTTAGGTCCCTGTCTACTTATTAATAAAAGTAGGTAGTACTGGGTCAATCACTATTGTTTAGCCTAACCTACCTAATCTAATCTAACATAAACCTAACCCTAACCTTTAACTCATTATATGGAAGAGCAAGATACAAATGAGATGGATAATAGATATATTACCCAGTCATGCTGGAAAGTTTAGCATTTGGAAAACATATCTATACTACTTATTAATATTTTCTGATGTGTCTCCTTATTAATGAATTGGGAATATATGCCATGGCTTTTGGCTCTGCCTTGTGAAATTCTCCTTATTTCCTTACCCTTCCATATTGTATTTGGAATTCTTTTGTTGATTTATTTTAATGTATAAATCAATGACTCATGCATGGTGGAGAAAAATGATAACTCTCAGTATCTATACCTTTTTCCCCAAGTCTAAGCTAGAGGCAAGAGAAATCATTGTTTTATTGATTCTGGCCACCATTCATATAAGAGAAATAAATAAATAAATAAACCCAGATAAATGTGTTTCCTAGACTTTGTGAACTAATTATATCTATTAATCACACAGACCCTGGAATTCGTCCTTCATGGAATAAGAGTCCCTGCAGTCACTACCCCTCTTGTTTACTTTGGTCTTCCCAACAATTGCCTCACCTTAATATTTCATCTTTTTTCTATCAAATTAATTAAAGCAAGTGACCTACTGTTCAGATTAATTAAGAAGCTCAGGAAAAAGAGTTTGTTTGGTGAACTGGGAGAATGGAAATAAAATTATTGGTGGGAACAAAGATCAGCTGCGGAGGTGGACAACATTCCTCTAGTTGACACTCCATACCATTAAACCCGACTTTGGGACTGTTTTAATCATGAAAAAATGAGACAGAAATTATATAAATACTGTAAGTAACATTTTTGTTTTAGGATTCTGAAGGCTGCAGAGAAAGTGTCTGAGGAGGCAGGGCGGAATTTTTTGCTGATTTTTTAGTGGTTTGGTAGTATTGTTTTAGGGCAAATAAGTGAAGGGGCATGGTGGCTCAGCGGGTAAGACGCCAGGCTTGTCGATCGGGAGATCGCAAGGTCGGAGGTTCGAATCCCTAGCCCTGCATGCGGAGTGAGCTCGTGCACTAGCTCCAGCTCTTGCCAACCTAGCAATTCGAAAGCATGCAAATGCAAGTAGATGAATAGGTACCACTTTGGTGGGTAGGTAACAGCGTTCCGCGCGCGTCATGCGGCCACATGACCGTGGAAGCATCTTCGGACAACGCTGACTCTTTGGCTAACAAATGGAGATGAGCACCGGCCCCTAGTGTCGGACACGACTGCACAAATGTGCGGGGGGAACCTTTACCTTTACCCTAAGTGCTTTAGCAAAGGCTCAAGATGTCTATTTACCTCATATTTTCTTCTAAAACACTCTTTTGTGATCAATTGTGCTGCTAATAAATTGTCAACTTCCCACCAAATGAGTGATGAATTGACTGAATATGAGATCCTTTTAGCTCCATGTTTATGTTAAGCTGCAAGAATTTACATTTGTCTGCAACAGGAAGTATTTAAAATGAATAAAAAAGTTTTCAACCAGTTATTATTGTAATCACTGTTGTTTTTATAGTTGTTAGCAGCAGCAGCAGCAGCAGCAGCAGCCAGCTGGTTGACTTTGGGCCAGTCACTCTTTCAGCCCAACCCACCTCACAGGGTTGTTGTTCTGGGGAAAATAGGAGGCAGGAGTATTAGGTATGTTCACCACCTTGAGTGTATAGGCAGATAAAAAACTAAACATCATCATCATCATCAGTCCGGACTCTGTAATGTCCTTTTGTACTTCTGGCCCAGGATACAAGCCATTACAACATTGATGATAGGCATCAAAATGATGGAGTCTTGAAGGTCAACAAAAGAACTCCAAGCAGCTAACAACAACCTTGCAGAGTAGAAGCATGAACCAGCAGGGAACTTGCACCTTAAGCTTAATTACATTCAGAAATAAATTCAGTCTTCACACATTAGTTAGATGAAGAAAAATAAAGATAGCTTACATTTATTCAGTAGATCTGGATACAAGTAGATTCATTGTAGATCTGAATGCAAGTGAGATGTAATGGACGAGAGCTGCATTGTGCAGTGCCTCCTGCTTGCAGGTGTGCCCAAAGAGTAATGGAGGTTGTTAATCCCCCAAACTCAAGAAGAAGAAGGAAGTGGAAATCAGGTGACCGATGTGACATCCCACAAGCACAATAGAGATGTGTTTTACTCAAAAAGACCCCCCTTATGCTTATGAGTCAAGGCTGAGTTGATCCCTGATGATTCCAACACAAAAGAAATAGCCTACTAGTCAGTACTGGCAAGTAGCAAGCCACTACTATGTTCATTTTAACTGACTGGTAATAGCTAAGGGTGTCTCTGAGCAGCAAATATGTCTCTGACACCAGATTTTCTAAGCTATTCTTCCATTCAGCTGAATCTGGCTAATCTTTGCAGTTCAAAAGTGGCTAATCACTTATTTATTTTGCTCTAAGAGCAAATGGAAATGATCCTTTGGAGAAAAAAGGCATCAAGCAAAGCAGAGGATTCTGATCTGTCAATAATAGCTTGACCCAGAAACAGTTTCCATGCACTATGCCTTTTCAGTAATTTGTCTCTCATTTTTTTAACAAGAATTTTATTGAATTTCAGAAAAAGATAAAAGATACAGAAAAACAAAAAACTACAAAAAAGAACTAAAAGTGTGAAAACACAAGAGATAGATTACAAAGAGAAGTGAATTCCTACTTTAAACATCAAGGATATACAGCCATTTCCCACAATCAATCCCTTACTCTATATTAAACCAAAATCACATTATTTCTATAATTCAACCCCTTAGCACATTATAATAATCACTAAATACCATTGTTCCCTCCCTTTATATTAAAAGATTATATATATATAGTATATATCACCTAATCAACATCCTCCCTAAATTGACAATTACTTCATTGTTCCCTTCCTACTACTATTCTATACATTCCTGTCTACTATAATAAATATCAAAAATAAAAAGCATGTAAATTATCTACCATTATAATTGATAATACAAAAAACATGAATACAAAAAACATGAATAAAAAGAAACCTTAATAATCATAATCCAAATCATTAACAAAAAGTAAAATCATCCAAAGACAAAAGACCATCCAGATAAATATTTTAGTCCCTTAACCCACTTCAAAATAGACCAAGACATTTACATATCCCCATAACAAGCACAAAACTATCTTCTTACAGAAATCAAACAGCCCAACTGCTCCCCTCACAAACACAGACTTCTCTTCAAAAAACTTCCCATACATAATAACCCCTTCTTTTCCATAACATTCCATCAGAAAGTCAAATTCATTCATGTCTTGCAGCTCAATTTCTCCATTTAAGTTCTTCCATTCAGCATTGCCAACTTCATTGCCAATTTCATCCAGGATTTCAACAGAAGCCCGAATCTCACTCTTGGGAGTGACATTTCCATCACTGTTAGATTCTTCAGGTTCATCCACATCATCCCCAACCAGATGGCAGATTTCAGACCACATGTTTTCCACAATGTTCCAAATGTCTTGCAGAATAACTTGGCAGGAATAAAAAAGAATCTGCTTAATATCTGCTTTGATGTCTCAGCAAAAGTCAGAGAAAGCCTGGCTAAGATCCTCCATTTCTGAAGCAGTAAATTATGGCGCCCCCTAGATACTTAACCGGCCAAAGTGAAAGTCAATGGAAAATTACCGAACTGAGTTAAGATAAGATACCAGATACTTCCCAGAGAAAGCAGTAGCAGGAAAGTGAAAGTTCAGAACGGCAGATTCAACATGTAGGAAAAATGCCAAGATCTTCAGAATTAGCGCAAAAATAATAACAGGGAGACAATAACATACTCTCAACCCTCCATAGTGTTGGATGGAAAGCAAAATCTAAAGCTTTAAAAAAAAAATTTTAATTAATCACAAAAATAACGATAAGCACCAAGAGAGATTGTTTCTCCTTAATGTTGAAAGCCTCTCTTAGGGTACAAATACTTAAAAAAAATTGGTGCTTTAGAAATGGGGTGGATGGACAATATCCCTTTAAGGGCTGCAGCGCAGCATGGAAATGATGTCTTCCCGGCCTCCTGGTGAAGTCTTACCCGTTGATCGCACACACTGTCCACGATCTTCTGGCTGCAACTCGCCGTCCAGAGGATGAATGGGTCGATTCCAAGCCTTTTCTTTAATCCGGAAAAATGCTCTGGGCTACAGGAGAAACCAACCTGAGTCCAAAAAAAGTGCCACGATGCCAGTTCTGCCCGCTGAGCTCACGGGTACAGCTGGTCAGTCTGCCATATTCCCATCGGAAGTCCCTCATTTGTCTCCCATTTTGACTGTTGGTGTCAATTCTGGCAGGGTCAAGGCTAGACATTATGAATGGAAGTCATTTAGCTTTAATTCTCCCACATGGGAAAAGAAAAAAAGAAAAGAAAAGAAAAGAAAAGAAAAGAAAAGAAAAGAAAAGAAAAGAAAAGAAAAGAAAAGAAAAGAAAAGAAAGATAACTTTTATCTGCCATACAAGATATAGTGATGCTAATACTCAAGTTTTAAAGTGTTGCCATTTTTAGTGTCAAGCACATTGCACTGCAAGGCTAAATAGAAATGCAAAATTATTTAGTGTTAATAAATTGCAAAATTCTCCCTCCGATTGTTGATGCCATTTTTCTTAGTCTGCAGTGTTTCAGCCAACTCATGCGATTCTCACTTTCCAGTCAAATGCTAAACTAACATAATGCAGGAGAGCAAATGGGTCTGAAACTGATGATCTGGATTCAGAATGGGAAACAGCATTTGGAAAATGCACATCCAGTTGTTCCCAGGCCACAGAAAAACTCGTCCTTTCCAATCACTTTCAGAAGTCAATGGTCTGTGGAAAGCTGAAAGCACAATTAAAACTCTGCTTTCCCGTCATGTAATGAGCCAAGTCCTGGGCAAGACAGTGAAGAAACATGATTCAGTTATGACATGCTAGGGCCAAGCCACTTCAAGGTCATTTTCCCATTGCCTTCATGCACCCAATTGATTGATTTGTAGTTGTTGAAGAGATCTTTCTCCCGTATCCCTCCACTCTGGAATGGCTTTCTTCACAATGTATACCCTCTGCCTTTATAAAATCAGTTCAGACGCATCTCTCTCTTCTACAAAGGCTAGGAGTTTTATAATTTGCATTTTCATTCTTGGGTTTTTTTACATTTTCAATCTTTTTTGTATTTTTATTTCTAAGTTGCCATGATCATTCAGTCTGAACAGGGAAGCAGGCCGTAAATTCAGTCAATAAATGGATGGCACCTTTTGTAGGGAAAGCCTCTCCTAGAATGACAAGGGCCTCTTTACAAAAGATAGTGTGATAGAAATGTGAGACTGAAAGCTTCAGAATTAACTTTTTTCTCCCACCAAAACACAGTAGAATTGGAATCACCGTATACTAGTCTATTACCTTGATGTGCACACAGGAACTATTGGAAGCATGGGGTTAGCAGTTCATTTTTCGATCCCTTAGCATGCATAAAAAGAGAGAATTTACACACTTCCTGTCTTGTATCATGCAGAAGAAATGAGATTGTGACTTCTCTGTCCTTTGGGTTTATTTATTATTTCAAGCATACAGCTCCATCTGGTTTGTGAATCATCACATAAGCAACAACAAGTGGAGTTGCAGGGATTAAGGCAACATATGATTTTTTTATTGCCAGTGTGCCACACTCACACATGCTTAACTTCCACTATCTTGCCCAGGAAACATGCTTTGCTCTAAAGAAATAATAAGAGGCCCCATCTGTTTAATTCTCAGCTTTCAGCTATTAAAAGCTAGAATCAAATATCTATGAATGTCAAACAGTGATATTAAATATTCAAAGATTGTTTGAGAGTCAGCTTCAAAAGACACAAAGAAGAATTTTGAGAAAAAGATGTGGTTGGAGGACAAATTCATTAAGTCTTACTCTAGCCATTCCTTCATGTCAGCTTTTGTTGTATATTAGTTTGTTCAAGATTGATCAATGTTGAATACAGGTCACAAAACCTGATATTTTTCCCTTCAACTGTGGAACACAGATGGAGTTTAGGTGTAGGAAATAATCCTTTTGTGGTTTCATTATAAGTTTCTTCTTAATTTTGATGGGGCTTTGGGGTAGGAATATTAAAAGATTGCCTCTTTATTAAAATTTTATTGCAGTCAATGACCCATCTCTAATATATATCACATAACTTTTCAGGAAGAGAAAAAGCAGTGCTATTAGCAGGCATGTTTACAGTAAAAAAAATTCAGTCTAATGTCACCAAAGTATATTTCAGTTCTTTGCTTTGCCACCCAAAAATATTTCAGTTAAACTGAAATACAAGATTTTTTTTCTTCCTCCCAGAAATCATTAAAAACAATTTCTAAATAATAATCAGGGCATCCTGTGAAAAAAAATCTGATTATTTGGCAACCATGAAACCCATGAAGGTCACTGTGGCTTCTGATTAGGTTGCATAATGTTGTAAAACTGAGCTCAAAGGAATAGTGTAATAAATCCAAATTATGGCTTATAGGATATTTCAAGTGATACTTTAGTTTGCTAAGATCAATCATACAGCATTAAAATAAATGCTGAAATGTCAGCTTACCAAAGGTTTGGTAAAGAAATATACAAAAACTGGGCTGATTCCCATGCACAATATTACACAAAAACATTGAGTTCAGATGATAGCCGTTATAATTTTGCCTCTTGTTTGGAATACAGATAATTTAAGCAAGCCAGGACAATAAAATAATAATGTTTAATATTTATTTCAGGTTTACTCAGTTACCTTTGTGTAAGAATAACAGCTAAAATAGTATGTGTATGAAATTATCTGAGAGCCAGTTTGGTGTAGTAGTTAAGGCATCAGGCTAGAAACTGGGAGACTGTGAGTTCTAGTCCCACCTTAGGCATGAAGCCAGCTGGGTGACCTTGGGCCAGTCCCTCTCTCAGCCCTAGGAAGGAGGCAAGGGCAAACCACTCTGAAATCTTGCCAAGAAAACTGCAGGGACTTGTGCAGGCAGTCACCAGGAGTCAACCCTGACTTAAAGGCAAGAAGAAGGAGGAGGAGGAGGGGGGGGAGGAGGAGGAGGAGGGGGGAGGGGGAGGGGGGAGGGAAGGGAAGGGAAGGGAAAGGGAAAGGGAAAGGGAATGATATATGTAAAGGGGGAGAAGAGAAGGCACAAATAAGAATGAATTAGAGAACACTTGAACAATTGGAATTAAACAAAGAAAGATGCAGATCTAACTAGAATTTAAAATAACCTGTAAGAGAAAGCCAGGAGAAGCAGGAGGTGCAAACTCCAACTGTCATTCTCTCCTACTTTCAAATGGATTGGTTAGGGCGACCATACATCCCGTTTTGAACGGGACAGTCCCGTTATTTTAGCATTTTTGAACCATACTGTCTTTCGCCGGCTTTTTATTCCTTTTTTCGCGCCTTGGGAGAGCGGGGGCCAATCGAGCTTCACGTTGCTCTGCCCGCCTCTCCGCTCTCCTTTGGCGCGCGCTGATTGGCGGAGGCGTATTTCTTTCAGAGCCTCGGCCAATCAGCGTTTCCGGGTCCCCAGTCAAGTTAACGCTGAGCCTGCTGCCTCCTGTGATTGGCTCTTCTTCCGGTTCGGAGTCCAGCATGTCGGCCGGTTGCCAGGTAAGTACCGGGGCTCTCACACTATCCCCCCCCCCGCAGGACCTTCCTCCCCCTGGCTTTGTGGTCTGGGCTTATCCGGATATTGTCGATGGAATTGTTGTACCCGAAATGGCGCATGGACGTCCGCAGCATCTTCCCAGGAGTACTCCTCTGGCCCATAACCCTTCCAGTCTATTAAATACTGAAGGCGGCCGCGATGAGTGCGAGAGTCCAGGATGCGAGCAACCTCGTATTCGGTCTCTCCTTGGATAAGGACAGGAGGAGGTGGTGTCTTCCTGGTTCTGAGCGGGCTGTCAGCTGACACAGGGACCAGCAAGGATCTGTGGAACACAGGGTGTATGCGCATGTGTTCCGGAAGTGCCAATCGGAAAGCGACTGGGTTGACAACCGTGTCCACTGGGAATGGTCCCAGGAACCGGTGATCCAGCTTCCGAGATGGACGTGCAGATGATAGGTGTCTTGTTGACAACCACACCATATCACCAACCTTTAGTGGGGGTCCCGTCCTCCGATGGCGGTCAGCAAAGCGTTTGTAGTCCTCCTTAGCCCTTTCCAGCTGGTTTTTAAGGACTTGGTGGCTGGCCTGTAGTTCTTGGAGGAACTGATTTGCAGCTGGCACTGCTGAGTCCGGCGTGGTGAGAGGGAACGATCACGGGTGGAAACCATAATTTGCGGCGAAGGGGGCCATCTGGGTCGAAGAGTGGTGTGCGTTGTTATACGCGAACTCCGCCAAGGCTAGGAGGTCTGCCCAATTGTCCTGCTGGTAGTTCACGTAACAACGCAGGTACTGCTCCAGGATAGCGTTCACCCTTTCCATCCCTCCATCCGATTGTGGATGAAACGCGGTGGATAAGTGTCTCTGGATTCCCAGATTCTGGAGGAGCGCCTTCCAGAAATGGGCGGTGAACTGCGAGCCACGGTCGGACACCACACTCTTTGCTATACCATGCAGTTTGAAAATGTTTTTGATATAGAGGCGTGCCGTCTCTTGGGCCGTGGGCAAGCCCTTACATGCGATGAAGTGGGTCATCTTTGTCAGGGAATCCACCACTACCAGGATAGTAGTGGCGTCCTGGGACTTGGGAAGGTCGGTGATGAAGTCCATAGAGATAGCCTCCCATGGTTGTTCAGGAGTGGGTAGGGGCATTAGGAGACCAGCAGGCTTGTCCGTTTGATTTTTTGCCCTGCGACAGTCTGGGCAAGAGAATACATATTGTTTCACATCATCCCGTACGCACGGCCACCAAAACTCCCGGGAGACCAGGTTCAGCGTTTTAAAGAACCCGAAGTGGCCGGCGGCCGGGTTGTCGTGGCATAGTTGCAGGATCAGTTGGCGGAGTTCCCCCGGGGGTACATAGTAGCGGCCTCGGAAACAGAGCGTCTCATGCTCGCATGTTCATTGATCGGTCTGACTGACGGAAAGGTGCGCCAGCTCTTCTCTTTTTTTCCTTGCCCAGGTGTCGGCTCTTTGTTGTTCTCGAATCCGTTGGCTTAGGTTCCCTTGTATAGTGATGGCAGCAAACCGCTCTGGGGGGATAACAGGTTGAGGCGGTGCTGGAGCCTCTAAGCGATCATATTCAGGTTTTCTTGAAAGTGCGTCTGCCCGTTGGTTCTGGCCTCTTGGAATGTAAGTAACCCTGAAGTCAAACCGGGAGAAGAACAGGGACCATCGTATTTGCCGCTGGTTCAAGGTCCTGGCAGTTTTTAGATGTTCCAGGTTGCGGTGGTCCGTTCTGACTTCCACGGGGTGACGCGCCCCTTCCAAATGGTGCCGCCATGTCTCGAATGCCACCTTAATGGCCAGGAGCTCCTTGTCCCAGATGGTGTAAGCCTTTTCTGCCGGGGCGAGCTTCCGGGAATAGTAAGCACAAGGGCAAAGGGTGCTGGTCTGGGTGTCGGCCTGGAGTAAGATGGCAACGACCGCTACATCAGAGGTGTCTGTTTCTACCACAAATGGCCGGAACGGGTCTAGGTGCCGAAGTATAGGCTCCGTGGTAAAAGCTAGTTTGAGCCTATCGAAAGCGCGTTGTTCCGTGTCTCCCCAGTGAAACTTGGTCTTTTTCCGGAGCAGGTTTGACAAGGGTGTGGTCAGTCCTGCAAATTGAGGAATGAAGTTCCGATAATAATTTGCAAACCCGAGCAGTCGTTGGACATCCTTGGCCCGACGTGGAGGCTGCCAAGTTTGCAATGCCGCTACCTTGCCTGGTTCCATGGCTATGCCGGTGGCAGAGATTCGGTGTCCCAGGAACTCTACGGTTTCACAGGCGAATTGACACTTCTCCAGCTTGGCATATAGATGGTGCTCTCGCAGCCGTTGCAGTACTGTTCTGACCTGCCGTACATGGTCGCTCGGAGAGGAAGAAAAGATTAGAATGTCATCTAGGTAGATTATCAGGTACTGGTCCAGGAGATCCTTGAATATGTCATTCATGAAATGCATGAAGACAGCAGGGGCGTTTGATAGTCCAAATGGAACGACCGTAAACTCATAAGGGCCGTAACGAGTGCGGAATGCGGTCTTCCACTCGTTGCCCTGTCGTATATGGACCAGGTTATAGGCCCCCCTCAGGTCCAACTTTGTGAATAGGCGAGCATGGCAGAGTCGCTCCAGGAGCTCTGGTATCAGTGGCAAGGGGTACCGGTTCTTGATTGTGATCTCATTCAACTTCCGGTAGTCACAACACATCCTGAGCTCACCTGATTTCTTTTTGACAAATAATACGGGGGCAGCCATTGGAGAAGTAGAGGGTCAGATGAAACCCCTCCTGAGGTTGGTATCAATAAAATCCTTGAGGGCTGCTCGCTCCGGTTCCGATAGAGAGTAAAGCCGGCCTACTGGAAGTCTTGCGCCTGGAACCAGGTCGATAGCGCAGTCGTAGGGCCAGTGTGGGGGAAGTTAGTCTGCCTCCCCTTCATCAAAAACGTCAGCGTAGTCCTGGAATTGAGCTGGGATCTGAAGTTTTGGGGTGACCAGTTGCAATGCAGCGAGAGTGTTGCTAGTATGGGCGGCGCAACTGGGGTGGGAGAACACGACCTTTCCCGTTGACCAGGTGATTTGTGGCTCATGGGTCTGGAGCCACAACAGTCCCAGGACGAGGGGACAGTGGGGAGTCGTAACCAGGTAAAATTCCAGCCACACTTGATGTTTCCCCACACGCATGAGTATGCTCTGGGTAGCAGTGTTCACCGGACCAGAACGGAGAGGGCGACCATCGATAGTCTCAATCACCAGCGGAGGGCGCACTTCGCATTGGGGAATTCCCCACTTCTCTGCGAACCCGAGGTCCATAAAGTTGAAAGTAGCCCCCGAGTCTACCATGGCTTGGACCTTCAGTCCCGGATCCCTCGGTACCTGGAGCGTGACAGCAATGGAGAAGTGGTTGGGAGGATTCGTAGCGGGCAATGGCGATTGGCTGGAGGCCAGCTCGGCCCAACCTAACTGCCCGTTTAGGCCGAGCCGAGTCCGTTTCCCGACGAGGCGGCGACTGGCGACTTGGCGGGGCAATTTGCAGCGCGGTGACTCACTCCCCCGCAATACAGGCAAAGACCTTCCCAGCGGCGTCGGTCCTTCTCAGTAGATGTGAGGCGAGGTCTGGCACCCCCCAACTGCATCGGCTCCTCTATGGCTCGAGAACGCGGAACGAAGGGTAGGGGTTGGGCAAAACGTCTCCTTGACCTCCATTGCTGTAATTGCCCATCGATCTGAAGGCAAAGATGGGTCAGATCTTGGAGATTTCTAGGGCACTCAGTCCTGGCTAGCTCGTCTAGAAGCTCGGAAGATAGTCCCTCCTGGAATTGGTCGACCAAGGCAGGTTCGTTCCAATCCAGGTCTTGCGCCAGCACTCTGAAATCACTGATGTATTCGGCCACCGGCTTGGCCCCTTGATGCAATCCCTTAATCTGCCTAGCGGCTGTTTGGACCTTGACCGGGTCCACGTACATTGCCCGGAGTTGGTCGCAAAACCCACCATAGTTATCTATAAGCGGGTACTGTTGTATTATTAGCGGAGAGACCCATTTTGCAGCGGAACCCGACAATAAACTGGCCACGAAGCCCACCTTGTGTCGATCGGTTGGAAATTCCTCTGGGCGGAGGCTCTGGTACAGCTGACACTGTGCCAGGAAGGCTGGGAATTTGGCGAGGGTCCCATCGAACTTCTCAGGTACTTGCACCGGACATTTGGTTTTTTGGTTAACAACCGGTGCAACCACTGCCTGTTGACCTTGCAGCTGGGCCACTTGCGTGCTCAAGTGGGCTATCATCTGGCTAAGTTGGTTGTTTTGGTCACTGAGCTGGGCTACCTGCTGGGATAGCTGCACATTTTCCATGGACAGCTGCTGATCCATGGCTTCTTGGTTGTCAAGGCAACAGATAACCCCAGGATAGGGAGAAGTAATCAGGCAATAACGCTTCCTTCCTTCCTGTGGAAGTCTGGCTGGAGACAATCTGTCCTGTTCCGACTAAGACTGACACGGAAGCGTTATGGAAAGTAACTTTATTTATACAGACACACAAGCAGCCCAGTTTATACAGTCCTCTTCTTTGTCTGCAGGCTGAATAACCACGGGTACAGCGGATTCTACTGGCCGGGCAGGAAGGACCAGAGGGTTTGCAGGAACTACGATTGATCTGGAGATACCAGGCAAGGTGACCGCAGGCGTCTCGTTAGCTGGGCAGGTAGGACTTGAGGTAAACCGGGGTCCAACAAAAGCAGCCCACTGATGTCCGGCACCAGCTGGGTTAGGTTGAGGACTATGGCTGGTGGCTAGAGGGGTAGACCGGGGCCTGACGAAATCAACCCACTGCTGGCCGGCTTCAGTTGCCTCAGGTTTGGAAACCTGAGGAGAATCTGTGGCGTGGGCAGCCGGGACGGAAACAGGCAAGGCAGCAGCGCTTACCCCGGTGGTGGCCTTTTCCTCGGGAAACAAGGAGTGCTCCGGAAGATGCCCTGGAACGGAAAGCTCACTGGACGAAGACGGAGCGGCAGGAGAAGGCTCGGCGCTCGGCGGTGACAGGTCTGTGGAACTTTCACTTTGCTCGGTCTCTTCAGTGGCTATCAGGCGGTTCGCAGGGCTTCCCTCATCGCAAAGCTCTTGGCTAGGGTCAGTCCAGTTGTTGTGCGTGGCGGGAGGATCAGGCGAGGGCACGGGTCCAGGTCGTGAGGAGGATCGGTTGTCTCCGGCAGCTGAGGTAAGTTTTGCCGGCTTTTTATTCCTTTTTTCGCGCCTTGGGAGAGCGGGGGCCAATCGAGCTTCACGTTGCTCTGCCCGCCTCTCCGCTCTCCTTTGGCGCGCGCTGATTGGCGGAGGCGTATTTCTTTCAGAGCCTCGGCCAATCAGCGTTTCCGGGTCCCTAGTCAAGTTAACGCTGAGCCTGCTGCCTCCTGTGATTGGCTCTTCTTCCGGTTCGGAGTCCAGCATGTCGGCTGGTTGCCAGGTAAGTACCGGGGCTCTCACACCTCCTGAACAAAGATCCGGTCCCTGAATCCCATCCCTGCCTCTCTGCTGGGAGTTCCGCTGCCAAGCCTTGCCTCACTGCCAAGAAGCCGGCGTCCAAACGCCCACTCAGCCTTCCCCCCTGGAATCCGCTGAGCTCTCTGCTGCTTTTGCCCGATTCGTGCACTCCAGTCTTGCCGTCTTGCTTCGCCACCACTCTTGCAGCCCAGCCGAGCCGAGCCTCACGGCCCCAAGTCCCTCCGCCCTGGCAGCCAGCCTAGTTTATGTGCGCTCACACACCCTTTCCAAACTTCCGGCCAGGCGGAGAAGTTCCTCTTTCAGCAGCACTGCTGAGCCGAGCTGTCCTGGGTCCCAAGGAAGAATGAGCGAGGCACGGCAGGAAGCCTCCCGGCGGGGCGCTCTGAGCTCCTCCACCCCGATAGCAGCAGCGGGCCCCGGGATGGGAGGAGAGTGCTCTCACCACCTGTCCACGCCGGGCAGGAGGAGCCGTCCCAACCAGAGCAAGCCAGGGAAGCGGTTGGCCGGGGCACCGCCGAGCTACACGGTAGGAAGCAGCCCCTCCGGGTACGGAGCTACCTCTGCCTCCTGGAGCTGCTGCTGCTGCTGGTGATGCCAGCCCTCGCTGGAGGTATGCAGGATGGCGGTGGGGCCAGCTACATCCTATTCTGTCCCTTCGGAACAGGCGCGGGGGAGGCGATGTTTGCGTCTGCGGTGCTGGAGCTGGTGCTGGCGGGAGAACCCCTCTGGACAGGCACAGTCTACCGTTGGGGCCAAGGTGGGCTGGGTGCCCCTTCCCACCTGAGTAGACGCAGCTGATGAGATCTGCAGTCCGTAACATCTTAGGATATCAAACTCCAGTGTGCCTTAGTTAGACCTTGTCCTATATTTCTAGTCTTGCCGTATTGTCAAACTTTGACAATATGGCAAGACTAGAAATATAGGACCAATTGGCAGCAGGGCAAGGTCTGGGTCAAGGTTCCCTTTGACAGTCAATATATATATTTCCAGTCTCACCCTATTGCAAAAGGGAACCTTGACCCAGACCTTGTGGGTGATCGCAAGTCTTTTTATATAAACAGTAATCTGTTTAAGCAGGGGTACCCAAACTTTTTGGCACGAGGGACCAGTTTCGTGGAAGACAATTTTTCCACGGACTGGGGGGGTGGGGTTTGCAGATGGAAGCCAATCGCGCATAACGGGGGGCAGGGTTTGCAGGCGGGAGCCAATCACGCATAATGGCGGGTGGGGTTTGCAGGCGGGAGCCAATCACGTGGACCAGGGGGTGGGGTTTGCAGGTGGGAGCCAATCACACGGACCAGGGGACGGAGTTTGCAGGCGGGAGCCAATCGCAAGGACTAGGAGGCAGAGTTTGCAGGCGGGAGCCAATCACGCAGATCGGGGGTGGGTTTGCAGGCAGGAGCCAATCGCGTGGACCAGGGGGCGGGGTTTGCAGGTGGGAGCCAATTGCGCTTAACGGGGGCGGGGTTTGCAGGCGGGAGCCAATCGCGTGGACCAGGAGGCGGGGTTTTCAGGTGGGAGCCAATCGCACGGACCAGGGGGCGGAGTTTGCAGGCGGGAGCCAATCGCACGGACTAGGGGGCAGAGTTTGCAGGTGGGAGCCAATCACACGGACTAGGGGGCGGAGTTTACAGGTGGGAGCCAATCACGTGGATCGGGGGTGGGTTTGCAGGCAGGACCCAATCACGTGGACCCGGGGGGCGGGGACCCTGTCCCGTTTTTTCCATCCCAATGTCCCGTTTTTGTCTCAAGGAAATATGGTCAGCCTAGGATTGGTGGATGATTTGGGTGCTATTTCTAATACCTGATAATATACACAGTTATTCATGAATGTGCAGTAAAACCTTGATTTAACTGAATATTTGAAGGAAGTGATGTCTGTTAAAGCCAAATATCCACTAAATCTGTATTTATGTAATTGATGCCATTTGTGTCAATTGCATCATTTTATGCAAATGACATGCATTGATGCAGATGATGTCAAAACATTACACACATATAAAGGCAATTGTTTGACCTGCTTCAGAAACAAAGTAAAAATTGTCCACTGAATCTGAAATCTGAAATCTGTTGAATTTGGAATGGAAATTTACGGTAACTGAGGTTTTTCTGTATTGGGATGGATGATAGATAGATAGATAGATAGATAGATAGATAGATAGATAGATAGATAGATGATAGATTTAAAACTAGGCCATAGTTCTAAATCAGTGTCTATCATAGTCTATCAAAGTATACCATAGTCTATCAAATCAATAAATAACCTGCTTCAGCCAACTGAAGTAGCCAAATGTGAAACTGTCTTCTTAAACTGTGCATCATAAAAAAAATCACCTCTAGCCAGAATACTTGCAGATATGCTACATTAAATGATCCCTATTGCATAAACTTGAAATGTTTTAATTCATTTATTTAATTATTTAATTTAAACAAGTGGAGCATCAACAAAAAGGAAACAGGAAAAAGGCTAAATAAAGTAAACTGTTTTAATCCCTGCTTTTATTTTGTGTTTTACTTTAATTGTATTGATTCTGTTATATTTTAGGGGGTTTTTTTAATTGTTGTAAGCAACCCCTAGTATTGAAACCAACAGAAAGGCAGGGTACAAATTCAAAAGAAATAAATAAGTCAGTCTTATAGGGAGATGCAATATGTTCAACATCCATACTTAATATTTTTGTTGTAAAGGAATTTCTATAAATAGAGGCAATTGATTGGTAATGATTTTGTGACCAAATGTGAATAAAACTTCCCCAAGTCTTCATGCTCTTCCCAAAGCAAAGGGGTTGCAGCACATGTAAACAAATGGCAGGCTTTGATTTTGTGATCATGGGCACCATCTTGACTGTTTTGACCTCCCCATCCATGGATGTTCAGTTTTTGCAGCTCTTAGAACCCATTCTAATCATGACTGAAAGCACAGGTTCCTGCCATTTTGAGCAGGAAACAGATTAAAACTGTAGTAAAAAGGTAAAAGTTCCCCCGCACAGTCGTGTCCGACTCTAGGGGCCAGTGCTCATCTCTGTTTGTTAGCCGAAGAGCCAGCGTTGTCCAAAGACTCTTCCGCAGTCATGTGGCCAGCATGATGCGTGCAGAACGCTGTTACCTTCCCACCGAAGTGGTACCTATTTACCTACTTGCATTTGCATGCTTTCGAATTGCTAGGTTGGCAAGAGCTGGGGCGAGTGCGGGAGCTCACTCCATCACGCGGGGCTAGGGTCTCAAACCTCTGAACTTGTGACCTTCCGACCGACAAGCCTGGCGTCTTAACCACTGAGCCATCGCGCCCCCTAAAAAACTGTAGTAGAAGCTCTAAATCATTTTAAAGGAAACAAAAATCCAAATTTTTCATTACCTAGAAACTGCCTATCATGGCCACTTATGAAATGACTGTAGCTATTTTATTTTACGCTCGTCATGCCGGCCACATGACCGTGGAAGCGTCTTCGGACAACGCTGGCTCTTCGGCTAACAAACGGAGATGAGCACCGGCCCCTAGAGTCGGACACGACTGCACAAATGTGCGGGGGGAAACTTTACCTTTTATTTTATTTTATTTTATTCATTTATTTATCAAATTTCTATCACCGCCCATCTCCCCCTCAAGAAGGGACCCTGCTATCACTATAGCATGAATCCCCTCAACAAAGCTTTTGTCCTTTCCCTATTAGATTTAGACAATTAGTAAGTATCAAACAAAAGAAGAGTAGAAGGCTATGTTTGATACCTTATCCTTTTTTTCTATCAGCTTTGACTAAGATTCAGTGTTGATCGTCTGGAAGTATCACTGAAGAATAACTGAAGAATAAAAATCTGGAAAAAAACATACTGTGCAGAGATTTTATTTAGAAGAAGAAGTCTCCTGGTCCTTACAACATCAACTGTGGTTGTTGAGGATAGCAAGACTATCCTGGATTGGTTACAAAATCTTATCACTTTCTTCAGGTTCAGCTCTGGAGTAATTTGTTGCATCTCTCTAGCCAAAGCTTCAATCAAAGTGACTCACTGAAGCACTTAAACAAAGCAATGGAGCCCCCTGCTCCCCTGCATAAAAATGGAGCAACCATATCTCTTCACTAATAACAACAAATGGGGTTTCTAGGCATTTTCAGATCTTACAAGAGGTAGCAGGTCAAGGTAGATCATCCTTGCATCAGTTCATTGGCCAGAAGGAGCACCTTCATGTGTTGAGGTGAAACATCTCATCGAAGCAGAGCACCTTTCTGAATTGGAATGATATCATTTTGCATACCACTAGTGCACAGATAATATGTCATATGAGAAAGGTGGTCTTTAAAAAGAGCTACACAAAAGACAATTGTAGTTTCCTTGAGAACATGCACTGGGGATGTAGAATCTGCTGCTGCTGCTGCTATATCTTCAATTAGCATGATTTTCTTATGGTATACATAGGAAATAATAAACAATCACTTCCATGCATCAAGGCCAATTCAAAATGTTTGAATTGGCTTGCCCCAGCCCTAACCCTTGCAGTTTTAATATGTATATTTGCAGTCTGAGACATGTTTATTTGGAAATAAATCCAGGTTATACCAATTATAAGGAAATCTGGAGCTGTGAAGCTATAATGTGATGCATGCTTATTTGAAATTGTGTTGCCAAGTGCAGGAACAGTCATCCATCATGTTTCAGATCATATTTTGCCCTTCTTTCCTAGCAATCTGGCTTCTGAACACTTGATAAATTGTACCCAATTTCTTTCCTGCTTAGAGAGAAAGTAAACATTGGCACAAATAAGTCACAGGAGAAATTTGGTTGCTGCTTCCACCTCATTATACTTTAGTGAATACACTGATCTTACCTCATGTTATATATTTATTTGGTGGCATTGGTTTCCTTGTTTTGCTTTGTATTTTGGCAAATTTCCTTTATATTAAATTTCTTGTCTATAAAGCATGGCTCCTTGAAAGCTACATTGCTTTACTGCTGTGAAGAAGGAATGAAGTAACATTAGTGTGGTACAATGAGTTCATTATTGCTTCAGTCTCAAACAAGCAGCGCAGGGTCATTTGGCTACTTCATATCAAGAAACTGCTCACTTTGAAATGTAATTCAAAGGAAGGTTATCAAAACTGGTCTGCAAAACTCTGGAAGACCACTAGATCAGAGCTTTCCAAACTCTGTGTCGGGACACGTTAGTGTGTCGGCTGCAATGTCTGGGTGTGTCGCGGCTGCTGCTGCCTCCAAACCTGCTGTGGTTCCGCGCAGGTCCTAGCCTTGTACCCTGCTGTAAGAGTGTGTCGTGAAATGATGCCCTGCTGTAAGAGTGTGTCACGAAATGATGCATATCTAAAAAGCGTGTCACCAACATGAAAAGTTTAGAAAGCTCTGCACTAGATGATAACAAAGAGATGCAGAAACTCTGGCTTCTTGCTGCTACCTCAGGGTCGTCTAGATTATTGTAGCACATTATATCTTTTCTCTTATTTATAAAAAGGGAGGAGGGGAGAAATACTTTTAGTCTTGCAAGATTGATGTTAGCCCTTCATGGTAGTCCAGACAAGAAGCACAACCAGGAGCATCAGCATTATCTTTATTGTAAGGATACATTAAACAGAATCTTGCAAAACTGAAAGTATTTCTCTCCTCCTCTCTTTTTAGTCTCTGGAAAACTAGGGAGGGTCCCTTCTGAAATGCTTCCCATGCTTTTCCCCCACCTGCAGACTGAGCTGCCTCTTATCAGACCATTGCCTAGGCTGCGGATCTTCCTCCTGTCTCCCAAGGTCATTCCCACATACCATCACAAAGGCTAACAGATGTAATGGTATGTGGGAAAGACCTTGGGAGATGGGGTGAAGAGATGCTGCCTAGGTAATGGTCAGATAAGAGAGGGCATAGGCCACAGCTGGATAGTGGGTGGAGCAAGAGGCTCAGAAGGGACACTCCTTAACTTCTCAGGCTGATGGTGAGAGATTTGTACTTTCAGACTTGCAAGATTCTGTTAATGTAGCCTTACAATAAAGTAGAATTAGCTCATCTGGTCATGTTTCATGTCTGGTCTACCTGGGAATGCTGACACAAAATTATTGAGGCATAAGTTTTCATTAACTAAAACTGTAGTTCTCAAAATGTTCATTTATGAAGATTACTACATCATCACTGAAAGGTTTTGAGCACCACCATGTAAACCGAGGAGTCAACAAAGTATGGGTGCTGTGGCATAAGTGACTTCCCTTTGGATGTCTGCAAGATCCTCAAAACAGATAGACATTCTTTTTAAAAAATGGTTACCATTTTAAAAAGCCCAGATTTCACAAGATTGCCAAGTCTCACAAGAGTTGGATGCTCTTTCCTGAAAGCTCATGTGACTTTAATGCAAAAACACTTTGAGATCTTGTTAATGAAAAAACAGAAGGATAGAATTTTTATAAATATAAATCAATAAAAATAATGTAATTTTCAGCCCTTTTATCCATGATGAACAGATCATAAGTTGCGACCCTTTGGACTTAAATTCAGTTCATTGCTTGAATAAATTGCAATCTCACTTAGAAGGTATATTATCAGATTGAAGGAATTATTCTCATTGATCCATAAGTACATACCCATCATGCTATTCCCTTTTGAAGGAAGTAACGATATGCACAGTGCAGGAAATAAATAAGTAGTAAGCAAAAAAAAAATGAAGGCAGAAAATAAGAGAAAAAGAAAGGAACTCTTAACAAAATCTAATAACTCTCTACGTATTAAATTCCCTATTTTAAAATCATATTTTTTTTAAAAAAATTATGTAACTCAATGAACCTGAATGAACAGATGTCACTGAAAGTGGAATTGGCCTTTCTATGTTCTGTGTTCAAACTTAACATATTTTCAATATTAGTTCAGGAAAAAAATCCTCCACTCTCACTCCCGCTGGTGAAAATTAATATTCCTTTATAGCAAAAAGGAAATTGGATGTATTGTCTGATTCTTCTTCCTCGCCACCCCAATTTTAAATGTCATGATTTGATCCAATTGAATGCGTGTCTGATGGAAGCTGAATTCTATTTGGGCTCATTTGAATTCTCAGCAGTTCTTTATTATTACTTTGTTTGGTCTAGGCACACTTCGCTTCCTTGGTAACAAACCTCTTAGTCCCACTTCTGATGCAAGGGGAAGATTTACATCATTTTCAAGGACACAACTGCTTATCCACCACAATAATATCATGCAGAATTGATCTTCCTAACAATGGTGCAATATCAGTAAAACATTTAAATTAATATTAAAATGAAAATAATATTTGGAAGAGGATCTAACCAGACTAGGTTGATAAAGTGGCTAGTCTCTCTCCTTCTCTCTCTCTCTCTCTCTCTCTCTCCCTCTCTCTCTCTCTCTCTCTCTCTCATATTGACTATCAAGGTTAGAAAAAAAGGTAGCAGATTGGTCAGCTCCAAAAATCTTTACTTGAAAAAAGATAATTAAATAACAGCTTGCTTAAAGCTTAGGGAATTCATCAGGTTTGGATCATCACTTATAGGTATTATGATGAAGGTGTTGTCTACATACCGGATCCATGCTTTTGGTTGTATGTGTGGGAGTGCTATAGTTTAGAATTAATAAACTATATTATTCATTATACATATTATGTCGTCATAATAAAAAAGGAACAACTAGAGAAGACACATGAAACTATTTATTTATTTATTTGTCCAACTTCTATCACCGCCCATCTCCCCCCACAAAGGGGACTCTGGGCGGTTTACAACAAAGTTAGTAATTAAAAACATATAAAATACAATATAACACTCTAAAAATAAATTAAATATAAATATATAAAATCCAAGAGGCTATGATGTTATATTTAAAAGAACTCTATGGCGCAAGCCACCCCCAAGAGGAGCTATTACCCTTCCCATTCCAAGCAAGGTGGCAGAGCCAACATCTTCAAAGGAATAAAATTCACAAGGGAAGAAGAAAACAACACACTACTCTTCCTGGATATCCTCATCAGCAGAGGAAATGGCAGCAAATTAGAAATGCAAGTATATTGAAAAACAACCCACACTAACCAAGTGCTCCATTATCAAAGTAACAACCCAATCTCCCAGAAGAGAAGCTGTGTAAGAACCTTATTCGGACGAGTACAAACACACTGCAGCAACCCAGAACACCAGAAAAAGGAAACAGACCACCTATACAACATCTTCCAACAAAATGGATACCCATGCAACTTTATCAAAAGGTGCCTGACCACTCAACCCACTATAGCCCAACCAACACAAGATATGAAAAGGATAACACTGCCATACATCAAAAACATCTCAGAAACAACCACCAGATTTTTACAACCACACAACATCACCGTAGCACACAAACCAACGAAAGCCCTCCAAAACATCTTAAGTAAACCAAAAGACCCAGTAGCCCAAGAAGAAAAAACAGGAGTCATCTACAACATACAGTATGAAGACTGTAACAACCACTACGTAGGACAGACAGGCAGAAGACTAGCAGAGCGCATCCATGAACACCAAATATATATTTATATTTATAAAATATATAAAAGTAGCAATCAATAAGATAAAAATATATAACTCAGTGCCATCTGAAAGAAATGTATCTTCACTAGTTTTCTAAAAACTGAAAAATGGGTGCTGACCTGACCTCAGGGGGCATGCTGATCCAGAGAGAGAGGAGTACAACTAAGAATGCCTTTTTCTGGTTCCAACCCCCCTTGATGTCTCACAGGTTGGGCACCTGAAGCACGATGTCTCTGTTAGAGCACATAGGGATTGGGTGGCTCCAAAGATATTCCCAGAATCATCAGCCAGTATATCTGTTTAGAAAGGTTGGTAGTTGTCCCAACACATAAGCATAAGGCAAGTTCAAAGATGTTGCTGGTTGCAGGAGCTGCAGTTCAGATTTCACAGAAAGAATGAACAAAGGAAACCATAAGGAATATGATTAGCAAAGCTTTATTGATTAATTCTGTATGCTTAGAAATACTTACCTAATGGAGGTCAGAGCTGGGAACTCGCTATCTCCCAGCTCGTGCAAAGGTACACAGAGAGTACCTGTGGCTTCATAGAGAAAACAAGGAAGAGACTATCGTGAGTAAGCAAGGTATTGTGTGCTTGTCAAAAGGGCAATACATTTGCAGTTCAATAGGTTTATGATTAATCTAAACTTTGAAACAGGGGTTCCCAAGCTGCACTCTTAATCCATTACCCCAACTCTTTAAAAAGATGCTCCCACCATAAATGCAAACCAGTGATTTGCAGCAAATCAAAAAATGAATCATATACATCAGGAAACAGTGTTGTTTTCAAGCATCAAGAAATATTGCATAATCTGAAATGATTGTGTGGGTTTGCCCATTTTTTCAAAAAAGAAAATACCTGGAATCTCATGATATCTTGGTACTCTCAGGCAAGAAATTCCATGCAAAAATACTGAATGATGTGTTCTTGAAACATGGTTATCTCATGACATTTCATCCATTTTAAATTTTGAATTAGGGTTTGCAAATGCTGTCTAGGGGCAACCACAAATATAATATTTCTGATGATAGATAGATAGATAGATAGATAGATAGATAGATAGATAGATAGATAGATCAGAGCTTTCCAAACTTTTCATGTTGGTGACACACTTTTTAGACATGCATCATTTCGTGACACACTCTTACAGCAGGGCATCATTTCGCGACACACTCTTACAGCAGGGCACAAGGCAGGCACTAGGACCTGCGTGGAATCACAGCAGGTTTGGAGGCAGCAAGGCACAAGGCAGGCACTAGGACCTGCATGGAATCCTGGCAAGCTTCGGAGGCAGCAGCAGCCGCGACACACCCAAACACTGCAGCCGACACACTAACGTGTCCCGACAGTTTGGAAAGCTCTGAGATAGATGATAGATAGATAGATAGATAGATGATAGATAGATAGATAGATAGATAGATAGATAGATAGATAGATAGATGATAGAACCTCTTTCTCCCATCAGCTTACTAGAACACATGATAATTTTATGCTTTGCATGCCTTTAAACATGGTCAGTCTGTGTCCATTGCTTTCAGTGACACCAAGTAAGATGCTGGCTTTTAAGTTCAAAATGGAAGTAATTATTTTGCTATTTTCACTCAGCAGCACCAAATGCTTCCTTAAAGAACTGCTTGCAAATGGTCTGCAATGTTTATCAAGCAAACAGACAAAATATTTGGAGGATGGTAACCTCAATAAAAAGAATAATTTTCATTCCTGGCACAGAGAAATATTGAAGAAAAAGATGAGGAAAAGCAAAATATAGTTTAATATCAGAAGCTGAACCTCATCAATTGAACACAGGCTATTTTCATCTGGGGTTATCAAGTGGTAAAAAGTGCCAATCTCTTCCACTACTGCTTCCTCATATAACCTTACTTTATATCAATCACAGCTTTTTGCTGAAAAGTATTTAAATCTTGTGCTTTTCCATTTATTTTCTGACCTTGCATTTCTATTATATCAAGTACTTTAAATAGCAGCATTTTCATTTTAAAAGGCTCTGAAAGTGGGTTAAACAAACCTCAGGAAAAATATAAAAGTAGTAAGTCTCTGACATTTAGCAAATGTCTAAACTTAGTTTTAGCATGGCTGTTTTTTAGAAGCCCAGCAGGAATGGACAGCTGATTGTTGAATGGTGCTTTAAAAAAAGAAAAGAAAAATCATCCTGCATTAGGACAAACTGAGGGAAATATTCAGCAAGTAGCTTAGATTTACCAGTATATAGTTCAAAAAATTTGTCAGGCTGATGGTTGGGAAGTGTAAAATGACTGGGCCTCAAAGGCTTCAAGGATGAGAACATAAGATCAATAAAACCTCTAAAAGGAATGATGAAAAAGCTGAAATTCACAAGAGTCCTTTCATAATTTATTTTAAATCAAAGAAGTGACTAAATACATGCTTAGAGCATGGCAAGCAACTTTCCAGTGGAACTCAAAGGTTTTTCCAAAATAGGAAACTCACAGTTTTATTTAACATGATGCAAAATTTGCAAGGCAGCAATGTGAGAAGACAATGTGCTTAAATTGAAGCAAGTATATCAATATTTCAAATGAAGCTTAGAGCCACTAGTGAAATTTCTATGGGTTTAAATACAATCATTGTCATATAGTTGCAATGGCAATAATGCATGCTAGGATTTGGGGTGAATAAAAAGGGTCTGCCAAGCAGACTGATACCATATTGAATTTATTTTCCAACTTGTTTGCTTTGCTTTGCTTTTTTCATGCAAACGGAATACTTATCCCCAATGAAATGTCTCTCTAGAGACACACAAATAGAGTTACCTTATTTGGAAAGTTAAAATTAAAAATGTACATCTTTGAAACATCTTGAGATAAGATCTCCAATTAAGCAGAATGAACAATACAATTGATCTATAAGATAAAACACAAAATCCATGTTGCAAATATTGCAGAATCAGATATATGAATTTCCAAGTACTATCTTTCAGTCAAATGATCAGATACAAGCTTTTATTTATTTTGCCTGAACCTTACTAAAATGGTATATGATTGTGAACTTTGTTTTATAGTTGCAATTATTTTTTTAAAACATTCTAGTATCATCATGTAAAACTCCAGACGTGTAATAATCTAACCAGGAAATACATGCAAACCATACTGTATTATGGTAGACAAAAAGACAAAAACCCGTCAAGTCTTCCAGTGGCTACATAGATGCCAATGGGAAGCCTACGAGCAACATTTGAGGGCCATACCATCATGTTCCCAGCAGATGAAATGAAAAATCTGTTGCCTTCCTTACTGACCTCTCCACCCATAAGTCCTGCTGTGCTGCCTCATTGTTACAGGGGGGTGTTCCTGGGAGGAATGAGCAAAGAATGTTGGGAGTGTATGCCAAGAATATATATTCCCAGCAGCATCACCCAAGGTGTGAAGGTCATCCCAGCTGCCCAGCTAAAGCAAGCAGGCACCTATATTGGGCAGCAACAATATAGAAAGTTTCTGAAGGCAAGTGATCACTTTAGTGACAATGGCAAAGGCATTGACAACTAACTGCAAGTTGGATACATTTAGTTTTAGTGGTGATGGATGCATTGTTGGAAGACCCGAAGGACCAGGTTGGAGACAGATCTTCCTGAAGAAATTCTATGTGGTTACCAAGAGTTGACACCAACTTGATGGCATATAATCAATCAATTTGTTATATGGTGCCCAGAGTCACTGGTCTGAGATGGGCGGCTATATAAATTGAATATATAAATAAGTAAGTAAATAAACATTGCAAATAAATACACAAACAAAAGGAAGAACTTGTAATACTAACATATTCTATTGGGCTGTGCTTTCAATGATCATTGGTAGAATGAACATAACAGCTGGTATCTCAAACCTGGACAGAATGAGGTGTAGCAGTTTCAGTCCTGCCTCTCCAAGGCTTCTCCAAGAAGAATGCAAATACAGTAATTCCACTACGGATGCTTCAAAGAGTGAATGTTCGAGTTCTGCTCTCAGTGGAATCAGGGCAGGACAAATAATAGCAGCTGACACTCATCTTCCCCCTTTAAAACTTCTGACTTATGTTTTAGATATCAAGTGTTAGGGGGTATGGCACATTTCTTTTTTAACTTGTAAAAAAGCCCCCATTTTCATGACAAAGCAGGAGACTTCATGCAGGAGCTGGTTTCCTGCAGTATGTTTTGAAACCATCACATGACTATGCAATGCAAAAAAGGAAAAGAATGATGAAAGTTAAGTGTAAATCACAGTGAAATGTTGTTCAGTAACACCACCACAGAACCATAGAACTGCATATTCGTTTTATTTTTATTGACAGCTTCTGAGTGGGGGCATGAGGTTCAAATTCTCTCCCTGCCTCAGAAGATTCAGTTAAGATATTTGGCATTAAGTATCCAAAGCAACTAAAAGTGACTGTTGAATGTATTCACAGGTCCATACACTGTATGTGTTTGTGGAAAGGCAGTTCACAACCAAATTATGGAATCACAGAACCCAAGGACATGTTAAGCCACTGCTTGTGTTCTCTTGTAAAGCAAACTAATTAAATTAATGCAGCCGCATAAACAAATTCTCTGAAAATCACCTGCTCACTGCACTTTCAGATTAGGGTGTAAGGAAAAAAAAAACAGGAGTTATCTACAACATACAGTGTAAGGACTGTAACAGCCACTATGTAGGACAGACTGGCAGAAGACTAGCAGAACGCATCCACGAACACCAACTAGCAGTCAGAAGACATGATGAAAACTCCTTAATCTCACAACACATGGACAGACTTAACCATACTTTCAACTGGGAAACTGTGAGCATATTAGACCAGGCCAAATCCAAAAATACTAGAGAATTCCTGGAAGCTTGGCACTCAGACAAAGCAGCCATCAACAGACACATAGAGGTTAACAACATTTACATACCATTCATAAGAGACAATAGAATAGCCAGAAGACCAGAACACCCCTGGGCCAGGATTCAACAACAAGATATGCATAGATTAACAGCAAGATTAGCAGCAGAGGAGCAATCAAACAACACAATAGACCTTAATCAAGGAACTATTAACTCAGTCAATCACCCAAACAGCACACAACAGCCCAATCAAGGAACTACCAAGGAGAGTACAAGACCCCCACCAACACAGGCAGGACAAGCCAGGGTATATAAACAGACAGCAAGTTCCACTCCCTTTTCGCACTGAAGATGTTGCCTAGCCTGGCAATGAAACGTCTGCATGAAAACAACAAGGCTCAGAGAGCACCAAAGACTCCCCAGATTAGGGTGTGTTTATTGTGATTATTAGATACTGTATATGGAATGATTTCAGTGGCTGTGCATAATATAATACAACAAAGAAGATGGAAGTAGTATTTTTAGAAATTGACAATCAGCTGCGGTGAGGAGAATTAAGAAAGTTTTACTGGAGAGACATTTTTATAACTAGCCAAAAGTCATGTGTGCTTTTTTCATTTTTAATTTAAAGGTACTGAAAGAATTCCAGAATAACTTACTCCTCCTATAAAATATTACCTCATCAGAAGAGCTGTCCAATAAGCCAATATGGAAACAATTCAGGACATCCAGATTATCATACAAGGATGAGAATAACATGAGGATATTTTATTCAAATGACTAAACAATAGTGCCATCTTCTGACTTGGGTCAAAGCCCACACCAGATACAATTTGGGGCAATCTGAGGCAGTTTTTTTATATATATTCAAGGCAGGGTGGATGATTCTAACCCATTTTATCCTAATTAAAAACCTTCAGCAGAGCTCCAGCCTTAAGTAGTGTTCTCGAGTTCTGTCACATTACAAATGACAGCTACAGCAAAAAGAGGAAATACTTCATTAAAAATTGTTACTTTTTAGTAATTATTATTATTATTATTATTTATCATATTTATACCCCGCCTATCCCTATATATATATATATACTGTGTATGTGTATGTGTATGTGTATGTGTATGTGTATGTGTATGTGTATGTATGTATGTATGTATGTATGTATGTATATATATATATATATATATATATGTAATATATAAGTAATATATATAAAATATAAGAGAATATTTGCTTTAATGTTTGAAAGATCAATCCTCAGTTCATATTATCTCTCAGTGTCTTTAGTAGTAGAAAAAGCCTAAAAGCTTTTTCTAAGCTTTATTCTTACTCTCTTCAGCAAAATTTATTAAGAAGGGACAGAGTTTCCCATCTGACTGATTAAGTGCCATCAAGTCAGTGTTGATTCATAGAGACCACACAGACAGATTTTCACCAGGATGTTCTATTACCAGCCTGGCACTTCAGGCCTTCCAACAGTGCACCCATCACCATTGTAACTGAGTCCATGCACCTTGCTGCTGGTTATCCTCTTCTTCCCTTTCTTTCCACTTTTCCCAGCATTATGGACTTCTCCAGGCACCTGGGCCTTTGCATAATGTGCCCAAAATAGAATAGTTTGAGCCCAGTCATTTCTGCCTCAAGTGAGTACTCTTGATTGATTTGTTTTATGATCCATTTGTCTGTTTTCTTGCCTACCTATGTACAGTATTCTACAGCACCAAAGTTCAAAACTGTTAATATTCTTTTTACTCTGCTTCTTCAAAGTCTAACTTTCACTTCCATGGAGCATCTTAGGGAAAAACATTTACGGCAGGATTTCTTTTTTCTTGGCTTTGACACATCCCAGCATCTGAATATCTCTTCCAAGGCCTTCATTGTTCCCTTACCAAGTGCTACTCGTGGAGTATTTCTTGACTGCTGGTTCCTTTACTTTTGATAGTTAATCCTAAAAGGCAAAAGGTTCCACTACTTCAATGCGTTTATTGTCAATTCTAAAACTGGTTACTGTACTTGTTGCCATTACTTCTTTATAGTTTTTACTAAAAGCAGCTTACGTACAACATAGTGAGGGTAGTGTGATATTCTATACATTTTAATCTTAGTCCCATTTTTTCACCTTGACTTTCATTACTAGAGCTTCGAGATCATTTACATTTTCAGCTATCATAGTGGTGTCATTAGCATAGCACAGGTTATTGATGTTTCTTCCTCCAGTTTTAAAACCATGCTCATCTTCTACCAATCCAGGAACTTGCTGGTATTTTTTATAATTGTCTTCTGTAACCTTATTAGTCTGTGAACCAACCATTATAGTATCCCTTGTGATCATATCAGCATTGTTCAACCCAACTGCAGTCTTTTGTAAGGATGGCAGGATCATGGAGGCAGGATCTCTTGAGTATTTACTGGGCAGTACAAAGAGTTGACTACATTGACTATGCTAAAGCCTTTGATTGTGTGGATCACAACAAACTGTGGCAAAGTCTTAAAGAGATGGGAGTACCAGACCACCTTACCTGTCTCCTGAGAAACCTGTATGCAGGTCAAGAAGCAACAGTTAGAACCGGATATGGAACAATCGATTGGTTCAAAATTGGGAAAGGAGTACGACAAGGCTGTATAATATCACCCTGTTTATTTAACTTATATGCAGAGTACATCATGAGTAATGCCGGGTTGGATGAATCACAAGCCGGAGTTAAGATTGCCAGGAGAAATATCAACAACCTCAGATATGCAGACGATACCACCCTAATGGCAGAAAGTGAAGAGGAACTAAAGAGCCTCTGGATGAGGGTGAAAGAGGAGAGTGCAAAAGCTGGCTTGAAACTTAAAAAAACTAAGATCATGGCATCTGGTCCCATCACTTCCTGGCAAATAGAAGGGGAAGAAATGGAAGCAGTGACAGATTTCATTTTCTTGGGCTCCATGATCACCACAGACAGTGACTGCAGCTATGAAATTAAAAGACGTTTGCTCCTTGGGAGGAAAGCTATGGCAAACCTAGACAGCATATTAAAAAGCATAGACATCACCTTGCCGACAAAGGTCCGTATAGTAAAAGCTATGGTTTTCCCAGTAGTAATGTATGGCTGTGAGAGTTGGACCATAAGGAAGGCTGAGCGCCGAAGAATTGATGCTTTCGAACTGTGGTGCTGGAGAAGACTCCTAAGAGTCCTTTGGACTGCAAGGAGGTCAAATCAGTCAGTCCTAAAGGAAATCAACCCTGACTACTCGTTGGAAGGACAGATACTGAAGCTGAAGCTCAAATACTTTGGCCACCTAATGCGAAGAGAGGACTCACTGGAAAAGACCCTGATGCTGGGAAAGACTGAAGGCAAAAGGAGAAGGGGACGGCAGAGGATGAGTTGGTTAGATAGCATCACCGATGTAATGAACATGAATTTGAGTAAACTCCGAGAGACAGTGGAGGACAGGAAGGCCTGGCGTGCTATGGTCCATGAGGTCACGAAGAGTCGGACACGACTAAACGACTGAACAACAACAACAACAACAACACAAAGAGTTGATCAAACAAATAGAGCAGAGCTGGAAATGAGCCAAATTCCAGAAATGAAAGTTTTCCTGAGCAAATAGTTGCTACTGTACATTGAAAAGGCCAAAAACAACAGATCTAATGTGTATGACAGTCATGCACACTCAGACTATGGATTGTAGTCCAGCCTTGTGAGATACCAAGCTCACTATCACCAGAAGTTCTTCATTAAGACATTCTTCTTAATGAAGAATTTTTCTTCATAAAGAAGAATGTCAGACTTTCTCTCCTTCCTTATACAACAAACTAGGTTTCATGTGTACCTGGAAAATAGGAGGAAGTTCTTCACAGTGATGTGGGAGAGGCAGCTTCCATATTCTCAAGCTTGAGTATGTCTGTACAGTGTTCCTCTAGAGGAATTCTGGAAAGTTGAATGCTCAGAAGAGAGAGTTTAAAAAGGCTCCAGGCTGCATCACAGTCATACCCCAGTCATATTCTTAGTTAACAAATAAACACCCTCTTAGAAGAAATAAGACTTTTAATGAAAAGGGACACTTCCCCCCAAAGAGGAACCTCTCTTTTCCTGAATTCCCTTATGCTCCAGAACCAGGATCAAGTCTGGACAAGTGAGGCTGCCTATTTCTTGAGGCTGAGACCTGGCCCTTGGTAAAAGTTGAGTCATCTGATAGAGGGCAACAAAACAGCAGAAAGTGTCAGAGTATTAATTTGTGCAATGCCATCAATGTGCACAAAACAGTACAAGGAGAAAGGTCTATGCCTAGATAGTTTGGAAACTAAAATTCAATACATGAAGGAAGGGCATCAAGGGTAAACAATATATAATTTTAGGTACATGTGCTTATTTGGCTTATATTCAGATTATAATACAGGAAGGCAGTGATAGGAGACTACATCCTTCAAGCTCTATACATCTTATTGGTACCTCTGTACCAATGTACAACCTCTCTGCTGTCTACCTTACCAATCCCTATCTAGCTAATAAATTTCCCTTTTCTTTCTTTTTTCTTTTTCTTTTTTCTTTTGGCCTTGCCACCATCATGATCCCTCCAATTTTCCATAGCAACAGTGGTGGCTGCCACAAGGGAAAATGAAAGAGCAAAGGAGGATTGGCAGCATGGTGATTAGAGCAGAATGCCATATGCCAAGGCCAGGCATCTAAGCTCATGCTTACCTGCACAAGGGAGTGCTAGATAAGCAGGAGGGGAGCCAGGTGAGAAAATTGATAACCAGAGAGAAGAAAACTGTGGAATTTATTCTATATTTCATCCCATACTGCCAGAAAGACTCACTCGTCAGAATTTTGTAACTGCAATCTTATTATGATTGAATTAGTATCTCTCACCACTAACATACATATCTGACATGTGACGATACTGCAAATCACAGAACAAAAATCAATCACTTTGAAGCATCCTAATCTCTCTCTTGAAGACTTGGGAAACAGATCTCTAGCTCCTATCCAAAGTGTGCAAATATTTACTTTGTTTGGCAGGAAATTGGAAGCTGTGGAATTATATTAATTTTAGTTTCCTACTGGTGTTGTACTTTGTGGCCTCAAACAATTTTATTTTCCTAATTTTAAATATGCACTAAAGACACTAGTTAATATATTTACATAAATTATATTTTTATAAATTTAATTATAAAACAGTAATTTTTAAAAAATCTAGATATTAGATTTGTATCGGGTTTTTTTTCCCTCCATGAAAAATTCCAAAAATGGAATTGATGGGGATCTCTCTTTCACTATATCACAACAGCAACCACTACCCTGTACAATAGGTTGGGCTGAGAGAGGCTGGCTCTATTATACATGCATAAGCAGGAGTCTGCATAGACATGTATTGTGTTGTATTTTGTAGTGAATTCAGTTTCAATAATTTGTATACTGTTTCCATTGCTTCTAGACTAATTGGACATTTTGTGCCTCTAAACTGACAGGCTGAAATGTATAATTTCTAAGTATTTATTTCCACTCTGTCTTCTTAGTAGGGTGACACATGCAGTCAAAATGTATTCTTGTTTGAAGAAATGATCTGTCAGTGATAAATTACACTGGCAACTCATCCAGTGTATGAAAACAGGAAAGTGCCTTATCGTTAGGACAGCCCAAAGTCTCAGTGGATTATTATGCCAGATGTCAAATGAACAGATTCAAATGCTGAATAGTGTTTATGAACAAATCAAAAGTGTTGGCATTGTGTTGAGATGTACTTTGCAGGTATTGTAGTCGGATATGTTGTATGAAAAATAACCTCAAAGGCCCTTTTATGCACATAATTCTTTTTTGCTGCTCAAATCACTGAAAGATGTACTGATCTTTTCCATATCTTGTCCCCATACATCATAAGTTGGAATAGTTTTGTCTTCCCTCTGGCAGTTTTGCTGCTCTCAACAAAGTACATTCAGATACCAGAGAAAAGATAATGAAATATTGTATTACAAAATAAAATGTATATATGGAGAAGTGATTTACACTTTCCAATCTGGTCTAGATGTTCGGTGTGCCTCTAAATATATAATCCAGTGCATGTTTATTCAGAAGGAAATTCCACAGTATTCTGCTGGGCTTCCTCTAGACCAGAGCTTTCCAAACTGTGTGTCGCGACACAAAAGTGTGTCGCCACACACAGCGTGGTGTGTCGCCACAGCACCCGGAAGCGGCGGTGTGCGCGTGCATGGTGGCAGCAGCAGCTGCCACCGCCGCCATGCACGCGCGCGCTGCCGCACGCCCCCCCGTGCCGCCGCACGCCCCCCCGTGCTGCCGCCATGCACGCGCATGCCACCGCACGCCCCCCGCGCCACCACACCCCCCCGCACCGCCGCCATGCGCGTGCCGCCGCATGCTCTGTGTCGCCGCCGCCCTCCTGTGTCACCCCCGCGCATGCGCGCCCCCACACCAACGCCGCCATCGCCGCACCGCCGTTGGCTTGTCGCCAGCGGCAGCACTTTGGAAAACCCTGCTCTAGACAGAGAGTTTAGAAATTATGAAAAAACTTTAATAGCCTCAAACATGACCTCCTTTACCTGGAATTAAACTCCATTGATTTCAGTGGAATTCTTCCAAGAAAAAAAATGAATATTTTGGTATGCAAACAAGACATTTTGCATAGCATAACATTTCTGAGACTCTGTTTTATTCTAAACATCTAAAATGCATATGCAAAAGGTAACAGTCCATTGGTAGACAGGTATGGAAGTTTCTAATTTGTTTACATCAAAATAAATGTTAATAGTCTGAGGCATTATTTTTCCTATTCCAAAATACAGCAGGCTGTTGTTAAATTGTTGATAAAGCGTTTATTTTTTAATTAAAAATGCAGGAAGACATGAAGAATATAGGAACCACATAGCATATTTATGTCTGTGGTAATTTGACCAACTGAAGCATATTTGAATCCAAGCAACAATAAACATTTATTCCATCTTTTTGGAATAATTAGCATTTTTGTAACACCAAAACAACAATATGGAAGTTAATACACGCCAGCAAATAAAAGTAAAAATTAAAACATAATTCAATATGCTGATATTACAAAAAGTATCTATGACAAAATAAGTTTTTAACTGTGATTCAATGTCTATTAATGCTGATATAATTCAACAAGGCTTCTGTGAAACCATTTAGAATGGGGGGGAAAAGTTTCTCGTTTATTACTTCTTTTTTTCATTCTAATCTCATTCTTTTTGTTTGTTGTTTATTTGTTCAGTCGCTTCCGACTCTTCGTGAATTCATGGACCAGTCCATGCCAGAGTTTCCTGTCAGCTGTCGCCATCCCCAGAACCTCCACAGTTGAGTCCGTCACCTCCAGAATATCATCCATCCATCTTGCCCTTTGTCGGCTCCTCTTCCTTTTGCCTTCCACTTTCCCTAGCATCAGCATCTTCTCCAGGGTATCCTGTCTTCCTCCAGCAAAGGAGATTGTTACCTTGTTGCGGTGCTGGAGCTTGAGCACCTCAATGAGCACCATGAGCTAAACCATGAAGGGACACCCAAGACGGGAAGGTCATGGCAGAGAGGTCAGACTAAATATGATCCCTGGGGAAGGTAACGGCAACCCACCCCAGTATTCTTGCCGTGAAAACTAAATGGATCAGTATAACCAGAGATATGTCGGTATACCGCCCAGAGTTCCCTTGTGGGGGGAGATGGGCGGTGATATAAGTTAGAAATAATAAATACCATCGGAAGATGGGACTCCCAGGTAGGAAGATGGTCAAAATGCTACTGGGGAGGAACAGAGGATAAGTTCAACTAGCCCCAGATGTGATGATGCAACTAGCTCAAAGCCGAAAGGATGGCTAGCAGCCAACGGTGCTGGTGGCGAACGACGAATCCAATGTTCTAAAGATCAACACACCATAGGAACCTGGAATGTAAGATCTCTGAGCCAGGGCAAATTGGATGTGGTTATTGGTGAGATGTCAAGATTAAATATAGACATTTTGGGTGTCAGTGAACTGAAATGGACTGGAATGGGCCACTTCACATCAGATGACCACCACATCTACTACTGTTGACAAGAGGACCACAGAAGAAATGGAGTGGCCTTCATAATTAATAATAAAGTGGCTAAAGCAGTGCTTGGATACAATCCAAAAAAAGATAGAATGATCTCAATTCGAATTCAGGGGAAGACATTTAACATCACAGTGATCCAAATATATGCCCCAACCACAGATGCTGAAGAAGCAAAAGTAGATCAGTTCTATGAGGATCTGCAGCACCTACTGGATATTACGCCAAAAAGAGATGTTAATTTTGTTACAGGAGACTGGAATCCTAAGGTGGATAGTCAAATGACACCTGGAATAACAGGCAAGCATGGTCTGGGAGAACAAAATGAAGCAGGACATTCTGATAGAATGTTTGCCAAGACAATTCACTGTGCATAAAAAACACTCTCTTCCAGCAACCTAAAAGACGACTTTATACATGGACTTCACCAGATGGTCGACACTGAAATCAGATTGACTACATCCTTTGTAGCCAAAGATGGCAGACATCTATACAGTCAGTAAAAACAAGACCTGGAGCTGACTGTAGTTCAGATCACGAACTTCTTATTGAAAAATTTAGAATCAGACTAAAGAGAATAGGGAAGACCCACAGATCAGTTAGATATGAGCTCACTAACATTCCTAATGAATATGCAGTGGAAGTGAAGAATAGATTTAAGGGACTACATTTAATAGATCGGGTCCTGGAAGAACGATGGACAGAAATTCACATCATTCTTCAGCAGGTGGCATAAAAAAATGTCCCAAAGAAAAAGAAAACCAAGAAGGCAAGATGGCTGTCTGCTGAGACATTGGAAGTAGCCCAAGAAAGAAGGAAAGCAAAAGGCAACAGTGATAGGAGGAGATATGCCCAATTAAATGCAAAATTCCAGAGGTTAGCCAGAAGAGATAAGGAATTATCTTTAAACAAGCAATGTGCAGAAGTGGAAGAAGATAATAGAATAGGAAGGACAAGAGACCTGTTCCAGAAAATTAGAAACATTGGAGGTAAATTCCAGGCAAAAATGGGTATGATCAAAAACAAAGATGGTAAGGACCTAACAGAAGCAGAAGAGATCAAGAAAAGGTGGCAAGAATATATGGAAGATCTATACAGGAAGGATAATAATATCGGGGATCGCTTTGACGGTGTGGTCAGTGAGTTAGAGCCAGACATCCTGAAGAGTGAGGTTGAATGGGCCTTAAGAAGCATTGCTAATAACAAGGCAGCAGGAGATGACAGTATCCCAGCTGAACTGTTTAAAATCTTGCTAGATGATGCTGTCAAGATGATGCATGCCATATGCCAGCAAAATTGGAAAATACATGAATGGCCATCAATTGGAAAAAACCAACTTCTATCCCCATACCAAAAAAGGGAAACACTAAAGAATGTTCAAACTATCGAACAGTGGCACTTATTTCACATGCCAGTAAGGTAATGCTCAAGATCTTGCAAGGTAGACTCCAGCAATTCATGGAGCGAGAATTGTCAGAAGTACAAGCTGGGTTTAGAAAAGGCAAAGGAACTAGAGACCAAACTGCCAATATCTGTTGGATAATGGAGGAAGCCAGGGAGTTTCAGAAAAACATCAATTTCTGTTTTATTGACTATTCTAAAGCCTTTGACTGTGTAGATCATAACAAATTGTGGCAAGTTCTTGGTGGTATGGGGATACCAAGTCATCTTGTCTGCCTCCTGAGGAATCTGTATAACAACCAAGTAGCAATGGTAAGAACTGATCACGGAAGAACAGACTGGTTTAAGATTGGGAAAGGAGTACGGCAGGGTTGTATACTCTCACCCTACCTATTCAACCTGTACGCAGAACACATCATGCGACATGCTGGGCTTGATGAATCCAAGGCTGGAGTTAAAATCGCTGGAAGAAACATTAACAATCTCAGATATGCAGATGATACCACTTTGATGGCTGAAAGCGAGGAGGAGCCGTGGAGCCTTATGATGAAGGTGAAAGAAGAAAGTGCAAAAGCTGGGTTGCAGTTAAACCTCAAAAAAACCAAGATTATGGCAACGAGCTTGATTGATAACTGGCAAATAGAGGGAGAAAAAGTGGAGGCAGTGACAGACTTTGTATTTCTAGGCGCAAAGATTACTGCAGATGCTGACTGCAGCCAGGAAATCAGAAAACGTCTACTTCTTGGGAGGAGAGCAATGGCAAATCTTGATAAAATAGTTAAGAGCAGAGACATCACACTGACAACAAAGGTCTGCATAGTTAAAGCAATGGTATTCACCGTAGTAACCTATGGTTGCGAGAGCTGGACCATAAGGAAGGCTGAGCGAAGGAAGATAGATGCTTTTGAACTGTGGTGTTGGAGGAAAATTCTGAGAGTGCCTTGGACTGCTAGAAGATCAAACCAGTCCATACTCCAGGAAATAAAGCCAGACTGCTGACTTTAGGGAATGATATTAAAGGCAAAACTGAAGTACTTTGGCCACATAATGCGAAGACAGGATACCCTGGAAAAGATGCTGATGCTAGGGAAAGTGGAAGGAAAAAGGAAGAGGGGCCGACCAAGGGCAAGATGGTTGGATGATATTCTGGAGGTGACAGACTCAACTGTGGGGGGCTGGGGATGGTGATGGCCAACAGGAAGCTCTGGCAAGAACTGGTCCATTAAGTCATGAAGTGTCAGAAGCAGCTGAACTAATAAACAACAACAATCCTGTCTTTTCATTATGTGGCCAAAGAACTTCAGTTTTGCTTTTAATATCATTCCCTCAAGTGAGCAGTTTGGCTTTATTTCCTGGAGTATGGAGTGGTTTAATCTTTTTGCAGTCCAAGGCTGCCATGGATTCAAAGAATGCAGTGACATCAAATGACACCATAATTTCATCTTCATCTATTTTTAGGTCTTTGATTTTCTGGAGGCACTGTAGTGGGGAGTTGATAGAGTATTCGCTCTCCTCTGTGAGATGCCCAAGTTTTCTTGTAAGTTCTTTAGCTGTGTTGTATGTGGGGGTCCCTGGTAATGATACAATTGGATGGAGTGGTATGTCGGGCTTGTGTATTTTGGGACATCCATAGAAGCGTGGGATGATGGGTCCACTGCTTTTCATCTGCCTCTGTTCTTCTTTTGTGACTTGACCTTTCTTGGTTAAGTCGTTGAGGATTCTTTTGACCTGGTTGTCCAGTTTCTGTATGGGATTTGTGTTTACTGGAGTGTAGTTTTCTTTGTCCTCAAGTAAGTCTTTGGCTTTTTGTATATATTGTGATCTGTCCATAATGACGGTGGTGCGGCTTTAAGTCTGCTGGGAGGAGGATGATAGTTTGGTCCATCTTTAGGTTTTTGAGGGCTGCTCTGTCCTCTGCTTTCAGTTGATTCTGTTTCCATGTCATTTTGGTTTGTGGTATGATTATCTGTCTTACATTCTCTTGGGTTTCTGTAGTAAGTCCTGTAGTTTTCAATGCTGCTTCTAAAGCTGCAAAGAATTCTAATTTATTTGCATTCTCTGTGTTGTAATTGAGGCCTCTCTGCAGGATACTGTGTTCTGTAGTAGATAATGGGCGGCTGGACATATTGACCACCCATTCCAGTTCCGGTACTTCTTTGTTTCTGGGGTTTAATTTAAGTAGTTTAGTTTGGAGTTTGGCCTTCCTTTTTTCGGTTTGTCTCACTGATGTGGTCTTGATGGTAGTAGTCAGCATGTTGATTTGTTCAGGGGTCATAGTCTGTTCTAGTTTTTGATGTTTGTGCAAGCAATTTTAGTTCCAGTTTCTATTTCTTCTAGACTAGAATTGCTCATAATATCTTCTGTGTATAAGTTAAATACATAAGGTGACAGGATAAACCTTAGCGGATTCCCTTCTCAATTTTTAATCATTGAGTTTATTTTTAACCATATTCCATTCTAATTATTGCTTCTTGTTTATTATATACATTCTTCAATTTGCAGGTGAAGTGACCTAGTACACCCATTTTTTTTTAAGATTATCCATAATGTCTTGTGATCTGCACAGTCAAAAGCCTTTATATAAACAACAAAGGAAAAATAGACATCATTTTGGAACTTTTCCATCATAAGTTAGCAGTGTAATCTTGGGTGTCTCTGCCTTTTCTGAATTCAACTTATGCATCTGGCAATTCTCATTCCATGTATTGTTGAAATATGGATTGCAAAATCTTGAGCATTATCTTACTATGATGACTTGAGTTACATCCAATGTAATTTTTCTGAATTATCAGCACAGAAATATATACAGAATCTAGCAGCTCCATTGACTTCAAAAAGTTAGTTCACACTTTAACTTTCTATTGAATTGATGGAACTTTTAACAATGTTTCACTTGGGAAAGTTTTCATAAATGCCATGACACCATGCAATATTAGCCCAGTTCCTCGGTGCAGAAAAAGGGTATTCATGTTTCAGCCAATACCATGGAGTATACTTGATAGATGAAGGCAGAAATTGCAAAACTTTTGCTGCCTCTAGTGAGGGAGGAGGAAAATATTATTCCTGTTTGACCAACTGAAGGGTCAAAAAAAATTTAAATATTATAATAAGACATCTATAAACACTAGGGGAAAGTATCTCCATGCCTTCATTTTAGATTTATATTGCTTTTTGATCTACGAACTATCCTTGCACTGAATTCTGGCTATTTTTCTGAAACTCATTCTTGAATTTGGGAATATCAATGTGGCTTCAAACTGATGTGCCTGTTTCTGTGTGTGTGTGTTCTGTTCAATATATTACTAATATTGATTATCACAATGTGACAATGTTCTTTTTGGAGGTATATTTTGCTTTGCAAGGGTGGCCATTTGCACAGAAAAACAAGACAGTGGAGGTTTTTATGCTTTTTTATTATTTACAGTGAAACTATTTACAACAAATATTTACAACAACACAATCCGATGTTCACCTGATGTCAAGTTTCCTCCTAAGTCTCACTCCCAGAGATTCCCTGTAGCTCTCCTTTCTTTCTCCCCCTTTCACTCTGGGGGCTTATCAAGAGAGAGAGTGAAAAGAAAGGAATGGGCTGGATTAACTGTAGTGTGCTCAGCACACCTACTGCATCTTCTATGAGGGAAGAACCTCAATCTCCAGAGACCAGGGCTTCTCTAATGACCAACAATCCCCTCCTTCCATTCTTGGTCTTGCACAAAGATGCTGCCAGCAGCCAGCCAGGTCTCTCCTTCCCATCTTGGGTCTTGGATGAAGATGTCCTCTCTGTATGTCTTCACTTCCCTTCTTCCAGGGAAGCCAACCATGGACCTTTCTTCTCCCTTTCTGACCAGGAATCGGCAACTGCCCTGCACACTCATGTAACTTCACTCTCCAGCTTTTCTCTCCAGCCTCTCTGTTTCACACAGGCTTTTTCTCTCCTCTCCTTCTCTCTTCTCCTTCTCTCTCTCTCCAATTTTGGGTCAGACTGGCAGCATGTCCCCCAGCAACTGAGGAGGTGAGTGTCCCGCCAGGACTCTAGTCCCCAACACTTTTTTTTCATAAAACTTTATTAAGTTTCAACAAGAGATAAAATATAAAGAAACGGGGGGGGGGGAAGAATTAAGAAGAACAGAACAGAAAAATAGCAAAATTAAGAGTGCAGAAAAGCAAAAGCAAAAGAATAGAAAAAGAATAGCTTCTGACTTTCTTTGGTACAGATACAAATATAAAATACATTAATCTTTTACTCTAAAATTAACAATAGCACATATAGTCCCCAACACCTATATACTAGGCTGGACCAATGGGACTGCTGTCTCTACACCTCCCCATAACAGCCCTGGCTAGCGGTCAGCTCAGCTCATCAGCCCTTGTGACAGCACAGCTGTCCTTCAAGGCCAGAATTAAGCAGTGTTTCCCCTTTTCCCCCTCTCCATTTGCTGACTCATGCCAGCAGAACAGCATCCAGGCCAGGCTACTAAAACCCAGATGCCACATTGATACAAGTTTGATAAAGGATTGCAAAAAGCGTTTTTGCCCTCACTGTGTTTTATTGATTAATGGATGTTTGCATCACCTCATGTTCTTTCTATATGGTCTTCTAATGCACACGTGGATAAAACAGCAGGGGAAAAAAAGATGTAGGTCTTTGAAATACCTTACATTCTGAAAGGCTGAAACAAGGGTAGAACTAGTTGGTTGGGATAAGTGTCAAATTCTTTTGCATTTTAAGATAAATTGTACTTCGGGAACTAATAATGGGAAATTTCCCCACTTCTGCAAATTCTGAGATGCAGGTTTTGCTTTAAAAGGATATATGAATATGTGTAAACTAGAGGAACTGTGCATAAAGCATGATATATTTGCACATTGAAGAAAAATGCATACAAAAAGGCTCAGAGCAGAGAAATTACATTTGAAAATGTTTACTAATTTTTGTGTGCCTGAAAATACCTATGAAATTCCATGCAGGAGCAAAAGTTCATAAACAGTACAGAAGCAGGGCAGAACATTATAGGAGGTGATTTTTTTTCCCTTGACTAGGTAATTGTAGATCAGTCAATATCTTTCAGTTTAATTTAAACCACAAATATTGTTGTGAAAATAAAATTGATGATCGTTAAGAGGAGGAGAAAGAATCACATTAATTGAATTGAGTTCCTTGACTTAAAAGAAATGAATGAGTTATCTAAATGAAATTGTATGTACACATTTGGTCTGGTACATCATAAAAAACAACACTCAAAAAGGAACTGTGTCATTCATATGAGGATATAAAGATAGTATTTTTTGTGTGTGAAATATTGCATGAAGTAACTATAAACACAATGACAAATTATCCATTTAAAACTGGGGAGTCCATGTGTCTGTTGATGGCTGCTTTGTCTGAGTGCCAAACAGACACATAGAGGTTAACAACATTTACATACCATTCATAAGAGACAATAGAATAGCCAGAAGACCAGAACACCCCTGGGCCAGCAATCAACAACAAGATATGCATAGATTAACAGCAAGATTAGCAGCAGAGGAGCTAATCAAACAACACAATAGACTTTAATCAAGGAACTATTAACTCAGTCAATCACCCAAACAGCACACAACAGCCCAATCAAGGAACTACCAAGGAGAGTACAAGACCCCCACCAACACAGGCAGGACAAGCCAGGGTATATAAACAGACAGCAAGTTCCACTCCCTTTTCGCACTGAAGATGTTGCCTAGCCTGGCAATGAAACGTCTGCAAGAAAACAACAAGGCTCAGAGAGCACCATGGACTCCCCAGTTCAACCCTGAGCTACAAATATTCTCTTTGATTGGTATACATTTAAAAATGCAGATTATTAAAAAAAAATCCGAATTCGATCCACCATGTTGGATCCAAGATCAGATAAGGAGAATTCCACATTTAGGGAGAAATTAAGAGGTTGTTATGACAGAAGTGTTCCTATTAAGCATTAGCTTTATCAATTCTGTTACCTGATTTGTTCCCTTACTCCCTAAACTGCATTCCCAATTTGGTTTATGACTTCATTCTGGCCAAGGCATGAATAAAATATAATTTAAAAGGTCCCAAGGATGAACTTTCCAACCTAAGGTTGTTTGAACATCTTCTCAGTTTCTCCATTTGCATGGTTGATTATTGAATTTTAACAAGACAATGACAGATTTAGCAGAAGGATATTTGCATTAAGTGTGTCTGGCAAGTCATTTTGACATTTAAATAAGCAAGCAAATATCCACATTTTCTGACTATCCTTTGTTCATGCCCAGAGGAAAAGCCATTAACCATAACAGACACTGAATTCTAATACATCTATTCCTGCATCTTCCATAATATGACCTTTCTTAATTTATGCCTTTCATCATTAATTCATTCTAGTTTCCTACTAGAACCTCATTATTTAATAAATATACCTTATCTGATTCTTTTGAGTTTACACTCTACATGCCCTTAAAAATTTTCCTTCCTTCCTTCCTTCCTTCCTTCCTTCCTTCCTTCCTTCCTTCCTTCCTTCCTTCGAGTCCTTGGTGCTCTCTGAGCCTTGTTGTTTTCTTGCAGATGTTTCATTGGCAGACTAAGGAAACATCTTCCTTCCTTCCTTCCTTCCTTCCTTCCTTCCTTCTTTTACCCTTCTTTACAGCAAGAGAAACTGAGGCAGTACTAGAATCAATCATATTTCATCCCATTAGAAGGAGCTTCTGATCCTTCTTGGTGAAATATACTTTTTGGCTGCAGCCTGACTTTCTCCATGGCAATGTATTCTATTGTGATAATATTTAGCCATAAAAGGTGGGAGATCTTTGGGCTCCTGAATCAAATATAGGAAATAAAGGGAACTGCCAGGATGTCCCCTCCTCACCACCACCACCCCATGACAGACTTCAGGTAAAGACTTCTTTGGAAGCAAAACGAAATTCAAAACTTGCTGTGATTGAGCAAGTTATGAGTGTTACACAGAAAGGTAAGTCTGAGTCAGGGTATCTCTCAGGTTTTCCTGAACTAAACACAGATGCATTTGGAGTTATTTGCACCTCTCTTCCTTGCCTATACAAGTTGTATGCTAAAATGTTTCTAATATTAACTACAATGTGACAAGTGAATTTACTGAGAACAGATTGCAAAAACGTCTGGGATGTTATTTTGTTAGGTAGTGAATTTATATCATATACTTGAAGGACATTAATGAATGCAGAAGATGCAGATGGCCAGTCACCATTTTTTAAAAATCATTTTTTTTTCTTTCCTAGGTGGTGTACAATTATGCACAAGCAATCATTTTGCAGTTTTCAATATTGGGAAGAAAGAATTGGTCCCGGACAAGACCAATTCTTAATAAGTCAGCATGTCACAAGGAGCTTTGTCATGAACATCACTGTGTGAATAGGCAAATGATTAATAAATAGAACTCCAAGGTGACAAGTGTTAATTACTGTTGTAGCATGTGATAATGGGATTCTAATACCATGCAGTGCTGTAAGACCCTACAGCCATCAGACAATGGTCCAGCAAAAGTGACTGATGAAGTAACAAGGCAGGACACTGGCAAAAAAGAAGGAGGAGCCAACCACTGTCATCACTACAAGAGTGGCAAAAGACACTGTCCTTATGACAGCATAGGCTGTAGTTGCATCAGCAGAAGGGAGGCAAGCAAAATTAGCTAACTGAAAAAGCCCTTCCTTCTGGGTCTGTAATGCTGCCATCAGATGGCTATTGTTGTTCCCCCACTGTCTTTTGAATTTCTACAGCTTAATCTCCAGCCCAGTAAATTCAGCATTCTAGATAGCATATTAGACCTGCTGGGGCCATCAGCAATACTTGAAGGGGGGTTTCAAAACATCCACTATAACAGTGTTTTTCAACCTTGACAACTTTAAGACTGTGGGCTTCAGCATGCTGGCTGGGGAATTCTAGGAGTTGAAGGCCACACATCTTAAAGTTGCCAAGGTTGAGAAACACTGCCTTATAACATTGCCTTCTGCCTGCATGAAGCAAACATAATTGAGGATCTCGCTCAGCATTTGTTTCACTGTTTTATTTCTGCAGAGCACTGGGGAAAAAAACTACTACTTCTCTTAGAGAGTAAAATTCACTGGCTTGATCATTACAAAAATCACATTTCTGTTGTCATCAACCAAAAGAAAAATAGTAAATGTTTTAGCCACTTTTGCCTAGTCTGCAGCTAAATGTCAAGAGAAATTTCTCCATGCTGGCACCTGTAACTAGGGCCATAGGAAAGTATATATTGTGCATGTTGTCAATTAATTTTTTTATTAACTTAGTACACTTGATGTTATTTATTGCCTTACTCATTTATTGTTTTGATTTTACTTCTTTGCAATTTTAATTTTTTTACAGTTTAAATGCTGTACAAATTAAATTGTGCTAGAACAAATGCTTAAATGCTGTACAACTTTAACAGATTAAATTTTAACAGAGGGCAGGAGCACAGATAGAAGCAAAATCTCTGTGCCCAGGTAGAGTGGCAATGTTCTATTTATAGAGCTAAATTATAGGAGATTAGGTGGGGGGTTTTGTTGTGTTGAAATGTTAATGAGTGGCTGATGAGCATGATTAGCATGTTCATTGTGAGAAGTATTCCCATGACCTGGTGGTTGGACTGAGTTCGTTGACCTTTTGCAGGCTGTGTTTTTCAGGACTGGTAGCCAGGTTTTGCTAATTTTTAAACTTTCTTCTTTTTTATTGTAACTGTGCTGGTGTTTGTGAATTTCAATGGCTTCTCTGTATAATCTGGTGTAGTGGCTTTTGGTGTTGTCCAGTATTTCTGTGTTTTCAAATAGGATTTTGTGTCCTGTTTGCTTGAGAGCATGTTCAGCTACTGAAGATTTTTCCGGTTGCTGTAGTCTGCAGTGTCTTTCGTGTTCTTTTATCCTGGTGTTTTCAAATCCTATTTGAAAATACAGAAATACTGGACAACACCAAAAGCCACTACACCAGATTATACAGAGAAGCCATTGAAATTCACAAACACCAGCACAGTTACAATAAAAAAGAAGAAAGTTTAAAAATTAGCAAAACCTGGCTACCAGTCCTGAAAAACACAGCCTGCAAAAGGTCAACGAACTCAGTCCAACCACCAGGTCATGGGAATACTTCTCACAATGAACATGCTAATCACGCTCATCAGCCACTCGTTAACATTTCAACACAACAAAAAACCCCACCTAATCTCCTATAATTTAGCTCTATAAATAGAACATTGCCACTCTACCTAGGCACAGAGATTTTGCTTCTATCTGTGCTCCTGCCCTCTGAAGATGCTGGCCACAGATGCTGGCGAAACATTAGGAACCACAACTTCCAGAACACGGCCACACAGCCTGGAAGACCCACAACAGCCATCGAACTCCGGCCGTGAAAGCCTTCGACAATACATTAAATTTTAACAGTTTAAAACAGTTGCGGAGCTTCACGCTTGTCGAAGATGGTTGGAGGGCCCTGGGGGGGAAGCTGGTGGAATGGCTTTGGGACAACATCTCCCTGGTTTTTACATTGTAAGAGACCGAGGGGACCGAAGGGACTGAACAGAGGCAGAGGGTTTGGGGGGCCCTTGATCTGAGTTTAGTACTCCCCCCCTGTAGGTGAGAGACATGGGAAGGGGGGTTAGGATTGTGTGATTGTATGTAAGAGTACCCACCCCTGAGTGAGAGACAGGGAGTGGGTAGGAGTGGCTGGGGTGCCCCTCCTCGACTAGTGAGAGAGGTTAAGGGGGGCACAGTGGGGGTGTGGGGTGGTGGTTAGGGTCCAACAGTGCTGAGAGCGAGAGCTGGTGCACTGGGGGGGCCTACCATCGTCCAAGGTTGATTGAGTGTGAAAGGATGGGTGTGTGGGGTAAGGGACTCTTATTTAAACCAAGGATTTCCAGGGGTTCGGGAGTGGAGGCTACCGGACTAGGAAACTCTGGGGGCTGTGGGGTGGGCTATCCAATCAAGGTGGTGATGGGTCGGGGATGTTATAACGGGAACTGGAAAGTTCCCATTTCAAATGTGTGCATGTATGCTCCTGCTGAAGCATAAGAGACTTTCAGTCCTCTATTGGAATATCTTCAGTAAAATGGCCTCTCCAATTTTGCCATCTGTCAATAGGCACAACTATTAACCCAATTTACATATTATTAAATATTGTTCAAGGAAGAAACGAACTTCTCTCCCCACCCCCCATTTTTTATTCATTGCATTCTGCCCCCTTAGCCCATTGTGTCATTTTTTCATCTAACAGTGTAAACTAGCAATAGAATTCCATTTAACATTTAGTGAAACTCTGAAATTTTCAGCATCCTCAGACTTCTGAAACTATTGTATTTTTTCTCCTTCTTCCATTCAGCTAGAATATTCATTCTCCTCCTCCCATCTTATTTTGCTTATTACCCATAGCATGGTAATATGATAGTTTGCATATGGGTATTTCACTTCATGTTCTTAACTCAGATATGTCTTCTCCAAATTTATTTAACCATATTGAAAAGTCAGCTAAAATCAGCTGTCACCATATCTTGTAAGAATTACTATTACGTGGTGAAAAATGTTTTCTTTTGCTTAACTGGAATGTCTTCCAATAACTTTATTTAATACTCCTAGCATCCTCCCAGGAGGGACAATGTATCTCTCTTCTCAATGCATTATCATTTACCCAATTCCCTATAAAGCCCACATAAAACTTGACAGAAATATTTGAAAAGCAGTACCGAGAAGAATATGGTTAAAATATTCTTATAAATATCCCATTTCTGTTTATTTCACTGACTACTGTCTATATATGTAATAATGTTGCTGTTAAATGTCAGAGAGTTCAGTGACTTGAAACAGAACAGAATTTTTTTATGACCAAAAAAACAACAAGGTGTGGAGTTATGATGAATGGGAAACACTATACTGACTCCTTCATTTACAGTAAGCGGAGTACAGCTTTACATTATTGGTAAAGGACAGTTAACTGGATGAAAAAGCACACTCAATATCAGAAAGACGGGGAGGGGAATGAAGAGTTGGATGTCTGAGTAGCTTAAGAAAAACAGTTATAATTAGTTAATTTATAACACTTTGATTCTCTTTACACTTTGCCTTCAATACTTCTAGCATCTTCCCAGGATATTAGAATGTTCTCCTCTAGAAGAGAAAGCAGTGTTTTGCCTGGAAAAAAAATAACATGGGTCTAGAGGCAATTACTGTTTGTTACTTTGTGCATCTAAGCCAGTATTGTCTAAAGTATTGTCTACTCTGATTGTGGTAGTAGATCCTCAGGTTTTAAGAAGAAAAAGGGCTTTCATGTTATTGACTACTCAGGTATTTCAAATGCCAGAAACTGAATATGAAACTTCTTTGTATGAAGTATATGTCCTATCAATCAGATATGGTCCCATCTCATGATACTAAGGATTTAGTATTCTGGTTGCCCTGTTCCCCCATTGCCAAAATGGACCAGCAACCATTTTTTGAAGGTGGGAATGGATGACATATTGGACATTTACCCTCTACTTGCTGTAAAAGCAACTTCCAGGTGCATTTTCCTGTTGCGTTTTTAAAACACTGATTTTCTCTTGTTGCCTCAAGTGCTCCTGTCTGTTTTGGCTGGAGAGTTTTATTGCCTTTCAGGCTAACTCCAGAAGTTCATTGACTATTTCATAGAGGATGGAATGCCCCCTCAACTGAATTCTTACTTGCCCTGATCTGTAATATCTTTTAGAGCTTCATTTTAACAGTAATGCTAAAATAGCATAGTGGTTATAGCTTTTGCTTAGCATAGAGAAAATTCCACTTTGAAACTTGACAAAAAATTTTAATTACTTTTTTTCTCTCTGAGCTGGTTAGATTTTCCCCAGTGCTGCTTTTTTTAAATAAGTCCAGATGTCTGCAGTTTCATCACCTTTCCAGACATTTTATCTCAAGTGAATGGAGAAATATTGAAATAGTACAACATAGACATATTTTAAAAAAAAAAAAGTTGAGAGGAAAAACTAGCTAGGAAGGAAAGTGATTAGCAGTTGCTTTTCTAAAAAAATAAGGTGGGAAAGCAGAGCAGCAGGAAAATTGTCCCGTGGGAGGCTATGGTAGCTTTCATTCCAGATTCAATACTTGAAACCTACTACCAATGTGTCCCAGTCTGGACAAAATTTTCTTAAGCTCACTTAGAGTCAAGCCAGCATGGCCACAGGACAAGAGCAATTTAAGGGTGCAATGCAGAGTGGAAAAGCACATTCGCATTCCCTACAAAATAAGATATAGTTATCAGATAAGGTTTTTATTTGAACTAGGTTCACTTTCTATCTATATTGGCATTATGGAGGTCTTCATAGTGAAACCCTACATGCATATAATAGCACTTAGTTGCCATTTCATTTTTTATTAATTCTCTTCTGGCACATGCTAAATGCTTCTGTCAAGCTCCTGAATATCTGCATGTCCAGCAGAAATTGCTCTTTCACTTAAATGTATAGCCTTCTCGTTTTTTTATTCTTAATCAAACACACAGTGAATGGGGCACCCCAAGCCAGCAGGTTAGATTTCATTCCTGTATTCACACATTCAGTAATAGTATGGAAATAATAGCAAAGTAGGTTTCTAAGCAATGAGTACACTAACCTTTTTTCCTATTACTAGTATGGTAATATTTAAATAGGGGCGTGGTGGCTCAGCGGGTAAGACGCCAGGCTTGTTGATCGGAAGATCGCAGGTTCGGAGGTTCGAATCCCTAGCCCTGCATGCGGAATGAGCTCCCGCACTAGCTCCAGCTCTTGCCAACCTAGCAATTCGAAAGCATGCAAATGCAAGTAGATTAATAGGTACCACTTCGGTGGGTAGGTAACAGCGTTCCGCGTGTGTCATGCAGCCACATGACCGTGGAAGCGTCTTCAGACAACGCTGGCTCTTTGGCTAACAAACGGAGATGAGCACCGGCCCCTAGAGTCGGACACGACTGCACAAATGTGTGGGGGGTACCTTTACCTTTAATATTTAAATAGTTTATATTTAAACTACAAATCATACAGTTCCAAACAACATAATGTCACCAATACTAACATGAGCAAGAAATATTGAACCACTGATAGATTTCCCTTCCATAAAATGTTTAATTCCTTTAAAGTCATCTACTGTATGACTGTGGCATCAGCACATCTTATACATCACTACATCTTTTATGAATCAGAAGGTTGCTTATTAAATCCTGATTCTCACATATTGTTCTAAAAACAAATGTCACCACAAAACTACATCATTTGCAAGCTTGCATCATTTTAAATGCATGGTTTATTCCACAAGAGGTATAATTTCTCCTGCTGAACTTATCTCATTCAGTGATAAATCAAACACTCTGATCTACCATAAGCAAAGTAATTATACATGTCATATGAACACTGCTGAAAACAACAGTGTTAGAGAAAATGCTTTTCCCAAGGTCATGAAAAGTATCTGTGACAGCATTGAGAACAGAATCTAGTTGGCCCTCATCCTAACTAAAAGTCAAGCCTTTCTTGACTAAAGGAGTGCTAAAATGCAGGGCAGGTTCTTAGCAAATGGCAAGAATGATATTACAGAGATGACGCTTTTTTCAGAGTTTGAATTGCAAACTAATGATCAAAGCCAAGAGCTTTACTTGGGAATTGATGACTAGCTGGGAGATTTCATTGCTGGTAGTGTTGCCTCAGGCCATTAACCTCCTCCACAAATTTTTTCCCACAGAAAATGTCTTATGCCAAAGGATGTCATTGCTAGAACCCATTTGGGTCCTATTTTTATTTTCCTTCACAATAAAATTCCATTATGAATGTTTCTGCCTTAGTAACACAAGTGGCACAAAATGTCTGTTTCAAGACAAAGCTCCTGAGGAGATACATTAGGTGTTATTTGATGATCGAGGAAACATAATTTGCATCTATTAAAAGAAAGGTAAAAGTGTAAGATTCCAGACTATAGGAGCTTAAAGTGAAAACTCGTTCTCAGTCATGCTAGTTTATTTGAGCAGAACTTCAAATAACAAAGGATGGATGAAAAAACAAAGAAACAAATGTTCACCATTGGGCTTGCAATCTCATACTCATATGTGACAATAATTTCCACTGAACTCGGAGGACCTTACTTCTTTGTAAAGAACATGTCTAATTTAGCAGATGCTGCAATTGCAAATCCTTATATACTGTAAGCTCCACTGAAGTAAATGGGGGTTGTACTGTAAAACATTCTGCTATATTTGTCCAGCTGAATAACAACTTGGATGCTGCATGAAATGTGAAAGGTAGCCAGACTCTTGGCCCCCCATTTTTTCTAATAGTGAGGAGAAATTCTTCATATATTCACTTCAAAATATTTAATGTCCATACTTCCATGGTGAAGTGCATGGGAAAAACCATTAACGACCATTAAGCTCTTTAAAAACATTATCTTGGTTTCTTTTCTTGCTGTTTAAAAATAAAAATTAAAGATAGAAAGAAACACCATCAACTGAACCTGGAAACAATAATATACTAAATTAAGATAGAATATTGTCTAAGAAATACATTTGGGCAGTCATCTATACCAGCATGAGAGCAATATTTTAGAAAAATATTGGGGGCCTCAGGCACAAACTCTCCCCCATCTTCCTCCCCGTTTTGTCTTCTGTGCCTAGGAAGATTAAGACCATTTCAGAAGCTCAACAGCAGCATGGTGATTTTAACGACCCCCCTTTAGATGATAAAAGGACTTAAAAATTACATCTCAATATAACCATGACCTAGCCCCAGGTGTAAGGTCACACAGCTACCTAGGAACCTTACCAACTTTGCTCAGACTGAAGAAGCTCCTTGGATAAGGAGCGAAACGTTTCCACTAAGAAAATAGAAATCCAGTTGACATGATTCAAGCTACAGACAATTCCACCTGGATGACTGAGAACCTTCATAGATTTAGAAAAAATGTTTAGCTATAAGGTATTGCTATATAGAGTTATCACAGAGCTGTTCTCACATTAAGCACTTGTATGGTCACTCTGAAAATGAATTGAGCTTTTTGAGAGGTTCTGTTAAAGTGCTTGAGAAAAAAAAATAGATGAAAATTAAGAGTTTGAAAGAATTCTCATGGAGCCCATCTCCTTTATTCACTTTATTCCCATTATTCTCAAGAATGAATAATTCACTGAGGAAGGAATATCAAAATGCATTAGACACCCGTGAGAATAGGAAAAATATGCTGGGTGTTCCCTCCTTTGTTTGACTATTTGTAAAGTGAGGTAATATAGCATCTATAATTTATTGCTGACCATGGGAATTGTAGTCCTATCTTTAAAATTCCTGGTTTAGAAAAAAGGGTCAGGAAAAGAAAGAATAATCTTTTTGAAAACTGTTATTATCTTAGTTCTCACAAATTTAGCATAAATACTAAGTGTAAAATATTGTATTCTATGTTTGAGAACGTTTGATGTTTAAGTACAAAATACATATGCCCACAGAACCAGCACCCTTTGAACACCTTACAGCAATGGGTTCACTTCATTGGAGATGCAAAACTCCTTCATATAGCTGAATGGGATGACCTTTAGATCAATAGCAATGTAAATGTGCAGAATGAATTTAGTATTTTAATAGCATTGGATTACACCCTCCATATAGTAGAAATCTAACTATCTCCTGATTACTTTACTGTGAATATCTTTAATGGGATTCTTCATGTTCATAATCGCCATTTAGAGATCTATCACATATCACATCACTATATTGCATTCAAGGGGAGATCTTCATGAATACTGATATGAGCCAAACACTGCTCTGTTAAAATGTTTTGTTTTCATTAAGCATTCCTATTCATTTTATGGAAAGTAATTTGTTCATTCTTTTATTTTCAAACAAGAAGAACAAAAAAAAAAATCAATGAAATTCTCTTAGGTGAGTTATATACTCTTTCATAACGTTAGTTGCGAGATGGCTGTGGGATTTGTCTTTATCATATCATTGTGTTTCCAGTCATCAATAACATGCTATTTTCATGATGATTCAGTTAAAGGTCAGGAAAGCCATCCCAAATTTGGACTTTTCCATGTCAAAAAACATGGGAAATCGAGGAAGATGCAGAACACTGTAGAAATAAAAGGTAAGCACATACATCACCCTCATCCACTTCTACAAGCCAGAAAGTTGAAGATGTGAAGACTGCAAAAAGAAACTGCATACATTCTAAAGCACCTTGAGAATGAGGGCTGTTTTATTGGGAGAAGACAACTTTCAGAAAATTGGAAGGAAGATTTTGGTACAGCATTGGGCAAGCTGTCAAGTATCTATCCTGATTTTACCATGCAATAAACTATTACAAAAATGATTGTAAACCTGTTTACCTCTAACTTCTGCTTTTGCCAACGACCATGGAAGTGAAAGATTACTGTAAGAAAACCATGAAAATAAATCATAAGTGTAGATTAGGATTTTTTTTAACTGTAAATCAAGCAGTATATTAGGTACACTATTAAACTTAGAAGTCATGAACAATACAGATGCACAATCATTTATTTATTTATTTGTTTGTTTGTTTGTTTGTTTGTTTATTATTTAAATTTGTATTACCACCCATCTCCTCCAACCAGGGAACTCTGGGCAGTTTTGGGGCCAGCTTAGAAATCTGAGAGTATGTCATGGGCATTCTCACAAAATTGCTGCCATGGGAAGGGAAAACCTTGTCTATTTAAAACATTCCTGCCATGGTGGCATCACCAATCATAAAACAACCATTTAGGAGATGGCCAGCAAACAAGCTGCTCTCTGCCACCCCTTCAATCTTTTCCCTTTCCCCTCCACTTACCATTTTCTCTAGGCAAATAGACACAGTTCCAAAACAGGCTGTGGCTCTCTATCGTTTTCCCCCAATATTTCCTAGGTCTAAGTTTTGTTCCGTAGCATTTAAAAAACTGATGTCAGGTAGAGTAGGAAGCCACACAGGAACCCAAAGAAATGTCCATAGGCACAACACTCTCTACTCCCCAGCTAAGCTATGCATTTAAACAGATGCTGATGTGTGGATTCAATCTTATATTAGTATAACTGGAGACAACTCCAATTCTTTCAGGCCGTATGGCATTTGAGAAAGAAGGATGGATGAAACATTCTTTCCCCAGTTGTTCAATGAGGCTATCATTTCTAATATGTGTACTGAATTTGATAACATATATTGCTGCATGTTGCCAGTAACAGCTCACAAAACTGTCAAGATTTTAAATGCACTTCCACTATACCATTTGAACATTAGTACTTTCCTTTTTAATGACAGTCCTTTTTAAACCTCACCTTTTAAATTCCCTCTGTAAAACTGCAGTAGTGACAGCATGTATTTTTCATTTAATATTCTGTAATCAGCAACCATCTCATCACTGGTTATGTGGTATAATTAACTTTTAGCATTGCAATGCTTAAAAATCTTTGTCAAAGGATTTTATGCTTCAATAGACTCCTAAGATTCTGCTCACTGTGAATGAATCAGTACATAAAACTGAGGCCCAGGAACATAAGGCAGGTTTGAAATATGTCCATCCAACTGTGTAACAGTGTCACCTGTGAGTTGTGAATGGGCATTTTGTTTTGACATTCAATGTGTATATTATGCACATAATTAAATAAATCATTTCTGCAGAGAGTAGCCTGGGAAAAAGAAACCTTCTGGAACATCTACAGTATGTAATGAATGGCATGTATAAACCTCTATACAGCTTTCCCCAACCTGGTGCTCTCCAGATGCAACAACCTATTTGTTTATTCTTAGCTGGAGCAAAGAAGATGAACAGGCTGAGAAACAAATAATAAAAAGCAGTTCATCCAGATTTGAATATGAGAAAGGCGTTTCTACAAATAGTGTAAATTTTATCTAACATATTTAACTTCTGCATCTTTCTAATTTTTTTTGTAACCAGTCTTGTTTGTTTGTTTTTAATTATATTTAATGAGGGATAAACAGAGAGCTGGCCAAGTTGGCAGATGACAATAAACTATTCAGAATGGTTAAAGCTTAAAGTGATTATGAAGAGCTTCAATGAGATCTCTTAAAGAAGATGTTAACCAAATTGCAAATGCAGTTCAGTTTAGGTACCTCGAATGTCCAAAATAGAGGTAAGGACATGGAGCCAAGCCATAACATCCTGGCTAAAGATTAAACTCTTCCCCACAGGACTAGTACCATTAGTTTTGACAGACAATTATTTTTCACCATGGATATCAGCAGTGGAAGAGAAACTAAGGTTATCTGGAATTCCCAAAGAATCTCTTCTATCCTTGGTTATGATTGGGCAAAAAGTTAGTGCCCCAAGATTAAATGACATTGAATATCAAACTGAAGTTAGTACCCTTCTTCAGAGCAGCAGAACTTTGATAGTAAAGGGCCCCTGCGGAATCCAAATTTTCTACACACTTTAAGTCGATGAAGGTTCTCAGTCATCCAGGTGGAACAGTCTGTGGCTTGAATCATGTCAACTGGATTTCTATTTTCTCAGTAGAAACGTTTCGCTCCTTATCCAAGGAGCTTCTTCAGTCTGAGTAAAGTTAGTAAGGGAATCCTTAAATATGTTTCTAGGTGGCTGTGTGACCTTGCACCTGGGGCTAGGTCATGGTTATTTTGAGATGTTATTTCTAAGACCCTTTATCATCTAAAGGAGGATCGTTAAGATTACCATGCTGCTGTTGAGCTTGCGAAATGGTCTTAATCTTCCTAGGCACAGAAGACAAAGCAGGAAGGAAAATAGGGGAAAGGTTGTGCCTGAGGCCCCCACCTCTATTCAAGGAAGGATTTTCCAAGTTGGCATAAATGGATTCCTTGACCCCTCTCTCAAACCACCTATCTTCTCTGTCTAAAATGTGAACATTAATGTCCTCAAATGAGTGTCCTTTTTCCTTTAGATGAAGTTAAACTGCTGACTCTGGTCCTGTAGTGTTACTTCTCCTGTGTTGGGCCATCCTCCTGTACAAAGGTTGTTTGGTTTCTCCAATGTAGAGAAACAACCTTTGTACAGGAGGATGGCCCAACACAGGAGAAGTAACACCACAGGACCAGAGTCAGCAGTTTATCTTCATCTAAAGGAAAAAGGACACTCATTTGAGGACATTAATGTTCACATTTTAGACAGAGAAGATAGGTGGTTTGAGAGAGGGGTCAAGGAATCCATTTATGCCAACTTGGAAAATCCTTCCTTGAATAGAGGTGGGGGCCTCAGGCACAACCTTTCCCCTATTTTCCTTCCTGCTTTGTCTTCTGTGCCTAGGAAGATTAAGACCATTTCACAAGCTCAACAGCAGCATGGTAATCTTAACGATCCTCCTTTAGATGATAAAGGGTCTTAGAAATAACATCTCAAAATAACCATGACCTAGCCCCAGGTGCAAGGTCACACAGCCACCTAGAAACATATTTAAGGATTCCCTTACTAACTTTACTCAGACTGAAGAAGCTCCTTGGATAAGGAGCGAAACGTTTCTACTGAGAAAATAGAAATCCAGTTGACATGATTCAAGCCACAGACTACACACTTTAACTTTTCCCAAGCTGAGAAAGAAAATATTTAGGGCCAGGCACAGTTCTGATCACCACATTTTAAAAATGATACATTATATTTGGAAATAGTGCAGAAGAGGGAACCACAATTATTAAGGGGTTCAAACATCTCCCTGACATGAAAAGGCCAGGACATTTGAAATATTTAGCTTGGAAGAAAGCAATGGAGTTTAGCGTATTGCAGTATGTAGTACAGAAGAACCAAAGACTTCTGAAAAAACAATACAGTGAAACAGAAGAGAAATGATGGTTCTGTGACCTTTTGAATGCAGTGTGCAGGTAGCATAGCTGTTGTTCACAGAATGAAGCTTAGAAACTCCAGGTTCATCACTTATTAGGCCACAGAATCTTTGGACTTTCCCCAACTTGACAGCAGATGTGTTAGAAACCAATTCCCAGAAACATAAGTAGCATAAATGTGCTGGCGAGGTGTCCTGGGAGTTGAACTCCAACACATCTACAGGATACTAGGTTAGGGAAAGCTGGATCAGTTGGTCTTTAAAGTTAAAGTTAACTTTAAAGTTAATTCTTAGCAAATATTCTCTTCGGTATAGCTTATGATAAGAAAACATTCAAAAGATAGAGCTTCTATTACTACTGCAGCACTGAAAAGACAGTTGCTATTTTTCTTTTTAATTGTTATTTTAAAAATAAAAAAACTTGTACCATACAACTCTTTCTGTGTGCTCTGCAGTTTCAAATGAATTATTAAGTGAAACAACTTTCAAAACACTAAAAACAATATTTTAGCTCATTAATTAGCTCTTGTTATATTCTTTGGATGTACATAGATACTATTACTGTCCATAAAAGGCCACTAGAGACTAAAGTATTATGCTTTGGATTCTACAACATTTTTAGAGTTTCCTGAGTCATCTATTTCCTGTAGGTGAAACTCTTTATTTCTCTCTTATGGGAAGATTGCTGAAAAGCATTTGCAATCTATTTCTACATTTTTGTCAAATTTTTCTCTGTCTCTGCTTTTTTTCCAGGTTAAACAGTGAAGATTAATAGCTGCACACCACCGATGGATCATTTGGAGTGTTAAGCATCAGTGATAAGCTAACTATGTGAGAACCAGGACAAGCTACTGGAAAAAAAGTATCCCCTTGTCACAGACCAGTGATCCAGGAGATGCACAGATTATAGTGCTTGGCAGCTCCTCTACTGGGTGTCAGGAATACCTGAGAAATGAAAATGATTTGGTATAAAATTGTGTTGATGTAAAGCAGGGAACAGGGTTCCTATTAGTCCAAACAAGCAGCTACTTTTATTTATTTATTCATTCATTTATTTATTTATTTATTTAATTTATATGACCGCCCATCTCCCCACATGGGGAACTCTGGGTGGTTCATTACATCTACTCCTACCCCTACCCCCTTCATGTTGCACACTATTGGAAAAACTTTTACTAGTAATGTATATGTGCCATTTGGTATACTGGACCACAACAAGAGCTTGTATTTAGTTTATTTACTTGCCACTATGGGACACCTACCACCATAGTGTGAGTGGTGATAAGCCTTCCTTCCTTCCTTCCTTCCTTCCTTCCTTCCTTCCTCCCTCCCTCCCTCCCTCCCTTCCTTCCTTCCTTCCTTCCTTCCTTCCTTCCTTCCTTCCTTCCCTGGTATCATTCATTTGAAGCAAAAGTCCCAATGCCATACTGCCATTACGTTGGTGTGGGACTTTTCCTTCTCCAGGGTTGCAACTCCATAATATTCAGCCATAAATTAAAACTTATTTAGCACATACCTCATACCACAGTTATATCAAGCCTATGAATTGAATTAATAAGATCCATTTGTACAATTTTAAAAATGCATGAACTTATGGCATTCTATCTCATTAAAATTCAAAACTAGATATATAAGGAATCATTGTGTGGCTCTGCTCACTGAATGTTTGTATTTGTAGGAAATTACAGCATATGTTAAAACACAGCCTATTTATAGATGATTTTTATTTATAGTAAGGTGCAGAAATGCACTAATCTTCAGAAATCCTGCTATGACACACCTAATTAAGTCTGGGCCGTAGCCTTTAGATCAAACTGTGAGGTGCAGACAGATTCCAGGGGAGGTGTAAAGAACCTTTTATTTACCTTGTGACAATAAATCCACCTTTCCCAAAGTTTAACTATATTGTCATTGTTCATTTTTGTTTATTTTGGTATTTGGATTTTTGGGGGAGGTATGTGCATTATTATTATTATTATTATTATTATTATTATTATTATATTCACAACAATGTCAAATCACAGCTACCAGTTCTTTATCTGGTGTTGGCCTTCATTTGCATTGAGTTCTTCCCAAGGACCTAGAATGTCACAATGTATTGGCATAGTATATGTGCGGATTCAAGCAGTGTGGCCTTTTGTAATTGACAGAAATTTTGTCATTGCACAGATTTTCTAAGTGCTGTCCAAGATTTTTTGGTATGGCACCCAGTGTGCTGATAACCATCAGGACCACCACAGCCAGTTTATGCCATAATCTTTCAACTTCGATTTTCAGATCTTAATACTTTGTGAACTTCTCCAGTTCTTTGTCTTCTATTCTATAATCCCCTGGTATTGTCACATCAATTATCCACATTTTCTTCTTTTCAACCAGTTAAATCTGGTGTATTATGTGTCAAGACTTTATCAGTTTGTATTCAGAAACCTCACAATATCTTAACCTGCTCATTTTTTACTACTGTTTCAACTATATGTTCCCACCAATTTTTCATTACTGGCACATGATAATTTTTACAGTTGTTGTTGTTGTTGTTGTTATGCATTTCAGTCATTGTTGACTCCTGGTGACTGCCTGGACAAGTCCCTGCAGTTTTCTTGGCAAGATTTTGGAAGAGGTTTGCCATTGCCTGCTTCCTAGGGCTGAGAGGAGTGACTGGCCCAAGGTCACCCAGCTGGCTTTGTGCCTAAGGCAGGACTAGAATTCACAGTCTTCTGGTTTCTAGTCTGGTGCCTTAACCACTACACCAAACTAGCTCCATACATTAAGATTAAACTAAAGGGAGGTGTGCTGGCAAAAAGTTTAGGAACCCCTGCTTTAGCTGATTTCCCAACAGTTTCTCCCACTAGCAACAATGGTATTACTTTGCAATATTTCTTTAAAATGTGTGTCCTTAAAATGTGGTGTTTTAACAATATTCTTAGGTACATGGGTGTCAGTGTATACCAAGCCATTTTTGGTCTGGTATCTAAACAGCTGAATGTAAGCATGAATTATGTACAGACTGCAATATGAATTGCAGCTAACTGAACTTCCGCTTGCAGCTCTGCATCAACAATACTCATGTGACAGCTGGAATGTAGCTCTCTAACAGACCTTCAACTTCTCTGAACGTTGCAACATAGTTCTCAGCAGGATATGGATTTGAATAAGTACTCAAAAAGAAAATATATGTTTAAATATATATTCTGGAGAGAAAATACACACATTTAAAATATGAAAGGGAAGACAGATTTAAATGTATATTAAACTATGTGTTTATTTGAGCAAACTGTCATGGGAATATGTTCTTAGTAGTAGGTTAAGAACATAATCTTATAGTCTAGTTGGAAGGAGCTAGGATATGGCACAAGTCATTTCTGCCAGCTGAAATTATTTTCTGCCAGTAGAAAGATGTATCAGCTGTTTAGAGGAAAAAATCCCAGTTTCCTCAACATTCTTCTCCCTTCTCAGTCACTTAAGTGATGAGTTTTTAGGTCTGTCCCTGTCAGGGAAACTGGCGAAGAACCACACTGAGCCGGAGTTTCAGCTCTAGTTTCTTTATTGTTCCTACCATATACAAAATCTTCCCAGACTAAAGGTACCCTAACTGATCTAAGGGGGAAAATACTCCTGGGACTCTAGGGCGGGGCCAGCCTAACTTTCTTAGCTGGCCTGTGAGGCTCTCAATGCTGTGAGAACGCTTATCTCCCTGATGGAATGTGCACCCTCCTTGTTCTGCTCCGAGCTCCATCACATCACCCCCCTCCTCAGGGATACATTCCATCACATCCCCTCTACTCATGAGGACATACAATAATTTGTGAAGTCTCCAATACCATTATTAAGCATCTGCAGAGTCTGGTCAAGCACACAAAGAACACATTTAACTATGTTTCCTTGGGCAAGTCCTCAAGCCAATGGTCAAGCAATTTTATATTGGATCAGGTGCAAGGAAATACAGAACAAGAATTAGAATTGGTTATTTCAAGCATCTAGTCAGTTTCACTCCTTCCTCCTCTACTAAGAAACCAGGAAGTCTTCTATTTACAGATACAGCAATTAGCACTTAGCTTTTGAGGAATTCTTTCACTTGCAGTAGCAGAAACCTGGCTCCTATGTTACCCACATCCTGGCACCTGTAGGGGTACCTTAGCTTCCTTCCTGTGTGTAAGCAATTTCCTCATTTAAAGGGAAAATTGAGTTAGTATAGCTAAGTAGAATTTGGTCCAGGCAGAAGCCCATGTATTCATATTCCACACAGCAGAATAGAGAAATATACTGACACTGAAGCCCAATAATGGGGGGAAGGGAATGGAGGAGACCAATCCTTCCTTGTTTAATTCCAGCTAGACTAGGGAAGTGCCCACAGGGTCAACACAAAGACAGACCAGGCTGAGAGCAGTCTTAAGCCAGGTGTAATGGGCGGTGAGAATATCCTTGGGAGACAGGAAGAAGAGCTGCAGCCAGGGCAATGGGCCAGACAAGAGACATCTCAGCCCACAGAAGGAACAAGGGTGGAGAAAGCATCTCAGAAGGGACCCTCCCTAGTTCTCTGGAAAGTAAAGGCAGGGGAGGGGGAAGTTCTTTTAGACTTGCAAGATTCTGTTACTGTAACCTTACAATAAAGGTAGTGTTAGTACTCATGGTTTTGGTTTCCTGTCTGGACTACCTCGAAGGGCTGACAACAGGGATCCCTAATCTTTTTGGGCTAGTCCCTGGTGTCTATGCAGAGCCCAGAGACTTTGCAGAAAATAGATATTATGCTTACATCTTGTACTTTGCAGCATGCTAGCTTTCCATTCATGTTTTTCACCAAAAGAATCTTAAATAAATAAGTTAGGGGAGGGTGGTTTGCATGCATTAAGGAATATGTCAGAGGGGCATGTTGATATTTATTTTTTATTTATTTAAGTGATATTTATACCCCGCCTATCCCTTCCCTAGTGGAGGACTCTAGGCGGCTTACAATCATATATATACAGTTCAATTATACACCAAATTTCAAATATACAAATGCACCGCGCGTGAAGGGAGAGGGGTAAGGGAACCGACTCTATTAGGCTCTGGACTACAATTCCCAGGATGCCTTGAGCCAGCTGCTGATGTCCTGTAGCTGTCACTTCTGGGTCCGTCGTCACCACCGGCATTTGATCTTCCTCCGATCCTCCGAACCTCTCCTCCGTCGGAGCCAACTTCCCGACAGGACACCAGCAAATTAGCCCACTTTAAGGTGGTGCCCATTTATCTACTTGCAAAGCTTTCGAACTGCTGGGTTGACAGGAGCTAGGACTTAGCGACGAGAGCTCACCTCGTCGCGCGGGGTTCGAACTGCCGACCTTCTGATCGGCAGCCTACAGCTCAGCTGTTTAACCTGCTGAGCCATCCGCGTCCCTATCTTGGGAGCCATGTTCTAGACCAGGTCCTATGAAGTTTCCAACTTGCAGAATCCAACAGCAGCTCCAAAAACCATCAGACCTTTCTGGGAAGGGCTTTGGATTCAACATAGACACAGCCAGACTTTGACCAATATTGTCTATTTAGGCCTTGATTATAATGTGGAAAGTTAATAGAACAATTTTTTTCAGAAAAAAATGTGAAGGACTAGCTGGACAGATTTATCCATTCTACTGTGCTATTGTTCTTCATAACTGGATATAGGAGAATGGGAAAAAGTGGTTCCATGAAAAATAAAAAAATAAAAAATGAAGCAAGATATTTGCCATTCCACCCCCCTCTCTCCCCTAATGACAAAACAGCAAAAATATAGCAAAATAGCAAAGAGGGAAAGTCAGAACAAGAAGTGCCTAAACCTAATCCTATGAGAGAGGGGAAATCCCACAAAGCCTCAGCCTCCTTTAGCATGCCCCCTCCCACTCATTTCTATCCTTCAACAAGTTGGCAAAGCAAATATCTGGAACAGGGAGCCTTCTCATCTCCCAGCATTTTCTTACACATCTTTAAAAGCTAATTTTGCCTGATTCTTAATTGCAGAAGGAACTGTCCCTCAAAAAGAAAACTTCTGGACTCAAAAGTTCTCAATTCAACTCATTTAATTACTGGGGGGTGGGAGGGAACAGGATGGATGGGGAGACATGACAAGAGGATTCAAATGATGGATGCAGCTGTGTTCCTTGCTTTAGTACTTGTCTACATGCACTTTCTCTAAAAGCCCTAAGTAGTCAGTGACAAAAAATGGACTCTTTGCAGGGAACCGTTTGGTGGGGCTGTGCACATCATTGAAGGAGTGCTTTGCTGAGACAAACTAGAAGACCGTTTTTGAAGTTGCTTTTTGAAACAATGTGGTTCTCTGACTTCTAAAATAGGCTGACCATATTTCCTTGAGACAAAAACGGGACCCTAACCTACCCACGGCTCGCTGGACAAAGTGGGCGTGCATGCATGCGTGCGCACACTCCATCTAACAAAGCCTCACCGGCAGCACGGTCCCTGCAGCGCCCCGGCAAACAGGGCCAGTGGGCACTCTCTCATTGTTCCGCTCACCACCTCCAGCCCCGCAGCCCTACGCTGCTGCAGCGGGCGTGGGGAGTACGAGGGTCACCCAATGTGGGCAGAAGGGTCCCGGGGGTGGGGGGAGCGCGAGCTCGCCCCTCCTCAGCCAGGGCTGCGGCCCCAGGAAGAGGGCACACTCAGTCCATCCGTGGTCACTGCCCAGCTGGTAGGGCAGAGGAGAGGCGAGCCATGCTGGTGGACAAGCGGGTGGGCCAGGGAGCCCCCTTCACTCCGACCGCAGGTGGGTCTGGCTCGGCCAACCAATCACGCCTCCCGTTGTTCGGCCCGCCTCTCAGCTCGCCTAACATGCACGTTGATAGGCATTGGAGGTTCCGGCCCCTGACTTTCTCCAATCAGAGGCTCTGGCTCCAATTTGCATTTCACACCTTCGCCGTCCATCATCAGCAGCTCTTCCTCTTCCGACTCGGCCTCCATCCTGACAGACAGGTTTGCGGGAACTTTCAAATTTTTTAAAAAACGGGACAAAATGGACATTTTTATTAAAACAATGGGACGGTCGGGAATTGTTTAAAAAACGGGACTTTCCCATTCAAAACAGGACGTATGGTCAGCCTATTCTAAAAGCAAAGAAAAATCACAATGTTGTTTCCCTTTGCTGTGCTCTACCCACCTCCGCCACTTCCCCCAACACTTGCTTATAACAACTAGTAGATGTTTTGTTTAGGTACGTCACTGCTGCAAAAGCCATGTTCAGCCTCTGCAAGCACTGAAAGAGATAGCTCCACAGGCAGCCTCTTCACAGGCTTCTTCAGCACTTGTAAAAGCCAGAAGAGGCTTTTGCACAGGCACAGAAGCCTCTTCCAAGTACAGTAGGTGCCTGGAAGCATTGGGAGAGGTTTTCGGAGAGGCACAGCAAGTGCCCGAAGAGGTGAAAAGGAAGCTATAAGGCAGCTCAAGCTCCCCCACTGAGGTGAATCAGGGCTGCATCAAACAAGCCTCCTATTTGGAACTTGGCAGTCAAACAAAATCACAGAAGGAAGATCAGTTTAATCCAAGCATTAATGCCACCTGAGACCTGCTCGACTTAAGAACAGTTTTTGGAGATCAAAATGGAAGTTGGAGATTTGATTCCCGACTGTGTTCATTTGTTTAGTTCTTTTTGTTCTTTTCCCCTTGTTTTCTTTGTCTTTTGCAATATTTATTGAACAGAACTCCCTGAATGCTTTAAACAGAATCAGCACTTGTTTACACATATAATTCATGGAAAGTGTGTATAGTTTTTGCCAAAGAAAACTCTTCTGTTCACATAAACTTTGTTCTACTATACTGTAATTATCTTTTAAAAACTCACAATAAAGCTCTAAGAATGATCTCAATTCGAATTCAGGGTAAGCCATTTAACATCACAGTGATCCAAATATCCGCCCCAACCACAGATGCTGAAGAAGCAGAAGTAGATCAGCTCTATGAGGATCTGAAGCACCTACTGGATAATACACCAAAAAGAGATGTTATTTTCATTACAGGAGACTGGAATGCTAAGGTGGGTAGTCAGACGACACCTGGAATTACAGGCAAGCATGGTCTGGGAGAACAAAATGAAGCAGGACATAGGCTGATAGAATTTTGCCAAGACAACTCACTGTGCATAACAAACACTCTCTTCCAACAACCTAAAAGACGACTTTATACATGGACTTCACCAGATGGTCGACACCAAAATCAGATTGACTACATCCTTTGCAGCCAAAGGTGGCGGACATCTATACAGTCAGTAAAAACAAGACCTGGAGCTGACTGTAGTTCAGATCACGAACTTCTTATTGCAAAATTTAGAATCAGACTAAAGAGAATAGGGAAGACCCACAGTTCAGTTAGATATGAGCTCACTAATATTCCTAAGGAATATGCAGTGGAGGTGAAGAATAGATTTAAGGGACTAGATTTAGTAGATAGGGTCCCGGAAGAACTATGGACAGAAGTTCGCAACATTGTTCAGGAGGCGGCAACAAAAAATGTCCCAAAGAAAAAGAAAACCAAGAAGGCAAGATGGCTGTCTGCTGAGACACTGGAAGTAGCCCAAGAAAGAAGGAAAGCAAAAGGCAACAGTGACAGGGGGAGATATGCCCAATTAAATGCAAAATTCCAGAGGTTAGCCAGAAGAGATAAGGAATTATTTTTAAACAAGCAATGCACAGAAGTGGAAGAAGACAATAGAATAGGAAGGACAAGAGACCTCTTCCAGAAAATTAGAAACATCGGAGGAAAATTCCAGGCAAAAATGGGTATGATCAAAAACAAAGATGGTAAGGACCTAACAGAAGCAGAAGAGATCAAGAAAAGGTGGCAAGAATATATGGAAGATCTATACAGGAAGGATAATAATATTGGGGATAGCTTTGACGGTGTGGTCAGTGAGTTAGAGCCAGACATCCTGAAGAGTGAGGTTGAATGGGCCTTAAGAAGCATTGCTAATAACAAGGCAGCAGGAGACAACGGTATCCCAGCTGAACTGTTTAAAATCTTGCAAGATTATGCTGTCAGGGTGATGCATGCCATATGCCAGCAAATTTCAAAAACACATGAATGGCCATCAGATTGGAAAAAATCAACTTATATCCCCATACCAAAAAAGGGAAGCACTAAAGAATGTTCAAACTATCGAACAGTGGCACTTATTTCACATGCCAGTAAGGTAATGCTCAAGATCTTGCAAGGTAGACTCCAGCAATTCATGGAGCGAGAATTGCCAGATGTACAAGCTGGGTTTAGAAAAGGCAGAGGAACTAGAGACCAAATTGCCAATATCCACTGGATAATGGAGAAAGCCAGGGAGTTTCAGAAAAACATCTATTTTTGTTTTATTGACTATTCTAAAGCCTTTGACTGTGTGGATCATAACAAATTGTGGCAAGTTCTTGGTGGTATGGGGATACCAAGTCATCTTGTCTGCCTCCTGAGGAATCTGTATAACGACCAAGTAGCAACAGTAAGAACAGAGCACGGAACAACGGACTGGTTTAAGATTGGGAAATGAGTATGGCAGGGCTGTATACTCTCACCCTACCTATTCAACCTGTATGCAGAACACATCATGCGACGTGCTGGGCTTGAGGAATCCAAGGCTGGAGTTAAAATCGCTGGAAGAAACATTAACAATCTTAGATATGCAGATGATACCACTTTGATGGCTGAAAGCGAGGAGGAGTTGAGGAGCCTTATGACGAAGGTGAAAGAAGAAAGTGCAAAAGCTGGGTTGCAGTTAAACCTCAAAAAAACCAAGATTATGGCAACCAGCTTGATTGATAACTGGCAAATAGAGGGAGAAAAAGTGGAGGCAGTGACAGACTTTGTATTTCTAGGCGCAAAGATTACTGCAGATGCTGACTGCAGCCAGGAAATCAGAAGATGTCTACTTCTTGGGAGGAGAGCAATGGCAAATCTTGATAAAATAGTTAAGAGCAGAGACATCACACTGACAACAAAGGTCCGCATAATTAAAGCAATGGTATTCCCTGTAGTAACCTATGGCTGTGAGAGCTGGACCATAAGGAAGACTGAACAAAGGAAGATAGATGCTTTTGAACTGTGGTGTTGGAGGAAAATTCTGAGAGTGCCTTGGACTGCTAGGAGATCAAACCAGTCCATACTCCAGGAAATCAAGCCAGACTGCTCACTTGAGGGAATGATATTAAAGGCAAAACTGAAGTACTTTGGCCACATAATGCGAAGACAGGATACCCTGGAGAAGAAGCTCATGCTAGGGAATGTGGAAGGCAAAAGGAAGAGGGGCCGACCAAGGGCAAGATGGATGGATGATATTCTGGAGGTGACAGACTCAACCATTGGGGAGCTGGGGATGGTGACGGCCGACAGGAAGCTCTGGCGTGGGCTGGTCCATGAAGTCACGAAGAGTTGGAAGCAACTGAATGAATAAACAACAAAGCTCTAAGGTGCCATATAGTGAATGTTATTATTTTTATTATTTATTTTTCTGGAGCTTAGAGGGCTATGCAGAAACAAAAACAATTAAAACCTACAATAAAATAATCTACCCTAAAACAAAACAGCAACTCAGAGCAGTGTTCTGCTGTACCGCAATGTAAATACAATTTATTTAAAAGGGAGTCAGATCCAGGAACAACACCTACTGTACTTCTCTTCGATTGGTACCTACTGTACTGTAGGTCAGTGCTTCCTGGCTGGGGAATTCTGGGAGTTGAAGTCCACACATCTTAAAGTTGCTAAGGTTGAGAAACACTGACCTAGGTAAACAAGCATGTATTTTGTTTTTAAAGCCACAGAGTCATAGTTTACTCAGAGTTTTATTATCTGAGTGCCATTACTGAGAAGGTTCTACTCCCACTCACCATACTGCAAGTCACACCTATAGTTGGAAGGTATTCTCTACCTAATCTTAATATAGCATGATATTCAGGGGAAATCTGTGGCTTGAATCATGTCAACTGGATTTCTATTTTCTTAGTGGAAACGTTTCACTCCTTATCCAAGGAGCTTCTTCAGTCTGAGTAAAGTTAGTAAGGGAATCCTTAAATATGTTTCTAGGCTGGCTGTGTGACCTTGCACCTGGGGCTAGGTCATGGTTATTTTTGAGATGTTTGTTTCTAAGTCCCTTTATCATCTAAAGGAGGATCGTTAAGATTACCCTGCTGCTGTTGAGCTTGTGAAATGGTCTTAATCTTCCTAGGCACAGAAGACAAAGCAGGAAGGAAGATAGGGGAAAGGTTATGCCTGAGGCCCCCACCTCTATTCAAGGAAGGATTTTCCAAGTTGGCATGAATGGATTCCTTGACCCCTCTCTCAAACCACCTATCTTCTCTGTCTAAAATGTGAACATTAATGTCCTCAAATGAGTGTCCTTTTTCCTTTAGATGAAGATAAACTGCTGACTCTGGTCCTGTGGTGTTACTTCTCCTGTGTTGGGCCATCCTCCTGTACAAAGGTTGTTTGGTTTCTCCAATGTAGAGTTCAGAGCACTCCTCACTGCACTGGATTGCATACACTACATTGCTTTCCTTGTGTTTTGGAGTTTGATCTTTGGGGTGTACAAGCCTCTGTCTCAGTGTGTTGGTGGGTTTGAAATATACAGGTATGTGGTGTTTGCCAAATATCCGTTTGATCTTTTCAGACACGCCAGCCATGTAAGGAATGACCAGGTTCTTCCGTTTACTCTGAGTCTCAGCCCTATCTGTCGCTGTTTTAGGTCTGGTAGACTTAGATTTGGTGAAGGCCCAATTTGGATATCCACAGGCCTTCAGAGCTGTTCTCAGATGCTGCTTTTCATTCTTTTTGGAATCCATGGAGGTGGGGATGGTTTCTGCTCTGTGTGACAATGTCCTGATGACTCCTAGTTTGTGCTGCAGTGGATGGTGGGAGTCAAACATCAGGTATTGATCTGTGTGTGTGGGTTTCCTGTAGATCCCTATTTCTAGCTTGCCACCGGTCCCAATGAGGACTTCACAGTCTAGGAATGCCAGTCTGTTGTCCTTGGTGTCTTCTCTGGTGAACCTAATGTTGGCATCTATAGTGTTTATATGGTCCGTGAAGGCCTGTACTTCCTGGGCCTTGATTTTGACCCAGGTGTCATCCACATACCTAAACCAGTGGGTGGGCACCGTTCCCTGGAATGTGTTGAGTGCTTTCTTCTCCACTTCTTCCATGTATAAATTGGCCACAATGGGTGACACAGGAGAACCCATGGCACAGCCGTGTTTTTGTCTGTAAAAGTCACCTCTGTATGTGAAATAAGTGGTGTTAAGACACAGGTCCAGAAGATGGCAGATCTGGTTTGGGTTGAGATGGCTTCTCCTTTCCAGGGTGCTGTCCTCTTCTAGTCTCTTCCTGACAGCGGATAGAGCATGAGTGGTGGGGATGCTGGTGAAAAGGGAGGACACATCAAAGGAGACCATAGTTTCATCTGTATCCAGTTTCAGGATCTTTGCTTTGGAAACAAATTCTTCCGAATTATGGATGTGGTGTTCAGAGTGTCCAACTAGAGGTGCTAGTATGGTAGAGAGGTGTTTGGCAATGTTGTATGTTACCGAATTGATGCTGCTGACTATGGGTCGGAGGGGTGTTCCTTCCTTGTGGATCTTAGGAAGTCCGTAGATGCAGGGGATGGCTTCTCCAGGATACAGACGGTGGTAGGTAATCCTATCGATGGAGCCATCATGTTCCAATTGTTTCAAACTGTCTATTGCTTTTTTCTTGTAATTGTTGGTGGGGTCTCTTTTCAGTTTTTCATATGTATGGTGATCCTCCAAAAGTGAGGTAATTTTATTGTGGTAGTCTGCAGTGTTTAGAACCACTGTACATCTTCCTTTGTCAGCAGGTAAAATGGTGATGGTTTCATCTTTGCTGAGGGCTGTCAGGGCTCTCCTCTCTTGGACGGTAAGGTTGGGGGGAGGAGGTTGAGCACTGGACAGAGCTGCAGATATTTTAAGCCGGAGTTGTTCTGCTTCTTCAAAAGGTAGGTGGTGGTTGTGGATGGCAGATTCTGTGGCTGTAATGAGCTCCACAACCGGAACTTGCTTGGGAGTGATGGCAAAATTAAGACCTTTGGCTAGGACATCTCTCTCTGGTTGGGTAAGTTCTCTGTCTGAGAGATTTTTCACCCACATGTTCTTTTTGTCCTCTGTGGTCCTGTTGTTGTTGTTCCTCCCAGCGGTTTCTCCAGTTCCTTGTTTCTGCTTGCTGCGAGAAAGAAGAATGTCAAATTTCTTAGTTTGCCTCTCCTTTGTCTTGTGATGCTGGGCCAGCTGTACTTTATTGCCAAGCTGAATAACTCTATCCAGGATTGGGTCAGGAAGGGTGGCTGTGAGTTCCTGGTGAAGGTTTTCAAAATTGTATTGCAGGGCATCAATGGTGAAGTGGACTTGCCTTATTCTTTCATTTAGAAGATGTCTTTGAGCCTGCTGCAGGATCTGATCTGCTCTGTGACCCTTAACTGTAGATTGCAGGCGTAGGCTTGTCGGGATGAGTCTCTGTTGTCTGCATCTGAGGTTAAAACGTAGGTGGTTTCTATAGTCTGCCACCTTTCTTGCTGTCTTCTCGAATTTCCTTACCAACTTCAGGGTTTCATCCCCAAAATGTATGGCAATATGTCTATGAAGGTTCTCAGTCATCCAGGTGGAACAGTCTGTGGCTTGAATCATGTCAATCATGGTTATTAATTTTAATATTAATCATATTAATTTTACCTCATTTAAGAAAGGGCTGTTTGCTAAGGGACAACACTTATTCAATATCTTAGACTCTCAGAAGGATATCTTCAAGAAAAGATGCACCACCACCTCTTTGAAAGCAGTGTACTTAACTCCTGCACATATAAAGATGTGCTATTTGGGACACACCCAGGTCTCTTCCTGCTAAATCTTTTTGTTGTTGTTCAGTCATTTAGTCGTGTCCGACTCTTCATGACCTCATGGACCATAGCACGCCAGGCCTTCCTGTCCTCAACTGTCTCTCGGAGTTTACTCAAATTCATGTTCATTACATCGGTGATGCTATCTACCCATCTCATCCTCTGCCGTCCCCTTCTCCTTTTGCCTTCAGTCTTTCCCAGAATCAGGGTCTTTTCCAGTGAGTCCTCTCTTCGCATTAGGTGGCCAAAGTATTTGAGCTTCAGCTTCAGCATCTGTCCTTCCAATGAGCAGTCAGGGTTGATTTCCTTTAGGATTGACTGGTTTGACCTCCTTGCAGTCCAAGGGACTCTCAAGAGTCTTCTCCAGCACCACAGTTCGAAAGCATCAATTCTTCGGCGCTCAGCCTTCCTTATGGTCCAACTCTCACAGCCATACATTACTACTGGAAAAACCATAGCTTTAACTATACGGACCTTTGTCGGCAAGGTGATGTCTGTAGAAAAGGTCTAGAGAACCTGCCCCCCCCCCCTCAAACATCTTGTTTATTTCTTTCGACAACAAAACCAAAATTGGCCCTACAAACTCATACATTTAAATAGGTTCACCACCTGGAGCAAATGCAAGTGACTATAGTCTCAAATGTAGGAAAGTTAACTGTAATTATATAGTAAGCTTTGGGTCACATTTATGGATTTTTAAAAATGTTACACATATAGTGACTGGTAAACATGTGAACTTATCTAAGTCAGTAGCACAGCATGTAGAAGATCCAATACCAGCATCTACATTTGGAGATGAAATAGCACCTGTCTGAAACTCTGAAAAGCCTCACTTAATCAGTGTCTATAATATTGAGCTAAGTGGACTGTGATGGAATATGAGGGTGGCCTTGGAAGATGGGGGGAAGAGATGCCGCCTAGGGAACAATCTGGTAAAAGAGAAAGGAGTTCACAATGGAGTAACGGTCAGAGGAAGAAACTTAGGAAGGGCCCGCCCTAATTACTCAGTTGGTAAATAAGGAAGGCGAGAGATTTGTACTTTCAGACTTGCAAGATTGTTGTCAGCCCTCCCAGGAAAACAGACAGGAAACATGATGAGATGAGCTAATTTTGCTTTATTGTAAGGCTACATTGAGGGGCGTGGTGGCTCAGTGGGTAAGACGGCCAGGCTTGTCGATCGGAAGATCACAAGTTCAGAGGTTCGAATCCCTAGCCCTGCGTGCGGAGTGAGCTCCCGCACTAGCCCCAGCTCTTGCCACCCTAGCAATTCGAAAGCATGCAAATGCAAGTAGATTAATAGGTACCACTTCGGTGGGTAGGTAACAGCGTTCCACGCGTGTCATGCGGCCACATGACCGTGGAAGCGTCTTCGGACAACGCTGGCTCTTTGGCTAACAAACGGAGATGAGCACCGGCCCCTAGAGTCGGACACGACTGCACAAATGTGCAGGGGATACCTTTACCTTTACCTTTAAGGCTACATTAACAGATGCAAGTCTGAAAGTACATATCACCCGCCCTCCCTATTTACCATCTGAGTAATTAGGGCGGGCCCTTCCTAAGTTTCTTCCTCTGACCGTTACTGTGTTGTGGACTCCTTTCTCTTTTACCTGATCATTCCCTAGACGGCATCTCTTCCCCCCATCTTCCAAGGCCATCTTCACATTCCATCACATGGACTGAGGTCGTGACTTGCTATAAGGCAACTTCCTATGTTCTTAACCTACAAGAAACCATGCTACATCTGACAAGCATCCTTTTAGACCACAATTATGTTCAAAATAGTTGCCAGCTAGATATCTTCAAGAAACATAAAAGTAAAATATCAGACAACAATTTTTTCCCATTCTTTATTTGCTACCACCACTTCATTTTTAAAAGTTCCACATTGAATATTATTCTATTTATATATTATGGCTAAAACAAAACATAAGTACACTAAAATAATATCTCCTATAGTTCTGGGAGACTTCCACAAGCAGGATAATATATTAGTAATCATGCTATCCCCCTTCTCCTAAATATCTGCTAATCCAGTCCTATGAGAAATAATCCATAAAACAAAGGGGATGAAAAGGCTCAGCTAATTCTGAACAGATTAACATTTCTATAAAGAAACAATAACAAACAGAACAAAAGAGGATGAATCTCTCTGTTCTTTCAGTTACTATAATTCATTTTAATGCAATGAAAAGGATATCCACATTTCCTTTACAAAGTCCTTGGACCTTTGAATAATAAGAGAGTCCTCCCATGTTGCTAAAGATTTGCATTTCATACAGGAATTAACATCAAAGTGTTAATCACACTGCTTTCCCTAAACTGGCCTATTGTTTGTGAGTTGGTGGCTGGGTGTGTTTTATTCCCTAGTCTGCATATTCTCCTGATCACATTCACTAGCTAGCTATCTATCTATCTATCTAGCTCTAGTTCTAGCTAGCTAGCTAGATAGAACCATTTAAGTGCAAATGGGATGCTTATTTTGTCATGAAATTACTGATAAAGAAGTTTTGAATCTACTCATATCAGTTGCCCAAACAATGTATCCCTAGCAAATGCATTCAATCAATGCTTCATTTGCATTAGTAATTCTTGGAGTAATTCTAATGCACACTATAGAATAATGTAGCAATTTTAAAGCAATACCACTATTATTATTATTATTATTATTATTATTATTAATAATAATAACTGTAAATATATTTGACTCCCAAGCACATGCATTTATGCTTTTTATGTGTGATAGTTATATATCTGGTTTGCATAAACAATCTAAGAAACTGGAATATCTTGTTATATATTGCATTGCTGATTATGTAGCTGTTAAAATGTTAGGAAAGTCATGGCATCCAGCAATATGGATTTTTTTCCAGTTAAATGTGGATTACTATAAGGTAACCAGAAGATCTGAGGGATGTAAAATTGCTACTGCCTTGTATCACATTTTCCTCTCTTTTCTCTGTCAGGTAATGTGAGGAATCAACTAGGATGATGGTATTTGCTTTCTTCCAAAACACTTCTCCCAGGTCACATCATAGAGCAATCCTATAGCCAAGTTACCCAATGAAAAAAAAGTGTGTGTCGGGGGTTAGGTTCAGTTGCTTAGCAATGCAACAGCTTCGGGCGGAGGGATTTATGAGATCTATTGCTCTTTCCTTATCATCTTCAAAAGTAATGGGGAGAGTTACATCTATCCCCATTGTCATGGTCAGACCACGCCCTGGTGACCCTGAGGCTCTCTTGTGCCGCCCCACTCCGCAGGGAGGCAGGACCTATTAGATTGGTCCGCCCCCGGCGACTGATGGACCCAATGAGGTTTCAAAAGGAGCTGGGGGTTATACCCGAAGATCCGATGCACGGTCCGGCGGAGGTCCTGGCCGCAGCTTGGAATAAGGAGGCGGCCGGGGCCCTGGACAGGATCGCACCTATGCGGCCTCTCTTGCCTTGTTCGACCCGTCACTCCCCGTGGTTCACGGAGGAGTTGAGGGGTTTGAAGAGGGTTCAGAGACGTCTAGAGCGCCGCTGGAGGAAGACGAGGACTGAATCTGACCGGACACAATCTAGAGCCGCTATTAGGGCCTACCTTGTGGCGGTAAGAGCGGCGAAACATGAATATTTCTCCGCTCTTATTGCATCCTCAGATTGCCGCCCGAAGGCCCTATTTAAGATTACTAGATCTCTTTTGGGTCACGAAGATACGGTGACCCATCTACAGGGCCGATCGGAAGAATTTGCTGAGCATCTGCACGACAAAATCGCTCAGATTCATTCCAAATTTAACTCTAAGCGTGAAGCACAATCTGGGGAGATGCCAGAGGTTCATACTTACCCTGTTATCTGGGAACGGTTTGATCCTGTTGGGCCTGATGAAGTAGACATGATCCTCCGGATTGTAAACGCCACCACGTGCCATCTTGACCCATGTCCCTCCTGGCTGGTGAAATCAGCTCAGGAGGTTACATGTGGTTGGGTCCAGGGGATGATTAATGCATCCTTAGCGGAGGGGATGTTTCCAGCAGTCTTTAAGGAGGCGCTGGTGCACCCCCTCCTCAAGAAACCTTCCCTGGACCCCACTGTTTTGAACAATTTTCGCCCTGTCTCCCACCTTCCCTTTTTGGGAAAGGTGGTTGAGAAGGTGGTGGCGCTGCAACTCCAGAGGATTCTGGATGAAACGGATTATCTAGACCCCTTTCAGTCAGGTTTTAGGCCAGGATATGGGACAGAGACTGCATTGGTCGTGCTTATGGATGATCTCTGGCGGGAGCGGGATGGAGGGAGTGCATCCATTCTCGCTCTCTTGGACCTCTCAGCGGCTTTCGATACCATCGACCATGGTATCCTTTTGGAGCGACTCAGGGAGTTGGGGGTGGGCAGTGTAGTTTTGTGCTGGTTTACCTCCTTCCTCCAGGGTCGCTCGCAATCGGTGGTAATAGGAGAGGAGAGTTCCGACCCACGGGCCCTTCTTTGTGGGGTGCCGCAGGGTTCAGTTCTCTCTCCTGTCCTATATAACATCTACATGAAGCCGCTGGGTGAGATCATCCGTCATCACGGGATGAGGTATCACCAATATGCTGATGATACTCAATTGTATATCTCCATCCCGGGTGAAGTAAGTGTTGCAGTGGACACCCTATCTCAGTGCCTTGGGGCTGTAGGGGCCTGGATGGGGAACAACAGGCTTCAACTGAACCCTGGTAAGACGGAGTGGCTATGGATTGATGGCCGCTCGGCCTCCAGGGAGTTATCATCTTTAATTCTGGATGGGGTGGCACTACCCCGTTCAGTCTCAGTCCGGAGCTTGGGGGTCCTCCTGGACTCATGACTCCTGCTCAAAGAGCAGGTGGCAGTTGTGGCCAGGAGGGCCTTTGCACAGCTTCGGCTTGTGCACCAGTTGCGCCCCTTCCTGGATTGAGGGGCCCTCCGAATAGTCACTCATGCCCTTGTCATCTCTCATATAGATTATTGTAATGCGCTCTACATGGGGCTACCCTTGAAGAGTATCCAGAAGCTTCAGCTGGTCCAAAATGCAGCCGCTCGAGTGGTTATGGGTGCGAGAAGATCAGCACATGTAACACCACTGCTCCGCGAGCTGCATTGGGTACCAGTTTGCTTCCGGGTCCAATTCAAGGTATTGGTTATCACCTTTAAAGCCCTACATGGCATGGGGCCAGGCTATCTGAGGGACCGTCTCATCCCAATTTCATCTACCCGCCCCACCCGGTCATGCAGGGAGGGCATGCTGCGGACCCCGTCAACAAAGGAATTCCATCTAGCGGGGTCCAGGAGGCGTGCCTTCTCTGCGATAGCGCCCGCCCTGTGGAACATCTTGCCCCCAGAGGTGAGGCAGGCATCATCCCTCTTGGCCTTTAGGAAGTCCCTAAAAACCTGGTTCTGCTACCTGGCGTGGGACAAAGGTAGAGATAGTTCCTCCTGGGGGTGGTTAGTTTAATAATGACCTCCTTTTAAGATCCTACCATCCTCTGGATTTTTATATTCTTATTTATTGTACTGTTTATTGTATTTTAATGATTATTGATTTTTAACTTTAATTTTAACATTTGTTGTAAACCGCCCAGAGTCTACCGTGGTAGAGATGGGCGGTGATAAATTTGATTAATAAATAAAATAAATAAATAAATAAATGTAGATGTACAGTAGCTAGTCTTTTGATACTATGGGATTTCCATCTGCTCAAGATTTAGGGAGTTAAACTACAGTTTCCATTCTACCCAGCCAAAAAATAGAAATGGTGCAATTTTATGGGCTGCGGTTATGAGTGATTAACTATTTAGGAATTGACATAATTGGGTCAGTATTATGCCAGTAGATGGAATTGGAAGACCACTTTTCTTATAATTATTGTCTAAACAACCTGATTTTAAGGATGTTTGTGTTGAAGTGCATCCAACTGAATTCAGTAAAATGTGCAACTTGACTTCTATTGTATGGCAGATCACGTGCTTTGCGTAGGCTGGACATATCCCTATCTGAATTCCTTTAGAGCTGCCAGATTCTCAGTGTGACCAATACTGCACATGAGCAACATTCTTCTTTGGCTTAAGGCATTTTCCTATGTTTGTGTGGTTTTGTTTGCTTGTTTGCTGAATTTCAGATTTATTCCCTACTAATTTCATTTAGGGCTGCAGATGCAAACATTCTCTCCATATAGTGCTTTTGGCACCAGTTTTGCATGTAATTAACATTATCTGCAAATAAAATAATTTTTGGAGATAATTTACAGCAAGTTTAAAAAGTGAATCTGACCATTTTCCTGCTTGTTAAAAATATCCACTTCTGTTTGAACACAAATGCTGATTTCACTGAATGGTGATTTCTTTTTGTTTTGTTCTATATTTAGTTGTTTCTCTGAGCACACACACACATACAGAGAGAAAAAAAGGGAAAAGAAAACAATTTGTAGTTTCACTTAGAAACACCACTTCCCCAATTCATTTGCATTTGATCTTGATTTTCAGCACATTGTCATTCCCCTATAATTTATTCATTATCTTTACTAGAAGAATAAGAAGAGGAAGGAGGAAAGGTATAGAAAGAAAGAGAAGATAAATAAGTGCACTTGTCAAAATGTGAAACAGATGTTCTTACAATGATTGGAAACAATTAATGTTCTCAAGAAGTATCAACAGGAAAAGGCTGTTCTGAGATTCTCTAGCAAAACAGATGTCTGAAGATGCAAATACAGATTTATTTTGTAATTATATGAGCAGACTATCTCTGACTCAGAATGAGCAGTCACATTCTTTTTAAAACCTGAGTTTTTCCCCCTTAATAAGACAGTAGATTTAAGACCAAATAGCTGACAAATAGCCTTTGAGATGGAGGGGGGGAGAGAGATGAGAAATGATAGAATTTTGGGTGCACTAGTACAATGTTAAATATAACCTCATGTATTTGAGGGGTGCCATTTTAATGCCCCCCATATATAAATCAGGAAAGCAATCGGTTTGCCCTTCTGTGCCCCTCAGTGTTTTGGAAACTCTGGAACCTTCAAAATTATAGTAATGAAATTCAGTGACAAATCACTCCAATATTCCAGGTTATTTATTACATGTACTGTATGTGGTACCTTTCCTTTAAGAGTTCAAGAAAGTGACTACATTCCCATAATAGAGTATGAAGTAAGTTGGGCTGAGGAAGGATAACTGGTTCAAAGTTACCCAGTAAGCTCCACAGTCACATGGGGAGTTGAACCTGGTTTACATTCAACTCTTTTTCTAGTACATTGCATTGACTCAAAAAGGAACACAGGGAGAAAAAAATGGAGCATAGGTTTTAAACCACCCTCTCTGGAAACCTTACTGCCACACTTCCAAAAGTCTTTTGAGCATCCCCTTCCCTCAAAAAATCCTTATTAGAAATGTGCTCCTGACCAGAAAAAGTCACCTCTACAAATAACTAGCATATATGTGGGAATTTTGCTATTAACCCAGAGGTAGGCAACATTTTTGGTGTAGTAGGCACATTTGAAATTTAGGGAGGCTATTGTGTATGCAAAACAAATTGTACTATGTGAGATGTAGACAAAATGGCTGTTATAGCATCTGCCTCCATCTAACAAAAGGCAATCTGTGTTTTGTCCCCACCACTTTCTACATCCCTCTGAATAAACCCCCAAAACTATCCTTCTCTATCTCCCCCACACACAGACACACACAGGAAAGTGAGCACATTTCTAGACAAAGCACTAGGCTATAGCCACAAACTAAAAAAAAAATCCAAATACAGGGCCTCAGGGCTTTACTGCCAATAAAAATGCTGCTAGAAGCTGGTCTCAGGTATCCATTGCACTGTTATCCATTGTACTGTTTTTGTCCTGGGGTTGAGATTAACCATTAAACCAGCACACAGATCTTGTAGGGGCTTGTTCTGAAGAAAGCTTTTCAAAAATAGAGTGAGCTGAAGTGGGAAAAGTATTTATTAAACCCACTAAGTATGCAAACTTTCTTAGAACTGTACCTTGTAGACCATTAAACTGGGAGAAATAGGGACATGAATTCCAATTCTGGCCTGACCAACTTAGGAAAGAGGTGATATGGGACTATACCTTTGGCCAAAATTGGTATGAGGAGCCATGGGACCTTACAAAGGGCCCAGCACAAATTTTCTTGGTTACCAGTTGCTAGGCAACATCCAAACAGTATGGTATGCAGCTTGGATGAGCCCTTTACTATTTTCTACTATCCCAGGAGTCATTCAGTTGATGTGATCACCTGCCATCTCTATTCTGACTAACATCACATTAAGACGATAACTTGTTAATATTCAAGTAAACCTATAAATTCAAGGAGTCTTTTCATGTATAGGGTCTGAGTAGGTTGTTGTTGTTCAGTCGTTTAGTCGTGTCCGACTCTTCGTGACCTCATGGACCATAGCACGCCAGGCCTTCCTGTCCTCCACTGTCTCCCGGAGTTTACTCAAATTCATGTTCATTACGTCGGTGATGCTATCTAACCATCTCATCCTCTGCCGTCCCCTTCTCCTTTTGCCTTCAGTCTTTCCCAGCATCAGGGTCTTTTCCATATATGTAACTTAAATAATCTCTCTGCTATTTTTTGTTTTAAAAATACTAATTGATTATGTGCCATCAAGTCAGTGTTGACTCTTAGTGACCATATAGATAGATATTCTCCAGGAGAATCTGTCCCCAACCTGGTCCTTCAGGTCTTCCAACCGTGCATCCAACACCGCTGTAATTGAGGTAATCCACCTTGCTGCTAGCCATCCTCTTCTTCTCTTTCCTTCCACCTTTGTCAGCATTATAGACTTCTCCAGAGAGTTACATCTTTTGGATTTTTCTATTTATTATTATAGTGGATTTTAGATGTACAGGTTTTAACTTTTTTATAATATTATTGTAAACCGCCCAGAGTCTACTGTTGTAGAGATGGGTGGTGATAAATCCAAATAATAAATAAATATCCAGTGTGATGAGATATAGTTCATGCTTTTACTTTAAGACACCACCATTTTATTCACATCTCCTTTATTACAAATATACAAGTTTTGATAAATAATATGACAGAATATTATAGACATAGATGTTCTGTTGAGTTTATATAGGGCACATTATTAATAAGAATAGATGGCGACTGGGAGCAGTCGCTGCTAATCGCTGCTCTGAGGGAGAGGATCCTGGTCTCCTGAATCCTCCTTCCCACCCCCTTTTTGTCAACTGGGGTTTTTGGGTATGAGATTTTTGTGGGTTCCTTGGCTTCTTAACATCTTTGCTGACACGTTGGAGACAACTGGACCACCCCGGGTGGAGCAGCGGAGCGGTGGAGCGTGGTGGCCTTTTGCGGCAGCGGCAGATTCTGACGTGTTTCTCCCGTGGTCCCTGGTGAGCCTACTGTGGACCCTGGAAGACCCCTGCAGTCTTCGGTGGACCCCGGTGAGCTCCTACTACCTTGGGCTGAGAAAGCTGGACCCTCCGGGTGGAGGGGCAAAGCAGCAGAGTGGTGGAGCGGCGGAGTGCGGTGGACCCTTTATGGCAGCAGCGCACTCCTGCGGGCCCTTGTGGCTTGTTTCTCCTGCTGTCTCTGTGGGCCCTGGTGGACCCTGACAGACCCCCTGCGGGCCTCGGTGGACCCCGGTGAGCCCCTACAGACTCCAGCACACCTTGGAAGCCTTGATAGACCTTGGCGTTTTTGGCAGTGTGGAAGACCACATAGGAACTCTGAGTGGAGTGTCAGAGCGCAGCAGGCCTTGGAGCAGCAGTGGACTCCGACCCCGATGGACCTCTGGTGGGCCTCGGTGGTCTTTGACAATCTGTGGGGGGTGTTTTCCGGACTCTGGGATATCCCTATGGATTTTAACAACTTTTAACCCAAAAGAGAAGTGAGTTTGGGAGTGGAGGATTGACCACTTCCCCCCATCTACTTAGAGGCAGCAGAGAGCTATTAGGGTCCCCTTGGTGTGATTGTGGTACTTTCCCCTGGGTGTGAGAGAGTCAGGGGAGTCCAGGACTGTATGATTATATGCATGAGTGCCAACCCCTGAGTGAGAGACAGGTGGTGGGTAGGAGTGTGTGGTTACCCCCTGCGACCAATGAGAGACACTGAGGGGGGACAAAGTGGGTGTTTGGGGGGTGGTTAGGACCTATCACTGCCGAGAGCAGAAGCTGGTGAGTTGGGGGGGCTACCATTACCTGAGGACGATTGAGTGTTGGAGGATGTGTGCATGGGGGAGGGGACCCTTTTTCAACCCAGGGTTTTCAGAGGCCCAGGAGTGGAGGCAACTGGGCCTGGAAACTCTGGGGGTTGCGGGGTGGGCTGCCCCATCGAGGTGGTGACAGGCTGGGGATGTTATGATGGGAACCAGAGGGCAGGCCATCTTCAGGGAAGACGCCCCTGGTGTTTGTTACCGGTGGCGTGTTCCGGCCTTTTGGGATCTGACCTGGTCTCCGGCTACTGCTTCTCAATGCCAGGTATGTTAACAACAAGGCCCCCCTAATTTGTGATTTGATCACGGAGGAGGGGGCAGACCTGGCATGTATCACCGAGACCTGGCTGGGACCTGAAGGGGGGGTTGCCCTCTCATAAATGTACCCAGCTGGGTTTCAGATGTGGCACCAGCCGAGACACCAGGGTAGGGGAGGAGGGGTGGTGGTTGTCATCCGAGAGTCTCTATTAGCCTTCAGGGATGCTGCTCCACAAGTGGCTGGTTGTGAGACCCTGTTTTTCAAGTTGGATATCCGAGAGCAGTTGGGAGTGCTGCTGCTGTACCAGCCTCCCTGCTGCATAGCAACCTCCCTTCCCGAGCTGCTGGAGGCCGTCTCAGGGCTGGCGGTGGAGTTCCCCTGGCTTATGGTTCTGGGGGACTTCAACCTGCTGTCCCTGGGACGTACCTCAGAGGTGGCTCAGGAGTTCATGGCTACCATGGCAGCCATGGGCCTGTTCCAGATTATTCGGGACCCAACTAGAGATAGTGGCCTCATCCCAGACTTGGTTTTCTTGTCGGAGCAGTGGCAATGTGATCTGAGGGGAGAGTTAGATCTGTCCCCTTTATCATGGTCAGATCACAACCTGGTTGTCCTGAGATTCTCTTATGCTGCCCCACTCTGCAGGGAGGCAGGACCCATTCGATTGGTCTGCATCTGGCGACTAATGGACCCGACGGGGTTTCAAAAGGAACTGGGGGTTATACCCAAGGATCTATTGCATGGTCCAGTGGAGGTCCTGGGAGCAGCCTGGAATAGGGAGGTGTCTGGGGCCTTGGACAGGATCATGCCTGTGCGGCTTCTCTTGCCCCATTCGACCTAATGCTCCCCGTGGTTCATGGAGGGTTTAAGGGTTTTGAAGAGAGTTAAGAGATGTCTAGAGCATCACTGGAGAAAGACAAAGACCGAATCTGACCAAACACAATCTAGACCCACTGCTAAGGCCTACCTTAACATGAGAAATCTGACCCTCATCCCCTCTTCTGTGGGGTGCTGCAGGGTTCGGTTCTCTCCCCTCTCCTATTTAATATCTACATGAAACCACTGGGTGAGATCATCTGTCACCACGGGATGAGGTACCATCAATATGCTGATGATACTCAATTATATATCTCCATCCCGGGTGAGGTAAGTGATGTGGTGACTGCCCCCTCTCAGTGCCTGTGGGCTGTAGGGGTCTGGGTGGGGAACAACAGGCTTTGGCTGAACCCTGGTAAGATGGAGTGGCTGTGGGTTGATGGCTCCTCTGGATCCGGGAAGTTGTCATCTCTAGTTCTGGATGGGCTTGCACTACCCCATTCAGACCCAGTGTGGAATCTGGGGGTCCTTCTGGACTCACGGCTCCTGCTTGAAGAGCAGGTGGCAGCCATGTCCAGAAGGGCCTTTGTGCAACTCCATGTTGTGCGCCAGCTATGCCCTTTCCTGGATCAGGATGCCCTCCATACAGTCACTCATGCCATGGTCATCTCCCATATATACTATTGCAATGCGCTCTACATGGGGCTACCCTTGAAGAGTATCCGGAAGCTTCAGCTGGTGCAGAACACAGCTGCGCGCACAGTTATTGGTGCCCCAAGATCAGCACATGTGACACCTCTGCGGCGTTAGCTGCACTGGGTGCCAGTATGCTTCCGGGTCCAATTCAAGGTGTTGGTTATCACCTTTAAAGCCATACATGGCATGGGACCAGGTTACCTGAGGGACTGTCTCATCCCCATAACATCGAACTGTCCCACTCGGTCATGCAGAGAGGGCATGCTGCGGACCCCGTCAGTAAGGGAGTTTCACTTGACAGGGTCCAGAAGGCGGGCCTTCTCTGCAGTGGCGCCCACACTCTGGAACATTCTACCCTCGGAGGTGAGGCAGGCCCCCTTGCTCCCTGCCTTCCGGAAGCATTTAAACATCTGGTTCTGCCACCTCGCCTGGGATGGGAAGGGTAACAGCTCCTCCTGGGGATGGCTGGTGCCATAGAGTCCTCTTTTAAATATGATCTTATCACCCCTTGGATTTTATACTTAATTTATTTTTACTTGCATGGTGTTTGTATTGTATTGTATTATATTTCATGTATTTTAATTGTTGATTCCTTTGTAAACCACCCAGAGTCCCCCTCGGGGGAGATGGCCAGTGATAGAAATTGGAAAAAATAAATAAATATAAATAAATAAATAAATAAATAAATAAAGAAGCAATTCATTTATAGTGCTACCATATCATTTGACTAGCATGACTAGTCTTTCTGGTGCTTACTAATTGGACTAATGAGCTACTGGTTTCACTGTACTATATTCCTGTACATCACCACTGCATTTTGTTTTTGTTTTTTGCTGCTCATCTTCAGTACCAGCATATATTCATGTTGACCACTTGCTTACGTTTATTGCATTCACATACAGATCCAGAGTTTCCATTTTGACTATATTTATTTCTTCATATTACTTCAATTCTAGGACAGTATGTCATCATTCTAAAAAGTTATTCAGTATTCTCAATTGACAGATACCTTCATATATTCAATTATGAAAGTGACCATTCAAATCTGGAAGAAAAGGCCTATGTCAGAATTAATATCTAAATATTTACTGGAATATTTTCAACTAAGTTCTCTGGAAATAATTTAATCATTTGCTACTGCATTGAAACTGCTTGCACATGTATATATAAATTGTTTATACATGACCATCTGTCAACCACTGAAAAATATGTTATAATGAATCTCTGTGGGAGATCACTGTGGAGGTAAAAAAAATAAAAGTTCTATCCTGTAGCACGGCTGAACATCAGTGAATCATTAGGTACCTCCTTGAAATTAATTTGACTATTTTTCTTTGGGTGGGTATGTGCATGAATAAATTCAACTAGAGTAGTATTAATTTCAGACATTACTCTAAACACACTTATATGGTTGTATATATAAACTTATTAGAAAGTACAAATTCCATTAAAAAAGCTTAGGATTCTGTGTATTACATCTATACAGCACTTTGGATTTAAAGGCAAAAAGGTGCTTTGGAGTTCACAGGGCTGCACATGTACCATCTGTCTGTAATCCCTTAAAGCAATGGCTCCTTTTCCTAGAATCACAGAGTTAGCAAATCATCCCGGAGAAAAGATATATTTGGTTTAAGGCAGTGTTTCTCAAACTTGACAACTTCAAAATGTGTGGACTTTGACTCCCAGAATTCCCCAGCCAGCATGGCTGGGGAATTCTGGGAGTTAAAGTCCACACATCTTAAAGTTGCCAAGTTTGAGAAACACTGGTTTAAGGACTTGCAGACAGGGTGCTGTGTTCATGCCCCTGCATGCTCCAAAACACTTTTTGGCTTTGAATGTGAAGCACTGCACATCCATAGCATTATAGTCACAATGAGAGACAGGCAGTTTGGATGAAAATCGGAGAAGCTAAAAGCTAATACTATTCACTTCATGAAAAATTGCTACATATATGAATCTGACTTGGCCTGCCATTTGCAGCTGGAAGATGTTATTTGAGCACCAATCTGCACATGATTCAATAATTTTTTTTACTGCACATGATTCAATACACAGTTACAAAACCAGGGTCCAAGCTTCATGAATGATGCATACCAACCCACCCACCCACTCAAAGACATACAGTATATAAACATATCATTACAATCACCACCATATTAAGAACTAATGCAAACCTTCCCTTGAAAAATAAACATTTCTTCTGATGTTAATGAAAGACCATCACCAACATGTTTTTGAAAAGAAAGGAAAATCAGTAATGAATAAAAATCACTGTGTGCTGCCATTTTATTTTAATCTTTCCATACTCTGATATGCCTTTTTTCCCTTTTCCCTGTGTTTGTGCTATCAAAAATGATAAAATGCCTAGTAGATCCTGAAAAGTACAACAAGTGAGAAATTCATTGAAATCTTAAGTCTGTATGTCTCTCATGTAACTGTAGAAATAAGTACATATTTGATAGGCTGTTTTTAGAGTTCAATAGAAAGAAGAGCACATCTTTTCAGGTACTTAGCATGTTTGTATGTGAGTGTGTGCATATATGTGTGTGTTCATATTCACTCCTTCATTTAGAAAACCCAATTGTGTTGAAAGCATCAGCTCTTCAGATCAATGAAGAATTTTTGCCTCCAGCCATGTCAATCTTAGCTTTTTAATTGACTTCACACAAGAAAGATTCTTACCCATCAAGCAGTTTCTTATTTCACATGTTATTAAGATTAAGGACAGAAGAAGCCAGGTCTTCAGAGTCATCTCACTTGGAATTCTTTGGGAGACCTTCAGCTGATTTCTCCCCCACCAAACATCTCTCTATTCTACATTGCTCATAAGGCTCCACAAGTCTGGAAAAGCTTTCCACAGCAGAATACCAGTGGCTGCATGTGGAGGGTGTGTGTGTGTGTGTGTGTGTGTGTGTGTGTGTGTGTGTGTGTGTGTGAGAGAGAGAGAGAGAGAGAGAGAGAGAGAGAGAGAGAGAGAGAGAGAGAGAGAGAGAGAGAGAGAGAGAATTTATATAGGTTTATATAGGTATTTAATTTATATAGGTTCTAAACCCATAAATCAAAGATTTCAATTAAAGTGGGTTAAGTAGATTGCTGCAACATGAAGGGATGATTTGCCTGTATGAATGGACATTAGTAAGTATTATGCCATAGACTGACAAATATTTATATTACCTCAGTGTAATTAGTTCATATATTCTGCCGTGAATTAATACTAATATGGGAAAGGGGACTAGATTTATCCGTCCTCCCTTATCCCTGACTTGCATATACTCAAGTTGCCATTTGTACAGAGACTGAGATGCTCAAATGTATAAGACCCCTTGGAATCCTAGAAGAGATATTTGTACATGGACAGGTCTCTATGTGAAGGGATCTTTAATAGAAGGAAGTGGAGAGCAGAGGCAAGAAGCATAAATTTCTATTCTGTGTATGCTGTCACTTCTGCAGTAGGAAGATGAGCACAATAATCAAATCCAAAGAAAAACAGTGTGCATGCTTATATGAACCAAATCTTGATAACTGCAATTGCCCTTGTGAATCAAAACTATTGAAGCATATTATGTTTGAATGTTCTATTCTGTATTACATGTAATCAATTAATATGCCTGTCCCTGAGTATCCATCTTCAGTATTTTCCAATTATATGTGACACAGCCACATGATCCTTGCCTATTAGTAGGAACAGCCTGGAACAAACTTTCTGAAGTTTGGAATTATTTTAGATTTCCTCCATCACAGCAGTAATGGTTCTAGGCAATCCAGTGGCCAGAAAAAATGTGTTTATCTAACTCCTTCCCTGTCCCTTTACTAGCTAATGAATTAGTTTTGCTTCATTAGCTTGCATAGAAGAGAGAGGGAGAAGAAATCCTGCAGGGAAGATCAGTGCATATTAATACGATTATACTTATGGGTTGATAATTGACAGAAAGGACAGAGTTTAAAATATAGAATACAGAATTCCAGCTATAAAACAAAATTGATAGCATATTGGATGCCAATGTCATACCTGGACACCTCTCTAACAGATTACAGAAAAATGGACAGCAAATTCATTTCTCCTACATAACATAGAAACAGACTACAGATTACACAGAAGTTTTTTTAAAAAAATAATATTCAGTTTTGCAGTTAGATTAGAGCTTGTCAACTGATTGTTCTCATATATGAAATGCGTTATCTTTAAATTATCCAAGATTAAACAGCCTTCTCACATTCTTAGCTATGACAAGAAAGTAAAGCATTTCAAATCTTCTATAATGATCTTGTAATGTTTGCAGTGATGTGGAACACACACATACGTATATAGGATAAATAGCCTCATATTCTCAATGGCTTGTAAATGCTTGAACTGCGACAGTGTATTATCTTTGATTTCCATTACCTTTCTCTTCCAAATATCTATCAATGAGAAAGATACTCTTGGATGTTTTAGCTTCTCTGATGACTTTTGAATTCAGAGAATCTAGGTTTATAGCACATCCCCAAGAAGGTAGAATGATAGTTTGCCACTTAGCTATCCTTCCTTTAAAAGATCCTTCCTTTTAAAAAAAAAAAACCTATACTAACTAGACAATAAGTAGAATACAAGTATATTGAGAAATCAAGATGATTCTTTCTAAATCACATGAGCAAAACTGGGATTTACTATTCTGTTCCCACAATGGGTAGACATATACTACCCACAGGATTAGTGCAAAGTAAGTCTCTAAACTTGGGCTAATTATACATTTGGATTTTAAAAACCATTTATGGGTACTCCAGTGAAATGGCTGTCATGATAGGCAAGGCTAATCTCAAAATATCCACTAGTGAAATTGCTTATCACCACTCCATCTAGTCTTCTACCATCCTTTTTACCATCTCCAGATTTTCTTTTTTTTTAAAAAAAATTTAAATTTTTTTTATTAAACATCATTAACATAGACACACATCAATGTTAATACAATACAACATGCAACACTACAATACATACAACAATATTATACATTATACAATGTATTGTATAATTTCTAAGTATATACATTAATATATTAGATACCTTTAAATATATTACAGCTCTGCCCTCTACCCTTTCTTCTTGTTATCTCTTCTTTACACCTTCTTCATAATCTGTATTCTTTTCTTTCTTCCATACCTCTAACCTCTTCAGTCAAACCAAAACATTCTAATTAACTTTCTTCTCAACCTTTAACCCTTTACCTCCTACTCCTCTCAACGTACTTGTACCTTCTAAGATCTCATCTTTCCCTTCTTTCCTTTCTCTTCTTTCTTTAATCCCCTAATTCTCTATTTCTTTCTTTCTTATAATTTAGCTACTACCAAACAACATAAAACAGAAACAACAAAACAACAAAATAAAATGGACTTCCTACTTTCTCATCAAAAATTTCTACAATAGGTTCTATATGTTATATAATTTACTATTTATACAATTCTATATCTTGTTTACATTGAGTTTACTATTTGTATATTTTTTAGTTTTTCTATGTATCTATAAAATGGGTCCCAACATAACTTAAATTCTTCTTGGTTCTTGTCATTTAATAAATCTGTTAATTTTGCCATCTGAACTAAGTCCATTGTTTTTAATAACCATTCCTCAATTGTAGGTATACATTCCTCTTTCCAGTGTCTAGCAAATATAATTCTAGCCGCGGTTATTAAATAAAATAGTAATTTTCCATATTTCTTGTGTATCTCAGGTTTTAAAAATCCTAATAAATACATGTCTGGTTCAATAATTAAATCTTGTTCCAATATTTCACTTATTGTTTGATGTATTTTTAACCAATATTTTTTTGTTTTTTTACAAGACCATCAGAGATGGAAAAAAGTGCCCACTTCTTTTTTTCATTTCCAGCATCTGTTAGATAATCTATTATTCATTTTTGACAGAGTGTTTGGCGTTAGATACCACCTATACATTATTTTGTAGAAATTTTCTTTCATATTATAATTCAATGTGAATTTTAGATCTTTTAGCCACATATCTTCCCAGGTTTCAAATTGGATCTTGTGACCTAAATCTTTTCCCCAGTTACATTTTCTTTTTGCTTTCTGAACAGATAGTCATACCTGCAAAGAAAGCCCAGAGTGGAGCCGCTATCATTTTTATTTTCTCAGGATATCTCCTGGTATATGCAGGGCCCAGAAGTTATACAATTACAAATTTCCACTTCACCAAACATGAATAGATGCAGACCTTTCAAGTTCCAGCTTTTGTCATGAAAAGCCTAACATTGATTGATGAATGAATGAAGATTTTCCATCATTTTAAAGCATACGTAGTTTGATAGAATGTGCGGTGACATTTTCTTTCCAGGTCTGAATGGACCCTAAAATTATGGTGACAGGCATATGAATCAGGAATAATTGTGAATATTAATTCAAGCAAGACTCTTGGAAATCTCAATTAAAAAAATATTTGAAGATAGCTTAACCTTTCTTAATGAGGCATAAAATAGTTCAACATTCATTACCAAAACTGAAGAAGAGCTCATTCAAATGTGATGCTGAGGAATTCAGGCTTATTTACTTATAAGATTTTTATCTCCTCCCCTTGATCTCTAAAGCTATCTTAGATGAGGATTACAATGAGGCTAGTTTTGAAGGGTAGTGTATAAATTAACATAGAGATTGCCATGGAGAAAATCTATTTATGTGGTCACTAAGATCTGACATTGATTTGATGGCACATAATCAATCCATCAGTCAATATAAATTAACAGCTTAGACTGTCCTCGTTGATATGAATTGCAAGGCCAACCATTTAACCATGACATACATACATACATACCTATTACCTTTTGGGGTAAGCAATGTTATGCAAAGTATGGCACCACTTTAAAAATATGCTTGTGCACACCTGCAGCTCTAGGGATTTTCAGAGGACAATCGAATGACCATCCATCTTGTCCTTCCTTTATACAACAACCTCACTTTCTCTCCCTGAATTTGCTCCCAGCAAAAGGGGCAGGAGAACTGCCTCTTCCACAAGGAGAGGACAATTTCCAAAGGCAGGGGGTAGAATCTGGCAAACCAAGTTTCCTGAACTGAAACCAGAGAAGCTATTTGAGAGCCAAATTGAATTCCCAGTTGTATTGGCAGCACCAGCTTGGAAGTGTGAGTTTCTAAGCACAGGAGACAGCAAAGTTAAGGCTTATGGTTGGCCACATTAAAGAAGCTGAAAGATGAAAAAAGGAATGAAGTCCAAACCAGTGTAAGCCATGCCAACACAAAAGAGTTTAATGAGGTGATATGCCTCATATCAATGTCAGAGAACCCATCATACCACTCAACTCCCCTCATAATATTCAGCATACATGGAATTGAAGTTGTAACATGGTTTATTGTCTGTCACAATCCTAGAAGCACCAGAAAAACCACTGAATCTTTGAAGCACTTCAGAGCTTCAGAGTTAATGGCTTTGAAACAAGTCCCTGTGTCGACGTATGAATCTGCTTTGATGGAATGATTTGACGGAAGCTTTGTCCAACTTTGAATCACCCATTCAAAACATTTCATAACCCTAAACAAGAAATCAGATGTTCACTTCACTTTTGTATGACTGTTTGTGTAAGAATTGTAAACAATAACTGACTTTCTGTTTTGAGTTAAAACAGTTTTGTTTTCCCTTAACGTTTCTTAGCTTTTCTTACAGAACTAAAGCTATAGTTTTGTACAAAGAAGGGGTGTATGTTAAACATTGTTAAATATGGTCATGCAATATATTACATATAAAATATTTTAAATAAATTGTATAGAAAACACCGCCCACAGCCCATACATGGTTATCCTAGGCTACTGAAGATTCATTTCAGTGCCATATCTGAAGGCAAAGTTCCAATCTACTGAAGAAGAGAAAGGTCCTTGGAATAAAGCTGTGTCACCCACAGCTGCTACTTAAATAATTCAAATCTCCCATTGGGGGAGATGGGCGGTCATATAAATTAAATAAATAAATAAATAGTTTTTTTAAAAAAATAGTGGTACCTCATCATCTTTAGAAATGTGAGAAAATGAAATATCTTAGATGTTATCAAGACTATTTTAATTTCCTCTGAAATGCTGGTGAATGTTTTGTAGGAAGTTCACTGCAATTCCCTTCATTTAGTTTCAAAATGCAGTTAATCACAACTCCAGTCACCTGTCTTTGGCAGGCCTTATTTTGAAAGTAATGGTTGAAACAGAGCAGGTCCTCTCCTTGAAACACAGATAAGGTCAGTGAAGAAGAATCCTGCTCACAAGTTGTCTTCATGTGAAACTTTAACCTATGGGGAGAAAAAGGTGGCTACATCCATTTCCCTTTTTCTGAATATTATCATATACCCCAGTCTGAACCCCAAACGATCAATTAATAGACAAAAGTCTAAAAGGGGAATGTATATACTGTATATCTTTTTAATGCTGGAGTAGGGTCAGCCACCACACCCCCTTTCATTCCATGTCCTCCTTTTCAAGTTCTGATGAAGCCAAAGTCTATTCCTTTCCATAAATCACCAGTACTTAGTTGTTGAAAAACAGGTACAATATCATATGCCTATATGATTTTTAATAGACAATGGAAACAACCAACGTATTTCCAGTAGATCTACAATTGGTTGCCAAGTCCTTTCTGCTCACTTTGGTTAATTATATCCAGAATTATTCTGCAAAAAACTTTTCAGTGAAAACTGGTTCCAGCATAGCTGACAAATACCAGCAAGAAGTAAACAACCTTAAAAGACAAGATAATGATTTTTTCATACTTTTCATGGTGTTGCCTCCAACTTAGGTTTACTTCTGAACATTCTAAATGACTTAGAATACATGTACTCTGTGTGCATATTTCTATGTATCTATGTGTTTTACACATATGTATGCAGCTTTTTAACTTAATCATTTTGCTTGAGACAGCACACAAGTAAGCAACCTTCTAATTCCATTCCTAAAGGAGATTAATAGAATTACTTTCCACTGTTAAGTAAAAGGCTTTGCTGTGATTAAAAGAAATTAAAAAGCATTCACTAGTGGAATCACTCTAGTCAATAAAGTAATTAGAGTTGTGGTAAATGGAGGAAGAGACAGCCAGTGATTTCAGTGCTGAGAGAATAAGGAAACTTCAAGAAAGTGATTGCCTCTTTTTGCCAAACATGAACTCACACTGGAGTTTATTTTAAGCAATTAGTTTTAATGTCTGTTAAGCACTGTTGTTCTCAACAAGTGGCAGCTCTGTTTATAGGATGCATGTGAGTTAAATTACATATTGCACAGAATCAGGATGTAAAAGAATTCCAGTCTGAATTTAATTGGGAGCAAATTTGAGCATTGTTTTCCCACTAGGCCAGAGCTTTCCAAACTGTGTGTCGGGACACGTCAGTGTGTCGGCTGCAGTGTCTGGGTGTGTCGCGGCTGCTGCTGCCTCCAAACCCTGCCGGGATTCCACGCAGGTCCTAGTGCCTGCCTTGTGCCTTGCTGCCTCCAAACCTGCTGTGATTCCACGCAGGTCCTAGTGCCTGCCTTGTGCCTTGCTGCCTCCAAACCTGCTGTGATTCCGCACAGGTCTTAGTGCCTGCCTTGTGCCCTGCTGTAAGAGTGTGTTGCGAAATGATGCCCTGCTGTAAGAGTGTGTCACGAAATGATGCATGTCTAAAAAGTGTGTCACCAACATGAAAAGTTTGGAAAGCTCTGCACTAGGCATTGCAGAGGCCACTAGTGTCTGTCTTTCTTTAGTGAAAAATCTGGAGCAAAGGGATCTAAAAATGCAAATGTACATTAGTGACATTTCCATGCAATAAAATAGTTGTACAGCACTACAAAAACCCCTAAAAAAAACCTTATATTTGTAATCACTGTTCAAAAGCCTATGTCAGAAATATATATGTCAAAGGCCAAATGCAAGGAGTTTGCACTTAAGATATTGGTGCTTGGGTAATCTACATTAATAATTGTGTAAATTAAAATACAATGCTAAAAGACAATAAAGCCTTAAAAGAATCTGTGAACAATAACAATAAATGAAAATTGGGTTAGAGAGGGGCAGTGAATGTAAACATTTCAGATATAACTGTAAATACTAGCAGTGTGCAAGACTGCCACATTTCACCTTGTTCAGCTACATAGGCAATTTGTTTTATCTAAACACTTTCTGTCATTTTGAAGCCTTAACTTGAAGTTCCATTAGGCAGAGGAGATTTCTCTATGACAGAACAAAGGAGACAACAACATGGCCACTTCATTTCACTTTTAAAAGCAAGGATCCTCATTGGTTCATGAAGAGGTTTGGTGGTGCTTCATGTACACATTCACTAAAGCATCCTGTGAAGCTTCGCACAGGCCTAATAAATTCTTCTCAAATGAAAATAACCTTCCATCTCTTAAAAAGCTTGCATGTTATGCATTCTCTAAGCAGGTTTTTTTATGAACTAAAAGATAACTTTCAAGCTAGCTTTGATACAAGGATATATCAGTGTTTATTTTTCAGGACAAAATGATATTGCTTGCTTTCTGGCTTTGTGCTCGTTTTTGCTGAGCTAAGGGTGGTATTTATCTCAAACCTCTGTGGTATAGATTTTTTTTTAAATCAATGAAACGTTTAATTAACAAAGCACCAGCTTCAGTGGAATGTAATAGTTCTAGTGTTTTAAGGAAAGTACAGTAGAATGATTTCAGTCTCCGAATCCTTTTTCAAGGAACCTATACTTTTAGTCACATGTATTTATACAGTACATCTGAACAGTTCAGTACATAGTACAATGCTTCAGGTTGGTTTTATAAACCAGTTAACACAGCTGGTAAGTAGGAGACTGGACTGGGCAATCCCTGACTTTTTCTAGAAGGCTTCCTTCTTGTACTTTCCAGTTCGCTCTGTGTATCCATGGACACATCAGAAACACACCTGTGTGCACACTTATGTGCTTCTGAATAGCATTCCACATGATAGTCCTTTTTTTTTCTTCAAATTTTTGCCTCCACATGGAAGCATGTTGCATTGAGTCCAGAAATCAGTGGAAGACCTCTTTTTCCAACCCCATTTCTGAGACTGATTTTCAAGCTTGTTGCTAACATTTATTCATCTTGGGCTGCAAGTGCTCATGTTTTGCACAAGCATAAACTAGAAAAGCTTTTTTTTTTTTTTGGTATCCCTCCATGCAAGATCAGCAATCCCCCATCCATTCCTTTTATTGATATTAGACTGGAAAGCACCAGATCTTGAAACTAAAATCTTTGTTCCTAGTAGTCTGTTTACCTAGAAAATCTCATTTATCATAAAAGATGTCACATATTCATTTAAAAATGGTCCTGCGTGTCAATGTATGACATTGACTACTGCATCTGTACTTACAATACCATCATTATAGATGTAGCAGGGAATTGCACCAAAGCCAAAACACTATCAAACCATATGAAATGGTTTAAATAAAAGATATTTAAACAAAGGGAAGCATGATAAAATGAGATACAGAGAGCAGTTTCTTCATCAGTTCTGATACAGTGGCATCTGCCTATGTCAAGTATAGGGACAGCAGTGCACTATGGACCAGGTTAGAAATAGTTGCCCCAAATATCTCCATTAAGTGGAAAACGGTGAAGAATGCCACTTTAGGGAAGTTTCCTAGGTAGTCCATTAATATTTATTTTAATATTTTACCAAACATACATTGGCTTGTGTCTTAAAATAAACTGACTTAAGTTTAGAAAAAAGTTTGTCATGCCTTCCTTCTCCCAGAAGTTCTATATGTGCAGACCCTACAGCCGTGTTTCTCAACCTCAGGAACTTTAAGATGTGTGGACTTCAACCCCCAGAATTCCCCAGCCAGCATGTCCACACGTCTTAAAGTTGCTGAGGTTGAGAAACACCGCCCCTCAGTTTTGGTGCTATAAGGTGAAAAGGAAACGTCTTAACTTTCTTATCTGTAGCTTGAATCATGTCAACTGGATTTCTATTTTCTTAATGGAAACGTTTCGCTCCTTATCCAAGGGGCTTCTTCAGTCTGAGCAAAGTTGGTAACTCTCCCTTACCAACTTTGCTCAGACTGAAGAAGCCCCTTGGATAAGGAGCGAAACGTTTCCATTAAGAAAATAGAAATCCAGTTGACATGATTCAAGCTACAGACAATTCCACCTGGATGACTGAGAACCTTCATAGACTTAACTTTCTTAGGAAAGCAGAAGCAAAATTCCTCATATTTATTCCCCTGAGAGTTTACTTTGATTGGGATAGAAATGTAATAAAGAAATAAATGTTTAAAATCTGACGTTTAGAAGAATAGTTTTCAGGGATTCCTATTGTATAAGCTACTGATTAATAAGGTTTGCTAAATGGAGTGGCACACTCTTTAAGCAGAAGGTTCAAGTAATATATTTTATGAGACAACCAACTGATTCATCTTTTTGCTCTCTGGCAGTTTGATTCAGACTTTCTTATTCATTCGGCTGTGGGGGGGAAAGGGCAGATTTTGAAATGGACTCTTGTTCCTGATCTCTTGCCCGGTGTGCTCACAGTCATATATACCATTCCTTATTTACCCATTTTTCATTTAATGAAGCTAATATTTCCACAAGGGAATCCTGATGGAATAATATCTTGGCAAGACCTGATGATCATTTTCAGTAATAATTTACTTGCTGTTGTATTCCTGCTATGGTAAAATACAGTCTTCAAAGAAATATATAGATATTATTATTATTATTATTATTATTATTATTATTATTATTATTTCTTCTACTAAGGTATAAAATCCTAATGCTATTCTTAGCCTTCATCTCTCAGTAACATATCAAAGGAAATAGATCTATCAATGAAAAACTAGATTTCCCAGTTCTCTAGACAAAGAAAAATTAAAGAGCTAAATCCATGTCATGCTGTGATGTTTCGGTTAACGTTTATTTTATTTATTTTATTTATTTATTACATTTATATCCCGCCCATCTCCCCCACAAGGAGGGACCCTGGGCGTTACAGGAATGATGCTAAAAGACTCACTGAGTTAGTTTTCACAGTTTATGAAGGAACACAATGACAGAAAAACAACTGTAAATAACTTAAATGTTTTGTTTGACTTGCTTGTCCTTGCCAGGTACATCCCTATAGAGGTTTTCAAAGTGATGCCAATGAACCATGTTAGGGGTAGACAGAGATCATCAGAAGGAGGCTATTTTGACCATGAAGGCTACACTGTTACTATTAGGCTTGTTAACGGAATAGCACATAATTCTTTTCTTCCAATAGAACACTCCTGGTCGACACTTCAAGTGATGAGATTCCATTTCTTTTTCACTCCAAAACCCCACCCGTTACGTTGTTCCATTTAAAAAATGGGTTATGTCATTTTTACAGTTTATAAAAGTGAATATACATCAAAGCAAATCTTTTTTTAAAAGCAAAATAAAAAATTCTAAATTTACATTGCAAATCGGCAATTACAATGTTTCACAGATTGCTAAGGAAGTTGTTTCACCTAGCTTTGCCCAACACATTGCTTTTAAAATTAACCATGGCTTGGTTTCATGATAGCTACACTATTACAATGTCTTAATGCGTAGCTACCCTTGAAGGCCATCCTGAAATTTTAATATGTGCAAAATGCAGCAACTAGGCGACTCACTAGAAACAGTACCTATGCTGTGCAAGTGTTATATGCAAGTTAAATAAGGCTGGATATACATATAATGAATAAATAAATAAATAAACTGAGAAATGCACTCCATTTGAATTTAACATGGGTCCCAAAACATTAAGGCAGATTGTTTTAAGTTGTTAACTTTTACAATTATTTTTCTAATAACTTTTCTTATATGACTCTTGTTTTATTTTTCATGTTTGTGTTAATTAAACTTTTAATTAATTTGTATTTGATTCTTTTTTGTTCTCATTGTTAGCAGTCCTTAGTACCTGTCTTGACAGAACAACAGGCAAATGTTCAAAATATAAATAACAAATAAACAGATCATTATTGTCATCATCACTGTCACAAATGAATGGGGAAAGAAATTCATTAAGCTGGAAGATCAACATGGAAGGTCACAGGCATGCCTTTCTATGGACACAATTCCATACTAGTGATGGTAGCAATAAAAAGTCCTGTTCATAAGTAGCCACTTGCTGAATTAAATATGGAAGGGCGCCTTTAGAAGGGTCACCTATGAAGATCTTAAGGCACAATAAAGCATATGGGAACTGGGAATCCTAGAGATACTATGACCATGAAGTCTTTATAGGTCAAATCTTTATTGCTTCTTCATTGGGAAAACAGCATATGATACTTTGTCTAGGGAACAAGACAAGAAAGAGAAAAAAATTGAAAGTGCTCAAAACAAAGTTCTTGAAACTTGGAAACCAGTCAAAATCTGTGTACATATATAAACAATAATCTTGAATACAGATGAAAATGAGGCTATGCCTGTGTTTAATAGCATGCAATCAAACTAATGGGAGAGGACAAACTATGTCATTCTTTTATAAGAGTTTGCAGAATATTGCATGCCAAAAATAAGTGAGAGGTATAATTAAGTTCCTCAAAAGTCTTCAAAAATAGGGTAAATGTTTTGAAGAATTCCTCATTGGTTTCAAGTTGATGAGCCAGGATTCCAATTTTGGATACCTTACTGAGGTTGTAATAAGGAAGAAGATAAGAAGAAATGTAGATCCAGAACTACAAAAAGACTTTGGGGGGCGGGGGGGATGTGGATTTGATCTTAGGCAAAGCAGTTAGAATCTGCCAGTCAGTTGAAGTTACACTGTGATCTCCAAAACAGGTACAGATCAAGTGTAAAGCAAATATGGAAGGCAAGCAAATAACAACAACAACAACAACAATAATAATAATCCCCTCCATGGATACCCCCTTGTTGTGGGGGAGGGGCTTGTGATGCTCTGATGAGGTTGAGAGCTATGCTGGCGGTAGTGTATTCTACCAGAAGGGTCACCCATGCCAGACAGGTCTGAGCAGAAGAGCCAGCCCAAGTGTATCCATCAACCCATTCACTATGGTGAGAAAACAATGAAAGAATCCTATACCAGATCAGTCTTGCCTGGGTCAGCAAGGACTGCATCAGATGTTAGAGTCCCTGGGCATCTGTCGACAAGTGGGCAACAGGACTCAGGAGCTATGGCTGGGAAACCAGGGCTTAGCCCTGTAGGATTATTGGAAGAACAATAACCACAGACAAGACAAAAGCATACTGTGTTTGAAAATCACACCATTACTGCCTGCTATTATAAATCAGAACAAACAAAGCGGGGCTACTTAAAGTGAATGTTTGAACTGTGGAAAGGAATTTATCCAGACTCAAATATCACGGAACAACGATCAGCAGATCAAAGGAAATTCGTTACCAGAAATAAAATATTCAGGGATGAAGAGCTGGAAGAGATTTAGAAAAATTGTGAAAATGGAAGACCCCAAAACAATAGTAGAATAGTAGAAGAAATTCAGATAACAACAATTGGAAATATAGAGGAAACAGCTGATATGAACTATAGAAATGATAACTTAGAAGAAGTAATAACAACAGAACCAATACAGGCCAGCACCGAAACAACCTACGAACTGACCCCCCGACAATAAGAATTAAAATGGAAAATTATGTCATACGCAGAATTACCAGTAGAAAGACAAAGACTGCCAGCACTGAAAGTAGCGCCCAAATAAGACCTGGCACCTATAATGAAGGATGTGAATAAGGCGCTTGCAAGGATTAATATAACATCTATCAAACAGACCAATCAGCTTGTCTACAGTACAGCAGTGGTGGTTAAAGAAGAACTGGGTAACAAAATTAGAAAACCAAAAGCAAAATCATATTCAATCCCAAAGTGGAAGATCAGACAAAGTGGAAGACCAGAAGCCAAGATAAAGAAATTAAGATCAGATGCGAGTAATTTAAAGAACATGAAAGAGCAAAAATTGAAGAATGTAAGGATCAAGACAAGCTAATAAAAAAATATTGGCTTAGCACCAGAAAAATTGAATAAGCTTTGGAAATCATAAAGCAAGAAATAACGGCAATAGCTGGGAAAATTTAACGCTATGAGGCACAAATCATCCACTTTAAGAAAAATCAGCTATTTCAATCAGACAGAGGTGATTCTACCAAAGTATAAATGGCAATAGAAATTCTGAAAATGGAAAACCAAACAAAAAGGAAACAATCCAGTTTTGGAAAGAGCTATGGGAAACTCAAAAAGACTATAATAAAAATGCTGGATGGATAAAAGAATTTGAAGATGAATTTAGTAAAAAAATAAAATGGAAGAACTTAAAATTACAGCAGAAATGGTTAAAAATCGAGTGAAAAAAACTGGACATCTCCTGGAAATGGCATGGCTTTTGGTTCCAATATCTGACTAGCTTACATTCAATTATAGCTAACAGCTTAATGAAGTATTGCATAAAGGAGACATCAGCGACTGGTAAACTTATCTGATTCAAAAAGACCCAGCAAAAGGAACAACACCAGGAAACTATAGGCCGATAACAAGCTTGCCTACAGTGTTTAAATTACTCGCAGGCATAATAGCAGACAACATCCAAGATTATTTAGAAGAAAATAACATCCTTCCAGTAGAAAAGAAAGGAAATAAAAGGAAAAGCAGAGGTACAAAAGATCAACTTCTGATTGATAAAATGGTTTTGGAGAATTGCAAAAGCTAAAAAAACCAATTTACATACAGGATGGTCTGGATTGATTATAAAAAAGCATTTGATTTATTACCACATAGTTGGATCATCAAATGTTTGGAAACAACTGGTATGCATAAAAACATTAGAATGTTTATAGAAAAAATAATGAAGCAGTGGAAGACAGAACTGGTGGTTGGAAATGAAAAATATGGGCTTGTCAACATTAGGAGAGGCATCTTCCAGGGTGACTCTTTATCAAACTTATTATTTGTCATTGCTACGATCCCACTTTCAGTGATTTTGAAGAAAATAAATCTTGGCTATCAAACAGCAAAAAATGCTAATAAAATCTCACATTTGCTTTATATGGATGATCTGAAGCTTTATGGAAAACCAGAAATTGAAATCCAGTCATTGACAAATACTGTAAGAATTTTTAGCACAGATAATACAGTGGAATCTGGCCTAGAGAAAAGTGCTACAGTAGCAATATATTGGGGTAAAATCACAAACAGCAATAGAATTGAAATGCTGAATGGACAAACCATCAGAAGCCATCAGGATGAAGCCTATGAGTATCTGGGCATTTTACAGTTGGATAACATCAAGCATGGACATGTTTAAAATGTGATTAGTAAAGAATATATCCAAAAAGTGAGAAAATTGCTAAAGACAAAATTGAACAGTGGAAACACTATCAAAGCCATCAATACCTGGGCCATACCTGTTATACGATACACTGCTGGAATTATTAACTGGACATAAGCTGAACTGGACAGTTTGGACCAAAAAAACAAGAAAACTGATGACTGTTCACTTTGCATTATACAGTATCCCTGTAGTGATACTGATAGATTATACCTGCCCCACAGAAATGGAGGTAGAAGTTTACTTCAAGTCAAACAAACTGTCAAAGAAGAAAAACATGCACTGGCTGATTATGTAAAAGACAGGCAAGAACAAGCACTGATGCAAGTTAAAAACTGGAACTTAAATGAATGTACAGGAAACAAAACATGAATATCGAAATAATGCAATAAAAACATGAACAGAATGCTGGCAAGGAAAAGCATAACATGGTCAATTTCTACAAAAGATTAAGGGGAAAGTGGATAAAGATAAAACCTGGCAATGGCTAACAACTGGAACATTAAAAAAAAGAAACTGGAGGCTTGATTTTGGCTGTTCAAGAGCAAGCTATTCGATCTAATGCAATGAAGGCCAGAATTAAAAAATCATCAAATGATTCAAAGTGCAGATTCTGCAAAGAAGCAGAAGAAACAGTAGATTATATACTCACCTTGTGCAAGAAGATCTCACAAACTGACTATAAACAACAACATAACAGAGTCACCAAAATGATTCTCTGGAACTTCTGTAAAATTATCATGTGCCAGTAATGAAAAATCGGTGGGACATATAGCTGAGCAGGTTAAAATATTGTGGGATTTCTGAATACAAACTAATAAAGTCTTGGCACATAACACACCAAATTTAACTGTGGTTGAAAAGAAGAAAGTGTGGATAATTGATGTGACAATACCAGGGGATAGTAGAATAGAAGACAAAGAATTAGAGAAGATCACAAAGTATCAAGATCTGAAAATTGAAGTTGAAAGATTATGGCATAAACCTGCCATAGTGGTCCCAGTGGTTATCGGCATACTGGGTGCCATGCCAAAAAACCTTGGACCAGGGCTGCAACTAGGGGGGACAAGAGGGGCATGTGCCCCGGGCACCACGCTGGGGGGTGCGACAAAATGACTCCCGGGGGTGCCAAAATGACAAAATAACCCATGGGGGGGCACGGAATCCATGTTTGCCCTGGATGACACAGACCCTAGTTCCATCCCTGCCTTGGATGGCACTTAGAAATCTGCACATTGACAAAATTTCAATCTGTCATATACAAAAGGCCACACTGCTTGGATATGCACATATATTACGCTGATACATTACGACATCCTAGGTTCTTGGGAAGAACTCAATGCAAATGAATGCTAACACCAGCTGTGATTTCATGCTCTTGTGTGAGGAGGAGGAGGAGGAGGAGGAGGAGGAGGAGGAGGAGGAGGAGGAGGAAGAGGTGGAGGAGGAGGAGGAGGAGGAGGAGGAGGAGGAGGAGGAGGATTGTGTATAGGTAGCCAAAGACACAGAGCTATACAAATAGTGAGGGTAGGGGAATCCTCTGCCTTGGGGCCCACAGGTACATGCCTGCCCTGGACATCCCCATGCCTTGTCCCATTCCTTCAGTAAACATGATTGCATGGGACCTCAATAAGAGACATAGCAGAAGAGTGGTATAGAAGGAAGGAGAGAGCCATGTGAGCCATGACAGCCATGTGGCAGAGATAAAAGTTCAGAAGTACTGTTTTCCCTGGGGTACTGTAGCTGCAAATATAGAACATAACTACATTGCAAGAATAGAGAATAATGGAAAGTCATCAATTATAAAGTAGACATTGCTTCCAAAACTGATTCTTATAAAGAAGAACCAAAATTATAGGCAAAAAAAGTTAAATCAACAGCTTGTAGTAGAAAAGTAATTCCTGTTCAAGAGGGGTGTCCATTAAAAGTAAAGAATATATATTTGAAATAATTTTGAGGAAGACTATGCCTATTGTAAGCTTTTTAAGAAATGTCAATATTGGGGGTGTCATTAAAAGAAGCTTTATGAAAACAGAGGCAAAGACAAGTAACTCAAGACCAAAATCAGGTCTTATTGATGGAATAAGTAAATTAGGAACTGATGGTAGAACCATATTATCTTCATCCATGCATCTAGAAAGATCCTGTTAGCTATAACTGGAAGACTTTAAAAAGAAAAGAAAAAGAGCTAGATTGAATGATGCCATTGAAAATAATTGACAAGCAGGAAGAATACAGTATAATGCAGAGGTCTGTTGTTAGATTCAATTCAGTTTAATAAATATGTAAAAGTAGGTAAAATGACAGTATTTTCACTGCTAATAAGAACAAAAACATCTTTCAGCTCTGAATTTTAAACGAGAAGGCCATAAAACATATCATTTGGGAAATGCTGCTTTCACAAACTCCCATTTAGCCTTAAATCTGCTCCAGAGGTTCTTCACATAACTATATAAAATATGTTATGGGGTTGCTGGTGTCATTCTTATATGGACATCATTATAAAGGACAGAACTGAAAGGAATGTGTTTAGTAGTTGCAGAAGGCCACAGAAAAGATAGGGCAGCTATGGTGATATTTTAACATGAAGTATAACATGTTCATAATTAAAGAAAGCACCTACTTGAGGAAAGGTTATTTGTAAAGGATATCTGCAGATTAATCAAACAAAGTAGCATCAGTTTCAAACAAGGTGCAAGTTAAGAGAGGGCATAAGAATTTTAGTGATAACTCAAATTGGAACATATCTTGAAATCTATTAGCAATTTAATGCTTATAAAAATACATTTTTAAAACACATGGATCCAGATTGCTTTGGTAAGCATAGAAAGTAAATTGAGGCAGCCTAAATGCTCAACTGTTTATCCTTAGATGTTTCCAGTGATGGTATTGGTGGCAAAGAGCTTGGGAAAATATTTGCTTGTCTGTTTATAATGTAGGTTTATAAAGGCTGCCCAACTCAACACAGACTCTGGGCCCTGCACAATTAAAACCAATACAATACCTAAAAAACAAGCAAGAAAATATGAAATAGAGCTAAACATAATAGAAAGAACAATATATCATAGCAAAGGCAGGGCACATACCAAATGGGCCGAACAACAATCTATCTCAGAGGTTGGAGGGGGGAAAAACAGGTTTTTAAAGATCATTGAAAGATATGCAGGCTCAAGGCAGTTAAAATCTTGGGGGGGGGCTGTTATTACAGAGGGCAAGCACAGCAACAGAGATGGCATGCTTCCTAAGCATTGCTTAAGAGAGGGGGCACAAAGTGTATCTGCTCCGTCTGATCTTATGGGGTGAGCAGAAATAAGGGAGAGGCAGACCCTGAGATAGCCAAACCCTATAGATGATAACAAACACACTGAATTGCACTCAGAGGTTTACTGGTAATCAGTGCAGGTCACATAGCAGAGGTGTTACAGAGCCATATCAAGATGCACCTACAGTATAATTGCTTGCACCACTGCATCCTGTATCATCCATAGTTCCAAGTGCAAGGGCAGCCTCATATAGAGCCCATTGCAACAGTCCATGCATGCGGTGACCAAGGTATGAGTGACTGTGAGAAGAAATGTCTATGAAAGAATGCAGTTGGCCCACCAGATCTGTGTGAAGGCCCTCTTGGCCCAGCTGCCACCTCCTCATTAAGCAGGTTCTATGAGTCCAGGCTGACCCCAAAATTATGCACCAATTCTGAAAGGGGGAGTGTCACCTCATTCAGAACCAATGATGGAAAATCACTTGCAACAGAAGAGCCATGAACCTATTGCTACTCAGTCTTGTCAGGGTTGAGTTTGAGCCTGCTCCTCTGCATCCAGATCTCAACAGCTTCTACACACTGGGACATGATCATAACATCATCACAGGGGTCAAAATACACAGCTGAATATCAGTACTTATGGTGCATGTCCTCATGTTGACAAATGACCTCATTGAATGGTTTTATGTACATGTTAAACAGGAGAGGTGAAAACCCTGAGATACCTTGCAAACCAGAGGCTTCCTATATGTCAAAACTGACTGGAACTGTCAAAACTGTCAAAACTGACTGGAACTGTCCAAGGAGAAAGGAGGAGAACTGCCACAACACCATGCCTCTCATTCACAAACCACATAACTGGTCCAGTAGAATATCATGATCAATGGCATCAAAGTAACTAGAATGGTCATATAAACTCCCATTCTGATTCCACAGAGGTCATCAGCTAGTGCAATCATTGCTGTCTCCATACTATGCCCTGTGCAGAAAGTACAACTGAAATGGGTCTAGATAATCCATTTCCTCCAGGCCCTCTGGAGCTGTAGTCCGATAGCTTCTCAATAACTTTAACCAAAAAGGGAAGGTTGGGACGGGACACAAATAATGCAGAACTGTTGGATCTGGTGATGGCTTCCTGAGAAGGGGGTACACCACCACCTCCTTCAAGGCAGATGGAAATACCCACTCCTTCAAGGATGAGTTTACCACCAAGTGGATCCAACTTCACATCACCTCTGGAAGGCCTTAACCAATCAGGAGGGACATGGATTTAATAAATAGGGGTGAGGCTAGCAACTACCTGGCTATCTATATGATAAGAGCAGAAAAATAATTATTTTTTGTGCCTTTATCACCACAATGTAATCCCTAATTACACATGCTTGATCAGATTTGTTCCTCATCTTTCTCCAATGGTGCTTTAGGTATCTCCTCTGTCATTTAATCTCCCAAAGCTTCTCAGAAAACCAATGACAACAGAATTGAAAGACAGGGAGAAGCTCCATAGGAGCAATCCATCCAAGCCCCTTGTCACTAATCCATGGTTGCTACGAACTCCTGGGATACACCAGACTCTATATCACAGGAGGACAAGTTAAAGTTTCCCAGAACTATCAGTCTCAGAGACTCCACTGAGCAACTCAGGCATGGAAGTTGTGGACGTCACAGTATCACCGCAGTCATGTGATCATGATTCGGGCGCTTGGCAACCAGCATGCATTTACAATGGTCGCAGCGTCTCATGGTCACGTGATCACCATTTGCAACCTTCACAGCCGGTTTCTGACAAGCAAAGTCAATGGGGAAACTGGCAGGAAGTCACAAGTTGTGGTCATGTGACATCATGCTTAATGACTGTGGATGATTTGCTTCATGACCACAGCCAGAACTGACGTCGTAAGTTGGTGTGGTCACATGATGTTTCATTTTACGACCATGTCACTTAGCGATGGAATTGCTGTTCCCAATTGCAGTGAGGACTATCTGTATAGGGATTGACTGGGTGTGCTAGGTGCAGACTAAACTGGAAACTACCCACAGTGAAGCCTTTGTCCATGTAAATTAACAAATCTGTTGAGGATGGTGGACTGGAAATTGTGTATGTCAAAAAGACACAAAATTAGCCATGCTTGGATAATTTGTTAAAGATCCAAAAAGGATCATGCAACACTTTATGAAAATTATAAACACCACCAATGGTTGGTAGAGTTTTCAGTAACAAAAATTATTTAGGGATCAAAGAGCAAGAGTCCCTATAGAATGGATATTACTAAGAGAACTAATGAGGGTCATGTGAATATTAAAAAATGGAAAAGGAGGACTTAAGTATTTATATTAGAACCTACATGGGTAAATTATAAAAAATCCAAAGATCTACAGCATGAAATAAAGGTAAAGGTTTTCCCCTGAACAGTCCTGTCTGACTCTAGGAGGCGGTGCTCATCTCCGTTTCTTAGCCGAAGAGCCAGCGCTGTCCGAAGACACTTCCGTGGTCATGTGGCCGGCATGACGCGTGCAGAACTCTGTTACCATCTCACTGAAGTGGCACCTATTTATCTACTTGCATTTGCATGCTTTCGAATTACTAGGTTGGCAAGAGCTGGGGCAAGTGCGGGAGCTCACTCCATCACGCGGCACTCGGGTCTCAAACTGCCGACCTTCCGATCGACAAGCCTGGCATCTTAACCACTGAGCCATCGCACCCCCGCAACAGCATGAAATAGGAATTGATTTATATACTTTGCCAATCAAAACTATTACTTCTATATTATCCAATAAGCATCACAGCAATTGTCCAATGGGAGGGCTTTTTAGTCTGCAATCCAGACTGAATAACATGCAAGTTGTTGCCAAAGTTTCTCAATCTGGACAGGATCTTCTTGAACTGGCTTAGAGGCAAGCCAGCAAGAACACAGGACTGGAACAGTTTAAATGCTAGTGCAGATATGCCCCGAGATTGGTCATTCTTGCTCAGTCCTCAAATGAATGCCTGAATTTATATGAAAAAGTGATTAGCAGTACTAAGGTTGAGATATTTTCCTATTAATTATTGTTAGTTAGAAAATATGAGAAGATAGTGACTAATTGTTTAAAGAGTGAATAGGCCATTTGGCTGGCTCAGTGTTGCAGATTCTGTCAGATGCTAATAATTTTTCACTGTAGCCTTGTAAAAGGCTTGTATATGAGGAAATAGGCTTTGGAAAACTTCACTTCCAACAATGAATTTAATGGTGATTTGATCAAAATTCTGACTCAATCAACTTTCAAAATAAAATTGGAAAAATCTAATTGAATCATCTTATCAAATCTGATGCTAATAATAATAATTTATTAAATTTATATACCACCTGACTCTCAGCAACTCTGGGCAAAGCATTCATTTTGACTTTCTAAATCAATTCAAAAAGTCAAAATGAGTAATTAAATCTGATCTATCTAAATCAATTTGAAAACTCCAAAGGGTTTTTGTGCATGCAAAATTGACTGGAAAAAAATCATATCAGATTAACTTGATTTTCTGAATTGATTTCAATAATATAATAAGCAAAGCAAAGCAGTAATCCAGGCTGATGTTTCAAATAGAAGCTAATCCACAGACCTCTACAAGGAAAAGGAGAGGCATCACAGGTATTTTTAAACAACATTTGAATGAAGATGCATTGCAGACCATTGAGTATGCAACAGAACCCAAGAAGAAATGGGAACACAGTTATTCCATACACTCTCCATACATGCTTCAAAATTCTCCTTTATCAGTGCAGTCTCCATCTTCTGTTATCAAGGGTTTCAATTGTATGTTAGCCATACAATGATCAGGTGGTGCTTTATTAATACAGGTGATGCTTTATTAACTCTGTATTAGGCTGCAGATTAATCTTTTTTTTTTAGGTTTCATATCTCACTAGGATCTTCAGAAAATAAATTGTTTAAGCTATTTACACACATTTTGTCTTTCTGCTGAGTGCTCTTTGGTGAAGTATCCAGCTGTTGGCATTTGGTTAAGAGATTACAGGGCTCCATAGCTGAATGTCTAAAAGATTTGTATCTTCCTCCACTCACAAAGATATCACTCCTGAAACCTCTTTAGGCTCAAATTCCAGAGCCAATTACTAGTACTTGTCCTATTTGAGCTGCAGATGAATAATCAAAAAGTGATCATATGCTGCAAGGCCAAAGAGGAAAAAGTGGCAGGGAGGGAACCTCAAGGGGCCATGCCCTCCCCAATCCATCACCAGCTGTAGTCTCACCATGCCTCCTAATAGAAGGCAGCTAATTTCTTTAGAAATATCTCATTAGTCCCACCTTCCCAGGCTGCCTCTCTATTAAAATGTGATAAATGAATTCTGCCATTGCCAATTCTAGTCCTGTCCCCTTAATGAAATGAAGATGCATCATGCTGGCAAGCACTCAGAATACAGATAATTATTCATGGGCCAGTGGAAATATTTCAATCACTGAACTCATAAATGCTTCCCAGATAATAGAGATAAAGACTTTTTTTTGCTTTTTTTGTTTTGTTTGTTTGTTATGTTTTTGAGGACTATGTGAAGAGGGATCTAGGTGCTCTTTAATAAAAGTGGCTCTCACACTCCCTTATTTGAGGATTAATTTTCCCCCTCCTGGTCTCCAAATTTTTATTAGAAAAAATGTTAGTAACAAATTGGTGCTGAGGAAAGCAAGTATTCAACATCCCAATGAGCAATGTTATCCAGAGGGATTTTTTGAGTCTGAGTCTGAGCTCAACAGGGTTTATTTGTGGAAGGCCTATAACACATGTTGGCCATTGCCTAAAGCCTTAGATTGGCCTTTCTCAACCTTTTGACCCTGGAGGAACCCTTGACATATTTTTCAGGCCTCAGGGAACCCCTGCACATTCAGGCTCAAACATAGGCCAGAAGTTACAAAATTATTATATTCATTTCATGTGTAGGCCTCTTTATACACACTAACAGTGTTCTTAAACAAAAAATAAAGAATGAAACTTACCACTTTGATATGTAGTTGCCCAAATTTGAAATAATTTTTTAAATAAATCATGATCTCCCATGGAACCCCTAGTGACCTCTCACAGAACCCGAGGGTTCCACAGAACCCTGGTTGAGAAACCCTGGCTTAGATGCAAACTCTGGCAAATCTGACCAAAGAACCTTAGGAATGCTAAACTGAGGATTTTTGTAAGCTATGAGTATCCAAAATATTCTAGCCCATTAGAAGGTAACTTTTTTCATCCATTTTGAAACTGATTTTGGTATCAAGGGTCAGAGCTGGAATTTCCTGAATTAGATGTTTAAAAATCTTCAACATGACTCCATAAATTATCAATTGCTATGAAGTGTATATAATTAGACCTAAAAGACTATATAGCTACCAGTGCAGCTTGGACTTATTTATTTTATTTTATTTATCATACTTATATCACCGCCCATCTCCCCCCACAGAGGGGACTCTGGGCGGTTTACACAAAGTTGACAATTAAAACATATAAAAGCATATAAAATACCGTACATAAATGTATATCTATATAAATTAATTAAATATATAAAACCCAAGAGGCTCTGATGTTAAGTTTAAAAGAACTCTACGGAGCAAGCCATCCCCAAGAGGAGCTATTAGTCCTCCCATCCCAAGCGAGGTGGCAGAGCCAGGTCTTCAATTGTTTCCGGAAGGTCATCAGTGTGGGGGCTTGCCTCACCTCCAGGGGCAGAATATTCCAGAGGGCGGGTGCCACTGCAGAGAATGCCCGCTTCCTGGACCCCGTCAGATGGAATTCTCTTGTAGACGGGGTCCGTAGCAAGCCCTCTCTGCATAACCGAGTGGGGCGGGTCGATGCTCTGGGGACGAGGCAGTCCCTTAGATTAAGTTATCAGACTTGGTTATCAGTAGTACAGTGCAGTGGGATCATTAGTACAATGCTATCAGTAGTACAGTACAGTGCAGCTTGGGCTTGGTTATCATTAGTACTGATAATTTGAGGAAGGTCTGGCCAAGAACCTCTGGAGTAGTTGTATCAACTTAGCAGCTTTGCCAATTTAGCTGCCCCCCGCCCCTGTAATGCAGATAAGTTTGGATGAGAGGGCTAAAGTTCAGGGCCCCAGATCCAAAGAGTGGCAGGTGCCAACATCAACTGGGACTGATTCTGCCTGCTAACAGGTATATTATAACAGATGCTCATTTTATTATTTTAATGAAATTTTTGTGAAAGTAGTGTTTTAATCAACAAAACTGTGCATATTTCCAAGCAAACCATGTGACTGTTCAAAACTCCAGGGTCTAAAATTTTCCAGCTCCATTGCCATTGCCCTAGCTTAGTAAGTATAATGGAGAAATATAATATTTTTTTCTTCCACAGTGTTCTTATTTCTTCTACTCCCCATCATGCCTGACCACAACTTCTGTAAAACAGATTTTGGGGAAAAAATGAAAGGGGGACTAGCATTTTCCCTTTCTACTATCTGTGAGCCTGTCAAGCCAGCTGCATATTTAGCCACAGGGAGCTAAATGCCATTTGTGGGTATAATGTACTGTAGCTAAGAATTTGACTGATTCTTTCCCTCAGTTTTGTCTCTCAGTAAGGCTTGAGGGTTATTGAATCTGGCTGATCTCCCCAGTCATGCTGGACTGTGCAGTGGGAATGTCAACCTAATATGCATGCATGCATGCATGCATGTATGCATGTATGTAAATTATATGCTAGGAATCAATAGGAAGGGAATTAAAAACAATTACTTTATATATAGAAGGGCACTGCATCTATATAAATCCATAAAACTTATACAAATCTATTGTGAGGTAACGTTTGCAGTACTTTGCACAATTTATTTACTTATTGATTGATTGATTTTCAAGATTTATAAGGCCATCCAACTCAAACAATGTGAGTCTGGGTGGCATACACTGTAAAAAATTCTGGTCAATTCTGGTTACCATACCTCAAAAAAATTAGGCAGCTGGAAAAATTGCTAGAAAAAACAATTTAAATGATCAGAGCAGTTCCCTGGTAAGGAAGAGTTTAGTTTAGAGTAAAGGCAATTAAAAAGGAAACACATATTAGGATAAATAAAATTCTGTATGGTGTGAAAAATATATTAAAGAGATGTTATTCTCCCACTTTCAGAATATTAGAATTCAAAGTCATCCAATGAGACTAAATGTGGAGTAATTTAAACCATGGAATATGCTAACATCAAATATAGCCACCAATTTAGAAGGGGACTAGGCAAATTTATGTTTATCAATGGCTAATATTGATGATGGACACAGTACGTAGGATTAGATGGTGTCTTGGCCTAAGCCAGTGAGGCTCTTATGATCTTAAAATTTTAGAAAGAGTGGAGAAAATAGTAAACTTGAAATAAAGTATATGGCAGATCAAATAACACACATATAAAGGCAAACATAGGACATACACAAAGTCTAGAGTATCAAAGACTGAATATATAGCTATGCTTATAATAAATCAATAAGGAAATAAAAACTATTTCTTATACCTGACTGATATATTTAGGAAGGAAAATGTTTTGAAGATATGACAGTAAATCAATAAATAAAATATTATTCTCCATTTTGAACAATTGGGCTCAGCCAACCTGAGAAAAGACGCAGTGCCTCAACCTGTATGGTACTACATACAGAACCACTGTCTGGAGATTGTGAGAGACTGGATGGGGCAATGCAAATTCAAAATTAATTGACTATTGACAAGAATGAAATAAAGTTGTGAGGTATGTTATGTTGGAACTAAGTAAGCAAGTCATCTTGAAATACTGTAGTTGCATTCTCTCTGAAAGTTCAAATTCATAGCTTAGGAACGCTCTTACTATAGCACATTTGCTAGATATACAAGTGGTGCCATCAGCTTCCCAGCTATTATCATTCCTGACACAGATGAACCTTATTATTTTTACACTTTTATTGTCAAATTTATGTGAAATAATCTACTGTACAAGGACCTGTTTTTGAAGTGGTAGTTGTGCAAAATTCAACATCAGATTTTCTAATAGGAGCTAGGTTTTGAGTACATTAAACCTATTTTAGATGGAACAAGTCTGGCTGCTCGTTTGTTAAATCTGAAATTCCTGAAGCCTTGCAAACTAGATATCTTAAGGGATTGTTTTCATTCAGGTATTCTAATCCACATCTGCAGAAAGAATATATAGAATGGGGTGGGGGGGGGACCATTTTGTTGTGAGTTTGAAACAAGACAGTCCATCTGGACCACACCTCTAAAAAAATTTGAATATCTCAAAAGAAAACTTGAAACTTTTCAACTATTTTGTGTTCCAACAGAACAATACTTTGAGCCATTTCAAGTGTTCTGGCATCTTCTCTTCTCTTCTCTTCTCTTCTCTTCTCTTCTCTTCTCTTCTCTTCTCTTCTCTTCTCTTCTCTTCTCTTCTCTTCTCTTCAACAGCCAACAGCAAAAGGGCAAACAGGATAACTTTCAATATATTAATTTAAAAACTATAACAAACAGGAGAAGCAACAGTTAATACTTTCTGTAACCGAGACTGCCTGCACAGCCACAGAACACACAAAGGAAAAAGCAGGAGCAATGAATTCATTTAAACATAACACATGAACACAACAAACATAACAAAGCAAGAGCAAAAAGGCATATCTCTGCTTGTAAAGCTCAGCAAAAGGAGGGAAAAAGGAAAGCTAGCTTGTTTCATTTGTAACCTGAACATTCAACAACATAGAGGTTTGTAATGCACTTGCCTTGCACAATGCATGTTTTCGCATTTGGCAATCTTCTTGCAAAGCTCAGCAAAACAACAGTTTTTTGCACTTGCAAACTGAAAGGTTGGTATCATAGTGGTATCTGTAATATGCAGTTTTACATTTCAAATCTACCTAAAAAAGAAAGCCAGTTTGGTCTAGTGGTTAAGGTGCTGGGCTAGAAACCAGGAGACTGTGAGTTCTAGTCCCGCCTGAGGCATGAAAGCCGGCTGGGTGACCTTGGGCCAGTCACTCTCTCTCAGCCCAGCTCACCTCACAGGGTTGTTTTTGTTGGGAAAATAGGAGGAAGAAGGAGTATTAGGTATGTTCGCCACCTTCAGTTATTTATAAAAATAATAAAGGTGGGATAAAAAATAAAAATAAAGAAAAGAAATAAAAAGAAAACAATGCAGAGAACACACAGGGACAATATTATTTTACAGTCCATGAATTTAGTTTCTTCACAGCAAAGAATTTAAAAACAACAATAAACTTATTTATCAGGTTGGCTATAAGATTTTCCTTGTTCCAAAATAGATATCATTCTATCATGATGATGATGATGATGATGATGATGATGATGATGATGATGATGATGATTCAGTCAGGGATGTTTGGAACTTCCAATCTGGAAAGGGATATGAATGTAATTTGCTGGTTGCCTATTAATGTTTTGGACGTTAATTGAAAATTTCAATTTTTTTAAATTGATTGTACACTACCCTGAGTTACAATGTTCAAATTGGGAGTTCATATAAATTATATAAATATATAAATATTAGTATCATCATTATCTACTAAAATATATAGCCCATCCCATTCCCAAGACTCAGGGCAGTTTATGTAAAAATAACAGTTTATGGTGTTATTATTCAGCATTAGCAACATTATTCTCCTTTGCAGAATAAGCTTGCTTCCATTCTCCTTCCATCTCTCACACAGGGGGAACCCAAAGCCTCCCCACCTAAGCTGATGGAATCAGAAGGACAGATTCCCTCTAGTGAAGACAGTACCTGATATAGCCTCGCCATACCCTATTTATACTCAACTGACTCATCTTACTTACTCCCACTTACTGTACTTCTCCTCTCGAACGAGTTCCAGCCAATGGCAGCAGAGATGGAACCTGTGCTTACTGTCTTATTGCCTGTTCCACATGCCAAGTCTGCATGAAAAGAAAACAAGGCAATGAGAATGTGAAATGAAACATCCCATTTGGTTCCAAGCTTAGAACTACCGATTGTTTCTACAGTAGTTCTCTTCTATGCTCAGAAATTTTCAGTGTTAGGGTTTTGCACACTATTGAGTTGTAGTGCTATTCCAGATCTTCTGACTCAGTAAAGCTAAGCATGATAAACACAAGGGTAGAGCTTCTTCTCACCATTTTGAAGGCAAGAAATTCATCAGGCCTAAACATTCTGTTGTTTTAAGGCTCAGCGGGTAAGACGCCAGGCTTGTCGATCGGAAGATCGCAAGTTCAGAGGTTCGAATCCCTAGCCCCGCGTGACGGAGTGAGCTCCCACACTAGCCCCAGCTCTTGCCAACCTAGCAATTAGAAAGCATGCACATGCAAGTAGATGAATAGGTACCACTTCGGTGGGTAGGTAACAGCATTCCACATGCATCATGCAGCCACATGACCATGGAAGCGTCTTCGGACAACGCTGGCTCTTCGGCTAACAAACGGAGATGAGCACCGGCCCCTAGAGTCGGACACAACTGCACAACTGTGTGGGGGGAACCTTTACCTTTACCTGAAAAGCATGACTTTTCAAGATAGTGTTTAAGTATGGTTAGGCTTTTTGCTTAATTGTTTTTTTTCATAACACTACTATGGTTGACCTAAATTTTAAAAATAACTTTAATTATTAATTGTTTGAGGGTTTAAGACTGATTCAATATTGCTGACATTGTCTGCTATTTTGATTTCCCTTTCAATGGAGATAGGTAGCATAAAGCTTAAAAAATAAATACATAAATAGTTATATATAGTAAAACTATGTGGTTCCTAGATATTACATACCATCATTTTATAATATCTCACAAGTGGTACCTGACCCCCCCCCCACACACACACACACACCTCATACCATTCAGTGCTCCTACTTCCAAAGTAATTCATTTCATTCCACACCATGCTTTCTGGCCACTCTGTTCAAAAGTCAGTTAACATGCTTTGTCCATGCTCAGACTCTATTATATTATTTTCCCTTTCCCCTTCATTTTTAATAAGTAATTATTTTTTTCCAAACCTTGGGTTTCCCCAAAAACCTGTTTTGTTGTTTTATTTTATTTTTTATTAATTGTTTTCATCTTACATGGTTTCCATTGTCTTGTATAAGCTATTCCAGGAAGAGTCAAATATAAAAACTTTAAGTAAATTAATTCATAAAAATCTGTGCTACCCAACTGTCAAGGAATATTCTGCAGTTCTGAAATAGCATCCTTTGAAGAAAGAGAGAGAGAGATTCTCTCCATGCAATTTAAGGTATTTACAGATGAGAAACAGATTGGGCAAGGAGTTTATTCTGAAAAGATTGCTCTTGAGGCCAGCTCTGATTTTATTCACAACTGGAGATGCCAGGGGCTCGTCCTTACCATGTTATCTGGGAACAGTTTGATCCTGTTGCGCCTGAGGAAGTAGACAGGATCCTCCGGACTGTGAATGCCACCACATGCCAGCTTGACCCTTGTCCCTCCTGGCTGGTGAAATCGGCCAGTGAGGTGACATGTGGATGGGTCCAGGTGATGATTAATTTGTCCTTGAGTGAGGGGGTGTTCCCGGAGGCCTTTAAGGAGGTGCTGGTGCACCCCCTCCTCAAGAAGCCATCCCTGGACCCTACCATCCTGGGCAACTTTTGCCCAGTCTCCCACCTTCCCTTTTTGGGAAAGGTGGTAGAGAAGGTGGTGGCGTGGCAACTCCAGAGGATTCTGGAGGAAACGGATTATCTAGACCCCTTCCAGTCAGGTTTCAGGCCGGGATATGGGACGGAGACCGCATTGGTCACGCTTATCGATGATCTCTGGCGAGAGCGGGATGGAGGGAGTGCATCCATCCTACCTCTCTTAGATCTCTCAGCGGCTTTTGATACCGTCGACCACGGTACTTTTGGGACGGCTCAGGGAGTTGGGGGTGGGCGGCGTAGTTTTGCGCTGGTTCGCCTCCTTCCTCCAGGGCCATTCCCAGTCGGTGTTGATAGGGGAGGAGAGAGCTGACCCGCGGCCCCTGATTTGTGGGGTGCCGCAGGGGTCAGTTCTCTCTCCTCTCCTGTTCAACATCTACATGAAGCCGCTGGGCGAGATCATCCATCACCACGGGATGAGGTATCACCAATATGCTGATGATACCCAGTTATACATCTCCATCCCGGGTGAAGTAGGTGATGCGGTCGATGCCTTATCTCAGTGTCTGGAGGCTGTGGGGGTCTGGATGGGGAACAACAGGCTTCAACTGAACCCTGGTAAGACGGAGTGGCTGTGGATTGATGGCCACCCTAGATCCGGGAAGTTGTCATCTTTGGTTCTGGGTGGGGTGGCACTACCTCGCTTGGATCCAGTGCAGAATCTGGGGGTCCTCCTGGACTCGCGACTCCTGCTTGAAGAGCAGGTGGCAGTCACGGCCAGGAGGGCCTTTGCACAACTTCGTGTGGTGCGCCAGTTACGCCCTTTCCTGCATCAGGAGGCCCTCCGAACAGTCACTCACGCCCTTGTCATCTCCCGTATAGATTACTGTAATGCGCTCTACATGGGGCTACCCCTGAAGAGTATCTGGAAGCTTCAGCTGGTGCAGAATGCCGCGGCGCGAGCAGTTATGGGTGCCATGAGATCGGCACATGTAACACCTCTGCTACGCAAGCTGCACTGGCTACCAGTTTGCTTCCGGGTCCAATTCAAGGTGTTGGTGATTACCTTTAAAGCCCTACATGGCATAGGACCAGGGTACCTGAGGAACCGTCTCGTCCTGATAACGTCGGCCCGCCCCACCCGTGCATGCAGAGAGGGCATGCTTCGGACCCCCTCGACAAGAGAATTCCATCTAGCGGGGTCCAGGAGGCGTGCCTTCTCTGCGATAGCGCCCGCCTTATGGAATATCTTGCCCCCGGAGATGAGGCTGGCCCCTTCACTCCTGGCCTTTCGGAAGGCCCTTAAGACCTGGCCCTGCCGCCGGGCCTGGGACGACAGAGGCGGCAGTGCCTCCTGGGGTTGGCTGGCCCCGTAGTAATATGGTCCATCCTACGGTCCCCCCTTCTTGGATTTTATGTAATTTATTATTATTATTGGATGTATTTTAGATATTGTTTTTGTATTTTTTAAACTTTCAATTGTTGTAACCCGCCCAGAGTCCCTTGCAAGGGAGATGGGCGGGGAATAAATTGAAATAATAAATAAATAAATAAATGAAATCATCACATCACAAAAGAGCAGCATCCAAACTGAGTTGGAATTTGGGGTCTGGGGGACACATAGTGCCACAAAATTCTTTGGTATATTCAACCAATGAAATTCAGATATCTCTCAAAGTGACCTGAGATACATTTTACAAAGTCAATCTTGCTTCTGCCTAACTTTGCAGAGAAGAAGGAGGCAACAATGGGTTGGATTCTTTGGCAGCTGGAAAAGTCATTATTTTCCAAGAGTGATATTCAGAGTACTTTTTGGCAAGTTTTATTGAGATAAATATGATGGGATTACAAAAAATCCAATAACTGAATTATACATCAGTGTTACCATATCTAGTCTAATCCTTTAAAGTTGCTTAGGCTGATTTGTGTGTTTGTTTTGTTTTGTTTTTCCTTGAGAGAGAAAGATGTATTACAGAGATCATTGGTTTACATAGAGAAATTATGGACTTCATACAACAAAACTGGTTTAGGACAGAGAGTTTTGATTTCATGTAACCAACACTGGTTTGGTGGCACAGATTTCTGATTCTATACCACAAAAACTGGTCTTTTTTGCTTTGGACCCACTGTTTCAGGCCCAGTTAGCTGTGGTGAGAATGACCACAGGAACCATAAGTGAACTAATGAGATACCTGCAACCTGACTGCAGTAGGAAAGATAAATAAATCAATGAATATTTCACACCACATTACATAAACAACCCCTCTCCAAAGTGTCAAGCATTGAAATATGGTAACCCTACAAAGCCTGATTTATCTTTACCATAACAATTGTGTATATAAGGGCATTAATTTCTAGCATAGATGTGAGAAGTAGCCAGTTACTTTCCAGGACACATTACAGCTATTAGCATTTTCAGAAATTACTATTGACTCAATTGCTACCATTTCTTCAATTAGTATTCAGCAGGAAATCAAGCATTTTTCTTTGTTAATGTCCCTATCTCTTCATTGTATTTGGCCATCTATTTTATTCTTCTTGTTAACACTCAGGCCAGGCAGTTTCATGCATCCTTGCTTATATTCAGCAAGACTGCAATCATCTCCACTTTAGGCAGTGTGTTTCCCAAAGAGATTGATTCCTTCCAAATTGTACATAATTGTAGAATTCAATGCTTAGCTTCCTCCTCTGGGATTCTTTCCTGTCAAACAGTTATGATATGGATCATGATTGAATTTGCCAAAGGAAACTTTATTTGGAGCAAATGGGAATGTCAAAACATTTTATTTTAAAAAGTGGATAAAATAACTGTAAGGGGCAAAACCCTATAATGGGTACCAGAAAATATAAATGGACAATCCAAACCACAAAATGCAGCATAGGAATATAAGAGTGGGACAGGAAGATGCCATTTTCTCTACATGTTACAAAAAGCCCAAAGTGCTTCAAACTCATACTGGGAGAGTATTTTTGTAAGACCTGCATGTAATATTACAATATATTTGAGCATATGTTGAATCATTTTGATCAACATTCAGATGTTATACTTGATAAGTTACCAGATTTAGTATTCAGTGGGCATATTGTTATTCTGTTCATGTACTGTACAAGACTATCCGAAGATTCCTTATATCCATGCAACTCAGTGGTTGCAGGGAAATGGGTGCAAGGTAGGAAAGTTTAATTTAAGCTAAATAGCTGAACTGCAGGATCCAGGAAATGGACGGTGAATATTGACTGTAGGAAAAGATAGGCAGCAGCAGCGCGGGGGGTGTGCGGCGGCACGCGCGCGCACAGCGGCAGCACAGGGGGCGTGCGGTGGCGCGTGCATGCATGGTAGCGGCAGCAGCGGCTGCCGCTGCCACCGTGCACGCGCGCGCCGCCGCTTCCGGGTGGTGTGGCGACACACCACGCTGTGTGTGGTGACACACTTTTGTGTCACGACACACAGTTTGGAAAGCTCTGCTGTAATTACACCGTTCAAGTTTATCAGGTCTAGTGAAGTTATTCTCCACTCCCTCTTTCCAGAGCACAAGAAGGAAAACGGAGAGGGGAATCTTATTTTTGCCTGACACTTTTTTGATGATTTTCCAAATCCTGAAGTGAGAATTCAGTTTTCTTTCAATTTGCTTTCAATTTTAAAATGGCCCTTATCCAGTCCATCTTTATCACACCCAAGCCAGCAGACAAAACCAGGTAACTGTTTTTCCCCCTCTCCTCTGTATATCCCTTTTTAAGGTTTAAGTTTTTAAGCCTCTGTGTTAACCACCTAACAGTTAAATACCAGGAAATTTCCTGATTGCTCTGCATGCCATTAGTCCAAATATTATTTAATATATTATATTTATTGGTTATTAATATTGTTTCATTTTTGATTTCTTGAACATATAACCTATAACCTTTCAGTTTGGTGTTGAAAGAACTGGCACTGTTGGCAGCCCTAGTCTTTTATAAATCTATAACCATACCCTTGTATCTTGCCCATCTTGCTTTTACAGGGATACTTTTTGCCACCTGAAGTCATCAGAAATATAGAAAGATCCCATCATATTTTCTACATAAATATGCCATAGCTTTCACCCTTTAACCTATAGGTATTTTGGTATCTATCTTTGAAAAAGTAGTAAATGTTCTCCTGGTTTTGGTTAGATCCTGAATCTAACCTAAGACTCCCGTATATGTAGTGCAAAATACAGATCACCATTAAATGGTGGCAAAGAGGGACAACATCTGTTTTCTGCCATTAGTAGTTGCTAATAATATGTAAGTAATTTTGCACTCCAGCTATGATAGCCCTAGTCTAATCCACCCTAATGCTCAACTGAAATGGTGCTGCCACCTTAGTGAAAAAGGTAAAGATGGAGATAATGAAACAAGGTGGTGTAGCAGTCTAAAAATACCCAGGTGCAACTTATTTCCAGCTAAAAGATAGCCTATGGTTTTCAGGATGGTGCTCTTCTGGAAAGCATCTCTTTCATGATTCTTTTGCTGAAATGGGATTGGTGCAAAAAGAAAAAGTAGAATGCTGAGCAGCTGCTACTCAAAAACATATCTATTCATCAGACAAAATTGCCACAGTAATTTGGGATAACAGCATAATAGCAGAAAGCCAGAGAGGATCAGTGTTTCCTGCTCTAACATTAAATGTTCAGCCTGTTGCGTAGCTGTAGGAGATAATATCAGCCCATGATAAATTAAAGTCCAAGTCTACTCTCATTATCTCTTCCCTGAAGTGATATTACCACAGTGGAAACCCTCATGCACTGCCTCTGAGGAATCCAGGTTAGGGCAGAAAAATCATTGGTAGCACAGTAAGAAATAATACATGGTTGCACACAAATGACACTAGATACCCAGAGGCCCTGTAGAAGAAAAGCCCGTCTAAACCACACATGAAACAGACTGATGTTTGGAGGTAAACATAGGAATGAAATAGAAACATATCTCTCTTGTTCAAGGCAGATATCAGGCATTCATTCTTGCAATTATTTATATTCTAATTGTTAAGGTACAAATGTGTTCAAAGCATCTTTTAGAAAATTTCAAAATACATTTTGAAGAAAACACAATAATCCTTTCTACCAGGCAGTTATAGTGGTAAATAGTCATGTGGTCATGAGAAATGCCGGGCTGGATGAATCACAAGCCGGAGTTAAGATTGCCGGGAGAAATATCAACAACCTCAGATATGCAGACGATACCACCCTAATGGCAGAAAGTGAAGAGGAACTAAAGAGCCTCTTGATGAGGGTGAAAGAGGAGAGTGCAAAAGCTGGCTTGAAACTCAACATTAAAAAAACCCAGATCATGGCATCTGGTCCCATCACTTCCTGGCAAATAGAAGGGGAAGAAATGGAAGCAGTGACAGATTTTATTTTCTTGGGCTCCAAGATCACCGCAGACGGTGACTGCAGCCATGAAATTAAAAGACGCTTGCTCCTTGGAAGGAAAGCTATGGCAAACCTAGACAGCATATTAAAAAGCAGAGACATCACCATGCCGACAAAGGTCCGTATAGTTAAAGCTATGGTTTTCCCAGTAGTAATGTAGGCTGTGAGAGTTGGACCATAAGGAAGGCTGAGCACCGAATAATTGATGCTTTCGAGCTGTGGTGCTGGAGAAGACTCTTGAGAGTCCCTTGGACTGCAAGGAGGTCAAACCAGTCAATCCTAAAGGAAATCAACCCTGACTGCTCATTGGAAGGACAGATGCTGAAGCTGAAGCTCAAATACTTTGGCCACCTAATGCGAAGAGAGGACTCACTGGAAAAGACCCTGATGCTGGGAAAGACTGAAGGCAAAAGGAGAAGGGGACGGCAGAGGATGAGATGGTTAGATAGCATCACCGATGTAATGAACATGAATTTGAGTAAACTCCGAGAGACAGTGGAGGACAGGAAGGCCTGGCGTGCTATGGTCCATGAGGTCACGAAGAGTCGGACACGACTAAACGACTGAACAACAACAACAACAACAACAACAACAACAACAACAACAACAGTCCTGTGGGAGTGGAAAGTAACAATCCAGATAAATGAGGCTCTATGATCTTCACCAACTTACTCCCTGGTTTTCTTTATACAGACTGGGTTTTTTTCTTGCAAAGGTGCCATCTGGGTAGAGTTTTGAGGAAGATGTCCAGGATATTCCTCAGTAAAATAAAATTCTTGAAATGTTTCAAATGTAATTTCTTAGAAAAAAATATACATATAGTAAATAAATTGAATGGGCTCTACTCATCTTGGATCAGAGAACGTGATTAGTTTTACTTCAGTTCATACTGTATCCATGACAGTTATTGTTCCATTTTCCTCAAATAACCAAGTTGAGGTGCCTCAGTAATGTAAACTTATTTAGTATGCATGTTAATTTCCTTTAGATGACCAGAATTCCTTCAGCTTTGCCACGTTCCTTAGCATATGGGGGCTTGTGGAAGGAGCAGCAACAGAGACTACCTCCAAAACCTTTTCTGTGCCTTACATGATAGCAAAATGCTGATGACAATCTGTGTGCATGTGCATTTCAAAACACTTATCCCCCCCTCCTCATTTTAATGCACCTAATCATGAAATGTGAGAAATGATCTTGATTAGGGTTCAAAAGGTCTCAAATTTGTTTCCAAGCTTAACTCAAAGTGCTGGTTTAACTTTTAAAGGATTCTAATGCCTATGAGATACGACTCAGAGCAGGTCAAGAGCTGCTTTTTGTCTTACTATGACCATAAATGGAGATCATGCTTTATGTCCTGATAACATCAGAGGGTGAAGTGATGACGAAGAACAACTGCTTTTTGATCATGACATCTAAGCTATTAATATCCTTCCATTGGATGACTGATATAGCCGTATATCACAGGGCTTTAGGTGGTCTGCAAAGGCTTTTTCTCATCATGCCTTTGATGTTCATTAATTTGATTTGCTGTTGAGTTGCAGTTGATAATTATCTTGCTGAATTTCAGTTTCTGCTATTCCTATTTAACTTCTTTCATAGAATCATAAAGTGGGAAGACGACATTTAAGCCACTTAATCAGTGCAGAAAACCAAATTAAAGCATCCCTGACAGTTGCCTGTTCATCCTCTGCATGAATCTATTCTGTGCTAGGGAAGCTCACCACCTCTCTCTCTCTCTCTCTCTCTCTCTCTCTCTCATAATTCAAAATCCTGCATTTTTGGGCTGTAGAGAACTGGTCATAACTTTCTTTTGTTGGCACCTCTTCAAATCCTTGAAAAATTCATGATATCCCACTTCAGTCTTCTCAAGAGAAGAATGCAGTTTTAAAACAATATTTAAAATATTTAAACAAACCAACTAACCTCCTCCCTTGCTAAATAGCTGCAGCAACATCTGGGTAAAGTAGCAGTTTCTCATTCTCCTGTGCTTGATTGCTTGATCCTCCTGGGTTGGATCTCCTTCATTCTGAACTGTCTGGTCCAGTCTGTTTCTCCTCTTGGCTCTTTGAGCCTCAATCTTTTCCCAGTTAACTCACTGAGCATTTTTCCGGCTTGCAAAAACCTGCCAGCCTTTCTCTCAGCTGGCTAAGCATTGCTAACTGATTCCCTTGCATCTTCCAAGCTGTTCCTCTGCAATGTTATTTGCAGGGAGTGGAACCCTGGGTGGGCAGAGTGCAGTAGGGGCAAAATTCTCAATATCCTTACTGACTCCATGCTGTCTAACAACCCCCTTTGTATGTCTCCCTTAATCTCAATCCTGTCTGCTCTTTCTGGAGGTTCCTCTTCCCCTTGATTTTAAGTTCTTCCAGTTACAGACCTGTGCAACCAAATTTCATACTACCACATACCTTGCTAGCAATCTCCTATTAGTTAGTACCAAACTTTAACTCCTCTGCTTAATTTTCATTCTAAAACTTCTAGGTTGCACAAGGTTTTCATTTAGGATTAAAGGAATGTGGATGTCTACCATACAATACAAAATTGTAATATGATACTATTTCCCCAAACTATACATTTTCTACCCTTGAAACAAATCTTTATTGCTTAGCAGCCAAATATTTTGTCATTCCATCCTATTCCGGTCAGACATGAACCAGTGTCAAATCCTGCAGAGGCCTACAGCTAAAGCAGCAGGATTCATGAGCAGTCAAAATTGACTTTCATTGCTCCCAGCTATAAAATCACTGGCTGGTGCAGCCAGAGCACTCAGACTTCCTTACAGAGACAGCACAACCCTTCATCTTCAAACTGTTAATGTACAATGAAGGGTAAAGTCATCACATTGCATTAGTACTGTCTTGAACATGAACAGAGCTTCCTGACAGATTCCATGCAGCAATAAGGGGATCCATTCAGCAGTAAAAGGTAAAGGTTCCCCCCGCACATTTGTGCAGTCATGTCTGACTCTAGGGGCCGGTGCTCATCTCCATTTTTTAGCCGAAGAGCCAGCGTTTTCCGAAGACGCTTCCATGGTCATGTGGCCGCATGACACGCGGGCCGCATGACACGCGCGGAACGCCGTTACCTACCCACCAAAGTGGTACCTATTCATCTACTTGCATTTGCATGCTTTCGAATTGCTAGGTTGGCAAGAGCTGGAGCTAGTGCGGGAGCTCACTCCGTACACAGGGCTAGGGATTCGAACCTCCGAACTTGCAATCGACAAGCCTCGCATCTTACCCGCTGAGCCACCACACCCCTTCTCCCATTTAGCAGAGTTAGTGCAAATTTTTACATGACATAACAGAGTCCTCATTCATGTTATATTGGAGGTAGACACAGCTGGTACTACTTTAAATATCTGGCCAAGCACTTTATAACTGCTTGGGTGAATATTACTTGACTGGCCATTTGTGTGTATCTCAAGCTACAGTAGGCTTCCACCCAAAATAACATTTTCTATGCCAATTTCTCCCATATCTTCTACAACACTGAATAAATAAGCAATCACATGTACAGTGCATTATAGCACATGAGTTTATCATGTACTACAATGTCAACTTTTTGCCAGTTGTTTGTTAAATAATATTGGCATGCCCAGCAGTGGCAAACCTAGAATATTTGATGCCCAGAGAGGAGCAGGGGGCTGAGAAGCAACTACAAGATCCAGGCTGCCCAACCACAGTACTACCAGCCCACCCTGATCCTTCTCCATCACTGAGCGCATTGCTGACCACCAAACAGCTGATTGACATGCTGGCAGCAGCAACACAACTTCAAACCTGCCATTGACACTCTGGATAGCCTCTTCAAACAATGCACCCCTTATTGCCTGCCACTAGGGCAGACCATCCCCACTGCTCTCCCCTTGTTATGTCCCTTGGTATGCCATATGATGACCAATGTTATTTATATAATTTTTAAAATGCTTGGGTAACTATCATTGGCCTGAAGCTTGAGAACATGCTGATCTAAAGCTTTCTTTGGTATCCAGTACATGCATTCTGACCTATGTGGGCTTTTCTTTGTTGTTTGGAAAATATTGTTTAGAGGTCAAAGAGTCTTGATAAATACTATATATACCTCCAGTTGTATGTATGTATGTATGTATGTATGTACAGTATGTATGTATGTGTGTGTGTGTGTGTGTGTGTGTGTGTGTGTATGTATATATATATATATATATATATATATACACACACACACATACACACACACACACACACATACACACACACACACACACACACACACACCTCTCCATATATACCTCAAGAAGACCCAGAAGAAGAACAACTGGAAGTGCAGCCAACACCTGAAGCTGGAATGACACTGCCACCCCCTCCATTACAGAGCACAGCAGTTGATATGAGGCAAAAGATCATGGATAAACTAGCTACAGTCAACTCTGAAGACTCAAGGCTCAGTGGAGAAGTACAATCAGATAGTATGCTACAAGATGCCAACAGAGCCCTCACGACAATCCCTACTACCACTATAACTCAAACCAATGAACTGGTATGCACTACAGCCACTGTAATCCTGGAGACGCTTGGCTACATGTTCAAGAAGAAAAGCAGTACATACCCGCCCTGGAAAATGATGTTGGAGGCTAAGATCAAGGCAACTCAAAGAGAAGTTAGTCAGCTGGTAGAACTACAGAAGGGTGTGGAGATTAAGGATAAGACTCGGCTACTTAAAAAATACAAGGGCCTGACTCCATCTGAAGCCCTAGACACTGCTAAACAAAGGCTCACAGCACTGGCTACCAGGCTAAGGAGATACACTAGAGAAGCAGAGGCCAAGAAGATAAATGCCCTGTTCACCAAAGAACCATCCAAGGTGTACTCCCAGCTGCAGTGCAACAGCACAGTAACAACAGAGCCACCAACAGCAGAAACGGAGCAGTAGTGGAAGAACATATGGGAGAAAGAGAAGACACATAACACCAGTGCAAAGTGGCTGCAGGACCTGAGAGCAGACCACAGAAATCTCCCAGAGCAGGAACCAGTCACCATCACAGTAGCAGATATCCAACAGCATGTCAAGAACATGAAGAGCTGGACAGCACCTGGCCCAGACATGATCCACACCTACTGGCTAAAGAAACTAACAGCAGTGCATGAACGCCTAGCAGCACAGATGAACCAGCTGCTAGCAGCAGGCTCCCACCCAGACTGGCTAACACAAGGTAGGACAGTGCTGATCATGAAAGACCCCAGCAACACCGTCCAACTACTGGCCAAGTCAGTAGGTCAGAAGGGCATTGGGAACAACACCAGAGGCTCCAAATACCAGTTGCTCATAGACAGAGCAGTTCCCCGAGACTCAAGGTCTAGACCAGAGCTTTCCAAACTGTGTGTCGGGACACGTTAGTGTGTCAGCTGCAGTGTCTGGGTGAGTCGCGGCTGCTGCTGCCTCCGAGCCCTGCCAGGATTCCACGCAGGTCCTAGTGCCTGCCTTGTGCCTTGCTGCCTCCAAACCTGCTGTGATTCCGCACAGGTCCTAGTGCCTGCCTTGTGCCCTGCTGTAAGAGTGTGTCGTGAAATGATGCATGTCTAAAAAGTGTGTCACCAACATGAAAAGTTTGGAAAGCTCTGGTCTAGACAGACCAATCTGAGCACAGCGTGGATTGACTACAGGAAAGACTACGACTCAATGCCACACACATGAATCTGTGAATGCTTGGCGCTATACAAAGTCAACAGGACACTAAGGACCTTCCTCAAGAACTCAATGGGACTGTTTATTTATTTATTTATTTAATAGATTATTTATTATTCACATTTCTATCACCGTCCATCTCCCCCAAAAGGGAGATTAAAACCATACAAACATAAAATTACAATCAATGACCAATATAAAAAGAGAATAAATAAATAAACCAAGGTGATGCACTATCCCCACTGGTGTTCTGCATGGGCTTGAACCCCCTCAGCCAGATTATCACAATAACTGGATACAGATACCAGGTGGAGTGGAACTACCATCAGCCACCTCCTCTACATGGATGACATCAAGCTGTATGCTAAGAGTGAACAAGACATCAACTCACTGATCCACCTGACACGGATCTACAGTGAGGACACTGGGATGTCATTCGGACTAGAGGAGTGTGGCCGGATGGTAGTAAAGAGAGGGAAGGTAGTTAAGACTGATGGGGTGGAACTACCAGCAGGCCACATAGCAGACATACAGACCAGCTACAAGTACCTTGGTATCCCACAGTCACATGGGAACCACGATGAGGAGGCAAGGAAGACAGCAACATCCAAGTACCACCAAAGGATAAGACAGGTCCTGAAGAGCCAGCTCAATGGGAAGAACAAGATCCATACCATTAACATGTATGCCCTGCCAGTCATCAGATACCCTGCTGGTATAGTGAGCTGGCCAAAGGAGGACATGGAGGCTGCTGATGTGAAGACCCAGAAGCTCCTCACAAGGTACGGAGGCTTTCACCCCAAGTCCAACACCCAGAGACTGTACACCAGGTGGAAAGAGGGTGGGCAGAGTCTGGTAAGTGTCAAAGCCACTGTCCTGGATGAGACCCAGAGCATCCAGGAGTACATCAGTAAGATGACACCTAAAGTTGAGCTGCTGAGAGAATGCCTGAAGCAGCAGCAGACTTGGAAGGAAGATCAAGCAGAGAAAGTGCCATGGCAAGACAAGACCCTGCATGGGATGTACCATCGACAGATAGCTGAGGTGGCTGACATTGGGAAATCCTACCCGTGGCTGGAAAGGGCTGGACTAAAAGACAGCACTGAGGCACTGATCAGAGCAGCACAAGAACAGGCACTAAGCACCCGATCCATAGAAGCAGGGGTCTACCACACTAGACAGGACTCAAGGTGCAGACTGTGCAGAGAAGCCTCAGAGACAGTCCAACACATAGTGGCAGGGTGTAAGATGCAGGCAGGAACAGAATACACTGAACAGCACAACCAAGTAGCTGGCATTGTGTACAGGAACATCTGCACAGCGTATGGGCTAGACCCTCCAAAGTCCATATGGGAGATTCCACAGAAGGCTGTGGAGAATGACAGGGCTAAGATCCTGTGGGACTTCCAGATCCAGACAGACAGGCAGGTACTGGACAATCAACCAGACATTGTGGTAATAGACAAGGACCAGAAGACATTGGTGGTGATAGATGTAGTGGTGCCAAGTGACAGCAACATCAGGAAGAAGGAATATGAGAAGCTGGAGAAGTACAAGCACCTGAAGGAGGAAGTAGAGAGGATGTGGAAAGTGAAGGCCAAAGTGGTCCCAGTGGTGGTAGGAGCACTCGGGGCTGTGAGTCCTAAGCTGGGAGAGTGGCTCCAACAGATCCCAGGAACAACATCAGAGCTCTCTGTCCAGAAAAGTGCAGTGCTAGGAACAGCTAAGATACTGCGCAGAACCCTCAAACTCCCAGGCCTCTGGTAGAGGACCCAAGGTTGAGGAAGACCCATACCACCCATAGGGGTGAGAAGGGATTTTTTTTTTACACACACACACACACACACTACTTTGGTTCCAATGTACACACTTTTAAAATAAAAAAATAAAAAAGCTTTCATGCATTTTTAGTGCCAGATGGAATAAGAGACTGATAAGGAACCATCCTAGAAATGATGGAGAAAGCAACAGTTGCTTATTGGGGTGCTTGCCCCATTAATCTATAAAACTGGGTATTTTCATAGAATCCTATAATCAAAGAATCTGGAAGTGTTAGTCATGTTCTCAAGTCCACCCCTCTGCTCAGTGCAGGAATGCCAACAAAAGCATCCCAGACAGATGGCTGTTTGGTCTCTGCTTGAACATGTCAAAAGTTATGGAAACTATCCCCTTTTTGGTGATCATCTCCCCTGTTGAACTGGTCTTAGTATCCGGGGGGAAATGCTAACATTCAACTGGAAGCTGCTTTTTCATATCTGTCTCAAACGAAGGCAGATAAGAGCAATCAACATGGCTCCTCCTCATCCTCCTCCTCCTCCTCCTCCTCATCATCACCATCATCATCATCATCATCATCTTTTAAATTCATATGCTGCCTGGGTCCCAGAGACTCTGGGTGGTTCCGCTTCAGTCCCCAAATTAAAGAAGATGCTATAAAAATCATAAATGATAAATATAATGGAAACACCCATCATATATCTATAACTGTATGTCTCCCTGCTTCTCTGTCATCTCTCTACTGTACTTATTTATATAGAAAGACACAAATATGGGCCAAGTACTATGATGCCTCTGCTTATTGTAATATCCAGGTGATATAGAAGTTGATGCAGGATTCACCAATCTGGATATCACCCTGATGTGTTGACTTCAATTCCCAAAATTCTTAGCAAGCATCATGGCTAGCTGGGAAATTCTGGAAGCTGACATCCACATATCTGAAGAGCACCCAGGGGGAAAAAGTTAATTTAGCTGCTTCCTCTTGCAGAAGTATATTGTATCAGTAAGTTACCTCAGAGTTCCATATAATGTACCTTGGTTCCCCCTTGTCTTCTAGACATAATTTTAGATTTAGGTAAATTAAAATTAGAATCATCCACTATGTCCCTTGCAATGCCTAGAGCTCTGGTCAGCAATTAGCTTCCTGTGAAAGCACTGGACTTATAAACATACATATGTCCTAGAATGCCATTCATAAAATACAATATTGCTCTTCAGCCAAATAGAACCCTCAGAGCAGCTTACATTCAAGAAAAAAATAATAAGCAGGAAAGTCATAAAACAATTAATGACATTGACTGTAGCAATGCAAAAAGAGAGAAAAAAACACTATCCCCAAACTAATAGGCCAATACAGGAACTTAAGGTAGCGCCATAGAAAATGCATTCATGGAAAAGAGGGTTTTTGGGTTTTGGTTTTCTTCATGGAAATACATAAGGAAGGTCAAGGAATGCAGAGCTTTTCAAGACATGGAGCTCTTCTGGGAGCTGCTGACAAAAAGGTCCAGTAGTATAATTCTGTCATCCACATCTCTCAGGTTAAATATGTAGAAAGACCTCTTTTGCTGACCTTACCAGAAGGAAGTGATCCTTCATATTCCCTGAGAAGGCTTAATGTCATGGTTTTAAAAGTCACAAACAACACCTTAAATGACCCAGAAATAAAGAATGCCTCCAGTTTTTTAGAGGTAGGGGACGTTACTGGCAAGCAGTTTTGCATCATGCCTGAATGCATCCCCCCACTCTTCTGCTTGCCACTAGCTAACAATCCCTTTTTCCCCATCCCCTGTTTCTGAGTCATTACTTGATTACAAGCCTGCAGGTAGGGCTTATCATTTATTTATTTATTTTATTTATTTATTTATCCAACTTATATCACCGCCCATCTCCCCCCATAGAGGGGGGAGATTCTCTTTGTTTAATCTGTACACTGCCTATATAAAATAGAGCTATAACTTCTAAGTTCCGCAGTGGCACAGAATCTTCAGTAGAACAGGTGAGTCACTTCAAAATATATAAGGCAGAGCTTTCCAAACTGTGTGTCGCGACACAAAAGTGTGTCGCCACACACAGTCTGGTGTGTCGCCACACAACCCGGAAGCGCTGATCATCATCAGCGCTTCCGGGTTTTCCCGCGGCGACACACCAACTACAGCGCGCAAAACCCGAAAGCAGCAGCAGCGCTTCCGGGTTTTTGCGTGCTGCCACACTTCTGGGTTTTCCCGCGGCGACACACCAACGCCGGTTGGTGTGTCGCCGCGGGAAAAACTTTGGAAAGCCCTGATATAAGGGTTCAGTCTGATGTGTAGTTATATTGGCAAGGACCTGAATTAACTACAATGCTCCTAATTTCTAATGCATATGAGCAACAGAATACAGAATACAGCTAAATTGGTTGTCCTTAAATATTTAGTTTTTTTGTGGAGAAAACAGTTATCTACTTTATATGTGTGGTAGGATATAGGAGAGACTAGCTAGATATATCATCAAGACATTGATGTTTGAAAAACACTGATTAAAAAAGCCAATTCTGCTAACTTCTCCTCAGCAGCTTTCTGCCATTAATATTCATGGCAGATCTCAATAAAATTGCAAGTAATAGTGCAGGAAGTATGACCCAGACCAAGTATATTCTTCCCTTTGAACAGGATTTTATGAGCGATTCATCTGATATTCACAAATTCAGCATCATGAACTTCCTTAAGTTTGATGGACCATCCATCTATCTTGATATAACAGCAGAGGAGTTAGTGCTCAGTTTGCTACTCAGACATCATATAGTTCATATATTTTCACTGTCTTATCATCTCTTCCTGAAGGAGGAACCACCTAGGCCCAGCCTTCTTTGTCCCATAAGTGCTTATTGCTCCTGTTTGCTCAAATTCTCACAAAATCCTGCCCATGATGGATAAGTAGGCATTCATACTACCCTAGTTGCTCCAAATATCTGAAGTGTATGTGCAAAATAGCAAGAATGGAAAGGAGAATTAATGCAAGAAAGAAGAAATGGTGCATTAATAGGAGGGAGGCTATTTAACATTCTTGGAACTCTTTCTCCTTGAGATTCCTAAGAATAGAGGAGAGGGGGATAAACTTTCAATTTCTAGTTCCTATCATACAAATAGATTTCAAAACAAAGTACATGTACATAGCTTTGATTGTACTTCATTATACTGTTTTATATTAGTTGTATATTCTCATTGTCTGATTAATTTATTTATATTTTTGAGAATATTTTATTTTTGGTAGCTTTCTCTCTTTTGTAGTCAATATTCTTAGTACTTTGGGGGGTTGTTGCTGCTTTTTAAATAGATAGATATAGATGATAGATATAGATGATATAGATATAGATATAGATATAGATATAGATAGAGATAGAGATAGAGATAGAGATAGAGATAGAGATAGAGATGATAGAGATAGAGATAGAGATAGAGATAGAGATAGAGATAGATGATATAGATAGATTAATTAGACCTATTAATCAACTTGTCTTTAATTTCACTCAAGCTGTTGTAACAAGCTGTATTAGAAGACAAAAATCTAACAACTGAAATTTTAATTCTTCTCAAACTGAGATTATCTCTGACTATTTGAGAGTTATTTAAAACAAATATAATGAATAAAATATTGCAAATATTACAAAAAGCAATTACTTTTGTACAAATAATTTGTCTGTAATTCAAAACAATAATCTATAATAAATGTATATTTATTGTATTTATAATGGTATTGTATTTTAATTGTGTTTTTTGCTGTAAACCGCCCAGAGTCCCTCCTCGGGGGGAGATGGGCGGTGATAGAAATTCAATAAATAAATAAATAAATAATCAAATAATCTTTCCCAAATATATACTGAAATTGCATTATGAGAATTTTAGAAAGTAAAAGCTATTATCCTGTATCTAGGAGCATCTTTCACTGAACTCAGTGGGATTTGGTACTGAGCAAACATCCATGACATCAGCACCTGGCATTCTCATGTCAACTGTATCTCCCCGCCTTATTGATTTTTCCAGTTCAGCTCTCTGAGCAGGGCAAGAACACCCTGGATTTTCTACAATGCCCTGGTCTGCTTTGACAAGAACATTTGCTAGATTAACCCTATCTCATTTTTTTTTATCAAGTAACTTCCTTTGTAAATGGGAGTGCTGTAGACATAATATATCTTGATTTCAGCAAACCATTTGACAAAGTACCTCATTATAAGGGTGGTCTGGATGGTGTGACAATTCAGTGAATATATAGCTGAGTACTTGCATACTCAGAGAGTATTTATTATATTTAAATAAGTATGGAGTGGGATGTTACAAGGTTAAGTCCTGAGTCTTGTACACTTAAAGATTTTTATTAATGAAGTGAGTGAGGAAGTAGAGGAGATGCTTATCAAATCTGCAGATGAAACAAAATTGGGTGGCATAGCTGATTCCAAAAGGTAGAAATACAGTTCAAAATGGTATTGATGTGAATTACAAATAGCAGAATGCAATTGAACAAACACATATGCAGATTTTTCACTTAGGACACAAAAATCAAATGCACAGGTATTGAATTGATGATATTTGCCTTGGCACTTGTGAAAGAGATCATTGAATAGTTGAATACAAACTAAACATGAAGAATGTCATGTAGCTGCCAAAATGCAAATACAGTTTTAAGCTACATCAACAGGAGTATAGTTTCCAAATCACAGGATGTAAAAACTGCTTCCCCCCCCCCCCCGTTGTCCAGTCCCCACTTTCAGCAATGAGAATGGTCAAGGGACTAATATAGAACTCCTAGGAGGAGAGATGAAAGGAACTGAGAAATCCAGTTATCTGCAGAGCGGAGCCCCTGAAGGCCTGTAATGACTCATGGGTGACAACAGCCACCCCTCCTGCCCTCCCCTGGGCTCTTGGCTGGTGCAGAACCTGAAACTCGGGTGAACACATTTCCAAGAGGGGGACCACCACCACCTCAAGCCCGACCAGATCTCGGTAAGACATGCCAGGTCAGCATCCTCCTCCAAGATAAGATCATGGATGAGGGCAGCTTTGTTACACACCAAGCTGGCATTCAAAATCAACAGCTGGAGTCCAGGGCTACCAAGGATTCAATTGCCAGGCACAGAGGGTAGAAGCTGAAGGCCAGAAAATAAAAAAGTTATTCTCTGCTTTGATTTCTATTAAATATTGCCCACTGTATTTCCTCATAAACATCTAATTGTATCTCATTCTGATAAAAACAAAAAAGGTAAAGCCATGTGCATTTTTCCTTTGCTAGATTATGAAAATAGGTGCTCCATTTTCCTGGAATGATGCTTCTGCTCCAGAACTGAATCAAATCCAAGTACCCTTAAAACCTATGAGGAAGATGGGCTAATTTCCAAGATTCACATTCCAGCCCTGGAAGCAGCTTTTGGCCACTTCTACAACATTACAGGGGCACGATAGCTCAACGGTTAAGACGCCAGGCTTGTTGATCAGAAGGTTGAAAGTTCGGATGTTGGAGACCCTAGACCCGCTTGATGGAGTGAGCTCCCGCACTTGCCCCAGCTCTTGCCAACCTAGCAATTCGAAAGCATACAAATGCAAGTAAATAAATAGGTACCACTTTGGTGGGATGGTAACAGCATTCCACGTGTCATGCTGGCCACATGAACGTGGAAGCGTCTTTGGACAACGCTGGCTCTTCGGCTAAGAAAGAGATGAACACCGCCCCCTAGAGTTGGACACGACTGTTTACCTTTACTTACAACATTGCAACACACACAGAAAAGTGCTTTGTCAATCTGGCCCCCTGGCCCCTCTCTGCAAACACCACTGTGGACTCCCATAATAATATACATACCAGTTTCCAGTCTTGTTCTACAGTTGTAGTTAACTGTGCCATTTATACTGGCAGAAACAGGGTAGATTTTGTTCCCTGAAGAGTTATGCTACCTTGATCCAAATTTCTTGGCACGTGTGGTGATTGGTTTGCAGCTAAATCTGTTCCTGTAGTAAGATGAGAGGAATAATTAACCTAGAGTAGGTGGCCTGGAGGTGAGGCAGGCAGATTAGATAAATAGCCCTAATATACATTCAGACTGTATATATTGAGGTGCTGTTTCTGGAAGTGTAATATCAGATGTGAAAATCTCAACCTTGCACATTTTAAATAAATATCAGCAGAAATCCTAATGAACATCTCTCTTCCAGCTGTGGTGGAAGCCTATAGGAAGTGTGTATAATTTAGAGTACAACCCAGAAGGAATTTGTGGGTTTCAACTGCCAAACTGGATCTGCTCATAGGGATTGAAGGAGAGAAATAAGAATAAGAGACTGAAACCCTTACTCAAATGTTTGGTTAAAAATCACACAAGTTGTCAGTGGAGACATGAAGATGGGAGCTGTAAATTTTCATCTGATCTGGCATCTCATTCTCCTTTTACTTTTTGTTTCTTTCCTCTTAGAAATAAAAGCAGGGGGGGGTTACTTCTGAATATATAATTGCCCTGAGACATCTATGTTTTCCTAGGCAACCCCTTTCACAACAATCAATTTGCAAGGCACACAAACCAGCATCATGTGTCTCGGATGCCTCAGCCTTAAAGCCACACTGGAAAAAAATGTATCATACTGTTACTGTACATAATAAAAGTAAGCTCACCATGTCATGTATGATACCATGATGATGTGCATCCTCCTGACAAATGCAAAGATTATTTCATCATTACACATCTGCTCAGATGTGTGAACATCAGGTGGTGCCAACATCGAATAAAATAAATAAATTGAAAGTAAAGAGGAGGTGGTAGTGACAATGAAATACTTTATAATAATGAGAAAACAATTCAGATATACTGGACAGTTTGGATCAGGTCTGATTGAATTCAAATTGCCTATTAAATTAGATATTCAATCCAAGTAAACAGTTTTGAAAATCAAATGAATTGATTCATCTTTTATCCATTTGATTCAATAATATGATCTGAATAATCAAGCCAGTTCAAAAAGACGATTCAATCAAATTACCTTTAAATCAAATTTCCGAACTCAATCTTGCATGGTCCTACTGAACATCTTTTAAATGATAGCTACTTATTATCTCCAGATAGTTCAATATCTTCAAATATGAGAAAGAGTGAGCTATTTCTTGTCTGTAAAATATAGATTTATTAATTTTCCCTTCAATTATTTAATAGAGGGTCTTGTAGTACAGTGTTAATGCTACATATTTAAATATAGATCACACAATATGATTTTGAAAAGACCACAGACTACCTCCATCCTTAATTTCAAACTCTGTATCATGAACAATTGATGGAAAGAGAAGTCTGTATGTTCCCTTTTCCAATTTTCACTCATTGGCCCTATTCATATGTCCTGTTTAACCACATTCCAGCTTGTGTGAACTCAGTAACTCAGTCATTTCCAAATTTGACCTAAAAAACTCAATCCATCTAATGCTAATTTTATGTTGTCTTATCTTATTTGGGTCAGGCCATGTCAAATGAGTTTGAAGCAGAGAATTAAATTTAGACTAACCCTCCTTTCTAGACACTGGAAGGAGAAGAACAGACTGAAACCTAGAGTGTCTCTCTCCATAAAATCTAGACTGCTCTAGCTGCTTTCCTCTGTGTTGTGTGTGTTCACTATCCCCATAGGCTTCTGGGATAGTAAAACTGAAGCAGAAAGGGGGTAGGTCACCATGCATTTAAGTTATCTGGGAGAAATAGCAGACTCAAACAGCCATATCATATGAAAATGATCAATCAGTGGAAATTATGGGCACAGATCCATTACCATTCTCAGTCATCACCAAAAATAATTGTTAGCATTTCTTCTTTTTTAAATCTGTTTTGGTATTAATATTCATTTACCATGTCTTTTGCTTTAATGTTGTAGTATCCTTTCTGATATTTTAGTTAGTAAAGTTTAACTAATTCTACTTGCCAATGCTGTTTTTCAGTGGGTTGAAAATACTGTGATGTTGTGTGTGTGCATCTGTGTATTATATATAGATATATAGATATATTCATATATAGATATACAGTATGTATGTGCGCATACATATCCACAAGTAAATCCTGTTTAATTCAGTGGAATCTAATCCCTTGTAAATTTGTATAGGATTGTAAAAAACAGAAAATATAAAGTATGTTGACTAGACTCAACTCTGTAGCCATGAGATAAAACGGCTTTTCTCCAGAAAGTTCTCATGATCTATGGATTCTCAAAGCTGGATATATTTTTATTGCTTGTATATAATGTATGAGATAAGAAAATATATTATAGTGGGTAGGATGGGGAAGCAATATTAAATAATTTACCAGATCTCCTCCTCTGGGATCTGTTAGTTTGTCCCTCTAAAATTTTAATATCTTCTTGGCTATGATATGCCTTTCCCTTAGAAAGAGCTAATCTATTGTTTATAGATTAAATAGATAGGCCATTAAAGTTATAAATATAACAAAATACACTAAGAAGCAAAGTCTGGCCCTTATATTGTCTTTATGATCATTTCATTTTGCTCTCTTTCATTTTTTCAAGGAGATCAAAAAGTCAACAATGGCCATAGTGGCAACAAAATGAGCTGTGCTGCCCTGGGGAAAAGATATGTGCATATATGTATGGCAATGTAATGTTTTCAGAAACAGCTTTGAACTATTTTACCTCCAAAGATGCTGAAATTATTTATAAGGAAATATTGCACTTTTTTTTTTGCCTCTCTTACCACAGGAAAAAAAAATACAATGAAACCTAGCCAGCTGAGTTTATTTTTTTATTTAGTCAATTTATATAGCTGCCCACTCAGCACCTGACTCAGGGAGTTAGAATGTTGAAGTGTTGCTAAAAGAGATGGTAGTGGGGAATGGGTGTTAAACTGCCTCCTACTCAAAAGGCAAGATTTGAGCTGTAATCTTGTCAAAAAGATTTGGGGTCTGTTTGCTATTGATTCTCATGGCATCTTTATCTATCTTCCTACTTAGCCTTGAGCGTTTGGTCTAGGGATTAAGGTGCTGGACTGGGAATGGGGATGTTGGATTGTAACATTATATACCCTAGATTACTCACAGACCCACGTTGGGATGGCACATTCTCTCTACCCAATCAGGTCAGTTACCTTGCCCAATCAGGTCAGTTACCTTGACTCATATGCCCCCCTCCCATCTTCCTATCCAAGCAGGAAGAGGAGTATTGAGTTTATCTTTTATCTCCTTTACAATCCTGAATGGCTGTTCTGAATTACATTCCTTATGCAAGGAGAAGACAACTTATCACCTTCTACAAGGGTCATTGAGGCAGGAAGGGCAGTGTGTAGTATGCAAGGACAATTCACACATTCACACATTCTTGGTGAGTCCCAGCCTCCTCAAGAATGTTAGCTTTGAGATATTTAAACTATACAAAGGAGATCTGATGTGAGCACCTTGATTTCCTGGCATGACTAGATATTCATTTCAAGATATAAAATATGTTTACAATCCAACAGGGAGACCTGAGTTCTAATCATGATTTAGGACAGAAGCCAACTGGATGACTTTAGGCCAGTCATTTTCTCTCTGCCCTAGGAAAATGAGCCAGTTTGGTCTAGTGGTTAAAGTGCTGGGCTAGAAACCAGGAGACTGTGAGTTCTGGTCCCGCCTTAGGCATGAAAGCCGGATGGGTGACCTTTGGCCAGTCACTCTCTCTCAGCCCAACTCACCTCACAGGGTTGTTGTTGTGGGGAAAAGAGGAGGAGGAAGGAGCATTAGGTATGTTCACTGCTTTGAGTTATTTATAAAAATAATAAAGGCGGGATAAAAATAAAATAAATAAATAAATAAAATGGCAAAACACTTCCAAAACTGTTGCCTCAAAGTCTGCATGTCCTTGTAAGACTGACTGTGGAGCCAAACAATAAATATTGACCATTAATATCTCAAATTGGGGAGCAGAAGAAGAGACAGAATTAGTTGCTAGTAGAAAAGGTTTATAAATACCTCAGAAAATTGAATCTTTCAAAGGGGGGGATAACAAGTTCCTCCCTCCTGTAGAGCCCAGAATGAAAAACAGCAAAATAACTTTCCTAACTCCATCTCCACTGCTAAGTGCCAAATTACCTGTTTACACATTACTGTTCCAAAGAAATGCACTTCTAAGCTAAACCCAGACAGCTTTCGAAGTAGCAGAGAGTGTTAAACATTTCCACAGTCATTTCCAGCTTTTATCTACTCCAAAGAGTTTTAACAGATACTTTTTTCATCTGTGCTGCCCAAGGATGTAGATAGGAACTTCGGAGACAAGATATCTGCTACAAATGTGTTTGATCTTTCCTGGTTTACAGAAGCAGCAGGGACAAAGGAAGGGATGGATTAAGTGAGTAAATGTAGCAATAAGAATCCTTCATACTTAAAAAGGCAAGGGGAAGATCTTTCTTTGTTTTTGCTTCTTTGTTTTAAAAAGTCTCACTGACTTCTACCAGATTAGATCACTTTGGGGCAGCCTGTAATATTGTCATTTATATGCCAGAAAACTATACCACTCCATAAAGTCCCTCTTGGTTCTGATAAGCCTTTAGGACAGAGCTTTCCAAACTTTTCATGTTGGTGACACACTTTTTAGACATGCATCATTTCGTGACACACCCTTACAGCAGGGCATCATTTCGCGACACACTCTTACAGCAGGGCACAAGGCAGACACTAGGATCTGTGTGGAATCACAGCAGGTTTGGAGGCAGCAAGGCACAAGGCAGGCACTAGGACCTGTGCGGAATCCTGGCAGGGCAGGTTTGGAGGCAGCAAGGCACAAGGCAGGCACTAGGACCTGTGCGGAATCCTGGCAGGGCAGGTTTGGAGGCAGCAAGGCACAAGGCAAGCACTAGGACCTGTGTGGAAGCCAGGAGGCAGCAGCAGCCGCGACACACCCAGACACTGAAGCCGACACACTAACGTGTCCCGACACACAGTTTGGAAAGCTCTGCTGAAGGAGAAGGAGAAGGAGAAGGAGAAGGAGAAGGAGAAGGAGAAGGAGAAGGAGAAGGAGAAGGAGAAGGAGAAGGAGAAGGAGAAGGAGAAGGAGAAGGAGAAGGAGAAGGAGAAGGATCCACTGACCAATATGGTAGCTTTCTGAATTGAAAAGCTTGGCTGGAACTTGGAAAGAGTTTTACACTAGCTGTGGCCCTTTTTGGAAGGGCAATTTCAGAAGATACTGTTGGACATTCAGAAGGTTATCATTATGGCATATCAAGTTTGCAGTTGGTCCATGCAGTTTAAAATATACATGAATGCATAGTGGGAGATTGTTCAAAATTTGTGCCAATTCTGTCCTCTCTTTGGAAATCTAAGGAGACGTATTTTAGTTCAAAATCATTGTCTAATGTCAGAAAATAATTGGAGAGGAGCAAAAAAACTGAATCACAGTGTAGCAAAGACAGAGATATTCCTGGAGGTATCAGTTTTGGCAATAATAATATACAGTATGCCTTGGTTGTACCCCATAATTACTATCACCCACAGCCAATCTCAAAAAGCTAAGGAGGCTTGGGCTAGTTAGAACTTAGATGAGAGACCAACAGGAAATCCCAGGATTGTCTGAGTCTGCTTTGAAAAGAATTTGGAAGTTTCAGCTGATCCAGGCTACTGAATCTAAATTATGAACCTGCACCCATATAAGCCCATATGTCTCATTTATTAAAACCATCACATTGTTGGTCTGATTAAAGTTAAATTAAAGTGCTTATCATAATCTATAAAGTCATATATGACTAGGATCAGAATAAACAAGAGAACACATTCTTCTATTCAAGCTTTAGTATGTCAGGAAGACTCCTTTTTCCTTCCTATAAGCATTGAAGGTACATTTGTGGGAATGCAAGAGAAGGACATGTGGGCGAATTACTCCCAGGCTTTGGACATCTTTCCCAGACTAGTTACCTCTTCATTGTCTTTCAACCAGCAAGTAACTGAATTTTTGTTCTGGAAAGTATTTAGAACTTAAACTGGCTTTTTACAGAAGTACATTTTAATTTGGCTTGGAGGGTGTGTAGTTTCTTTTGTTTTAGTTATATGTTTTAGGTTTTTTAAATTATTGTGATAGAATGAAAAGTTAAATCCTGTACTTTCTGCCAGTCTTCATGATCTCCCAGGCTGTACGTGCAGCTGATAACCTGAGAATAGAAAAAAGCTGAGAGAAACGATAAGTTTTTTCTTTCCCCATACAGAGAGAGGCTCTCATGAGAGGAGAGAGGAAGTTAAAATAGGCTAACAAGCCAGCAAGAGGACAATTGTTGTTGTTGGACCAAGAGAAGGAAGAAAAAAATAACTAGCAGGCAAAAATGAAATTATGCAGTTTCATGCTGCTAAAGAAATATAGGTTCCTGAGGGATTCAAGATCAGTGAAAAGTGGTTGTCATAATGGTCACTATGCGGGGAGGAAGATAAAATAGTGTAGGGTCAGTCTACCCATCACAGAAACCCCAAAAGGGAGAAGAGGATCTGAAGACCTAAGAAGATCTGCTAGTTGTGACAGATTGTCAGCTAAATCTTAACTGAAATCCTTGACAAACTCTGTGGGGAATTAGTAATACACTTTATTTAGTAATACATACTTTGCAGTAGTTTAGGATAGGCACACTGAGATTGTAGCAATAGTATTATTCTGGTAGGCAGGGAGATAGTTAATTTCCAAATGGTACAGCCATTCAGCCCTAAATCAATCTTCTGGATTTCACTCTCTTCTGAAGTTAGAAGCAGGAGGGAGGACGGGAATGCTGTTTTTATAGTTGGTCCTGCATGGCTGAAAGAGAAGCTATACTTCTATCTTTGAAATATAAGATAAAAATGAGCTGGTTTGCAAGAAAATAAAAATAATAATAACCAAATAAGATCTTTGTATGTTGGGTTTTGTTTGTTCAATCCTGAGGAACTCTTTCACAAGTATATTTGAAAACAACTTGATTTCTTGAAGTTTAATCATTCATCTGTTTTGTTAGTCATCTTGAATGATTTTTTTTAAAAGTAGGGATAGTAATTCAAGAGACAAAGAAATGAATAAAGGCATACCCCAATTTCTCTACAACCAATCACTTTTCCCCTGGCATATGGTGCATAATAATCAAACTTAGTTTCCATTTGTGCTTTCCTATTATATTAAGTTTGAAAAAATCCTGCTTTCTTTAGAGCAGATGAATGAAAATTGCAGGGTTTCATTAACCCATCAGAAAGTTACGGATGGACGGACGGACGGAAGGAAGGGTAATTCACTGCTAATCTCTAATTTCATAAAATATCCAGTCTGAATCAAGCCGCCCACTTCTGTCTTTGTCAAATATTTTTTTTTTAGGTGAAACAAACACTGGACAAAATCTATGTCTACCCCCTTTAACCTTGTGAGAAGAAAAGACAAAAATTCACTCACACCACAATTCCAGGTGAACTTCCTTTAAATATTTATAATCTTTTAATCTCTATAATTTAGTTTGGATGAGGCAACAGAAATTGTCCAGGCATGAGAGAAAGAGAAGTATCAAAAGGAGGCTGCTCATCTGAAGTGCTGTGAAAGGATGGCAAAGGATAACAATTGAACAAGAACATCAGCTTTTATTGCACAGTTGTGACCAGAAAAGTATACAGAAAACCCACCCATACAGACCGGTATCTGCACAAAAATTCCAATCACCACCCACGACAAAAGAGAGGCATGATCAAAACCTTGGTGGACCGTGCTAATCGAAACTGTGAAACCCAATTTCTCAACAATGAACTTAACCATCTGAATTGGGTCCTACAGGCAAATGGCTATTCCAAGAATGAAATAAAAAGAGCCATCAAACCAAGAAAACAACATCCAACTGAAGAAAAACAGCCCCCCACAAACAAAGTATTCCTGCCCTACATCAAAGGAGTCACTGACCGCATGGGAAAACTGATGGAAAAACACAACTTTCAAACAGTCTTCAGACCCACCAGAAAAATACAACAAATGCTAAAATCAGCAAAAGACAAAAGGGACCCCCGCACCGCTGCAGGAGTATACCGCATACCATGCAGCTGCGGACAAGTATACATCGGTATCACAAAACGAAGCATTCACACCAGGATAAAAGAACACAAAAGACACTGCAGACTACAGCAACCAGAAAAATCTTCAGTAGCTGAACATGCTCTCAAGCAAACGGGACACAAAATCCTATTTGAAAACACAGAAATACTGGACAACACCAAAAGCCACTACACCAGATTATACAGAGAAGCCATTGAAATTCACAAACACCAGCACAGTTACAATAAAAAAGAAGAAAGTCTAAAAATTAGCCAAACCTGGCTACCAGTCCTGAAAAACACAGCCTGCAAAAGGTCAACGAACTCAGTCCAACCACCAGGACATGGGAATACTTCTCACAATGAACATGCTAATCACACTCATCAGCCACTCGTTAACATTTCAACACAACAAAAAACCACACCTAATCTCCTATAACTTAGCTCTATAAATAGAAAACAAACAAAACATTGCCACTCTACCTGGGCACAGAGATTTCGCTTCTGTCTGTGCTCCTGCCCTCTGAAGATGCTGGCCACAGATGCTGGCGAAACGTTAGGAACCACAACTTCCAGAACACGGCCACACAGCCCGGAAGACCCACAACAGCCATAAAAGATCTTTGTCAGTGTGCGAGCTTAGGTGCTATTCCAGGTCATTCTAGGGTACTAGCCATCCCCAGGAATTACTGTTCCCCCTACCATTCCAGGCCAACCGGCAGAGCCAGGTTTTTAGCTTTTTATGAAACTCCAGGAGCGAGGGGGCCTGTCTCACCTCCGAGGGAAGAATGTTCCAGAGAGCGGGTGCTACTGCAGAGAAGGCCCCCTTCCGAGACCCCGTCAGAGGGAATTCTTGTACAGACGGGGTCCGTAGCATGCCCTCTCTGCATGACCGGGTGGGACGGGACAATGTAATAGGGATGAGACGGTCCCTCAGGTAACCTGGCCCCATGCCATGTAGGGCTTTAAAGGTGATAACCAACACCTTGAATTGGACCCGGAAGCAAACTGGAACCCAGTGCAGCTCGCGTAGCAGCAGTGTTATATGTGCTGATCTTGGTGCACCTAGAATTGCCCGCACGGCTGCATTCTTTACCAGCTGTAGCTTCCGGATATTCTTCAAGGGTAGCCCCATGTAGAGCGGATTACAGTAGTCTATATGGGAGATAACCAGGTTGATTTCTTACAGAGAATTGTTTGACAAGATTTATTCCAAAATTACTGTTGCCTTGGCTTTCCAAACCATCACACTAATTCAGAAAGAGAGAGAGATCTTTACTCTCTGGCAAATCTTTTTATAAAGGGCACAAATAATGATGAAACAGAGAAGAGAGGTTTGGTTTAGTTTGTTTTTTTCCCCCAAGGAGGGACAAAAGGGTATGTGAAAAATTCAGGCCTAGTTTGAAAGTATGAGTCATGAAAACATATTCTCACAGCACCCTCTGCTGTTAAATGGGAAACAGTGAGCTACATTTGCTGAACAATGTAACATAGAAGACAAGAAATGTCATCCATCAGGCTTGGCTACAATCTTAAAAGCCCATGAACAGCTAGATAAATAAGATCAAGTAAGGGAAACCAAAAATAATAGCATATAAGCATGCATAGGATGAATATTTCCCCAAATTTGGAGATTTACTTCAGGCTGTAATAGAAATCATAATACAAGTGAATCACTGTTTGTAATAATTTCTGAAAGAGATTTATTGTAAGGAATACTTTGACAGGTGAGCAGATTTTGTGGGGAAAGGTGTTATTTTTTTCACTTCTGTTGTATTATGATAGTCTGTGTCTGTGTCTGTGTCTGTGTGTGTATCTGTTCCTTAATGGAGACAAGGCCACTGTCACCAGTTTGCAAGCAGTCCCTGACCTAATAGTCTCAAAAGCCAGTGGTAAACTGATTTATTTCTGGTTCAGCTGTGGTTTAGTTGAAGCCACTGAGAAGCTGTTTTTTTGTTGGTTTGATTGATTGATTGATTGATTGATTGATTTCTTTTTAGATACTTTTTGGTTATTCTATTTCCTCATTAGATGGATCTCATTTCTCCTCACAGCTACTGAATATCAGGTCCTCTAGGGGTAATGCTAGCTTGATAGCTTTGCAGCTCCCCTTCACTAGCCCAAACAAAATAAACAGGGATGAAATAACAAGTGCTTTGTCATTCCTCTGTCAACTTCAGAGAACCAAGCCCAAATATTCAGACTGGGTTTTGCCCCCGTCTGCTTTTCTTTCTTTTCCACGTGTGTGGATTGCCATCATATGGATTATGCAACAGGAAGAATTCTACAATAGGCAAATTAAACTATGGCCATTGGCTAGAAATTATTTATTCACATTTCTAGAATACAGAAGAGCAGAAAAGATAAAACAGTGAACAGTGCCCTCAGTTTTCAAACTTTTATTTGGGTAGGCAAATCATTCTTTCACTCACTTGGTTTTAGCAGTTCTGAGTACAGTTTAACATGAAAGAGAGAGAGAGAGAGAGAGAGAGAGAGAGAGAGAGAGAGAGAGAGAGACTGTTTGAAGATGGCTTTTAATAATGAAAAGGCAGAAGTGTATGTGTATACAGAAATAAAGCCAAAAAAATCAATGTCCATGATTTGTAGTTCCAAGCTGCTGGGTGCATATCCTACAATCAAACCCTGTCCAACGTAGTGCGCGTTTGTTAAAAGAAAAAATCTGAAATCACTAGAAACCCTAAAGGCAAACGGACTAAAGCAAAATTGTGTTACAAATAGTTTGTGATGAGAGAGATGTACAATTAACTATACATGTTAATAATAAATAATACATTATCAAGACATCAAATCATTACATGTATATTTTTATAAAAATACAAGTACTCTAAGTGTGCTGTAGTGTGAAGTCATTAATTAGCTACATTTCTCTCATGCACCATTCAGTGGCATCTTTCTATATTTCTAGTAAGTAATTTTTCTAGTGAGTTTATTTTAGGAGCAAATGGAGAGTAGTTAGCCAAAAACTATGTGCCATTTCCCAAAATGGATTTCTAACATGGCTAAAATTAATGTGCTAGCATTTAATCAATTTTGCCTCTTAGTTGGGAACTTGGGTGAAGTCATCTAAAACTATAAGAAAACGAAATCTATCCCAGAAGCATGGAATTCTAATTAGTGTTCGAAAACTTTTCATGCATTTTTTTCCTACCAATTCTCATTCAGTTTCAGAATTAGAAAGGGATATTTAGGACATCAAGTCCAACCAGTTCAAGAATACAAATTAAGACAGACAGATAGCTATCTGGCTTTCATTTGAACACATCCAATGTAGAGGAGCCCGCTACCATTTAATAAAAGATAATTTGCTTTATCCTTTAAAAAAAATCTAAGAAACTCTCATAGATACAACCTGATGTTCTTGCACTTTGCTACAAGGTCTCTGTGTGTTTGGTGTGGGGGAGGGGAAGGGAGAAGGAAGTAGAGCAGGGAATGCCTTACCTTTCGTGTACAACCATCTCTCCAGCAGACTGCAGTTTCCTTGGCTTTCATGTTACATGCTCAGGGGAAAACCTCATGATAGAACTCTTCTTATTAGCATTTTTTGGTAGCAGTGCTGTGATCACAGCAAAGGAGGAGTCCTAATAGTAGGAACCTGCAAAGGGGCTAGTAACCAAATGCACAATTGTGATGTGTCACCATTTCAGCCCCTTTTGAACTTACATGCAAAGTCACAACATGTGTATGAAAGGACTTGTGTTTTGATATTACAGTGCATATTTCATCATTTTGGCTTTATCTTGGTTAGGAACAGGGATACCTATGAGCTCTGCCTCTAAGTAGGTGTCAGAGCCCAGCTAGGCTCTGAAGAGGAAAACGAAACTTACCAGCGAAGGCAAAACTCTGCTCCTAACAGGAGAAACGAAACCATCCAGCAGGTTCAGGAGTTCAGATCCCCAGGCAGAACTCGTGATGCCAAGAAGCCAGACACTGGACGCCACGAAAACAGGTGCAGGAGAACTCCTCCGGGAACAACTCAGTTGCACGGGAGAATCCTGGTGCATTGATTGGGCGAGAACCAGGAACTAATGCAGAAGCACCCATCAGTGCAAGACAGAGGTGGGCTGAAAAGCGCGCCAAACAGAGAGAGAGCCGATTGGCTCTTGAAGAGAAAAAATGCACAGAAAGGAAGATAAAAGAAGCTCAGAGCTGGCAAGAGGTTGCCGGCGACAACTGACCTTCAAGACTTCCTGATCGCAGCCAATCATCGGAATCTCATTCCTGCAGAGAGCAGCTTGCCTCACCCAGCAAGTCTCAGCCTGAGTTTCATGGTGAAGTTTTCCCTGAAGCCTCAACGGAGCCAGCAGCTTCCACCACTTCGGAGTTCACCCCAGCTGCAACGGAAGCTCAGATCTCTTCAGCTATAAGGAGGAACAAAGCCTTCACTCGTCGCTCATTCAGGCTGCCAGCCTCGCAGCGTTCAGAGGCTTTGGATCAGCAGTGTTTCCAAGCCTCAGCTAAGTACCTTGATTTTCCTAAAGCCTCATGGCGTGCTGAAACCCCACAGCCTTGCTCCTTTTCCCGAGGGGTTTTCCCAGAAGTGCACCAGCCTTGCCTTGCTACAGGCAAGTCACCTAGTGGTGCCAACGCAGTCTACCTTGGCAGTTCTAGCCCCATAGTGGTGTCAGTCCAGTCTGCTTCCAGCAGTTCTAGTTACTCCAGGAATCCAGCCCAGTCTGCTTCCAGCAGTTCCAGTTGCTACAGGGATTCAAACCAGTCTGCTTCCAGCAGTTCCAGTTACTCCAGAGCAGAGCTTTCCAAACTGTGTCGCGACACAAAAGTGTGTCGCCACACACAGTCTGGTGTGTCACCACACAACCCGGAAGCGGTTCCATCATCAGCGCTTCCGGGTTTTTCCGCGGCGACACACCAACTGCAGCGTGCAAAACCTGAAAGCGGCAGCAGCGCTTCCAGGTTTTTGCACGCTGCCGCACTTCCGGGTTTTCCCGCGGCGACACACCAACGCCGGTTGGTGTGTCGCCACGGGAAAAACTTTGGAAAGCCCTGCTCCAGAGCATCCTGCCTAGTGAATCCAGTTCCAGAGTGTTAAGCCTAGTCTATCCAGTTCCAGTGTATCCTGCTTAGTGAATCCAGTTCCTGAGAATCCTGTCAAGTGAATCCAGTCCTGCAGATTCCTGTCAGTAAGAATCCAACTCCAGAGAAGCTTGTTTGAAAGAGGACTCTAGTTTATTGAGCCAAACTGCTTCTTACTGTCTACCTCAAGTACCTATTATTACTATATTTATTTATTATTTATTATTTTATTAATTATTTAAATTTATATGACCGCCCATCTCCCCCAACGGGAGGAGTACTATATACATTGATGGACTAATTATTTGTACATAATTGTGCTTAATAAAGAATTAACCTTAAACCTGAGTAGGCTTCGTAGTCCAAATGGACCAGCCAAACAGGATAGTAGGTCTCCTACATCTGATTTTTTTTTTCTTGAGAATTTATCCACTTCTCTGTTCACAAATTTGGTGGAAAATTTTGAAAGGCCAGTTCTATTCTAATCCCTTTTTATATTGGTTTCTACTTCACTATGAATAATATGGAAGTACGATGTCGTGTGTAGGTGCAGAAATAGCACGCCGAGGCAGGGAATCTAGTCTCTAGTGTTTATTGCATACCTACATACAGAAATCCTGCTAAACTAACGATGCCTACAGATTCCCAAGTATATCAGTCCAACCTAGGGCGGAGCCTTCTTCTGACGTTTGGGAAAATAGGTCAGGCACTCCTAGCTGCGTGCCCGCTTATCTCTCAAGGCCCGGCCCTCTTCTCCACTCTCCTGTGTCTCCCTGACACCACCCCCCTCTCCAGCCAAAAACTCCAAAACAACCCCCCCCTCCTTTGTCCTTGGTGTCAGGTACAATCCCGTGTGAATAAGTGTCCATCTCCTCCTCCCCCTCCTGGGAGGTGGGCAGAGAAGGGAGGTTGTCTACGAAAGGAATGTCCGGGGAGTCATCCTCTCCTTCTGTTTGATCAGATAGCTTGGATGCAGCTGTCTGTTCCTGAAAAACAGCTAAATTGTTAGCAGGGCTCTCCCTGCCCCTGCCTGGGAACTGCAAACCAGAGGTGGACGGGCGAGAATCCCCCTCCTCCCCCCTCGCTGTCTCCGGCGGAGGGAGCAGAAATGGCTGCTGGCAACTTACTACCACCTCAGGCTGGCCGGCCTCCTCGTCTCCAGCTGGGGGCTGTAGCTCTGGGAGTCAAGCTGGTCGAGGCTTGTGAGGGAAAATCTGATGAAACTTATGCACCAGCAAGGGGACATGAGCGTCTTTGGCATTTTCCCATGAGCGCTCTGTCTGAGAATACCCCTTCCAGTGTATTAAATACTGAATTCCCCTGCCCCTCCTTCTGGAATCCAAAATTTCTTGCACTTCGTACTCCGGTTCCCCTTCGACAAGTATCGGAGGTGGGGGGGTGGTATGCGAACGCAAGGTGCTTGGAGGGGAATCTTTGACTAACAAGGACTTGTGAAACACCGGGTGGATCTTCATGGAGTGGGGAAGTTGCAAACGATAAGCCACAGGGTTTATTTGCTGTAGCACTGGGAAAGGGCCAACAAACTTAGCGTCCAATTTCTTGCAAGGCCTGTTAGATTGCAAAAACTTAGTAGAGAGCCAGACCTTGTCTCCCAGTGAGATGGAAGGTCCTTCCTGTCTGTGTTCATCTGCGTTCTTTTTATAGGCTGCTTTCACCAGATCAAGCTGCTCCGTTAACAGCTGATGGGCTGCCTGCCTTTCTGCCAGGAAATCCGTGGCTGCAGGAAGAGGTGTTTGCTGGGAGGAAAGAGGCAACACTCTCGGGTCTGTGCCATAGAGTGCCTGGAAAGGGGACATCTTGGTTGAGGAATGTACTGAATTGTTGTAAGCAAACTCTGCCATTGGGAGGAGTTCTGGCCAATTGTCCTGGCGGTAGTTAATGTAACTTCTGAGATATTGCTGCAATAATTGGTTAGTTTTCTCAGCTTCGCCATTACTGCAAGGATGATTCGCAGAGGATAAGTGTATCTTGACCCCCAATGTCTGAAAAAGCGCCCCCCAGAACCTGGAAGTAAACTGGGAACCTCAATCTGAGATCAAGTGGTTAACCATACCTCTATATCGGAAGACATTGTCCAAAAAGAGCTGTGCTGTAGCTTGTGCTGTTGGAAGGCCCTTGCAGGGAATAAAATGTGCCATCTTTGTAAAACAGTCCACCACCACCAGGATGGAAGTGAAGCCTTGTGCCTGTGGCAAGTCAGTGATGAAATCCATGGAGACAGTGTCCCAAGGTTGGGGAGGCGTGGGTAGGGGTTGCAAAAGGCCTGCTGGTTTCCCTGCAACAGTTTTAGCGTGTCTACATACGTGGCAAGAGGCCACGTAAGTCTTTATGTGCGCTGCCATCTTGGGCCACCAGTAATCTCTGAGTGTTCTGTGCAGCGTCTTGAACACCCCCCCGTGTCCTGCCGTTGGGCTATCATGAAATAGCTGTAGAACTTCTTCCCTCAGGGTTTTGGGAACATAAAGCCGCCCACTATGCCAAAGGGTCCCTGCCTCCACTGTGAACGGGGACGTTGTTCCGCTCTGGACCCCTTCTAGGTCCTCCAGCCTAGGCGGTGCATAGGGGTCTTGTCTCTGCTGAGCCTTGATTCGTACAAGGAGATCGTCTGCTAGCCTGACTGCTGCCAAGATCTCTACTTGGTCCCCTCGGGAGACTCCTCAAAATTTTGAGGCTGCAAGATTGTGGCTTGGGTGGCTTGGTCAGGTTCTGCAATGTCCTGCGGCTGCCTAGACAAGGCGTCAGCCAGCTTGTTTTGTTTGCCTGGCAAGTACGAGATGACAAAATTGAAGCGTGAAAAAAATTGACTCCATCTGACCTGACGGGGGGTGAGGGATCCCGAGCTCTGCAAAAGAGCCAAGTTTTTATGGTCTGTGTAAACTTTGACTGGGAATGTCGCTCCCTCTAACCAATGCCTCCATTCTTGAAAGGCTGACTTTATGGCAAGCAATTCTTTGTTGAAAACATCGTAATTCCTCTCTGCTGGTGACAGTGTGCGAGAGAAATAGGCACAAGGTAACAAAGCTTCCCCTCTTTCGTCCGCCGCTTGGAGCAAAATGGTGGCGACGGCGAAGTTAGATGCGTCACAATGGACGTGGAACTGTCTTAGAGGGTTGGGGTGCCTCAGGAGTGGTGGGGATGCAAACAGCTATTTAAATTCCTGGAAGGCAGCTTGCTGCTGTTCCCCCCAGCAAAAGCGTTTGTCTTTCTTTAAAAGCTGAGTAAGGGGACGCGCTTTCTCCGCATATCTGGCAATGAATTTGTGGAAGAAATTTGCATACCCCAATAATTGCTGGACCTCTTTGACGTTACGGGGAGGCTTCCAGGATAGAATTGCTTGGACCTTTGCAGGATCCATGGCTATGCCTTCTGTGGAAATCCTGTATCCCAGATAGTCTAATTGAGCTAAGTCAAAGGCACACTTCTCTAGCTTGGCAAAAAGCTTGTTCTCCCTCAGCCTCTGCAGAACGTTTCGCAGATGAGTTATGTGGGAGGTGGGGTCCTCAGAATAAATCAGAATGTCATCGAGATACACGATTACATATTTGTCTAACAAGTCTGAGAAAATATGGTTCATAAATCTGGAAAATACTGCCCCACAATTACTTAGTCCGAAAGGCATGACTAGATATTCAAACTTACCATATCTGGTGTTAAAGGCCGTCAAATATTCATGGCCTGGTTTTATTCTGATCAAATTGTAGGCATTCCTGAGGTCTAGCTTGGTAAAAATGTGGGCCTTTTGCAGGCGATCTAGCAATTCCGATATAACTGGAAGAGGGTAGTGGTCTCTAATGGTGACTGCGTTGAGTGCGCTGTAGTCATGCACTGTGCGCATGGGGGGTCCCTTATCACCAGCTTGTGCCGCTGGGGTGAAAGGATCGGGCTTTTTAGGCACGAAGAAGGTAGGGGCAGATGCAGGCGATGTCGATGGCCGAATGAACCCTTTCTTGAGGTTGGTATCCACATATTCCTTTAGGATAGCTAGCTCCTTTGGAGACATTGCATAATGCCTTGCCGCTGGGATCTTGGCTCCAGGCTTTAAATCTACTGTGCAGTCGAAAGGTCTATTGGGGGGCAATACCGTTGCCTCTTGTTCCCCGAAGATGTCTGCATAGTCTCCATACTTTGTTGGTAGGAGAGCCCTCCCTGCTTCCTGGCTTGCAGCTGCCGGTTGGGATCAGGTAATGCCCTGTAATTTGTGGTGTAGACAGTCCTGAGAAGGAAAAGAAATTGCTCCGGTCATCCAGTCCAAATGGGGGTTGTGAAGTTTCAACCAAGGTGCCCCGAGGACGACCGGGACTTGCAAGGAAGCAGTAACATACAGTTGGATCCACTCCGTGTGATCTGCGATGGATAGTTGAATTGGCTGGGTGCAGTGTGTAATGGCGCCTGCCTTGAGAGGTTGCCTGTCGATGGTTTCAACCTGCATGGGGTTTGGCAGTGCAATCGTTGGAATCTGAAACTTTTCCACCGCTTCCCCATCTATAAAATTGGTTGTCGCACCGGAATCGATCATTACGTTTACAGGTAATAGGTGCTTGGAATCTGTAGTCAGCGTGGCTGGAACAATGTAAAAATTTTGGCTGTACTCTGCCGCCTGAGCCCTTCTTAATTGCTGGATGGCCTCCCTGCGGGGCTCTGGCAAGGGGGGCCGTTGAAGTTTAACTGCTGGGAAGAAGCGGCTGGTGTGTGGGCCTGCTCTGTGCTTTGGGTTGTAAATCTTACTGGAGCTGCCTGGCGTCTGGCCGGGCAAGCCCTTGCGATGTGCCCTGGCCCCCCGCAATAGAAACAAAGTGCATTCTCCCTTCTCCTTTGTCTCTCGGCTTCAGAGACCCCCCTTCGTGTGGCCCCTATCTGCATAGGTTCCTCTGTGCTCGGGGGAACAAACGAGTTAGAGGGGGTAGCAAAACCTGGAAACGCCGGTCGGGTTCTTGCCCTGTTTCTCCCTGGCCGGAGCTGCTTTAACTCTTCCAATCGAGCATCAATGATGACTGTTAACTGGTATAGGCCTTCCAATGTCGCTGGAGTGCCCTGACGCACTAATTCCATCTTAATCTCTTCGTCCAGTCCTTGTTTAAACTGATCCTTCAATGCCACCTCATTCCAACCCAAATCTCCTGCCAGCAGTTTGAAATCTGCGATGTACACTACTACTCTCCTGTTCCCCTGTCGGAGCCATCGGATCTCTCGGCTGGCAGTGACTTCTCTGATTGGATCATCAAAATGGGCTCTGAAACGGGTCATAAAATTCTGGTAGTTGTCCAGAATTGGGTCGTTAGCTTCCACCATGGGGATGGACCATCTTGCGGCTGAGCCTTTCAGCAGACTTAAAATGAAGGTAACTCTGGACCTCTCCGTTGGGAACTCGGCTGGTCTGCTGTCGAAAAACATGGTGCACTGGGCGACGAAAGTCCTGAGCTGCGCTGTCTCTCCCCCAAATTTCTCTGGCAAACACCCTGGGGATCGCAGAACGACCGGTGGTGGGGGTGGTGCTGGTGCCGGCTGCTGGACGACTGGGGCTGGTTGCTGCATTTGTTGTATCATTGCTGCTTGCAAATTGTTAATCTGGTCGTCGACTTGCTGTTGGTGTTGTGTTAATGCTGCCACGAGCTGAATTATTGCCTGTTGCAATTCCTGTGTCTGAGAAGCCATTCTCCTGGTTCGTTTTTTCCTCCCTCTTCTGCTGGGAGTTGTGGTTTAGCAGGATTGATGTCGTGTGTAGGTGCAGAAATAACACGCCGAGGCAGGGAATCTAGTCTCTAGTGTTTATTGCATACCTACATACAGAAATCCTGCTAAACTAACGATGCCTACAGATTCCCAAATATATCAGTCCAACCTAGGGCGGAGCCTTCTTCTGACATTTGGGAAAATAGGTCAGGCACTCTGAGCTGCGTGCCCGCTTATCTCTCAAGGCCCGGCCCTCTTCTCCACTCTCCTGTGTCTCCCTGACATACTAATGCCAATTACTTACTACAGGTAGTCCTCATTAACAACCACAATTGGGACCGGCAACTTGGTTATTAAGTGAAGTGGTCACTAAGTGAAACCGCAACTGTGCTTATGATCTTACTTCAGCTTTCCTTTGCTTTACAGACTTGTGAAGGTTATAAATATGAGGACTGGTCGTAAAGTTACTTTTTCATCACTGTCATAACTGCAAACGGTTGCTAAACCAGGCAGTTGCTAAACGAAGACTACCTGTACATGCATTTGAATTTTTGAAACTTCCCTACATGTGTGGCAGGTGGATCTACACCATTTCCCAGGGCTATTATGGGCATATAATATCTCAAAGATGAAGTAGATTTATTCCTCTGTATTTATAGGAGAAGGCTAGAAAAAAAATCACAGATTCATTACAGATTTATACATACATATCCACTCTCCCTGCCTGACCTTGAACAATCACTATGTTTATTCCATGCCCTTGATTTACTTTAGTGCTGCTTACCTGCTTCTGGACTTGTTTAATTAGCTTAAACATTGTGTTGTTAGAATAATGTTTAAAAACATTCTAAATAATTAATAAAATTATAGCTTAATTTGTATCCTTGAAGACCAATAGTTATAAATGATTTCATCAGTGTAAATAAATAAATAACCCTGCTCAATTACAACTGAGATCCAAGCATGTGCAGAAAAAAAAGCTTTTAATTTCTCTTCTGAAAGGAATATGCAATTTATTTTACTTGCATTGACTTATTTGTTTCTTGTCCTTTAATTACCACCTCATTTAATGTTGGCTTTTCATTCATTTTGTCTCCACATTGACCACAATGGTTGACGGGAGTGAGCCTGATGTCAATAACATTCACTGGGATTACATCTGTCACATGTCAAGGGTAGAATAAAATGTCCATGTTTTATATGCAGCCAAAGCAAGGGTATTTTCAAACAGCTTACCATTGTTTTATTGTTTTGGTTGGACAATTTTCATGGCCTGTCATTTTTAGGACACTCCAGTGTACTCCCTAAATACAGAATATTCCCTGAATGTCTCCATTTGCTAAATTATGCAATGCAGTTGCTCTTATGATTGACAGGATTGACAATCATACCAGATGGAAGGAACAAAATGAATGAACTTGTGGTCATTTCTTCACTTACCTCAATATACTCATTTGTTTTTTATAGAAACAAAATAAAACCAAACAGGAAGACATTTTTTTAGGTCCATCATTCTATTTCCTATATTGGCCAGATACTTTTGTTATGCTATTTATATGAATTTGTGCCCTTAGATTATCATGTTCTTTATTTGTCTTACATTTTAAAATATATTGGAATTAATTACACTGTAATTATTTATTATTTTAATACACTTTTTATAAACCACATAGGGAATATGATTTTTATAGTACTTTTATTAAACATTACAATTAAAAAGATAAAAAGTAATACAAACTAAAAATAAAATAATAAAAAGAAAAAATATAAAGTGCAGAAAAGAAAAAAATAGAAAAGAAAAATAGAAAAGAAAGAAAAATAAGAATATAGTAAAGAAAAAGAAAAGAAATATATAAAGAAATTACTTCCCCCTTCATTACAAGTATAAACAAGTTTAGTAACTTATCACCTCCTGTTAAAATAAAACAAATGATCTTTTCTTCCCATATCCCATTTCTTATCTATAAACAAATCCTTAAAGCCTCATTTCAGTCCTGATCAGCAAAAGTCCATTAATGGTTACCAGAGATAACATATCTATTCTAACATTTTTAATATAAGAATTTTATTAAGTTTCAAGCAAAGATAAAAGCTAAAGAAAAACAAAAAACTACGAAGAAAAAAAGAAAAAACTAAAAAAGTGTAGAGAAACAAGAGAAAATTTTCAAAATTACAAAAAGAGGTGACTTCTGACTTTTAACAGCAAGGATATACAACAATTTTCCATAATCAATCCCTTACTCTATATTAAACTAAAATCACATTATTTCTATAAATCATTCCATTTGGCACATTATAAAAATCACTAAATACAGTTGCTCCCTCCCTTTATATTAAAAGAAAAGAATATATATAGTATATATTATTATATACTATATAATAATATATAATATAATATATTATATTATATTATAGAATATATATAGAATATATATTAATATATAGAAAATCTATCTATCTATCTATCTATCTATCTATCTATCTATCTATCTATCTATCCTAATCAGCTTCCCCCCCCAAAGATAACATTTATTTAATTATTTCCTTCCTACTACTATTCTATATATTCCTGTCTACTATAATAAAGATCAAACTAAAAAACATAAATTGTCTGCCATTATACTTGATAATACAACAATTTTAATAATCTTAATCATATTAAACCCAAAACCAAACATTTATTATTTTTTATTATACCTTAATAATCTTAATCCAAATCGATAAAGATAAATGAAATCAGCCAAACCCTAAAAGCAATCCAGATAAATATTGTTAAACCCTTATCCCAGTTCAAAATAAACCAGAGCACTTACATATCCCTACAATATGCACAGAGCATTTTTCTTAAAAAAAAATCTAACAGCCAAACTGCCCCCCTCAAAAACTCCAACTTCTCTTCAAGATACCTCCCATACATAATAACCCCTTCATTTCCATGGCATTCCATCAGAAAATCAATTTCACTTATGGCTTGCAACTCGATCTCTCCCTTTAATTTCTTCAACTCGTCTATCCGATCTTCATCCAGCATTTCAACAGAAGTCTAGATCTCACTCTTAGAAGAAACATTTCTGTTTCTTCTGACGGTTACCTGAGGGACCGTCTCATCCCCAGAACATCGACCCGTCCCACCCCATCAGCCAGAGAAGGCTTGTTGCGGACCCCATTGACTAAAGAGTTCCATTTGGTGGGGTCCAGGAGGTGGGCCTTCTCTGCAGTTGCGCCCGCCCTTTGGAATACCTTACCCCCAGAGCTGAGGCTGGTTTCCTCGCTCCCGATCTTCCGGAAAGGCTTAAAGACCTGGTTCTGCCATCTTGCCTGGGAGGGAAATGCCAACAGTTCCTCTTGGGGATGGCTGGTCCCATGAAGCCTCCCAGTATTACCATTTTAAAAATATTTTATACTTGGATTTTATATTATCTATTATATTGTAACTTTGTATTTATGTTTTTTAACTATGTTTTATTGTGAACTGCACAGGGTCCCCGACAGGGGAGATGGGCGGTAATATAAATTTAATAAAATAGAAATAAAATAATTTCTGTCGCTGTTAAATTCTTCAGTTTCCTCCACAACATCCCCAACTGCCATGTTGTCAGTTCTGCCCACTGAGCCCCCGGGCACAGCTGTTCTGTCCGCCATGTCCCCACCAGAAGTCCCATATCTATTTTAACCCTGATCAAATAAACCAATTTTATATTCCTTCCTTTTACTTTTAACAATCTTTATCTTTAATCCCTCCAAATAATGTCCTAGAACAGAGCTTTCCAAACTGTGTCTGGACACGTTAGTGTGTCGGCTGCAGTGTCTGGGTGTGTCGCGGCTGCTGCTGGCTCCGAGCCCTGCCAGGATTCTGCGCAGGTCGTAGTGCCTGCCTTGTGCCTTGCTGCCTCCAAACCTGCCCTGCCAGGATTCTGCGCAGGTCCTAGTGCCTGCCTTGTGCCCTGCTGCCTCCAAACTTGCCCTGCCAGGATTCCACGCAGGTCCTAGTGCCTGCCTTGTGCCTGGCTGCCTCCAAACCTGCTGTGATTCCACACAGGTCCTAGTGCCTGCCTTGTGCCCTGCTGTAAGAGTGTGTCACGAAATGATGCATGTCTAAAAAGTGTGTCACCAACATGAAAAGTTTGGAAAGCTCTGTCCTAGAACTTGGTTTCTTTTCATTTTTTTCTTTGTCCCTTCTCACAAAATTCTGCAAAGATTTAACAAGCCTCTTTTGTAAATCCAATACAGGAAAATTATCCAGGTCACTCTCTTGGTTTGTTATTTTTATATATTCCTTTTCATTTATAAGACATCATCCAGCTTCTTTTGTATGTCCAGTGTAGCATCTTTTTCCACATCATTCTGTAGCCTGTCATTTTTAAATCCACTTTCAGATCAGTCTCAATCTTGTCAGATGTAACTTGTTTAATTAATTTCTGGGTCCATTGTTCAAAAATATCCTTCAATATGTCCAATATTATAATATTTTGCTTCATTCTGTATTACTAAGTCAAATTTAAGTGTTCTTCTCTTTTAATTGTAATCTTTAGTTCCTTCTGGTTCCCTCTAGTGTCCAACCTTCAGAGTCTCATCCTGCTATTTTTTTCTGTTTTCTTCTTCTGGTGGGGACATGGCAGACTGAACAGCTGTGCCCGCGGGTTTAGCGGGCAGAGCTGAAAATGCGGCAATTTTTTTCAGGCTCAGGCAGGTTTTCCTGAAGCCCAGGAGTGTTCTCCAGATAAAGGAAAGCACCTGGAATCACCTTATCTGTCCATCTGTCCTTCGGATGGCTGCTTGTAGCCAGAAGATCACAAACAGCGTTTTGCATTTGACTGGTAAGAGCTAGCAGGGAGGCGGGGACGTCATCATTTTCCAAGCTGCGCTGTAGCCTTAAAGGGACATTAGGACCAGCCACTCCATTTCTAAATCACCAAATTTATATATTTTTTTAAGTATGAGTACCCTAAGAGAGGCATTCTACAGCGAGGAGAAGCTGGTTCTCTTGGTGCTTATTGTTATTTTGGGAATTACTTTTTAAAAATTCTTTTTTAAGTTTTGGACTTAATTCTCCTGTTGTTTACTTATTAGCATCCATTTCTAGTGTAGTTGTACTCTTAATGTTATACACTAGGTCTTAGATTCAAAGCCTTGATACATTTATCTTCAGGAGATAGATCAACTAGGGCATCTCCTGATCATCCCCCTCATCCCCAGTAATGGATTAAGCCATAAGATCTCCAAATGCTTTACACAATAATAGAGTAGGTGTGAATTTTAGTGGGGAATGGGCAGATTTCCCACCACTGCCTTCTCTCCTCTCAAGTAAGAGATTTAAAGACTGCTGGCCAGATTTGACTTGTAAATTGATGATATTTTAAGGGTTCTATCCAAGATGTTTAAAATATACATCTAACTTGTATTTCATGTAAATGCATCAAACTGTGACATCCCATAGTAAAGTAGTATATATAGGTACGTAATTCTCTTACAGGTGCCTACTGAGTGATTAAGGTAAAGGTAAAGGTAAAGGTACCCCCCGCACATTTGTGCAGTCGTGTCCGACTCTAGGGGCCGGTGCTCATCTCCGTTTGTTAGCCGAAGAGCCAGCGTTGTCCGAAGACGCTTCCACGGTCATGTGGCCACATGACATGCGCGGAACGCTGTTACCTACCCACCGAAGTGGTACCTATTCATCTACTTGCATTTGCATGCTTTCGAATTGCTAGGTTGGCAAGAGCTGGAGCTAGTGCAGGAGCTCACTCCGCACGGAGGGCTAGGGATTCGAACCTCCGAACTTGCAATCTTCCGATCAACAAGCCTGGCGTCTTACCCACTGAGCCACCACGCCCCTTTACTGAGTGATTACTGTATGACAAATCATGCTTGTTTTTTCTGAAACATGCATCAGATGTGCTGATTAATTCAGGGTTCTTCTGGGTATTGTGAGGCTGGATTTCTAAACACAGGTTATAAAACTGTATGTATGCTAAAATCACACTTATGAAAATTATTGGGTTGGTAAATCTGCTCAGATCTCTCAAAGATAACAAAAGCAGGAAAAGTTGTAGTTACAAGAAATCAGTACTATAAGTCAAGCTGATCCTAAGGAGCTGGACCAGTTCTTGCTGAAAGAAAAACATCCAAAGTGGCTTGTCTTTGTCAGACCTCTTTTTCTTTCTTCTGCATGGACTTCCATAGGAGATATCACAGATTTCATGAAGTAATGAAATTAAGCAACCTCCTGTTGCTAAATTTGCAGCCTGTATGACCTCTGTGAATTAAACACAGCAACTATCAAAGGACTTTGGCACCAGCCAAGGATTAATGACCAAGTGGAAATATGATGGCTAAAGGCAAAACTGAGCAATCATTAAGCCAATTCCCAAGGAAGTGTACTATGCCAAGGTTATTGCTATCATAGAGCTTTAAACTGGCACAGAAAGAATAGGGTAACAGCAATCATTAGACAGCAGTTTTTCACCTATGCATGTTAGCAAAAAATAAATACATGGTACTTAGCAGAAACTACTTGAATTCTATTATCGTGATAGAAGTAATTGAACACACTGTTAGGCAGTTAGTTTAGACTAGATAGATTTAAAATATTTCATGGTAAAATGTTATACACACACACTCACATACACACGCAATCACCAATTCTGGTCATATTCCAGCATGAGTATAAATCAATATATGACAGGTGGTGGGATATTCAGTGTTTTCAATAGCTTCCACTGAATGTTCTCAGATCAAATAAGAAGGCTGGACTGTAGCAGCCATCTATGAGTGGAAAAAATATTCTTGTGCTAAATGCTGGCTGCACCAAGAGTACAGAATAGTGTTTCCACTAAGAAAAAAAAAGAAATGTCTGCCATTTGTACTCCTGCAGTATTTTGGAGTAAAACTGTAATGAAGACAGAATATGCCCATCCCACCTGTTTCCATTGATAGAGAATAGTGATGAGGTAGAACCAAGCCATGAGCATGCAGTTGAATATGATACTCAGTGTAAGAGGTCCAAGCAACAGGGAAAATACACAGATCAGAAACACCTGGTGAGGAATGCCATATTCTAATGACAGAAACCTCCAAGGGTAGATAGAGTAGCTTAAATGCTTGATTTTTATGATGTGAAATCTGAGAGACAATCTGCCTAACTTTCTTAAGGACCAGCTATTTCAATATGAACCTCTCCAGGCATTATGATCCTTATTCCAGCAATACTTTTGTTAGACCAATTCAAAGATTCCTAAAATGTTGTGGCCATTAGGTTGACCTAATAATGTTACATAATGAGTTTTTTTAATTGTCTGCATGGCTACCTTCCCATTGGAGTATCATTTGTATGTTTCTAATATGTAAACCCTGCTGTGTTTAGTTGGACTTCTTTCTAAGTAAATAGGACTGCACCATCCTTGATCCATTACCCAGCACCTCATGCAACTCTAGACGCTGAAAAGGTCACCTACTCCCTCCCATTATTTATGATCAATGGGACAACCAAGCATGTAATAAGAAAACTAGCCCATGACATGTGATCTCCCTTCTTTCATATGACAGGAAAACTACTCAGTACAGCTTGGCTTTAATTATTACGACATGAAGGCTACAGAAGCATTGTCAATTTAACTTAGTAAAGTTGGCTGTTGTCAAGTAGACTTAGTCTTTTTAAAAGAAATGAAATATATTCCCCCTTGCATCAGGAATTCAGCTTTACTTTTTTTATTTTTCAAAAATCATCATCATCATCATCATCATCATCATCATCATCATCATCATCTCCCTTTCAGTTATACTTCCAAAGCAGTTGATACCGGTTACAGTGCTCTGGCAAAAGTCATCTATTCCCACATTGCCTCTAGATTGGATTACTATAATGTGCTCTACCTGGGGCTGCCCTTGAAGCCTCTTCAGAAACTACAATTGGCACATGCTGACAGGTGAGATATGGTTTAGTAATAATAACACCTTTATTGTGAATGCTGCACTGGTTTATAATAAGTTTCCATGTACAATTCAAAGTACTGGAATTAACAAGCAATATGGCGCCTGGCATCAGAATATCTATGGGACCATCTTCTCCAATTTGATTCTGGTCAGTCCATTCATTCTGCACAGAAGGGGACACTTTGAGGACTCTTGGCCTGGGAAGTGAAAAGAGTAGAAGCCCTGAGGCAGTGCTTCTCCAGCGCCACAATGACTCCTTGGAACTCCTGGATTGACAATGTGCTAATTTAATTCAACCAATTCAGTATTGTATTTGATATCAATGTGGTTCAATGGTTTTTATTATCTTTTGTTAGGTCTTGTGAACGACCTATATTTTTATACTTTGGTGAGATATAAATAGTAAAAATAAATAAAGGGTGGGATTGTGAATTCCTAAAACACTAATATATGTATTTTTGACATTTTTGACAATGGAGAAAAGACTTTATTTCAAAATCTGATAAAGTCAGCAGTTTTTCATTACAGTTGTCAGTTCACGAAGTTCATGAATAATGTTTTATTTCTGCTTGAATTTCTTATTTAATTATGGCCTCTCTTCTTTTCACTTATGATAAATGTAATCAGCAGCTCATTGTTTTTATTAGCATTATTAAATAAATGATCTGAGCTCATTCTCTGTAACTGATTTAGGAACCTTAAGCAGCAAATGTGACCATTAATGGCTGATCGGGATGGTAATAGGCTCTCATATTTGTTATTGCTTTATGAAAATTATTATTGCAATAAACCCACATGTTTTTCCAAGTTGTTCCTACTAATCTAGCAAAAACAAATAACTCACTGAATATTTTACATTATTAATCCACTGTGGAAAAAGTGTTTGGGTGAGATACCAGCGTGTAGGTTCCCTAGATCAAGTTGCTTTGAAAACAGATGGTGCATGCATGTTATGACTCATTCTTAAGGTCCAGCAATGCAAAACAAAATTGTAGACACTTTTTATTGTGCTAATTAATGTCAGTTTTAAGCTAAAAGGATGAATTTTAGCTTAAGCTTTTGTTAGATGTACTCAACACAATGCTTAAAAAAAGTTAAAGCATAAGAATTTGTCTGAATTCCAGTTACTGTCAAATATAGAGGTCAATTAGAATCTTTGCATTTAAAAAAAAATCTGTAAATCACTTTGGACCAACAGGAGAAAAATGTTATTAATCTCATGTATCTCTGTGTGTGTGTGTGTGAGTAAATGTGGGTTCATATAGAAATGAATTTGCTCCCAATGTTCTCCCTCTCGCAAAAATATTTGCTGTCAACCAGTATTGGGCACACTAACACAATACAATCAGCTGTATTTAGGATAGTATTATAAACACATAGTAAAGGTAAAGGTTCAACATTAAAAAAAACCAGATCATGGCATCTGGTCCCATCACTTCCTGGCAAATAGAAGGGGAGGAAATGGAAGCAGTGACAGATTTTATTTTCTTGGGCTCCAAGATCACTGCAGACGGTGACTGCAGCCATGAAATTAAAAGACGCTTGCTCCTTGGGAGGAAAGCTATGGCAAACCTAGACAGCATATTAAAAAGCAGAGACATCACCTTGCCTACAAAGGTCCGTATAGTTAAAGCTATGGTTTTTCCAGTAGTAATGTATGGCTGTGAGAGTTGGACCATAAGGAAGGCTGAGCGCCGAAGAATTGATGCTTTCGAGCTGTGGTGCTGGAGAAGACTCTTGAGAGTCCCTTGGACTGCAAGGAGGTCAAACCAGTCAATCCTAAAGGAAATCAACCCTGACTGCTCATTGGAAGGACAGATACTGAAGCTGAAGCTCAAATACTTTGGCCACCTAATGCAAAGAGAGGACTCACTGGAAAAGACCCTGATGCTGGGAAAGACTGAAGGCAAAAGGAGAAGGGGACGGCAGAGGATGAGATGGTAAGATAGCATCACTGATGTAATGAACATGTATTTGAGTAAACTCCGAGAGACAGTGGAGGACAGGAAGGCCTGGCATGCTATGGTCCATGAGGTCACGAAGAGTCGGACACGACTAAACGACTGAACAACAACAACAACAAAAGGTAAAGGTTCCCTCCGCACATTTGTGCAGTCGTGTCCGACTCTAGGGGCCGGTGCTCATCTCCATTTGTTAGCCAAAGAACCAGCATTGTCCGAAGACGCTTCCATGGTCATGTGGCTGGCATGACGCACATGGAACGCTGTTACCATCCCACCGAAGTGGTACCTATTTATCTACTTGCATTTGCATGCTTTCTAATTGCTAGATTGGCAAGAGCTGGGGCTAGTGCGGGAGCTCACTCCGTCACACGGGGCTAGGGATTCGACCTCTGAACTTGCAATCTTCTGATCGACAAGCCTAGCGTCTTACCCGCTGAGCCACCACGCACCCTCTATAAACACATAATAGCACTTATAATCATAGTTGGAAAGGATCTCAGAGATATTATCCAGTTCAATCCCCTTCTCAGTGTAAGATCTCTGCACTGAGATCCAGCCTCTGATTGAAGACCTCTAGTGAAGTGAAGCATACCACTTAATGAGGCAGTCTATTCTTCTGGTTGACAGTTCTTACCATCAGGAAAATTTAAGTTGAAGTTACTTCCCATTACCTTCAACCTACTTGTTCTGTTCTGCTCCTCAAGACAACAGAGAACAAATCCACTACTTCCTCTACACAACAAACCTTTAGAGATAATAATTTATTAAATTTGTATGCCACCCGATCTCTGAACTCGGAAGGAGGTTCCTACCTCAAATTGGTATGCTAAAGGACACCAATGGACAGATAATAACTGATTAAAGGAGATCAAAGGAAGATGGAAGGAGTCTACTGTACAATAGAGATGTCAACATCCAAGATACTTTAGAAGATATTCCTTACTTACAAGAACCTCTAGTACTAGAAGTTGAAGTTAGAGAAAGGCTACAGAAACTGATGGAATACCCACTGAAATATGGCAAGCAACAGAAGAAGAACCAGTCAAAGTTCTAACCAAGCTATGCCAGCAAATCTGGAGATGGCCGAAAATGCAAAGGATCTTCAAGCTGTAGTACTAAAAGTCAAAGAGCACCATGAAAAAATGGGACTAAAATTAAATACAAAGAAGACCAAACTAATGACAACATGTAGAACCACCAGCCTTAGAACTGACAATGAAGACACTGAAGTAGTGGATAGCTTCTGCCTTTTAGGATCAACCATCAACAGTAAAGAAACAAGCAGTCAAGAAATACGCCGCACACTAGCACTTGGTAGAGCAGCCATGAAGGCCTTGGAAAAGGTATTCAAATACCAGATGTGTTTATACCTACAAAGACCAGAATCATGCAAACCATGGTATTCCCTGTGACACTCTACAGAAGCAAAAGTTGGACTTTAAAGAAGCAGGATAGGAAAAGTATTGACACCTTTGAACTTTGGTGTTGGGAAAGACTCCTGAGTATACCATGGACATCAAGAAAACAAACCGATGGATCATTGAATGAATCAACCCAGAGTTCTCACTCGAGGCACAAATGTCTAGGTTCAAATTATCCTACTTCGGACACATTATGCAAAGACCCAGGTTTCTGGAAAAGGCTCTAATGCTGGGCAAGGTGGATTGAAAGAGAAGAAGAGGGTTACCAGCAGCAAGGTGGATTGCAGCAGTTACAGTGGCGATGAGTGCACCGTTGGGAGATGTGAAAGAACAGTTTAGAGATATAGTAGATCACCATGGAGAAAATCTGCCTATGTGGTCACTAGGAGTCGAAAATGATTTGATGGCACATAATCAATCAATCAATCAATCAATCAATGGCACCTGACACTCAGTGATGCTGGGTGGCTTACAATAATAAAAGAAATTACAATAAAATCAATAAAACATAAAGATAAAAAATGGCAAGCATGATGAAGTGAGATCTTTAGAGATCTAAAGACTGCTATCATATCTCCCCTTATTCTACCCTTCTGCAGACTAAACAAACCCAGTTTTTTTAAGCATTCCTCATAGATGTTGGTTTCCAATCCTCTCAACATCTTGATATTCCTCTGAATTCAGTTTGTCCTTGGTTCTATGATCTCCTACACTAACTTGTTCACCAGCATAGGATATTATTCACCTGCCCCTAGAGTACTGAATTAAATTAGCTGAATTAGCTAATCACTTAGAAGTTATCACTCTGTACCAGCTTGCACCCACTAATTGTTCCTCAAGATTTGAAGCATCATCTCTTCCACCATTCTGTCAGTCCTTTGTGGTAGACCAGATCAGGAAACAGTCTCCACAGGAAGATAGAACTGTACTTTATTGATATAGACTGTAATAAGAGAATCTTGCAAACCTGATTGTGCTTTACCCCCCCTCCCTATTATCTCCTAGGGAATCAGGGAGGAGCCTGCCTGAGTCTCTTCCAAATACTATCTAGTTTCTCAGGACTTAAGGAACGTTTCAGCCCTCCATGCTTATATAGCGGTTCTTTCCTATTTCCCTCAAGGTAATATCCCGTTCTCAAGAGAAACCAAGCCACAATGAGAGCATTAACAGGTTATGTTCACCAGTAAGTCACATTGTGGTTGAACATGTTTTGTGAAGCTGTCCATTTTCTGAATAGTCAAAAATGTATAACATATCAAATTACTGTATGTCGGAGAACATTTCACTTACACAGTAAGTACTGCACCCTTAGTGATCAAATTCCATCAAATATTAAAGGTTAACATATTTTCACAAAGCAGCAAAATACAGCTTTTTGTAGAGTTTTTGGGACTTAAATCATTTATGTTTTTTAGCTCTTAAAGATAAGACTAAATATGATATTGTTTTTATTGAATTACTGCATTACTATGCTTTATCATTTGTTATATCCCTATCTTTAAATATTGTGATTTTATTAAATATTGGTTTGTTTTATTATTGTAAGCTGCCATGAGTTGCAAGATTCAGTGGGATATAAATTAACTAAATAAATATCAAGGTCATATACAGTATTTGATGCTAGGATCTGACAAATCTAATTTATATGCAGTGGTATTTATATTTGACAGAATTTAGAAGCTCATGTGCAATGGCAAGTAATATTTGCCTGTATTTGATAGTTGTGATATTTTGTGTGTTATTTAACTGTTAGCAGCTTTTAAGAATTCACATCTGATAGTTGTCAAACAAAACACACACACACACAAACAAGATATTACTGGTGTTTTAGATAAAAAATCCACTACTTCCTCTACACAACAAACCTTTAGAGATAATAATTTATTAAATTTGTATGCCACCCGATCTCTGAACTCGGAAGGAGGTTCCTACCTCAAATTGGTATGCTAAAGGACACCAATGGACAGATAATAACTGATTAAAGGAGATCAAAGGAAGATGGAAGGAGTCTACTGTACAATAGAGATGTCAACATCCAAGATACTTTAGAAGATATTCCTTACTTACAAGAACCTCTAGTACTAGAAGTTGAAGTTAGAGAAAGGCTACAGAAACTGATGGAATACCCACTGAAATATGGCAAGCAACAGAAGAAGAACCAGTCAAAGTTCTAACCAAGCTATGCCAGCAAATCTGGAGATGGCCGAAAATGCAAAGGATCTTCAAGCTGTAGTACTAAAAGTCAAAGAGCACCATGAAAAAATGGGACTAAAATTAAATACAAAGAAGACCAAACTAATGACAACATGTAGAACCACCAGCCTTAGAACTGACAATGAAGACACTGAAGTAGTGGATAGCTTCTGCCTTTTAGGATCAACCATCAACAGTAAAGAAACAAGCAGTCAAGAAATACGCCGCACACTAGCACTTGGTAGAGCAGCCATGAAGGCCTTGGAAAAGGTATTCAAATACCAGATGTGTTTATACCTACAAAGACCAGAATCATGCAAACCATGGTATTCCCTGTGACACTCTACAGAAGCAAAAGTTGGACTTTAAAGAAGCAGGATAGGAAAAGTATTGACACCTTTGAACTTTGGTGTTGGGAAAGACTCCTGAGTATACCATGGACATCAAGAAAACAAACCGATGGATCATTGAATGAATCAACCCAGAGTTCTCACTCGAGGCACAAATGTCTAGGTTCAAATTATCCTACTTCGGACACATTATGCAAAGACCCAGGTTTCTGGAAAAGGCTCTAATGCTGGGCAAGGTGGATTGAAAGAGAAGAAGAGGGTTACCAGCAGCAAGGTGGATTGCAGCAGTTACAGTGGCGATGAGTGCACCGTTGGGAGATGTGAAAGAACAGTTTAGAGATATAGTAGATCACCATGGAGAAAATCTGCCTATGTGGTCACTAGGAGTCGAAAATGATTTGATGGCACATAATCAATCAATCAATCAATCAATCAATGGCACCTGACACTCAGTGATGCTGGGTGGCTTACAATAATAAAAGAAATTACAATAAAATCAATAAAACATAAAGATAAAAAATGGCAAGCATGATGAAGTGAGATCTTTAGAGATCTAAAGACTGCTATCATATCTCCCCTTATTCTACCCTTCTGCAGACTAAACAAACCCAGTTTTTTTAAGCATTCCTCATAGATGTTGGTTTCCAATCCTCTCAACATCTTGATATTCCTCTGAATTCAGTTTGTCCTTGGTTCTATGATCTCCTACACTAACTTGTTCACCAGCATAGGATATTATTCACCTGCCCCTAGAGTACTGAATTAAATTAGCTGAATTAGCTAATCACTTAGAAGTTATCACTCTGTACCAGCTTGCACCCACTAATTGTTCCTCAAGATTTGAAGCATCATCTCTTCCACCATTCTGTCAGTCCTTTGTGGTAGACCAGATCAGGAAACAGTCTCCACAGGAAGATAGAACTGTACTTTATTGATATAGACTGTAATAAGAGAATCTTGCAAACCTGATTGTGCTTTACCCCCCCTCCCTATTATCTCCTAGGGAATCAGGGAGGAGCCTGCCTGAGTCTCTTCCAAATACTATCTAGTTTCTCAGGACTTAAGGAACGTTTCAGCCCTCCATGCTTATATAGCGGTTCTTTCCTATTTCCCTCAAGGTAATATCCCGTTCTCAAGAGAAACCAAGCCACAATGAGAGCATTAACAGGTTATGTTCACCAGTAAGTCACATTGTGGTTGAACATGTTTTGTGAAGCTGTCCATTTTCTGAATAGTCAAAAATGTATAACATATCAAATTACTGTATGTCGGAGAACATTTCACTTACACAGTAAGTACTGCACCCTTAGTGATCAAATTCCATCAAATATTAAAGGTTAACATATTTTCACAAAGCAGCAAAATACAGCTTTTTGTAGAGTTTTTGGGACTTAAATCATTTATGTTTTTTAGCTCTTAAAGATAAGACTAAATATGATATTGTTTTTATTGAATTACTGCATTACTATGCTTTATCATTTGTTATATCCCTATCTTTAAATATTGTGATTTTATTAAATATTGGTTTGTTTTATTATTGTAAGCTGCCATGAGTTGCAAGATTCAGTGGGATATAAATTAACTAAATAAATATCAAGGTCATATACAGTATTTGATGCTAGGATCTGACAAATCTAATTTATATGCAGTGGTATTTATATTTGACAGAATTTAGAAGCTCATGTGCAATGGCAAGTAATATTTGCCTGTATTTGATAGTTGTGATATTTTGTGTGTTATTTAACTGTTAGCAGCTTTTAAGAATTCACATCTGATAGTTGTCAAACAAAACACACACACACACAAACAAGATATTACTGGTGTTTTAGATAAAAAATTGTAATTTAAAACTTGAAACATATTAGAAAATGTGTACTTTAAATTCAAATGATAAATCTGATATAATGTTGCCAAATTTGAATTTGTGCTGTTGAAGTCTATATTTTATGCATGCATGTATAAAAAATAGGGAACCATAAAATAGGATAAAGAAATTATACACTCATTTCATTTTCTTGTTAACAGGGTTCTCTCTTCACAACAGTAAACTTTGCTGGGAACAGATAAGCTGATGACAACCATGTAATAATTTTGCACTGTGAGAGCCAAAATGCATGTTATTTGTTATGTTCACTATTTTAATCTTGTTACTGAAGTGGAAGTATAAACCACTCAAAGTCAGATACACTGGAGTAGCATAGAAGACTAAGTAAAGTATGTAAATAACCAAATATTAAATGTATTGGTACCAAAATTATTCTTAAAATTAATACTAGATATGAAAGGAACAATTTTCATTGGCTCTGCAGCATCCAACAGTCATCATTTATTTGTTTATTTATTTATTTACTTGCTTACATACTATAATTTGTATACTACTCAGTCCAGTAAGGTTCCAAGTGTCTTACCAAAAATAACCATAATAAACAATAACAAAACAAAACACCACGAGGAACAGCCGCATCATCCAAACCCATAGCAGGAGGGTATCCCTCATCACCAATCTATTCTCAAAGTTCTGCAGAAAATAGTTTTTTATGGCTTTCTGAAAAACCAGTAGGGCAGGGACCAATTTAAACTCAGGCAGTTTCAAAGAACAGGGAACATGAATGAGAAAACTTGTTGCCTGGAAAGATTACATTCTGTAAGCAAAGGGACCTCCAGCAAAGGAGATCGTTACCTTGTCGTGGTGCTGGAGCTTGAGCACCTCAATGAATCCATGAGCTAAACCGTGAAGGGACACCCAAGACGGGAAGGTCGTGGCAGAGAGGTCAGACTAAATACGATCCCTGGGGAAGGTAATGGCAACCCACCCCAGTATTCTTGCCATGAAAACTAAATGGATCAGTACAACCAAAGATATGTCGGTATACCATCGGAAGATGGTACTCCCAGGTCGGAAGATGGTCAAAATGCTACTGGGGAGGAACAGAGGATACGTTCAACTAGCCCCAGATGTGATGACGCAGCTAGCTCAAAGCCGAAAGGACGGCTAGCGGCTGACGGTGCTGGTGGTGAACGACGAATCCGATGTTCTAAAGATCAACACACCATAGGAACCTGGAATGTAAGATCTATGAGCCAGGGCAAATTGGATGTGGTTATTGGTGAGATGTCAAGATTAAATATAGACATTTTAGGTGTCAGTGAACTGAAATGGACTGGGATGGGCCACTTCACATCAGATGACCACCAGATCTACTACTGTGGACAAGAGGACCACAGAAGAAATGGAGTAGCCTTCATAATTAATAATAAAGTGGCTAAAGCAGTGCTTGGATACAATCCAAAAAACGATAGAATGATCTCAATTCGAATTCAGGGTAAGCCATTTAACATCACAGTGATCCAAATATACGCCCCAACCACAGATGCTGAAGAAGCAGAAGTAGATCAGTTCTATGAGGATCTGCAGCACCTACTAGATAATACACCAAAAAGAGATGTTATTTTCATTACAGGAGACTGGAATGCTAAGGTGGGTAGTCAGACGACACCTGGAATTACAGGCAAGCATGGTCTGGGAGAACAAAATGAAGCAGGACATAGGCTGATAGAATTTTGCCAAGACAACTCACTGTGCATAACAAACACTCTCTTCCAACAACCTAAAAGACGACTTTATACATGGACTTCACCAGATGGTCGACACCGAAATCAGATTGACTACATCCTTTGCAGCCAAAGGTGGCGGACATCTATACAATCGGTAAAAACAAGACCTGGAGCTGACTGTAGTTCAGATCACGAACTTCTTATTGCACAATTTAGAATCAGACTAAAGAGAATAGGGAAGACCCACAGATCAGTTAGATATGAGCTCACTAATATTCCTAAGGAATATGCAGTGGAGGTGAAGAATAGATTTAAGGGACTAGATTTAGTAGATAGGGTCCCAGAAGAACTATGGACAGAAGTTCGCAACATTGTTCAGGAGGCGGCAACAAAAAACATCCCAAAGAAAAAGAAAACCAAGAAGGCAAGATGGCTGTCTGCTGAAACACTGGAAGTAGCCCAAGAAAGAAGGAAAGCAAAAGGCAACAGAGATAGGGGGAGATATGCCCAATTAAATGCAAAATTCCAGAGGTTAGCCAGAAGAGATAAGGAATTATTTTTAAACAAGCAATGTGCGGAAGTGGAAGAAGACAATAGAATAGGAAGGACAAGAGACCTCTTCCAGAAAATTAGAAACATCGGAGGTAAATTCCAGGCAAAAATGGGTATGATCAAAAACAAAGATGGTAAGGACCTAACAGAAGCAGAAGAGATCAAGAAAAGGTGGCAAGAATATACGGAAGATCTGTATAGGAAGGATAATAATATTGGAGATAGCTTTGACGGTGTGGTCAGTGAGTTAGAGCCAGACATCCTGAAGAGTGAGGTTGAATGGGCCTTAAGAAACATTGCTAATAACAAGGCAGCAGGAGACGACGGTATCCCAGCTGAACTGTTTAAAATCTTGCAAGATGATGCTGTCAAGGTGATGCATGCCATATGCCAGCAAATTTGGAAAACACAAGAATGGCCATCAGATTGGAAAAAATCAACTTATATCCCCATACCAAAAAAGGGAAGCACTAAAGAATGTTCAAACTATCGAACAGTGGCACTTATTTCACATGCCAGTAAGGTAATGCTCAAGATCTTGCAAGGTAGACTCCAGCAATTCATGGAGCGAGAATTGCCAGATGTACAAGCTGGGTTTAGAAAAGGCAGAGGAACTGGAGACCAAATTGCCAATATCCGCTGGATAATGGAGAAAGCCAGGGAATTTCAGAAAAACATCTATTTCTGTTTTATTGACTATTCTAAAGCCTTTGACTGTGTGGATCATAACAAATTGTGGCAAGTTCTTGGTGGTATGGGGATACCAAGTCATCTTGTCTGCCTCCTGAGGAATCTGTATAACGACCAAGTAGCAACGGTAAGAACAGAGCACGGAACAACGGACTGGTTTAAGATTGGGAAAGGAGTACGGCAGGGTTGTATACTCTCACCCTACCTATTCAACCTGTACGCAGAACACATCATGCGACATGCTGGGCTTGAGGAATCCAAGGCTGGAGTTAAAATCGCTGGAAGAAACATTAACAATCTCAGATATGCAGATGATACCACTTTGATGGCTGAAAGCGAGGAGGAGTTGAGGAGCCTTATGACGAAGGTGAAAGAAGAAAGTGCAAAAGCTGGGTTGCAGTTAAACCTCAAAAAAACCAAGATTATGGCAACGAGCTTGATTGATGACTGGCAAATAGAGGGAGAAAAAGTGGAGGCAGTGACAGACTTTGTATTTCTAGGCGCAAAGATTACTGCAGACGCTGACTGCAGCCAGGAAATCAGAAGACGTCTACTTCTTGGGAGGAGAGCAATGGCAAATCTTGATAAAATAGTTAAGAGCAGAGACATCACACTGACAACAAAGGTCCGCATAGTTAAAGCAATGGTATTCCCTGTAGTAACCTATGGCTGCGAGAGCTGGACCATAAGGAAGGCTGAGCGAAGGAAGATAGATGCTTTTGAACTGTGGTGTTGGAGGAAAATTCTGAGAGTGCCTTGGACTGCAAGAAGATCAAACCAGTCCATACTCCAGGAAATCAAGCCAGACTGCTCACTTGAGGGAATGATATTAAAGGCAAAACTGAAGTACTTTGGCCACATCATGAGAAGACAGGATACCCTGGAAAAACCCGAGGCTTGAGAATAAACAGACAAGAATGCAGCTTGTTAGGGCCAACAGTGTTTACTGTTTAGCATAGGGCAATAATGCAGATACAATCACATTATCGCAAATATGAAAAAGATGAATATACAGGATACATCATTGTAAAAGGAAAAACAAAAACAAATGTATAAGCAGAGTTCCGTGTATTGATCCCAGGGCCAGAGTTCCTGCCATGGCCTATACCCAAAGCCAGGCATAGCTCACTCTGCCCAGTCCACGGGAAGTGAACACGTGAAGAACTACATGACTAAAAGACACTAGAAATCAAGAAGACTTAGAACACCATTTTGCATGGTTGTATATTCAGTTCTTCCAGCATTCTGATTGGCTGGAAGTTAGCTGTTACACACACTAGGCCTCAAAGCACACAGCATGGCCTGCTATTGGATGGCAGTGCTGCATCTACGCACTGAGTTCTGCCCCTTCCTTGCTCAGGGGGGGCTTGAGGAAGGCTTCCCATGGAAGGATATCAGGAGACTTCACTTTCATGGGAAGATCCATTGCTAGCCATAACAATGGTACCTTCTAGCTTCATATCTAATGAAGATGTAAACAACGCCAAGGCTTCTCTGTTGTCCAGCCACCTGGCATTCACGTCACCATGAGAATGCTTTGCTTTGCTTTGTAAAAGATGCAATTTGCCAAAACACTTTTGCATTGAAAAGAAATCCAATTTACCAATATCATATAGTATAAGAAATCTGACAGCCTGCCCCACCCTGCTCACTCCTTCCTGCTTCTTTCTGTTTGCTTGTTTCTACTATCTGGTATGTAGAATTGTAATACTTCCAGGGATCTGGAAGATAACTGTAAATATCTGTTTGTATGAGTAACTAATATAACTGCAACTAAGTTACTATGACTGGCGTCATTAATAGGTCTCTGGTGCTGATCGCTTTCTGATACTCTGCGTGTGCATGAAAACACACCCTCCAACAGATATTAAATAAAGGAGATAGTGTCACACTCTGTGGCACCCCATTTCTGAAAGACCTAGGGAGCAATCTCTCCCAACTAGAACTGACTGGAATCTCCCTTTTGGAAAAGAGGGGAACCACTGCAAAACAATGCCTCCTACTCCCAACCCATGGGAGTAGTAATGTAACCCAGTAATATACCATGATCAATGGTATCAATAGCTACTGAGAGGCCCAGCAAGACCTGGGCAGTTGCATCTTCACTGTCTTGTTCTCACCACAGGTCAGTCACTACAATGTCATGCATTTCCAAAAAATCTTTTTTAAAATTAATTATAAGTGTGGTTAGAGGGGATGGCATATAGACAAGGTGCAAAGGGCTAGTGCAAATCACATTTTCCACACTCTGAGATCCTGATGAATATTGTATCTTTATATCTAGATTACTTAAGTACCTGTAATTATTGATATTGACATAGACTTTGTTCTATTGATAAAAAATGGGTGAAATCTAAGATCTGGCCCACAAGCCTCAAGAGCTGGGAATAATATCTGTAAACCCCATTTCCACATTAGATCGCCATTAGTTTGGGAAAAAAGATAACAAACCCAACCCAATGACTATGGATGATCCCTAATTGAGTGGATCAAGATGATTCATTTTTATGCTAGCTTTAACTGGCTGTTGATTTGCCTTTTCTGGAAAGTTTCCTTTCTTTAATGGGCTTCAAGGCTTATCTCACTTCATCTGATTGTTACTCATTGTTTTTCCCACAACTTGAATAGAATTATATAAAGAATGCCTGAAAGAAGTTCAGAGTGAGACAACTAAGGAGTCCTTGGTGCTCTCTGAGCCTTGTTGTTTTCTTGCAGACGTTTCATTGCCAGGCTAGGCAACATCTTCAGTGCGAAAAGGGGGTGGAACTTGCTCTCTGTTTATATACCATGGCTTGTCCTGCCTGTGTTGGTGGGGGTATTGTACTCTCCTTGGTAGTACTTTGATTGGGTTGTTGTTTGCTGCTTGGTTGATTGACAGAGTTAATAGTTCCTTGATTAGGGTCTATTGTGTTGTTTGATTGCTCCTCTGCTGCTAATCTTGCTGTTAATCTTTGCCTATCTTGTTGTTGCCACCTCTGGCAAAGAGGTGTTCTGGTCTTCTGGCTTTTCTATTGTATCTTATGAATGGTATGTAAATGTTGTTTACCTCTATGTGTCTATTGATGGCTGCTTTGTCTGAGTGCCAAGGTTCCAGGAATTCTCTAGCATTTTTGGATTTGGCTTGGTTTAAGATGCTCACAGTTTCCCAGTTGAAAGTATGGTTCAGTCTGTCCATGTGTTGTGAGATTAAGGAGTTTTCATCATGTCTTCTGACTGCTAGTTGGTGTTCATGGATGCGTTCTGCTAGTCTTCTGCCAGTCTGTCCTACATAGTGGCTGTTACAGTCCTTACACTGTATGTTGTAGATAACTCCTGTTTTGTCTTCTTGGGCTACTGGGTCTTTTGGTTTACTTACGATTTTCTGAAGGGTTTTGGTTGGTTTGTGTGCTATGGTGATGTTGTGTGGTTGTAACAGTCTATTAGTAGTTTCTGAGATGTTTCTGATGTATGGCAGTGTAATCCTTTTCATAGCTTCTGTTGGTTTTGCTGTGGTGGGTTGAGTGGTCAGGCACTTTTTGATAAAGTTGCGTGGATATCCATTTTGCTGGAAGTTGCTATATAAGTGGTCTGTTTCCTTTTTCTGGTGTTCTGGGTTGCTGCAGTGCGTTTGTGCTCGTCTGAATAGTGTTCTTACACAGCTCCTCTTGTGTGAGGTAGGGTTATTGCTTTGGTAGTGGAGCACTTGGTTAGTGTGGGTAGATTTCCGGTAGACTTGTGTTTCTAGAATGCCATCATTTCCTCTACTGACGAGGATGTCCAAGAAGGGTAGCGTGTTGTTTTCTTCTTCCCTTGTGAATTTTATTCCTTTGAAGATGTTGTTGATGGTTTCATGTGTTTCCTCCAGTTGATCCTTTTTTATTATGACGAAGGTGTCATCTACATACCGGATCCATATTTTGGGTTGTATGTGTGGGAGTGCTATCCTTTCTAGACGTTGCATTACTATCTCTGCTATGAGTCCTGAGAGTGGTGATCCCATAGGTGTTCCTTTGATTTGTTGGTATATTTGTCCATCAAACTGAAAGTAGGTGGTGAGGCAGAGGTTGATGAGGTCCATGATTTTGGATTGAAGCTATTATACATTGGAATCCAGATAGAGACTGATTGCCCTTCAGTAATACAGTAGCTGGCATGATTCCCCATGATCCCATGTTCTCACCCATTTTGATAGTCTGCAAGCATCAAATCTGTCATCTCACTCAGGTTGTTATAATTCTGTGCCACTAAATGGCTACACATAGGCATATGTCCAAAATGGAGTAGTAGGGACCATGCAAGTTAAAGGGCATACCAGAGGGATGAAATTATAGTTATCTGGAAGCGCAGACCTCCATATTATCCTTTCTCTTTTCTAAAGTAAATGTCACACAGAAGAGCCTTAAAATATTTCGAAAGAGGTAGCTATACCCATCAGATTTATGAAGAATGAAAAAGACATGGGAGGCCCTGTAGCACACCCATGTGGAAGATAAAGGAGAAGGTGGTTATTGTGGAGTGTCAACCCAGAGGCCTATTCTTATTCATAGCCATGTGTGTTCTCACTGATCACACTTCAAAGAACCTAATGATAATGTCTGTAAAAGCTAAAGCAACTTTTTCTTTGTACTTGAAAGGGACATCTAGGAGTAAATGTAGGGGGAGTGCATTTGCAGAACTGAAAGGTAGTTTGGAGTCTAAATACACAATGCATCATCAGCCATAACTTTTTGTGAAAGAAAACCCTCAGGAAAATATGAAGGGCAGAGCAGGAAGTACTTTTGACAAACGAAAGGCTGCATATACATTTTAATACACTTTTAATTTTCTCTCTATTGGGTCACATCAGTAAAAATATGCCTGAAAATTTATGGGTTCACAGTGATTTTTGGCAGGAAGGAATGCCTAATAAATCATTAGTCAAAAACAATGCTTTCAGCATTTTTGCCTTTTAATCCTGTCATTACACAATATTACAAATACCTTGCTTAGGGCTTAGAGAAATTGCAGGCACGAAACAGGCTGCAAAATGAGATGCAGTATCTGTAAGCTACTCTTGATCAAAACATGTGTGTGTGTGTGTGAAAGAGAGAGAGAACAGAGTAACAATAAAAATGGGAGGTTGAATTAAAGCTTGCAAGTATATAATACTGTTATTTTTAGACACTGACAGAAAACCAATTATAGAGACAGGGCTGGCTAGTCACTGTGGAGCTGAAGAAATTATCCCAAGAGCCATGCTAAGGCAAAAGAATCACTTAAAATCCTTTCAAAACAAAGAAACAAACAACCCTGAGTAAAAAGTTATAGGTGACCATACCTACAGGAGAAAGTTCATTCTAATAATGGTGTTTCGAGTATTAAGGGGCATGGGATATTCCAACATAAATTGTTCCATTTTTAAAAAAAATGAGCCAGGTCTTACTTTATATAACTGGACACTTCAATTTTAAAAGTGTTTGCCTTAGTCATGGAGTTAAATAGAATGTAAATGGACTTGGTAGTACCATACCCATGTCAAGATGCCAAGATATAAACTGATTTCATCTATGGCCACTTCTATTATTTAAGGAAATCAATAAGCATTTCCCTCCCTGCCAAAAGCAATTGTGAAAGATTTGCAAATCTGGCAGTGGCAAAACATTTGATTCAGCAATCTCTCAGTGATCTTCATTCCTGATGAGCACTTTCTATTTATTAAAGAGAGATTGTGAGTTTGTTAATCAGAATGAATGCCTCAATTTCCTTGGGAGAGAACCTGATTCTCTCCCCAAGTAAAGGGATAGGGCTAAAATCCATTTCTATGAGGAAAAAAAACTGAAATCTGGAGCGGAAAAAGATGGTGGGGAGGACACTGAATGAGGTAGACATGGAAAGAAAGGAATTAGCAGGAAACTTGAAGGCACTTTGAGAAGTTAGACTGTCCCTTTGGGGATCAGGCGAGGGAGTGCTTATCAGAGTGTTTGCACCAGCCATCCGCAAAATAATGCTATCCAGCTGTGTTGGACTACAATTCCTAGAATCCCTAGTCATTATAGCCATGCTAGCTGGGAATTCTGGGACTTAACACAGCTAGAGGACACTACTTTATGGATGGATAGCTCTTACTATTTGCCTTCCTTCATGCTAATTTATGTAACTGTAAATAAATGGAACAGAAATGCCACTAGCTTGCAGTGATTTCCCCCTATCTGTTGAATTTATATGGAAACTGAAAAGCACATAGCAGAATAATACCCACATTTTGAAATGTGTCTTATTCGCAGGTTAAATTTTGGGAGTTGGAGGGTTAAATCTTAGACACATATTTTGAAGAAGTATGAATTTATCCTGAGAACATACTTAAATATTCCTTTTATGGGGGTATTGATGAAGAAGACAAATGCTTTCGCATATCATACGTGTGCATTTGAATATTTTTGATATTTGGACTAGTTAATTTTAAAACTGCTTACAGTGAGTAATACAGTATGTTTGGCTGGTTTCCTTGACAGCAACCTGAAAGACAAAGGGATGCTGGCCTCAGGCTTCCTGGTCCCTCTGGGGCTGGACTCTGGGATTCTCTTGAGCAGTTGTTGACTAGAACAGACTCAGCTGTTCTGTGATTACTTCTGACTAATATGTTTTATGACTCAACAAAATGTCCATCCATTTTCATTCAGCTATGCTATAGATAAATATAAATTAATTTCACTGCTCTGTTTTCCTTTTTTTTTATCTCATCCATGGATCATAAAATTTTATTTAATGCAATAAACAATGCTGTGGGAACAAAGTATATTAAAGGACATAAAATAAGGTCATTGAGTACTATGTATTACTTGGCAGGTTATTCATTTAATGATATGAATATCTTGCTGGAATTCTTAAGGCATTTTAATAAAAACTCAACTAACTACTTCAACAAAATTCTTTATACTGTTAAATTTACATTTGCAGAAGGTTTAAAAAAACAGTCTTCCTCCTGATAGAATTGTGAATATGCTAAATGATGGAATGAGAGTTTGTGACTTGTGACCAGCCTTTACACGGACACATGAACAGATGTATTTTGAAAGCCAGATCAGCACTGAATGTAGTTCTTAAAATGGACATAGGCGCATAGAAAAAAGAGAATCGAGCACAAGCTCCATCACTAAGCAGCCAAAAAATCACATAAACCAAACAGCAGGCCCCGTAGAAAGATAGCCCATTAATCCAAATAAAGACAGAACCAAGGTTAGCTCCACCAAGGAGAATTTCACCAAGATATTTTTTTTTAAAAAAAATCAAGATAAAGCTATCATGTGGCCTTACATCATAGTTTCCTTAACCATAAATATCTGGCTTCACTATAAAAGGTTTTTGTTAAATTATCCAGTAGGTGAAAATCCCAAGATGTATGGTCAAGAAATCCTAGTATATCCCTGGGAATGCCAGGTGGGATTAAGGGAGCTAGAGTGGGAGGTGATGGTTCTGATACAGGGTACTAAAACCCATTTCCCCATAGGTTTCTCACATATTCTCTCTGTTGCTGCTCTACTTCTGCTCTGCTGTCTATCCGTCACTCTGCCTGGAGAGAGATTCCCTGCCTCTCTTTCCCCAAACACCATGCCTGGACTTGTCTATGATTGATCATGCTGAGACCTGCATCTTCTTTTTTCACTGCAGATTCAGGAAACTTCTACTTTCATGCTCCTCTGCCTTCTAGCTTCCTTCTACATCAGTAGAGATTGTTCTCCTCAATTTTACTGCTCCAGCAGGATGTTGACTCTACATTCTATTGTTGGGACCGTTTCAGCAATAGCAAAGTATCCCTGAGCTCAAATGCATGCTTTGCTGAAGGAAGTGTTATCAGAACGTGCCGCAACCAAATGAAATAAAACCACATGGCATTCAACATCACTTTGCAAATTGGGCTACTCTGAAAAGTGGTAGGCTGTTTACAAGCAACAACCCCTCATGCAAGCAGAGAAAAGACACTGAAGTACCAATTCTGAAAGCCTGAAAAACCTCTTACCTTTACTAGTGACCTCTTCTCTGATAGATTCTGACATCTCTCTCTCTTTCTTAATCTATACCCTAAGCCTTCTAAGGGCACTGCTTTGAACATGGTTTTCATGCTTAAACATTACTGCTGAACCTTTCTAAAAGTTTAACTCTTTTTTTCCCAAAATTTTATTAGAGTTTTTAATATACATAGTTAAAAGGTAGAAATGAAAAAGAAATACAAATACAAATCAAAGAAAGAAGAAAAAAAGTGTAGAAAAGTAAAGAAAAAAAGAATAAGATAAAGCATAGAAATTAGTCAACTTCCGATTTATCTCTGGTCATAGAAATTAAAAAAAATTATCTTACATGCTAGCTCTATATATAACATTCAAAAACATTTCCTGTATAATATATCAAATTATATATATTTTAATCTTCAAAACCCCATATAAGCTTTGCCCCTCCTGCATGTTGCAAATAGTCCGTTAATGGTTTCCACTCTTTAAGAAAATAATAGTTTGAATTTTCTTTTAATAAACATGTCAGTTTATCATTTTCTGCCATATCCATCAGTTTTAACATCCAATCCTGTATCGTAGGTAAAATTTGATTTTTCCAATTTTGTGCATATACAAGTCGTGCTGCTGTAATCATATATTGCATAATTCTTGTAAATTGTTTTCCTATTTGTTCTTCCAATATTCCCAATAAAAATAATTCCAGTTTAAATGGAACTCAAATTTGTAATATATTTTGCATTAATTAAAAGTTTAACTCTTTGATTGCCTATTGTATGCCAGCTGAATAGGCTTGCTCCCTTTTCAGGCTACTGAATGTCTATCCCTTAATCCAGGGCTTTCCAAACATTTCCCATTGGCGACACACCAACGGCGGCATGCGAAAATCCGGAAGCACCACAGTGGCGGCGCACGAAAACCTGGAAGTGCTGGTTTTTCACACATTGCGACAGTAGTGGCGGTGCTTCTGGGTTTTTGCGTGCCGCCACGGCGCTTTCAAATTTTCGCACGCTGCAGTGGCGGTGGCAGCGCTTTCGGGTTTTTGTGCACCGCAGCAGTGGCAGCGGCGCTTCCAGGTTTTTTCGTGCCGCAGCGGTGGCGGTAGTGGTGTCCTGGTGTGCCGTGCAAAAACCCAGAAGTGCAAAGATTCCTATGTTACATATGGTAATAGACTCCCCTGATGCACTAAATGATAATAAATTAAACAAATACATGGATGCAATCTCCCAATGCCCAGTTAAGAAATGGGAAAGATCAAGTCTCCTTCAAACTGAGCTTGATTCCTGATGACTTCATAAACTTTCTTGGGAAGCAGTTCAGAAGTAGCTTGCCATTACCCTCTTCTGGGGTTCCCCAGAGGTCTCTCATCCCAGTAGAGGATTCTGCTTAGTTTCCAAGCCGAGAGAAAGTTGACAAGGTGCTGAGACAAAAATATTGGTACTAGCATAACTTAGGAAAATTTCCACTTCCATTTGTTCCCAACAATTATGCTTCAGATGCAATGACAAAGGATGGGGAACGTTGGTTTGTATTATCTTTAGAAGTATTTCTATCCTATCTAAAGGAAAAAGGATAGATGGTTGTTGTGGGTCTTCCAGGCTCTGTGGCCGTGTTCTGGAAGTTGTGGCTCCTAACGTTTCACCAGCAACTGTGGCCAGCATCTTCAGAGGGCAAGAGCACAGACAGAAGGCCTTCAGAAGACACAACAACCATCGAACTCTGGCCGTGAAAGCCTTCGACAATACGAAAAAGGATAGGGTTTTTTTTTCCATAGTTGGTCCTAAACACACTCAGACGCACAGACACACACACACCACTTGAAATTGTTTTCATGAAAAACAAAAGGCTATTTCTTTTACCCTTATCATATTTCCATCCCATAAGATATAGTGATTGTGCAAATGATGATGACCTGTTCATAAGGATCATTCTCATTTCAGCACACATCTGTAGGTTACCAAAACCATGCTTCTCCTGCTCCTCCACTTTTTGTAAATGACAAGGGGTACTTCCTTTGGATTTGGTTTTTGCAGTGGTTGCTCTGTTGTCACCCTTTGCAAAGTTCTGCAGCTTCCAGAGACACAGCTCAGGATCACTGGATGTCCCTTCAATAAGAAACAACATTGGAACAGAGTTGTTTCAAACACTTCCACTCCACCCTGGGAAAATGAAAATCCACTCAGAATGAGGATGCTCTACCATGGGATCTGGGATTTGGCCACATCTACTAAAAAGGTACTGTATTCAGCCATCATATAATTATTTTGATATGAATGGAAAGAATTGCTGGAATGAAGCCCTCCTTTTTTATTATTTTATACTTTTTTGTTTTAGTGATGCGAGTCATCTAGAACTCTGTAAAGGATAGGCAGGATTTTAACATTTTAAACAAAATAATAAATTCTGCTCACTATACAGTACATCACAGAGACTGTTACTATACAACATAGACACAAATGTGTGTTGGAGGAAAAGATGTAAAGTTTTCTATACATATATAAGCTCTTCCTGCTGTTTAGAATATTGGAATGTATCATTTCAGATATGTTTATAGCCTCTACATAGCATTGTATTCTGGTTGAAACCCATTAGGCTTATAAATAAATATTTTATCAGCATTCTGAGACTTTTTTCCTGTGGTTCTATTCAGTGCCACATATATTGAGACAGCATCCTATTTGCCTAGGAATAATCTTTTATACAACTAGCTTCTCAATAGCTAACATTGCTATGTCAAAGAAAATAAATATTAAGTCTTTCCAAATTCTCAGCTGGTATTCAGGAACTGAAGTGAGATCTGCATTAACTGTAACTATTAGTCCATCTAAAACAGCAGCATGTCCCAGCCTTGTGGCTTCAATATTAGTTTGTTTTTTGATAGTTTGGGATTTTTTTTTAATCTTATATTTTTTAGAAGTAATTATTTCTTTATAGCTTAGCACTTTGTAATGATATATAAACAAATGAAACAAACAAAAGATCTCTGGTAGAAATCAATTGCATAACTCTTGGGATGACATTTTCATGCTGTTTTTATCCAGAAACTTTTTTAAAAAAAATATGCTAATGTCATTATTTTATTTCATTTAGGGTTTTTGCAACCCCACTAGGTAATTGTGTAGTAAAGGATGGTAGAAAAAAACTTCCATAAAATTGGGACACATGAAAGGGCCAGTAGAGGTCTGAGCAACTAGCTCTATCTTCTTAATGATGCCAGCTAAATAAGTCCTACTACTTTATCTGTGCTGTTTTATATAAACAAGAGATCTATCAGGGTTTCTGCCTGTGCTCATGAAACTTAATATGAATGGAAGTGGCTGCTTTCAGATTAACGCATTGTATGCATGAGAGGGAGATGTAGTCGGTATTGACATCATAGAAGGAGTGGAGCTAGTCCTTCATGCAATCAGTTCCCCAGGATACCAAATGCTTATACAGTTTTGCAACCAGAAAGTGGATGCAAGATTGTCTTCTTAAACTTAGTTCATGCTACTCTGCTATCTCTACTTCTCTGCCAATGCACGAGAAACATGAAAAGCATCTTCTACTCCCTTGAAAATAAGCTATATGGTTTTCAAGAAATATTAGCAGCAAATTGTTTCCATTTTGCTAGGGCCTACACCATTCCTGACCTTGAACAGTACACAATCAATTTGTAAGAAAATCTGCTCAGTAAGAAAAAAGGAAAGGAATGGATAACTTCCTTTGGCACACACCACTATGTCACCTACAAAAAAATCTCCCTTCCTTACCAGAATCATGTCTTCCTAGGAATGAGGTTCAATTATGCATGAGCATGCTCATAATCTGCTTTCCTATATTGTTCAATCAGACTAACACATCTCTTGTGTTCCTTATCAGCCAGACAGCTCCTATTGCATACATTTGCTACCCTCAGCTTAGTCTGTCCTACAACGATCCCATCAGAGGACACGGTCCGCTCACATGGAGAATTTATTATTACAATAAAAATACCTCCCCCCTCCTCCACCAACATTCACTGTTCTGAAGACAAAGTGAATAAGCTTGGGGAATTTACAGTAATATACCACTGGGTCATTGTACCAAACTGAAAAGTAGGCTCAGCAGACTGCTATAGATGGTAATAAAGAAAGACTGCCTAAGGGAGGAAACAGAACTGTTTGATTTGTTGGGGAGGGAAAGGTACATTAGTCTGGAGTGTGACAGCCAAATCTTAGACTGGGTTTGTATTTTGACTAGCCGGAGAGTTTGTCAGGTCTGCTATATTCACAAGCTCATAAATTTTTAGCTCTAACAGAATGCCCAAAGAAATGAAGGTTTACATCACTCTGGGGAGTGTGCCATTTCATCTGGGCTTTGCAAAAGACGGTGCCAGTTCAGTTTTCAAAAGGATTATTTGGAACCCCCAGCAAAAGTTTAGAAAATGGTGAAAACAGAGGGGTCACTTAGAAAAGCTTCATCTAAATATCACTGTGTTTATTTTTAATGTTGTATAATGGGAGGCAACAATGTCTTTAAGTAAGAATATAAGAGAAATAAAAGAATGGGATTAACAGAGCAACAAATGATCTGGAAAACGGGATGTGGTTAACAATAGTAGAAAATGAAATGAAAGAGAAGGGAAGGGAAGGGAAGGGGGGAAGGAGAGTGATGAGTATAATGAGATCAAGCAGCTCAGATCTTTCCCAAGCACAATGTGTGGTTGAAGAAGTTCACAGAAGTTCACCCAGAAGAAGTTCACAAAGATAACACACCTTGTTCAGTTGGCTTCGGAGAACAGAGTGCAGAATGAAAGTGAGAAAAGAAGCAAAAGTAAAAAGCAGTCTGCTGTGGGGCCATTCACTTGATGATCCTTTCACACAAATGAAAAGAGAACATTTAGACTGAGATCTTGTGCTGTCACAGTAAAATAGCTGTAATTGCAAAGGAAACTTAAACACCCTCACTTCACTGGATTTCGAGGTGGGGAGGAGGATTTTGTGTGTGTGTGTGTGCGTGTATTTGTGTGTATGCCCTGATGAAAACAGAAGTGTCTGTTTTGAGTAAAGCGGTGCCCATCTGTAAAGAGTCACTTGCTGAGATGGGCGGCTATAGAAATCAAACAAATAAATAAATAAAATTTAATTATCTTTAAGAACTGAACAACAAGGTTATTTTATAGGCTGCTTTTTGCTGGATGCTACTTTCAGCATCAGTTAAATATTCACATGCAGGTAAAATAACATTAACGCTGAGAGTTAAAAAGTGGTAGGCAGGAAAAGGGGTATGCACAACATTTTTGCATCTCTAGCCTAAAAACCCTCTTCTGAAAAAAATTTTCTTTCTCTTTTTAAAGTCCATTGGTCTTTGATGCATACATTTGTGCAAGGAACTTGTGATTGATTGATTGATTGATTATGTGCCATCAAGTTGGTGCCAATTCTTATAGGGACAGATCATCATTTTCTCCATGACGATCTGTCTCTAACCTGATCTTTCACGTCTTCCAATGTCACTGTAATGGAGTCCATCCACCTTGCTGCTGGTTGTCCTCTTCCATTTCCTTCCAGCTTTCCCAGCAAAGGTATGTCATTAGAAATTGATAAATAGTCAGTTTTTGGCAGCACCTAGCAGACCTTGGCTGACCTCAGAAAGCTAAACATGATTAAACCTAGTTAGTCCTGGGATTAGAGACCACAGAGAAATCCAGGGCTATAAATAGATTGAGAATTTTAAAAAAGGTCTGGAAGAAGGAAATGACAAATCACTTCTGTATAGTTGCCAAGACACGGACATGAAATATCTGTGTAATCACAGGAGCTAAGCTCAACTCAAGGGAGACTTTACCTTTTTATGATCGCTCTTTGATGCACGATGAGGAGCTGTATATGTACAAAACCCCAGAGACTTCACCATGCTGCAATAGTTTCTCTAGTTTAATATATTAGCTCCCCCCGATTGTTCTATTCAAACTTTCCAAAGAATATATCTTGTTTATTTCAAAAGAAAACCACTTATATGAGACTTGAAAACTACAAACAGCAGTTTGCCCTGTTCTTTGAAACAGATTCACAAGAGCAAAAAAATACAGCTACTTGAAATGCAGTACATTTTTACACAGTACATTGCAAGGGTCATGACATTAAAGGAAGAAAAAGAAGGCTTTTTTCAGCAAGTGGATGAATTACATTTAATATGTACTATTTCATTATTATAGGAGTCATACTATAATACATTGAGGTAGGCAACCTGTAGCTCGTGAACTCAATATGCCCTCCCACCATTTTTCTGATTCCTAAAATCCCCCAAGATTATCTTTGAAAGTCAATGATAAAATGCTAACTTTGATGTAGTGCTTGTTTTTTTTTACTGTATTCAACAATAAGGCTGAGAATCCATTAAACAACACAGACTTCTCCTTCACCTCCAAAGGAAATGAACCAGATAAAAAGGGTGGTGATCAGGGTTGTTTCTGAAAAGGAGAGTCAAATATATTGGGTCAATATTTTAGGTAGATATATTATTATTTTTTCAATGATTTGCTTGTTCTGTTGTGTTACGGACATTTATCACAAAAGCTGGCAATTTTTCTCTGCCAGAATCTCTCTGCTACCTGCCTTGTAGTTCCTGTTGCCACTGCCTGTCTTCTGGCATCCCTGCGCTCTCCTCCAAGTCTGGTCGGCAAGCAAGAGAGGGCTCTCACACGTATGTGTCATGGCCTCAGAGCCAGGCTCCAAGACACGGGCAGATCAGGTCCCACTGGGCACTGCGCCTGCAGATTCAGCAGACACAGAATCAAACATTGACATCCTCTCAGGTCCCACCTCAGCCAGCACTGACCCCTCTTAGACCCCTCCAGCCTGAGAATCCTGCGCCTTGTCAAAGTAAGCACCTTGCAAGTAAGCGGCAAGACACTGACTCTGCAAGCAAACTTAGTGCCTCATTCCTGGCAACCACTGAGCAAGGAAAGCTTCAGCTGTGCACGTTTGGCAGGGAGAGGTTTTAAACTGTGCAACTTTAGCCTCTGGCTTTGTACTCCATGTATTCTTGCTCCTGACTCCTGCTATATTTGCAACCTCGGTGTGTTCCTGAACAAGTCTCTGGCTCTTCTCTCAGTAGTTTTCAATTGTGTGTTTTTGGATTATGGACTGAATGACCCATGGTACGTCTTCTCCTCAGCCCCCAGCAAGCTATCATACACACACAACTCTTTGTTCTGCTACCCAACTCCATTTCTGAGGCCTCTCCTGCCCGATTGATGCTATTTCTCCAGCCAAGCTTTCCTGATGCCTTCACAAGCTTCACTGCAAATGTGCAACTCCAACCATCCATATCAGCACTCTCCTTGTGCCTCCCCTCATTTCCCCCCCTCACTGCATTTTTTACCAAGCCCCTTCCACAGTGTGTGTTCTCTCCCTAGCACATCTGCAAGCCTCACCCCCAAATGCCTGCATCACACCCGCACCTTGCCTGCCAGGTGCATGGGTATTTACCCCCTTTGCTGAAGCCAGGACATGAAATTATGCTTCTTTCCAGCAATGAAAGGTGAAAATACTAATACTAATAATAAACAATTTTTATAACATATGGCATTGAGGCATGATATCTAGCCCTCTCTCCCTCCTGCCCAAGTTAGAAAATAAACCATTCTCAAGTGGATAAACAAAGCTTTTTACCTTTTCCTTCAGAAATAGTGCTATTTGAAGCATCTATTCCTTGGTTTCAGGTTTTTTTTGGCTTTACACTTCTTGGAGCTTCTGATAAGCAATTTTGAGGCTGCCTACTTTCTTTTTCCTTCCTTGGTTATGTGTTCTGCTGCTCAACCAAAGTTTTTCCATATCCAGAAGAAAGAGTAGTTGGGGTTATCTTCTTCTGAGTAGGTGACAAAGGACACCTAGCCTTCAACTGCATTGTCAAGCATATTTTAGGAAAATTGTGCTACTCTATATTCGACAGATGATGATGACTATTTTTGTGCATACCATTGTGGGAGTTTATTATAAACCACTTGGGCAGGAAGAAAATATGCAGTGGGTGAGGCCTTTTCGCATCACATGATCAGTCTTTCAAAGAGGAATGTATTAGTGATATTGGGGGATTTCAATTATCCTGACATCTGCTGGTAATCTAATTCTGCCAGAGTCAGAGGTCCAATAAATTTGTATAGTCGAAGGCTTTCACGGCCGGAATCCGATGGTTGTTGTGGGTTTTCTGGGCTGTATGGCCGTGTTCTGGCAGTTTTGGTTCCTAACGTTTCACCAGTAGCTGTGTAGTTTCGCCAGTAGCTGTGGCTGGCATCTTCAGAGGACAGGAGCACAGCTAGAAAATTCTCTCTGTGCCCTTGGAATGTGTCCTCTGAAGATTGCAGCCACAGCTACTGGCGAAACGTTAGGAACCAAAACTGCCAGAACAAGTCCAATAAATTGTTCTCCTCTTCTACTGACAACTTCATTGTCAGAAGGTGGAAGAATGAACAAGAAAGTCTACTGTCCTGGACTTAATCCTCCCAAACAGGAAGGAATTGGCTGAAGAAGGAAATATGACTGGCACCTTGGGAAAAATAATGTCATCCTTGAATTTGTGATATCTTGAGGAGGAGCAACTGAGAAAAGTCAGACCAGCATATTCTACTTTAGAAAAGAGATGTTAATGAACTCCAAAGAAAGGTAGGTTGGATTTAAGGGCTTCAGTTCCTTAAGGAGAAAAGTATCCAGAAAAGACTGGAAATTCTACAAAACGAGGTACTGAAGGTTCAATAATTAATAATCCCCAGTAGAATGTAAAATGGGAGGAACCCAAAAAAAAGCTAAGAAGAAAAAAGAGGCATGTACAGGAAATTGAAGGAGGGTGACATAACAGGAAAAGAATACAAAATAATCTCAGAAACTATAGGAACTCGGTCAGAAAAGATAAAACTCAGAATGAGTTGTGACTTGTGAAAGGTACCAAAAACAATCCAAGTATGTTAGAAATAAAGTAAAAGCCACAGGGGATCCTTTGCAGGGAGAAAGTGATGAATTGGTAATGGGTGATACTGAGAAGACATAACTTCTTAACTTCTATTTTATTTACTCTATTATCATCCTTATACTTGGATAACTTAATGAAAAGTCTAATCTTTCCAGGTTGGACATATAGCTACTTTGGCATACCATGACTTCTAGGAACCAAGCCTTGAGGAAGACCCTTGGAGTACCACAATACCACTTTGAGGATTTATGATCTCTTCTCATCTCATACCTGATCCACGTTACAAAGTGAGATTCCAAAAAGTTAGCTGCTTACCATTTCTTAATTCATTTTGCCTGATAAATACTAAAACTGATACTTGGCAGTTCTCTAAATCTTTTTTTTTTTTTTTTGGGGGGGGGGGTTCGAAGTTATTTGTTTCAGAGTCAGTGAAGAAGTGAAGGGTTGAATGTTGTAAAAATTCCAGGATTGTTTGACAAGCAAGTATATTTATATTTATATTTACTATGTCTAATGCTGTAATGAACATGCAATACAAGATATTATTTTATGGTTTACAAATAGACAGTAATCACACATTAGTTTGGATATCACAATCATCTGGTGGCCTTAGACAAATGGTTTTATTTCTGCCTAATAAGTGTTTATTTATTTATTTATTTATTTATTTATTTATTTATCATATTTATATCCCGCCCATCTCCCTCTCAAGGGGGGACCCTGGGCAGTTATTAAGTATTGCAAAGCATTTAAAGTATTGCAAAGCATTTAAAGTAATTCAGAAATAATGAACAATGTTTAGCCTTTTATTTGGAGCAAATCCTGTATGTCTCTCTGTATTTATAGTTGTACTATGTAGTTTCTCCCTCCAATGTTTATAGTTCCCTTTTAAAATAAAGTGCAGCTTCATTTACATTCAGGCACCAGAAACACTATGGTATCTGAATACAACATAAAGGTATCCAGGGAAGGTACATTAAGCATAAAGCTACAGAGTAACAAGTTATAAAATATGTGCCCCTTTCAAATGGATACTTAGTGAGGAGAATGAGATAAATGAGGCTTCATAGTGTTCAAGGTGACATAATACAAAGAATTGGTGGTACATGTGCATCCTAAAACAAGTCTAAGTATATTGGGTAGAATCCACTAAGTGATGCTTCTGAGCAATCTCTCTTAATTCAGACTTAAATGAAATAAATTGCACTGCATGGGAAACATGGGTAGAGGATCACCACAGTGTGATTTGAGCGGTATATTTAACAACAATGCCAATGCCAGTGCAACCGCTCATATTCATGTGATTTCTATCTTAAGATAAAAGAAGCCCAATCCTTTCCTTGTGTTTAATAGAGCATACAAAAAGAATACATTAAAAGAAAGGAAAATGGAATGTAATTTACTTTTAGCAGTAGAGAATGAAATTCCCATGATCTTTATTGAAGCCGTTGAGAATCACAATTCTATTTCTCAACATATTCCAATCCTGGACCGTTCCATTTTAATTGTCCTTTAAAATTACAATCTTTGATTTTAGTGATTCACAAGTCACAGGCTGCCATTCTACCAGAGGAGCAGAGCTTAATTTGTAGATTTAATATGCATTTCCTCTTCACTTACAGGATCTTTAAAAAGATTGTAAATATTTACAAAGCTCCAGGAGTTCTCATCCATGGATGGTTACAGTGAAGTCACTGAGAATAACAACTGACATGACCCCAATTCCCTAATTGGCTCATCAGAGTCAGGGACCAGCAAGAAAATTGTTACAGCTCTGTAAATATAAAGGGTCTATAAGGACATGTAACCAAGGACAGCATGTGAGATTACTGTTGTACCAGTTGATTAAATAATCTATACGCATATTTTAATATATTTTCCACTGAATTCATCTTTGTTTATATACTTGATGTTCTTGAGTGGAGCAATAAAAAATGATGGAAGACAATATGAGCCAAGAGGGAAGGAAGTTGAATAATAAAACTGCAGTTATTAATGATCTGTCCTGCTTGGTGCAATAAGACCCTGACAGCTGTCAGGTTTCAGACACATCAGACCTCTTGTGAAATGTAGTGAGAATATCACAGAGCTTTTATAATTCTCCGGCAGTTGCAAAGGGCCAACCTTGGAAGTCTGACAAGCCCAGTAGAGTTATGAATTGTTTAATAATATAGCATAGGACTGGTATTTGACAAAGGAGAGGGGATTTCACTTGGAACAGTATGTGTCCTTCCCGTTCACTTAACATTACAGCATTCACCTCTTTGCACAGCTGTTGTCCTCAATTAAAGCTGCCACCAAATGTTGTACAAAGTATCATGTTAAGCCAACCTGAGGAGCCTCTTCAGGTTTAATGTCTGAAGAATATCAAGGAAAGCCAAAACAAGACTAGCAAGCATTATTCCAAAGTTAGGATTTATCCATCCCAAGTAGTCAGTGGAGTTCTCAATTACTTGGCATATAAAAGAATGTCATCATAGTTTCCGAATATAACACATCCCTTATGGGTATTTCCTACCCAATAAGCTGTAGGCAGCCACTGAACAGGAACTATGAGCCAGAGCTTGTCTCATGGATCATAGTCAAAAGGCCAAGCCAGGAAAGATGACCAAACAAAATCCCAGGCTGAACATGCAGCTTTTCTAGAACTTCCAGGTGGAAAAAAACTGATAAATCTGAAGAGTCAGAGTGCAGCCAGTACTGCTCCTTCAGTAATAGCTAAAGAAACTATTCAACCTTACTGTAAGGTACTCCATCCGATATCTGTAATCTCCCTACTCTAGAGTAACTCACAGACGCATGAGTTCTTAGAAGTAGGATAGTTTATTACAGGATACAGAAGCTAGCACGAACAAAGACTGGAATGGCGATTCTGGGAACAAACAGCATATTTAAACCTTTCCCTCCCCCAGGGTCCTTTGCTGCTGACACGTGTGGTCAGGTCTCCCTGGTTGCTCCGGCAACCGCCTCCCAGATGTGTATTCCCGTGCGTCGGGTGGATGTCAGCTTCGCACCACTTCCAGTCTTCTGAGGGCCCTTTGTCTGCCTGCCCTTTTGGCAGAGATTGGATGATCTCTGACATGCTCCCGCCCCAAAACTCACCCCCCCCCGGTTCAGTGGGGTTTGTCTGGGAATTCTTTATGGAACTTCTTTACTAATTTAGGGGCGCGTGTGTGTTTGGCGCTGACCCATTCCTTGTCTCCAATTGGTAGGTGTTGCCACTTCACTAGGTACTGTAGCTGCCCCTTGTGTCGTCTGGAGTCCAGAATTCTATCAATCTCGAAATGTGGTTCGCCCTCCACCAACAATGGGGGGGGGGGGTTTCCTCTGGTTCAGGGTGCCAGTGTTGTGAACTGTGGTGTTGTTTCAACAAACTGATGTGGAACACAGGATGCACCTTTCTTAGCGCTTTTGGCAATTGTAATTTTGCCGCTACTGGGTTGATGACCTCAATGATTGGGAATGGACCTATGAATTTTGGCGCCAATTTCCGTGCTGGTTGTGTTGTCCGCAGATTTTTTGTTGACAAATACACCTTGTCTCCTACTCTTAATTCCCATTCTTCCCCCCTCTTACGGTCCGCATATTTTTTGTAACTAGCTTTGGCTTCCTTCAATGTTTGCACCATGACTGGCCAATTGCTGCTTAGTTTCTCTATCCATTCATCCGCTTTTAGGGGTTGTGGCAATTCCGTGTTGTGTGACATGGCCAGTTCGGGGATAGTTACAAAGTCCTGCCCTGTGGCGACTTTGAATGGTGAAAACCCCGTGCTTTGATGTACCGCGTTATTGTAAGCAACCTCTGCGAACGGCAACAGTTCCGCCCAATCATTCTGTTGGTAGTTAGTGTAACATCTAAGGTATTGCTCCAATGTAGCGTTCAGGCGTTCGCTCGCACCATCTGTGCAAGGATGGAACGCACTGCTGAGCCCCTGTGCCGCTCCAATTAAAGTCAAAAAAGCCCGCCAAAATTTGGAAGTAAAAGTGCTGCCACGATCGCTGATTATGTGTTCCAGCGTTCCGTGGGCTCTATAGATGTGTTGTATGAACAGTCTAGCTAGTTTTTGAGTATTCGGTATTCCTTTGCATGCAATGAAGTGTGCCTGCTTGGAGAATAGATCAGTGACTACCCAAATTGCCGTGTTCTTTTTGCTCACCGGCAAATCTACTATGAAGTCCATGGCAATTTGCTTCCATGGCTGTGAGGGGTTTGCTACTTCCTGCAGCTTCCCTGTAGGTTTCCCAATTTTCCTTTTGGCCATTGCGCACACTGGGCATGAGCGCACATAGTCTTTAACATCAGTGCGCAAGGATGGCCACCAAAATTTGCGTCGGATTAAGTGTAGCGTTTTTACGAAGCCAAAATGCCCTGCCGTTTTGTGATCATGATGCATGGTTAAGACCTTTTGCCTTAAGGGCTCAGGGACATAGGCTTTGTTGTCCTTCCACCCCACTCCATCCTTCTCCACTAGGTTCTGTTTGTTCTCTCCCCACCAGGTGTCTGTTACTGTTGCCGCCCGCAGCTCGGCTGTCCACGGGTCGCTTTCAGCCGCACGCTTCGCGGTGCTGCGGGTGATTGCCATGTTGCCCTCCCCCCTCCCGTCTGTTATTGCTGAGTTCTGTGCCTCCACTGGCTGGGAGGGGATGAGGGATTCGATGACCTCTTCCATTTTGCTCTCATGTTGCGGCAAGCGTGATAACGCGTCTGCCAAATAGTTTTTTCCCCCAGGAAAATACTTCAACGTGAAGTTGAATCTGCTAAAAAATTCTGCCCACCTGAGGTGCTTAGGGTTCAACTTCCTGGGTGATTTGAGAGCTTCCAAATTTTTATGGTCCGTCCACACTTGGAACGGCTCTGCTGTGCCTTCTAAGAGATGTCGCCACGTGCTTAGGGCATGTTTGACAGCGAAAGCCTCTTTTTCCCAAATATGCCATCTTTTCTTCGTTAGGTTAAACTTTCGGGAGATGTACGCGCATGGCCTTAATTTCCCCGTGTCATCCTCCTGCAAGAGTATGGCCCCCACTGCACTAATAGATGCATCTGTGTGTATCACAAATGGTTTGTCAGCTTCTGGGTGCTTGAGTATGGGTTCTTTTGTGAACATTTCTTTTAGGCTATCAAACGCAGCCTGGCATTCCTGCGTCCACACAAGTTTCGTGCTCGGTGATGGGGCTTTCGCGTTTGCTCCCTTGCCTTTTGTCTTTAATAGGTCAGTCAGGGGCAGTGCGATTTGCGCGAAATTCTGAATAAATTGCCTATAGAACCCCGCAAAACCGAGGAACGCTTGCAGCTGTCTGCGAGTGCGGGGGGGCTGCCAGCCCAAGACCGCTTTGACTTTCTCAGGATCCATCTCGATGCCCTCATGCGAAATGCGATACCCCAAGAAGTCTAGTTGTTCCCTGTGAAATTCACATTTCTCAAGTTTTACATAAAGCTTAGCCTCGAGTAATTTCTCAAGCACCCTCTTAACCAACTCCATGTGTTCCTCCAGATTTTCAGAAAAAATCAGTATGTCATCCAAATATACAATTACCCCTTTGTACAGAAATTCATACAATACTTCGTTTATGAACCTCATGAAGATTCCCGGTCCCCCCGCAATCCCAAACGGGAGCACCCTGTATTGGAAGGAACCCAATGGGCAATTGAATGCAGTTTTCCATTCGTCCCCCTCCCTTATGCGAACACGATAGTAAGCTTCCCTAACATCTAGTTTTGTGAAAATTTTCCCCTTAGATAGCTGAGCTAACATGTCTTTCAGCAACGGGAGAGGGTACTGTCTCGTAACCGAAATTGCATTAAGACCCCTGTAGTCAGTGCAAAGCCGGAGGGACCCGTCTTTTTTCTTCCTGAACAATACCGGGGCTGCAAGGGGGGAGTTGGCTGGCTCAATGAACCCCCGTGCCAAATTTTTATCTATGAATTTGCGCAATTCTTGCAGTTCTTTTTGCGTCATGGCATACATCTTGGGCTTGGGAAACGGTGCCCCTGGGATGAGGTCAATGGTTGCGTCTGACTGCCTATGGGGGGGTTCTTGCTCACATTCCTTCTTATCGAATATCTCTGCTACCGGGAGGTATTTCTCCGGAATTGTGCTTGTGAGTGTGCCACCCCCTTGGTCCTGCTCCCCCTCCTCAATTTCCATCCCCGTTGCCCCCAGCTCAATGCCGCTAGGTGTGCTCTCATTGTCCATCTCATGATAAGTCCCATCCGTAAAGTCCAAATCTCCTGAGACCCAATCCACCTTGGGGTTTCTTGCCCTCAACCATTTCAGTCCTAACACAATGGGTCGTGTTGCAATGGGAGCCACTAGGAACCACAAAGTCTCTACATGAGTCCCCAAAGTCATTTGCAGTCCTTCAGTGTAGAACTCCACTGGCCCCCCCTTCAGTTCCGACCCGTCCAATTGGCAAAATGTGATGGGCGTTTTGAGCTTAAACAGGTCCAGTCCCATCTTTTCAGCTACGTTTGGGTGCATTAAGTTTCTAGAGCAACCTGAGTCTAGCATTGCAACCCCCACATACTTTTTCCTCCCACCCAAAGTCCTCAACTGTACCTTTAGGTGCATTGTTGGGGTGTTGCGACTACTTCCTTTGCGCCCCTTTGTGGAGGTCTGTCCTGTGGCGCTCATCAGAACAGACCTGGCTCGTTTCCCGCCGTCTGGATTTCAAAGTCAGAGTCATCGCTGTCTTCTTCTAGGCCCAGATTCTGCCATGGGTTCACGGTTGTCGCAGCCGCTCCTTTTCCCTTGATGTGTGTTGTTTTGAGGGTACATCTGTCAGCTGCCTTTTTCGCCGGAGGTTTTTCCTTAACGCTTGTTTTCCCCTGAGGGCAAGCGCTAATTCGGTGTCCCTCCTTCCCGCAGCAGAAGCACAGTCCCTCTCTTGCCCAACGGTCCTTCTCCTCTTCCCAATTCCGCTGTTTCACGTTCGAGCGGGGCTGGTTAATGAAAGTCCCCTCGTTCCTCTGCCTGGATTGTACGTTTCTGATACTTTGTAACTGTAGTCTGTTACTCTCAATTTTCCCAGCTAATTGGATCCACCCCTCTAAAGTTTCAGGGTCATCTCTATCTAAAGCCTTTTCCAGTAAGTCCTGTTTTAGGCCATATTGAAAGTGTTCTATCTTTATCGATTCTGGCCAGTCCGGCAGATAGGATAATAATCTTTTAAAGTCCATAGCATATTCAGCTACTGTCCTAGTTCCCTGCCTTAAGTTCCGGAGTCAGGCCCTAGCTGAGACTTTGGTCAGCGTATCTTCAAACCGTTTCCGGAGGGCATACATGAACTCTTGGAAGTCCCTTAGTTCCCTAGCCCTCCTGTCATGAAGTGTTACCAGCCAGTCCCCTGCCTCACCTTCCAGAAAACTGGAGACATATCTAATTTTGCTCTCTTCCGTTCGGAAGGTGTATTCGAATTCACTCATGAACCCTTGTACGTGAGTCAAGAAGCATGCTAAATTCTCGGGGTTGCCATTGAATTTCGTTTTTAGTTCACCCATTCCAAATGGTGTATGTGCCCCCCCTGGGGTCACGAACTGGTTGTATGACGGGGTCCTGGGTGCTCTGTTGTAGGGGTAAAATTCCTCCTCTTCACTTTCGATGTCTCCCTCTCCCTCGGGTGGCCCCAGGTTCAATTCCCGCCCTTTGGGTTTATCTACATTGTCCATTACTTTCCTAAAGGCAGCGCCCAATGAGTCCATTTTATTCATCAACATTCCTATATTTAACTGCACATTGGACATCTGTTCCTCCAACCTTACGATGCGCTGGGTTGGGGTGACCTTCTTCTGGTTTCCTTTTGCCCCTTTCTCTGCTAGCCCTTTGCCTACAGCTACGGACCATCCCTCTAGCTCTGGTTCGGTGCTGCTTTTCTGAATAGGGGTATTGGTTACCTCGATATGCTTTTCTTTGCTCTGCGCTTTTCTGCTCTCCATCCTCTGGTTGCCTGCGGAACTGGGTCCCGCTTCTTCTTCGTAGGTTCCTGCCACCTCTGCCGGTTCCATTGCTTGCCGGTATCCTCTGCCCACTTGCAGCTTGGGGGCGCTGGTCGCTGCCGCCGCTTTTCCGCCACGTGGTCTCCGCCTCGTCTGCCGCCGCGTGGGATGCGCTGCCCGCTTGCCCGCCGCTGAGCTCGCCGCCTCTCTGCTGCTTGTGCCCGCTGGCCTCCGCTGCCGTCGTCGGGTTCCACTGCCGCTCCTCCGCCGCCACTCAGCTGCCTGGGAAAGCCGGGGAAGCCGGACTCCGCCTCTGCCGCCGCTCCCACAGCTCAGCCGAGGGACCGCCGCCTCTCGCTGTCTGGCGCGCTGCCGCAGCTCCTCTGCTGCAAAATCCGGTTCCTGCTTCTGCCGCTGCTCCCGCCGCTCAGCTGAGGGATCGCCGCCTCTCAGCTGTTTGGCGCGCTGCTGCTGCTCCGCCGGGGAAATCCGGTTCCTGCTTCTGCTGCTGCTCCCGCCGCTCAGCTGAGGGATCGCCACCTCTCAGCTGTTTGGCGCGCTGCTGCTGCTGCTCCGCCGCTGGGGAAATCCGGTTTCTGCTTCTGCCGCTGCTCCCGCCGCTCAGCTGAGGGATCGCCGCCTCTCAGCTGTTTGGCGCGCCGCTGCTGCTCCGCCGGGGAAATCCGGTTCCTGCCTCTGCCGCCGCTCCCACCGCTCAGCTGAGGGATCGCCGCCTCTCGGCTGTTTGGCGCGAGCTGCTTGGGCCGCCGGTGTCCGCCGCTGCGCTCCTGCCGCCGCTCAGCTGTTCCGGATCACCGCCTCTCAGCTGATTAGCGCGCCAGCCTCTGCTGCTGCTGGGAAAGCCAGTTCCTCGCTCACCTGGTCCCAGCCGATTAGCGCGCCGGTTTCTGCCGCTGCTGGGGAAAGCCGCCTCCTGCTTCTTCGCTGCTGCCAGGGATCCCCGCCTCTCAGCTGTTTGCACTGCCGGGGAAGCCGGTTCCTCGCTCGTCTCACCTGGTCTCCTTCCGAAAATTTTTTTCCCCAGGTCTCTGCCCCGTGGGTGTAGAAGCCGGTCTCGACCGTGAGCTGTTGGTTTCGCTCCCGGGAAAACCGGTTGGTTTTTTCATTCCAGTCTTTATGTAAGGTACTCCATCCGATATCTGTAATCTCCCTACTCTAGAGTAACTCACAGATGCATGAGTTCTTAGAAGTAGGATAGTTTATTACAGGATACAGAAGCTAGCACGAACAAAGACTGGAATGGCGATTCTGGGAACAAACAGCATATTTAAACCTTTCCCTCCCCCAGGGTCCTTTGCTGCTGACACGTGTGGTCAGGTCTCCCTGGTTGCTCCGGCAACCGCCTCCCAGATGTGTATTCCCGTGCGTCGGGTGGATGTCAGCTTCGCACCACTTCCAGTCTTCTGAGGGCCCTTTGTCTGCCTGCCCTTTTGGCAGAGATCGGATGATCTCTGACACTTACCTCTGGTGGATTGCCATTACATAGAACAGTTACACATAAAACTATACACCAGTATTTGGTGCTGGCTTCAAGAGTTTTGATAAGCTGGGTGGCTTAAAAAGGACTTGCGTATTCCTTGAAAGTCTTAATTGCTTGGAGCTGGGTGTAAGGCTATCATAATTTCAGAACAAGATTCCAATGAATTCTTAAAGTTTTAAAGGTAGTGCAAATTAAATCACTGATTTAAATATGCATATTTTCAAAATATGCATGCCTGTTCAGATACTGTAGGAAGCACAATTTAAACAAAGTAATCAACATCCTGTTCCTCACTGTAGTCATAAAGATACCTCCAGGAAGGTCACAAATAGACTGTGAACATCAAGGCAGTCAGTGATGTTCTGTCTTTGAATCTACAAATTATATCTAGTTATTATGGCAAATGGTCATAGATAGACAAGTCTTCCATGAATTTGCTTACCCTGTTATGCCATCTAAATCTATGGCCATCCCTAGAAATTATGGATAGCAGCAATGGTTTTTAATTTAATGGATTAAGACAGAATGACTTTAGTGATCTTGCTAGGAAAGAACATTCCTAAATATATGACCAGGATAGTAGCTGCTAAATAATCATTGAATCATCTTTGCTTGTATGGGGCACCTTATATACAACACTAGGAACCAGAAAAGATAAAAAATAATAACAGCCTCGCTGAAGAAGGCATGGGACTGGCAAACATTTTTCCAGTCTTCTGGGGTATATTATGGTCCACAGCTTCTAATGCAAGGTGGCAGTTGGAATGAATCATGTGGAAAAACATCTAGCGTTAACATTTCCCAGTAATGCATTTCTATTATTTTGTTAGTTGTGGAGTCCAAATAACTCAAAATAAACCACAAGCCAACAAATTGGGATGTGGGGAGGAAGAACCATGGCCTGTGAACCAAATAATAAAGAAAAGTTTGGGAGGCAACCACACAGGGAGTTTTCAAGACTCAGGTTGATTCAAAATGCAGCCATTTTCTGGAGGAAATTAAGGAAGTTACCCACACCAAATTGGGAATTTTCTGCCCCTTGAACAATATTTGTATTGTGAATAATGATGATCATGATGATGATGATGATGATGATGATGATGATGATGTTCCTGTATTAGCCAAAAGTACTTTAGCACACCTTATAATAAGAAACTTTTGGCCTCTTTATTTGAATCTCTTCCTGCAGTGGAACACTGAGCTCCCATTTTCTGGGCATGCAGAATAAAAGACCATCACAGTCCTTCGATGCAAACTCTGCAGCCTGCTTTGTCTCCCTGTGCACGGACACTAAAAAGCAACGGACATAGCTTTGAATAAAAAATGATGCTGTTGAAATGCAGAGCAGTAACAATCCTGCAGATTTAATAAGAGGAACTGTAACTCCTCTCAGTTCTGATATACCTCACTTTGTTTGTGGTTTTATCTTTTCTGGCATTCTGATATCCAATTCCATTTTCCATTGACCTTCAGCACTTCTAGTGCCTGTCAACCTGCTTGTGCTGACACCAGAAACAGCTAGTACCTTTCTGCTCTGCATAACAAGGAGCTCTCACTCCCATCAGATTGTTATGATTATTGGCAATCTGCTGTTCCCTGGGCCCATCCAAACCATCCAATAGGTTAAGGTGTTTTAACTGCATTTATGGAAATACAGTAACAGTATTAATATTCAGGCAGGATTGGACTGAGCACTTCACCAAAACCCCACAGTTTTTCCATTCTAAAGGAAACCTTTCAAACTGCACTAAAAGGCAAGTGCTATCTATGATCAGGCCTGTAAGACCACCAGTGTCCTCTTCTATTTCCCCAAAGTTGGGAAGATCAGCAATATACTGGGGAAAGGTTACCTGATCATTCTTTTTCCAGTCTGAGAAGGAGAATCATAGAAAAGTCCCCTATGGATACACCCATAAGTGAGGTTATTGCTTACACCCTACTTTGAAATGGTCAGTTCAAATAATATCAGAAAAACAGCCCCATTTCAGTAGTTGCAGGAGTCAAGGATTCTAATCTTATAATTCTTAATAAGTCAAATGACCGAACAAGTATATAGAAGTAGTAAAACCTACTAAATGGTATGCTGGTTATTAAAAAAATTTCTTTGGTTTTGCCTAGAGCATCACCTAGGAGCATGAATTCACCACAGAGAACTAATTATTCTTAATGAATGGTGGAATACCTTTTCAAAGTGTCCTCAAATGCATTCTTTAGAATAGAATTAAAGGTAAAGGTAAAGGTTCCCCCCGCACATTTGTGCAGTCGTGTCTGACTCTAGGGGCCGGTGCTCATCTCCATTTGTTAGCCGAAGAGCCAGCGTTGTCCGAAGACGCTTCCACAGTCATGTGGGGCTGGCATGACACACGTGGAACACTGTTACCTACCCACCGAAGTGGTACCTATTAATCTACTTGCATTTGCATGCTTTCGAATTGCTAGGTTGGCAAGAGCTGGGGTGAGTGCGGGAGCTCACTCTGCACGCAGGGCTAGGGATTCGAACCTCTGAACTTGCAATCTTCTGATTGACAAGCCTGGCATCTTACCCACTGAGCCACCACGCCCCTATAAGAATAGAATTATAAAACCCAAAATTTCAGGATTATATTCATTTTATTTATTTATTTTCTATCCTGCCTTTATTATTTTTATAAATAACTCAAGGCAGCGAACATACCTAATACTCCTTCCTCCTCCTATTTTCCCCACAACAACAACCCTGTGAGGTGAGTTGGGCTGAGAGAGAGTGACTGGCCAAAGGTCACCCAGCCGGTTTTCATGCCCAACGCGGGATTAGAACTCACAGTCTCCTGGTTTCTAACCCTGCACCTTAACCTCTAGGCCAAACTGGCTCTAGCATACACACAGACATACAGAAAGAGAGAGAGAGAGTGACACATACACACATGTATTCATCCTTGGGGGAAGAGCCCACAGCCTCTCTAGTAGCTGGCAACAAATTAAAATTTCAGAGTTAAATTATTAGATTCCCAGCATTCCACCACCACCACCACATGGAATGGAATATTGGGAACTGAAATGCAGCAATATCTGGAAAGCCATCATCCTCAGAAATACCATTGTCCTAGAAGTTCTTCTGGCTGTAATATTGCCATCCTTTTGAAATGCTCTAAAAATCTGAGCTTTCAAACAAGCCACAGGCCAAAGGGATTTCTGATCCTGACCAGTGAAGGATGGATTATTGGCATTTGAATGTGTCTTGTGTGTATCATTTTCCCCAATGCACAGTACTTGCCTATGTGGGTTTTTGTACAAAAAACTGCTTTTATTTTGAACGCCACCTAGAGTTTTCATATTTGGCAGCCTATAAATCTAAGTAAATGAATTAGTCACCATTATGACTAGCAGATACCTTTTAACTTGCTTGCTGTTCCTAATACCTGTTAATATACAGACTTTGACTCAGCTTCAAAAGTCAGTAAAGTTGGTTCTTTTACTCTCCATAGTTGCAGAGAGATACTGAGAGGAACTCTCCATGTTAAAATGCAAGTAACTCTCAAGCTACGGTATGTTTTGGTATCATTTGGAACCGAACCTGATTGGATTCCTCTACAAAGATCTCAAGCAGTGAAGCAGGACATAGATTGTCACTGGAAGTATCCCAGGGTCTTCAGAACAAATCTCAAATCTCATGTTAATATTTAGGAAATCGTAATACAAATATACTCAGCAAATGCAACAAGCATGGAATCCAAAATCCTTTGTGGAAGCTATTCAAGCTTCTGATACCATTTCAAGTTCAGATGCACTTTGTTTTTGAACAATAATTTGTCAGTCTGGCTGTTTTAAGTGGGTTGCCCACAGGTTTATCCCTGAATGCTAATAGTGTTATCCATGAGTTTGCTTCTCCATTTACCTCATATTATTATATGTGTTCTGCCTTTTTGCTTAACATTATTTCAAAATGCAATTTCACATTTAAGTTAGAAAAAGAGAACAAAATGAGGTAATAGATTGATTTGTATAGTTTCCTAAATGTCATGCTTCACAACTGAATGGTTCTTCACTAGATAGAATATTCTGATGGTAGATTATAGCAAGAATACTTGAGTTACTACTGCACTCAATCATGTAGTTGAATCAGCTACTGGATAAGTGTTTCTGAAGAGCTGGAGTTTGAGAAAGGTGGTTAGCTGGGGGGATCGATGTGGGAAATAAATAATAAATGGAAAGCTGGCATGCTAACTGCCAACCTCCAACATATTTCTGGGTCCCACTCAGGCCAGAAGCATCCTTTGGAAATGAAAATGGTAAGAAGATACAGTTTATTTTGGAAATGCCCCCAAAATAAAAACAAAGGTAAGCTGCAGTGATAAAGAACATGGAAGTTTTTAAAAGAGGCAGAAAGGAACAGCAGCATCAGTTTGCCTTCTCCTAAGTATTTTATGACTACCTACCATGGCAGCTATTTTGTGCTATCACAGCTCTAAATTTGCTCACCAGCAGTTCATTCAAGGTAACTACCAAGAGCCAATATACAGCAGGAGAAGGAAAAAGAGAAACTTTGTCCTGATTTGCTGGCACACTGGGAGCTGCCCCAAACAGGTCTATGGAAATACATGACTGGTGAATGGATAATCGCTCTTGTTGATGCTAGCTATGTGGATCCATACTGGAATAATTAGACCCTCAACAAACTTGCTCCTTGCCTCTCCACCTGCAACTTGGCGCTTAAATTTGAGGGCAGTTTTGCCCAGCCACTGCTGCTTTCAGATATGTGCTAAATTTTAGAAATCTTATCTCCATGCAGGTGCTTTGACTTTGATACTGTGTTTGAAGAGGGAGCTTCCTGTGGAAAATGGCCGACTGAACAACTTTGCCTGTGAGCTCCACGGGCAGAGCTGGCAACGTGGAGGTTTTTTTTGGCCACAGACTGGTTTTTCTGTAGCCCCAAGTGTTTTTCCGGATTAAGGAAAACACTAAGAATCGACCCATTTGTCCTCCAGATGGTGAGTTGCAGCCACGAGACCATAGACGGTGTCTGCGACTGAGCGGTAAGACTACACCGGGAGGCTGGAATTTAATCTTGTCAATCCCACGCTTGCATTCCCTTATTAAAAAGGGAGTTAAGTCGTTGCCTTTCCACATCTTAAACACCCAATTTGTTTTTAAGTTCTGTATTTTAAGAGAAGCTTTTTGCAGTAAGAAAAAGCGGAATCTCTGGGTGATTATAGTTATTTTTGGAACTTCTTAATTACAAAAAAAAAAAGTGTTGGCTTTCTTCCCCACCTGGGTTATATTTAAATACTGTAATACTGCCTTTCTGTTGTTATCTTTCTGGCTAAATTCCAAGGATGAAGTGTTTTTTTTTCTCTTCATGTATCTATTATTTTAAATTGTACTTTCTGTTTACTTTTTTTTTTTTACTGTCTGCCTGAATATTTTCTTTGGTTAATTTTGGATTAATTCATTAACCTCTATCTTTGTGAGTTAACTTTTTAGGGTGTGCTATAATTTACTGTTTGAATAATGGAAGAGTTTAAAGAAGATTTAAGAAAATTACGTTGTCAGCAAGAAAATATCCTCTTAAAGGGTTGTAAAACCATCATACAGACTATTTGGGACATTAGGGATGAGATCTTGGTCAAAATGGAACAATTATGTGAAAATACTATGATTGAAGAAGACGACATGGGAAAAGATGGCGTTTTTGCTGTTGTGGGCGAAAATGAAATGCTCTCGGCTGAGAATTCTGAACTGATGTTTATGGGATTAAAACGACTGTTTAATTTTAAGATTGTAGAAAGAGTTGTTAAGTGGTGGGAATGTTTTGATTGTTTTGGTCAATGTTTTGGGAAAGAAGAATGTGCTGTGGGGGAGTTTTTTTTCTCTTTCGCTGGAAACTTTGTATTTCCTGAAGCTATTGTACATATCTGGAAAAAAAAAGTGCTGTTGGTGTGATGTTGAAATGTCTATATGCCCTGGTATATTCTGAGGAGGGGTAAAAAATTAAGAATATTTAATTGGACTGATAATGAGGTTAATCTGATTTATAGGATTTTTGATTTCTAAGACTTAAAAGATATTTTTTATTCTGGTAATATATTATATTGTTTTTTAAGCATAATTAGGGTTAAGATAGTTAATTATATAAGTAGACAATTTATAAAAATTGAGAATATATAATTGGATTGATAAAGAGATTAATATGATTGTTTCATAGGGTTATAGATTTATAAAACTTAAAGGATATTGATAAGATATGTTTTATACTGTCTTTGAGATCTAATAGAGTTAAGACTGTTTACTATAAAGGCAGAAGATTTATCTATTTTCATAATTTGATGTGTATTGTGTAGACAGAAGTATATAGAATAGTAGTAGAAGGGGGAATAAAATTATTAAATGGATTATTTTTTAAGAGGAAGGGATTGAAGTAAAAAATTAAATATGTGTGTGTGTGTGTGTGTATGTATGTGTGTGTGTGTGTGTGTGTGTGTGTGTGTATATATATATATATATATATATATATATATATATATATATTTATTTATTTATTTATTATGTAAGGGAAGGAGCAATTGTATTAGAGATTTATATATGTGTTATTGGAAGGATTTATAGAAATAATGTGATTATGGTTTGACTTAGAGGAAGGGTTGTTTGTGGAAATTGTTGTATATTCTTGCTGTGAAAAGCGGGAAGCCATCTGTGTATATGTAACTTTCTAGAAGTTTTCTCTTTTCTGTTTTTGCACCTTTAATGTTTTTCTTTCTGTATGTAGTGTTTTTTCTTTTTTGTAGTTTTTTATCTTTGTTCTAAAAAATAATAAAAAACTTTGTATCAGGATACTGTGTTTGAAGAAACAAAGCACAGAAATAATAGTTACATTTAACAACTGAGTTATCCCCAAATTTGGTCTCTTTGTAAGCATTCCAACTAGTTCAAATCTTACTTCAGACCTTTCTTAATTACTTGTGTTGTCAAGAGTCAGATTCCCCAACACCAAACCTCCTCATGATTGCCTCAAAATTGGCAACATGCAAATACAAAGCAACTCCATTTTTGCAGAGATACCTAGACAAAAGCAGCAATCTTAATTAATCAAATTAAATCAACAAGACACTTCCCATTATCCCCTTTTAGTCCAAACCAGCTTCCATAATGACAACTGATGCAAGAATAATTAAACCAAGACAGTTGTGTGGGGAAGAGTAGAATAATATATTTAGAGTTTGAAGCGAAGTAATTAGTTTTGGCAGGTTATTTATGTATATTTATTTATGTAAATTGGAAAAATTAGCTATTCTAAGCAGGAAGTTCATTCCAGTATTTGTGTTGCTACATGGTCACAAAAATGGCAGGGAGAGAGAAATTTAAAAACATCAGCAAACTTCCCATTAAAGTTGGTGATCAACTGCATTCATATGTAGCGGTGATGGTAAAAATGTGGTATTTTTAATGATATCAAAATGTAAAATTCACTGACTAGCCATAGCTCTCCAAGGATTCAGAGAAGGATCTTTCCCAGTCCTACTGCTGAGGTCAGTAACCTTTTTCAATCATTTATTTATTTCTTTAAAAGACTTGTGTAGCTACTCCTCTTAGAAATACAACTCCGGGTGGCTCACAACATTTATATAAAACCAAAAATCATACAAAAGATAAACGCAATAAATAAATAAATAAATAAACCAGAAACAAAGAAACCTGGTGCCACAACCAGTCTCCCTTGATGCAGCCAATAGCAACACCTTCAATCTTTGCCTTTACCGTATCCTAGCTCTTGGGAGAAGACCCAGCACTTTTCAGTTTTCTGGAAGGTCAAGAGGGTGAGAGTCTGCTGGATTTCAAGGGATAGAGTGTTCCACAGGACAGGGGCTGCCATGGAAAAGGCACCCTTCCTAGGCCCCACAAGTTGGGATTCTCTTCTCTGGGCGAGACGGCATGCTTTAAAATAGTTTGTAAAATAAGTTTCAGTGAATAATTTGGGACAAAAGCCTAATGCAAGAATTAAATGCCTCTGGTGTTGTATTACTTAGATTTGTACATGTTTGTTTGATGTATGTATGTATGTATGTATGTTTATTTATTTATTTATTATTTATCAAATTTATTCACCGCCCATCTTGTATAACAACTCTGGGCGGTTAGGTACTATTATGTTAGGTACTATATGTTTAGGTACTATTATGTTTGCTATTAAATGCTATCAAGGTGCTTGCCTATATTCTGGGCACAACATACAATAGCAATCCTGAATATATTAGTTGGAAGGGGAAAAAGAATCTGTTTGGCATGGGAAAGAGTGGGTTTCTATATCTCAGTCCAGTATGGTAACCTTGACCTTTTAAATGATGTCCATGCAATGCTGAAATAAAAGTTAAACCAATGTGTTTTATGTGTTGGTTGTTGTGGGTTTTCTGGGCTGTGTGGCCGTGTTCTGGCAGTTTTTTTTCCTAACGTTTCGCCAGTAGCTGTGGCTGGCATCTTCAGAGAACAGGAGCACAGCTAGAAGATTCTCTCTGTGCCCAAGTGGAGAGTGTGTGTTCCTGCTGGTGTTTATAGCTGCTGAGAGGTCATTTGCAAGAGATTGGGAGAGGGTTTTTTGTGGTGATTAGGGTGTGTGGTGCTGTCGTGTGTGGGATTAGCACCTCTATTGTGTGAGTTGTTTGTATATTTCTGTGGTTGAGTAGAGTCTCTCCCAATCTCTTGAAAATGACCTCTCAGCAGCTATAAACACCAGCAGGAACACACACCCTCCACTTGGGCACAGAGAGAATCTTCTAGCTGTGCTCCTGTCCTCTGAAAATGCCAGCCACAGCTACTGGCGAAACGTTAGGAACAAAAACTGCCAGAACACGGCCACACAGCCCGGAAAACCCACAACAACCATCGGATTCCAGCCGTGAAAGCCTTCGACTATACATTGTTTTATGTTTGTTTGTGTGTATGTAGAATGTATGAATGTGTGTGTGTGTGTGTTTATACACACATAGACAAACACAGCTTTCATGAAATTGCAATGTTCTTAGGTGAGATGTCACAAGGTATCAGGAGTGATTGTCCATAAATAAATGGATAAATAAACAAATAAGCTCACCACTCAAAAAAGGTTACCATCTCTGCTGCACTCATGTGGCTATCTACTGTAAGCCCATATTTCCCTCTCCAGAGAAATACATGAACAAACAAGTTACGGCAAAAAGGATATGTGGGCAATATACAAATGAGATGAAGTACACAGGGTCCCAGGAAGCTACTCGTCTCCACTGCCCAGTTGATTTGTTCCTCATTATTACTATCATCAGCATAACTGGAGAGAAATCTTGCTTGCATCAAGTTTATTGCAAGTGGAACTGATTAAATGCTGCCTATCTCCAATGATCAAAATCAAGATTACAGTTTCTCTACCATTGGCAAGAGTAAGGTTTCAAAGTACTTCATTGTGGTAGGTCTGAACTTGTTAGATGAATTGGGCTGTGTCGAATTAATGACTGTTGACAGTGATGTCTATGTGAAAGTAAAATATAAAAATAGCGGGTGCAGGGTGGAGTGAATAATGTATGTTAAGGTTGTATGAAGAACAAACTAGCAAATAGCTTTACACAAACACCAACATTTTTCATAGCTGCTAGGCTGAGCCAGCAAACTTCTCATCCTATTGCCAAGTAATTGCCAAGCCACTGGCATTTATTCAGTACAACTCTAAAAAAATAACAGGCTGCTATAAAACACTACCATTGCCTGTGAAGTTTCAGTGGCATTAGAAGATCTGAGCTGTCTATAAGAATCTATAGCTATTGTGCATTGCTCTAGAAAGTTCATTGCTCAACTGCTATCACGGGAATTCTGTATTTATCACTTCAAATGTGCATTTGACCCAGATCACTCATTAGGGAGAAATATACAGTACTGGCTGCAATGCACTTTGTCTGAGTCACAAGCCACAACATGTTTGTGTGACCTGGAAAACAGGCAGATCCAATTACAGGCACTGTGTTTTTTTCCATTAAATTGGGATGCTAAAGCATCAACATTTTAGAAAAACATTTTTAATAACACACATTTTAGAAAATTAGCTCTTACCACATAATTGGGTATATAGCATAGAAAGGTAACTGGCTGCCTGGTTTAAAGGGGTGGAGGTCCTGTTTCATTTCCAATTTCCTGGTCTGTTCCTCCAAAATGTATCCTCCTCAATCAGAAGAGTAGTAAAGAGTTCTGTTGACCTTCCCAAATACACAAGAATGAATGATAAAAGTTCAAAATTCTCCCATTATGCATTTCAGCTTCTAAGACATGAGTCAAGAAGAGATAGGCTCAAGAGAAGAAATAGGGTGTGGTTTTTTTTAAAAAAAAGTATTTTGTGCCCTAAATCCTGATCATGGACTTGGCACTCTTGTGACACACAAATGCTGGTTCCATAAGAAAGACTTATGAAGTTCATCTCCATCCATCCATGCGGATGGATCATTTCACAGTTCCCTAAGATAAGGGGAAGTCTCTCGCAGAAAATATGCTGTTTTTTTCTTTGATGCAGAGGTTCTAGTACTGTCTTCAGATATTCAGCTGAACATGGAGGTCAAGAGCCGGGAAGCAGCATGATATGCATTTACTGAATGTGTAAATCAATTTAGATGTCTCTGGATTAAGTTGCATACAGAATAAGTCAGCATTTTTACATTCAGCTGGAAAGTACAGTTCTTTTCCCATTTCAGTTGAAAATAGCATTTTTCAGTGATTTCTCTCCCATGTGAGCTCAGTTTTGTCCCTTATATATCTGCTTTGTTAGTATTAAGTTATTGTGCAAACTATAGGCCTGTGTCATTCCTCTGAACATAAAGTCCCCCACCAGAATTAATAGGACAACATTCTATTTAAATGCCCAAGAGATTTCTTGGCCTCTGAGTCAAGGTTATAGCCAGGAGAACTATTTTGTTTAACCTTCTTTCTCCGTTTGGAATCTGGGCTTTACCTGTCTTCTAAAGAGGTATGATGCTTTCTGAGCCAGAATTAAGTAGAAATCACAGTCTAAAGCTTAGGAAAATCATCATTTGGATTTTTGCAAAGTAGAATAACACTAAGTAACACTAAATAACACTTAGTGACATTAAGCCTAGCAACTGAAATAATTGGTTCAACATAATTTTCCTAGTTTTACTGGTAAATCACAAGTTGTCAAAAACAGGATCCCCATTAAATAATTATATGCTTAAACTTATTTATGTTATTTGTTTTGAATATTTATTTATTATGCCATGGTTGACTGCACAACTCTAAAAATATAGGAGGATTATAAAAGTTAAGGGAAGCGTGAATTCCGGTAGCAACAATCCAAAGGTGGACAACCCATGCCTGCAAGTTGCATGTAGACCTCAATCCCCACTTGGCATCACCTGAAAAAATCTGAAAAAATGTGATGGCAAAAAGGCTGATTTTTGGTTGCATGGTTTGTTTTGCTTTATTCACAATATGCATATGCATTTCTACCCTTAAAACCTTCAAACGGCCCCCCAAACACTGAAAAATAAGCCAGATATTTTTAGCCCCATCTAGCTGGTGATGTTATCATATCACTGGACATTCCTCCTGAAATCCTCATATATGTTTAAAAAAAGTGTTGCATATTCCTACAATAATAGGTAGAGTTGCTTGCAAGGAAGGCAGTAAATTTGTTGTGATCAATCCCACTTGTTTACATTGTCCAGAAATAGATTAAACGTAAGTGTAATACATTGATCCAGTACAGATTATTTTCTGTGGTTCCATAAGACATGCTTGGTCTTGGGCCTTCCACCCTCAGACTTTATTCATTTTGATACTTCATCCCTGATTTAGGTTAAGCCCAAGTACCACAAAGATTCCAAATAGTGGAAAATCTGGTTTAAGACCTAGATCCAGCTTTATTATCTGGATATTTTACTGAAATGTCCTTGATTCAGTTTAACAGGGAATTCCAATGTATTACAAAGCTATAATGAAGTACCATGTTAGTCTGGTGTTCATTATACTGTCAGAAAAGTTTGTCCTAACCTATACAAAACTCCCATTGATGAATACATTTCCATGATAAGTTCTTCTCTTCTACATCAAATTTAGAACAGTTAATGTATTGTCGACGAACAGTTATATCAATATATCATGATATAATATTGTGTAATTTTCATCTACCTCCTATTGCACAATGTTTTTCACTGGAAAACAAAAACAAAAGGGAGAGGGAAATGGAGAAATAAATGGGAGAAACACCCTAATTTGTGGGAAAGGAAAACTTCTTAATTGCCCAGCTCCTGGAGAAACTAACCTTGATGACTGGTAACTGTGGCAGCATCATATGAGTCTCTCTCTGTGTGTGTCTGTGTGTTCTATTTTTACAATTAATGGCATCAACAGAGCTGCAAATTAGGCTGCCAGTTCTTCCACAAGACCTTGGAAAGGTGTCTATGCCATTAGAGATAGGAGCTTTGTGAATAAAAATATAGCAGGCTCACAATGCTTGTCAAATGATGTCACATCACTATAAAAAGAATGCACAGACATAAACACTGCTTCTTTTGCCACCATTATTATTTATTAAAGGCAGCCCTCCTTTGGGAGTTGCCAAAATGCAGTGTCTCTCCTGCCTCTTGACAATGGCACTAAAACTTCATGGTCTGGAAACAGGTCCACAACATAATTTTGGGGGCACAGCTTTATTCATAACATGGCATTATAAGCTTTTCTGCCTTTAATAATCGAAGTGAGAAAGCCACTGATTTTGTATGAACAAGGTAAGCTGCTGACAAACCACACAGCACAAATGAAGCAGAAAGTGAACATCAGAGCTTTTTCTGCCTAACTACAGTACATCAAAACCCATGAACAAATATTTGTTTTGAGCGAAGAGACTTAGCTCCAGTCAATATAGGCAAATGAATGTCACAAACTGGAAAGATTTTCTGTAGTTAAGTCGAGCTACTGGAAGGCAACAAGAAAAAGAGAGAGTTGAAGACTTATCTTCAAGAAGTGTAGTATAGCCCAGATTCTGTTCACTTTTGTGAAATTTATATTATACAAAACAGCTAGAAGAAGCCCCCATGTACCCTCTACCGTGAGCATAACACATCATACCTCAGGGTTCATACCCAGGTTCGAGTCCACTCTCAGCCACAGAAGCTCATTAGATCATAGCTTTCCAAACTGTGTGTCGGGACACGTTAGTGTGTCGGCTGCAGTGCCTGGGTGTGTCGCGGCTGTTGCTGCCTCCAAGCCCTGCCAGGATTCCACGGAGGTCCTAGTGCCTGCCTTGTGCCCTGCTGCCTCCAAACCTGCTGTGATTCTGCGCAGGTCCTAGTGCCTGCCTTGTGCCCTGCTGTAAGAGTGTGTCGCAAAATGATGCCCTGCTGTAAGAGTGTGTCGCAAAATGATGCATGTCTAAAAAGCGTGTCACCAACATGAAAAGTTTGGAAAGCTCTGCATTAGATGATTTTGGGCCACTATTAGCCCAACTTACCATGCAGCATTGTTGCTGTGGGGAGAAATATGAGGAAGCAGCACTATTTACACCACCTTGAAGGAGCTCTTGAAGGAAATGCATGCTATAAATCTAACCAAAAAAAACAACAACCCCAACCTAGTTGGTACTCCTTAGATGGACTGGAATACAGTTCTTAGAATTCCTGTCAGAGCACGCAACACTGGGGCGGCCAGTGCTTCTCCAAGACATCAGAGGTATACGTTCTATGCAGTAAATAGACACTCAAGCAGAGATTAGATAAAATAGTCTATTTACTCTATATACATACACAGTCCAAAATACAGTCCAGTAACATCTTTTTTTTTTTTATAACAAAATTTTATTTACATTCAACATAAAATTTTATACAACACAAAACATTTTGTAACAAGTTTGGGAGATGGGCGGGGATAAATTTAAATAATAAATAGATAGATAGATAGATAGATAGATAGATAGATAGATAGATAGATAGATAGTATTCACACAATTCCATTCAATATTTAGTGTCTAAACTTTTATTTTTATCATCCTTCTCTCCTTTTCCTTCTTACTTCCTTCTTTCCCCACTCTGGTCTTATGCCCGACTTCTACTTTTCTCCTAACTTTCTAAGAACCATTCTTCCTTTTTTTTTTAAATTTTATTTTCATTCAACACATGCTTCTACCTATCCTCTATCACATACATATACACCTTCCAACAAAATCTATATACAATTTATTAGTATCTATTATTCATTCTTTATCTCATCTATCTTTCCTTTTCCTTCTTTAATTCCTCTTTTGTCTCATTTATTTATTTATTTATTTATTATTCAAATTTATTCCCCACCCATCTCCCATGCAAGGGACTCTGGGCGGGTTACAATAAATAAAAATTTAAAACTATACAAAATATCTTATCATACCCTCTCCTACTTTCTTCCTACCTCCCTAATTCTCCTTCCTTCATTTTATTTATATATATATATATATATATATATATATATATATTATATTATATTATATTATATTATATATATATATATATATATAATATTTATATATATATTATATAATA